>CM040126.1:65981444-67181444 GCA_022559845.1 Amorphophallus konjac
TATGCTGCCCAGACATGACCCATGAGATACGGGTCCTCATCAGCCCCTGCACACATTAAAAGAAAGAACTTTGCTTAATTGTTTGATTAATCATGTGTAATTGCATTAGGTTTTGCCTGAGCATTGATTTTAATGTCACGACCCTCCCAAGGTCGTTTCTTGGTAAATTCACGCCCCTGAAGGGGGCGTTTTTCTAAATGTGGTTTGAAGTAACGTCCTGGGTGAGGGCGTTTTCCATCTCTGAAACGCGTCTGGGTAGGGCGTGAACTTGTTGTTAATTTCTAAAATCCTAAAATGTTTTTCAAATCACGCCCTCAGTTGGGGCGTTTTCCATTTAGGACCGTTCAGTTTTAAAAGAGAATTAATGAAGAGACGCCCTCTGGTTTGGGCGTTTCCTGTTAAAAAACGCCCTGGTGAGGGGCGTGACTTTCATGATTTTCAGATAATTTAAATAAAAATGACAGCATGCGAAATAATTAATGAAAACATTTAATGGGCATGGAATTAATGGAAAATCACAATTTTTGAAGAAACGACATGCTGCAGGGCGTTTTGTCATGAAGGTTAATTAATTTTCAGAGAATAAAAGGAATTTACGCCCTTGGTCAGGGCGTTTTGTTTTTGAATAACGCCCCCATGGGAGGCGTTTCTTTTCTGAGTTGCAGGTTTCGTGCTCGAGGGCTATGGAAAATCAGGAAAAAAATAAAATAAAATGAAAATAAAATAAAAAAAATGGATTTGGGGAGGGGGAACTTACCTTTTTGTGCTTCTGGGGTTGTGGCCGAGGCAGTGGCCGTCTGGGCCGCCGGAGTTGGCCCCGGGGAGCGACCGCCGCCGTGGGCAGTGGTCCTTCTTCTTCTCCATCTCCCTCTTCTTCATCATCTTCTTCTTCTTCTCCACCTTCGTCTTCTCCTCCTTCTTCTGTTGCTGCTTCACCGGCTTCGTCGCCGCCGGCAACCACCGCCAGTTCTTCAACCGCAACAATGGCGAGCTCCTCCACGGCGGGTTCCTCTTGGGCATGGGCGGCGTCGAGGTCGACGACCTCTGGGGCACTCACCCTCTGGCGTTTGGCCATGGCTTGGCCTAGGAGAGAAAGAGAGATAGAGGGAGATTGAGAGAGTGAGAGAAGAGAACGAGAGAGGGAGATCGAAAGAGGGGGGGCTTCGGTTAGGGTTTGCAGAAGGGGGAAATGAGGACGGAAGGAGGAAGAAGAAGGGGCCTCATGACTTTTGGGTTTCGAAAAGAAGACACGCCCTAGAGGAAGGCGTTTCTAATGGAATTCACGACGAAGCTCTGGGCGTCTCTTGAAGGTAGACGACGATGATTAAGGCGTTAATTTGTTTTGCATGGGGAACGATAACCGTCGTCAGACGCATTGAATGGACGTTGATTGATGTAATGAAAGTCATCATTGCTGGCTTAGAGTAACGCCTCTGTTGAGGGCGTGTTATTCTTGATAAGTGACTAAGGAAAAGGCGTTATTTTTGATGATTCAACGATTATATTCTTTGAGATTTGAATAGATTAACGCCTTGTCTGAGGGTTTTATTTAATTAACGCCCTTTTGTATGGGTGTCAAATTGAAAATAAGACGCCCTTGGTTAAGGCGCCTTTCAATTGATTCACAACGTTCTTTGAGGCGTTATTTGCAACAGAAACGCAGGCTTTGGATGATTTTGATCATAATCACAGTGATGATTGGCTCAATCAGAAAGCAATCTTTATTATTTGAAAAAAAGGACTACAATGCCTAATGAGCCACTTTGGGCCTTAATTTCCTCAATGCTATCGCATAATTTTTCCACTGTTCCTTGTCTTCATCCAAGTCTTCTACAGGTTGATGAAGCTTGCTTAGCCTCCACAGAGCTTGAATGGTGATTGTCTCCTCTCCATCTTCATTGCTGCCTAGAGCCCTTAATTTGATTGGAGGAAGATGGGAGATGTCTTCTAGCACTTGCCTTGGAAGCCCGAGCTGAGGAAGGCACCAGTGTGCATTGTACAAGACGAGCTCGGATGCGCCAATAAGTCGAAGGTCCTTGCCGATGGAGAATCTTGCGCGAAGTTCCTGCATTTTGAGTATTCCCGGAGTGCAAGTAAAGAGGTTTTTGGGCATTACCTTAAGGTGTTCTCTCCACTCCGCCCTTTTCTTGATTTGAGGAATGCGGTTCGTCACCCTATTGCTTATTCCCAACGAGCCGGTGATATAAGAAAGCGGACTTTTGGAGAAGATCCTTGACGATTGTTGGGCTTCATGGCATGGATCGAATTTGAAGTGTAGATCAACCCAACTTGAGAAGGCTAGCATACAGCCGTATATGGGCCGCCCCATGGCCGCCGATGTAAGCCCGCTGTAGAGGTAAGCTAGTATGACCGGTCCAACTCTTTCACCTTCCCATAAGCTCACCACTGCACTTATTTGACTCTCTTCAAGGAAGTCCTCTGTGGATGGGAACAGTAGTGCGCCTGCTATGCACACCATGAAGGCTTTTGTTATTCTTTCTATCTCCTCCTCTTCTTTGGCTTGATCTGCTCTTTTGTATACCCATGAGGCTAGCTTCAAAAGGTTGATTCCCTTGGTGATTTTGATTTGGTTCACTATATTTGGGCTAGGTATTAACGAGGTTAGCAACTCATGAGAGGAGATGGGTCTTGGCATGATGGCCATCTGTTCTTCTTCACTTTGTTTCATTCTTTTTAAACCCAAGATCATCTCTATTTCTTCCAATAAAATGGTGGCTTCAAATGTGGAAAAAAAGAAAGTATGGGTGGAAGGATGCCATGTTTCAATCAATGCTCCTATGGCAGCCCAATCTAGATGGATTTGGTCATAATGCTTGGCATGGGTTATCAATCCTAAGAGATGCCATCTAGCTACAAAGGCCCTCATGTCAGAAGAGAATTTTGAAAGTATGAGGGGTAACCACTTGACTCTTATATATCTTCTAGCCCCTGGAAGATTTGGGTACTCCTGTGAGAAGAGAGGAAGAAAATAAAAACAAAAAAAAAGAGGTACATGAGCATATGAAGTATTGGACAGAGGAGTTCAGTAACAAAGAAATAAGTGAGCAGTTCGACATAACAATGAAGGGTTATATGCACAGTAAAGGAAATTAAAGCTTACCTGATTCAAAGCAATTCGATTGCTTATGTGCCCTGGTATTTCAGTAATTCTGGGAGTAGAAATCCTAGGTTTCTTCATCATCCTGTCCATCGTCGCCTGCAGTTGAAGAAGAACAGAAGCAGAACAAAGGCCTGCAGATGAAGAAGGAAAAGAAGCAGTTCGGCTGCAGAGAAAAATTTCGATTGGTTTGTGAAAGAAAGCCTTCCTTTTTATAAGGATTTGAAGAGACCTGAAGAGTCCCGAAGATAGAACTTTGATTAGGTTAAGGACTGTGTTCTTGATTTAGGAACGGAAGTTCGTGCTGAATTAACGACGTTGGTTAGGGCGTCGATTCTTAAATTGACGACCTGACTGACGACGTGTTATAATTAACGCCCTAACATGGGGCGTCTTCTTCTAAGCTTTCGTTACTGGTTACGCCTTTGAGTAGGGCGTGTTTTAAATGCTAAACGACCTATTGTCCAGGTGCCTTTCATGCTGTTAACGCCCTATGCTTAGGCGTGTTTTAGTTTCCCTTCCCATGCTTTGATGCTCTAATGAACTTAAGTGCTGTTATTTTTGTGAAATTGTTTATGATTAAGCACTTATGATCATGTCATGTTCTGAATTAATGGATGAAGGCTAATAAGTTTCAAGTGCAGAAGTTCGCAGGATTCGAGGCATTTGGACCACCCGTGGGAGCAACATCGTGTCACCTTGTATCTGTCTCCTGTAAGCATTGTTACTATATGATATCTACACTATTATAGTATGTCAAGGACCTTGTGGTTCTGATGAACCTGAAATTTGAGTTCCCCTTCATCAAAAATAATGACGATTTCAGGAAAGTCTTGATCACACGGATAGGCCGTTGAGTTGTTAAAGGTTTGGAACGATGGTTCCACTTTCTGAGTTGATGCGCGGACAAACGGGCTTCGGCTTAGTGTTAGCTCAGAGATATGGGTTCTTGACCAGATCTAAATGGCTTAGCAATATTATCCTTGATTATTTTCTATTTTTAGTTTGTTTTAATCTTTTCTTTTAGCCCAGCATGCATCATGTAGGACTTTGAGTTTCATACTGAAAATCTTCATATTATGGCAATAATGAAGTTCACTCGCTCTCGATTGAGTTGACATGAGATATTCCACTTCAAATCAAGTACTTCATTCTATTTGAAGCCGTTCAGGCTGATTCCTTGAAAGTATCCCTTTTGTTGGATCTCTATCCCAGTTCTCTTTACTTTTCTGCAAAATTTACCTTGGTTGTAGCACGTCCACGTTGGCTGGTAATCGCTCTCCAATGGTCTTTCCCTGTCGTGCCCACGCGCACATCCCTTTATTTGCTTAGTTTAATCTCCTTTTATCCAACAAATCGATGTTTCCTTGGAACCACTCAGAGTTGTTTCACTCAGAGTCTTGGAAAGATTTCAAATGCTTGGTGTCTGAGGCGTGTCACATCACACCTTGGCGTCTCCTTATCAGTTCATTCCACTTCATTTCTTTCATTACACTTCATTCCATTTCCGTCTCACTCCCTTGCAAAGCAGACGCCAAGGCGGGGCAGCTGTAGACACGTCAAAATTGACGTTTTGTTGATCAAATCTCATGTCATTATGTAAACGCCCTAAGTGGACTTCAATATTCCTATAACATGAAGTTTTTCTATTTTTGAGAATTTTATGCATTTTTTTGCATCCTTCGTGATTCACGACCTGACGAAGGGCGTTACTTTTGAAAGTAACGACCTGTGATAGGGCGTTTCAAAAGAAAGGACGACCATAGATGAGGGCGTCAATTCCTGGTATTATCCGTTAATTTCTGGAATTATCTATTTTCAAAATAAAAAGTATTTTCTGTGTAACGTCCTACCTCAGGGCGTGTTTTTAAGAAACGCCGTTATCTTAGGCGTGTTCCATTAATTTCTAAACAAAGAAAGTTTTATTTCCAAATTTAAATCTAGGAAGAAACGCCCTTTCCTAGGTCGTGTTTCAAGAAACGTCTCTGTGAAGGTCGTCAATTCCTGATTTGACGCCCTGTCCTAAGTCGTGTTTCACTCCAGAGTCCTTCCTTTTTCCATCTTTCCCTCATAGTTCCCTACCATCCTTGGGACTCTTGCTCGATCTTGATCATTCCCTGGATGCCTCATTACCCATTCTTATCATTTCCTTGTTTGATCACATCCGATTGAAGCTATAAAAGAAAATATCATTCGATCGTGGAAGAGGTTAAGATGTTAAGTATTCAACAAGCACGTTAAGCATTCAGAAGAAAAAAAGGCATTCGAAGCATTGAGCATTGGTTTGCACTCCATCCTTTCTGCATCCAATCAAACGCATGCTTCCTCCTTCAGCTACTGCTTTCTCCATCCTTCTGCATCCGTTCAGCATCTTCACGGTTTCCCTTTACTCTCGTCAGGGAGAGCAGGGCTATATATTGTGCTTGTTTTTGTTCATCTCGTTCCTGTCGTTAGTTCTTTTATTGCATTAAGCATCATCTTATCATATCCTTTCCCTGGTTCTCTGCTAGGGGTTTAAAAAAAACAAAAAAAGAGGTGCGCACGTTGATGTTTTTTCATCATTTTATGTTAGTTTTGGATTGATACTATTGCACTTTGGCTGATCCCCCTCTCTTTTGTTTATTTTTTTTCATTGTCTTTTTTTACAAGGTAATCAACCAAGAAAACCCACTTCATCGGCCGGCCGATTGAAGTTGGAGGAAGAAATCCACATCCATCCCGCATCCCAATTTTCACCAGGTACACGCGATCTCCTTTTCTTCTTATTGAGGTAACCCCTCTGGCGATCACACCATCTCCACTTTAGCACCTCGTGCTATTTTTTATTACATTCTTTTGCATTATTTATTTATCTCCTTTTTGTCATATTTTAATCTCCTCTCAAAAAAAGTGAGGATTTTTAATCCGATCTACAGTCATAGTAGAGGTCGTGGGGGCCGTCAACATGCCGCATGGACAGAGGAGCAGCACTTCACACATGTCACGTAAGATGAGGACCACGGTGCTCCACCGACAGGGACGAGGCGGGCAGCTGATCATTGGGATCCCTACTATGGAAGTTCGGTTGCAGACAGTACCAACTATCAAGGCATGTTGTCTGATTTTGAGAGGATGAGCACACATGACTCCCAGGGATCTTGAAGCTCGTATAGACGGTCATAGCCGCAGCAGCCGATCTATCATGGCGACTCAGATAGCAGTAGTTTATTTTTCTCAACGTATCCATATCCTTATGCCGCAACTGCGCCAGTAGAGGTCGTGTACGCACAAGATTCGCAGCAGTATGAATACTACGTACGCATGTACTGGGAGAACTATGAAGGTTCAATGCGCTATGAAGACTATATGTCCTATCTGCGGATCACATTTAATGTTAGATTGTTTGGAGATGGGCACTGGCCCAGTTTGGGTCCATACTCTTAATTAGTATGTATCATTTGGTTATATTTATAACTAACTAATAGTTAATTATAAATTTCTTCATATCTTGAGTTCTGTACTTATCATTGAAATTACTAATGTAAACTTTTACATCATTTACAGGTCATCATGGACAGATGGCGTCATCCTGTGTGAGAGTATGGATACTCTGTTGAGGGTGATGGACATGTGTACTGTAGATACTGCGAATATCGCGTCACCGACATACACAGATTTGCGGAGCACCTTGCGAGAGTGGGACGCGATGTTCGTGCATGCGACCGAGTTCCGGGAGATGTCCGACATTCCTTTCGGACACAATTACAGGATAGATACGGTTCTCGTAGCACACTCAGGGCATCTTCTTCTACGTCTCGGGTACCCCCACCACGAGCATAGGGCGGAGCAAGATCTTCCTCCACGTCCAGAGTTCGAGCAGCACCAGCACAAGTTGCACATGATAGAATTGAAGCTATAAATGTAGTGTGGACTTTTTTTTACAGATTTTCATGTACCCTCCACCGCAGCACACGACCCATCATTTGTGCAGATTGTTACATATTTTTAGTCCCACCCACATGTACCTCCACCCACTAGGATAGAGTTAGATTATACGGGTGATCAGTCTCATGTATCTGATGATGAGTTTTGGGATTCGGACTTCACTGATGACGATGATTAGTGAGTTTTGGGATTCAGATGAGGAGGATAAGTGAGTTTTTGTATTTTATACTTCATGAATGAATGTCATTATTATGTCACTGTTTACTTTAACATATTAAGTAATTTAAATGCATTTTTTATGTATTATATATAATATGATGTTTAATTAAGCAGTGTAATATGTTATTTTTATATAATTAATTATGTGTAATTTAGTATGGATCGATTATCATAAAAAAAACTCTACATTCTAATATTTTTAAATATATATAAAATTTAATCTTTAAATAAAATTTTATTAAAAATTTTAAAAAAATAAAAAAATTACGCTCCGAGAGCCCAAGAGGGCGGACCGGGTCGTTGTGCGACCCGGCCGACCCGACCCGTCCCGCGCCGAGATCGGGTCGACCGGGTCGACAAACCTTGGTTGGACGTACCTTTTATACCAGCCATCAGCCTGGTTGGTTTGGTATAGTGGATCTATATTTATTTTTAACAAAAAATAACCTTTTTAAATAAAAATTTATTTTTTTTGCAATGATATATTAACTTTAAACTTCTAAGAATATATCTGACAACATAATAAAATCATGTTGAGTTGTACATTATAGTAGTAAAAAATGTAAGCATAGATAAATAGATAATAAGATATTAATAATTATTATCCATTGAAATAATAATCTAAATTATGTATTAATATGATCCTTAATATATCTAACTAGTAACTAATTTCAATATAATGAAATATATTACAGTACAATCACACAGTAGTATCAAATTTTAGACTTTAAATTTAAACTAGAAGAAATTGAAAAAAAGGCACCTAGGGCACTACGCCAAGTGCCTAGGAGGGAGAAACCACCGACCATTTGATCTTTTTTTTTTGTTTTTGTTTTCCAGAACCCTAGACCCTCCATCCCTCTCTCCACCTCCATGCGTAGTTCATAGCCTAGAATAGCAACCGCGTGAGAAATAATATTTTCATGATTATTTTGCAGCTTTCCTTCAGCATAGCATGCCATTTAAGTGAAAACCCCATGCATTTTTTCCCTGCGCGGAATAGAAAGGACATATGGCTTCAGAAGCACTTGCTGCATGCACGGCACAATGTGCAGCATGTGGCATTTTGAAGTGACTCGTGATGGGGTCGAAACCACGTTATCCATCGTGAGTTATATTGACGCACGTGAACCAATCACACGTAAGTGTGTAGTAATGGGTGCACGTGTACATCAAGTGTTTCTCGTATGACTTCCAATTACTGGACAGCTGGCCGACGTCAAGTTGGTAGTACTGCGCATACACAGCAGTCATACATATATATAAGGGATGTCATACCCATACGTACTCTTAATTATGTGGGCATTTGTAAGATTTACCCATTGTAAGATGTTATAAATGGCTAGTTACATATATATGGAGGGAAATTAGCACCTAAGTTTAGGTTCGGTTACGAGGGTTGTAGTGTCTGAATTTTTTTTGGAGTTAAATAGTATCTTGAAGGGCAAGAGCTAGTATGTTCTATATACTTGATAAAAAAACAAGCAGGACACCTTATTTCCAAGCTTTCTCTCTCTCTCTCTCTCTCTCTCTCTCTCTCTCTCTCTCTCTCTCTCTCGACATTTCTTCCACAATTCCTCGTGGCAACACAATCAGATTCCAGATCGGAAACGCCAGATTGCATGGAATTATCCAAAAGGGATTTTTCATAAACATATGTATAAATATCAATTTTTACAAATAAACTATTCATTTAGACTTATTATCAAAAATATCTCTAATATATTTCAAACAATTATGATTATGCCTTAGTAATAACTCTCGTTTATTTAACTAAAATTAAACGTGAGTTAAGAGAGAATGATTAATCTACTCTTAAATTAGCACTCTCTCTTGCTTTCTATCCAACCAAAAATCATCATCATTGTCCTCCATCGTCGCAAGGGGGGCTGGGGCCTTCTCGCTGTTACCCCACCAAGGTCTCAAGCAGGGGGAGGGGGGGTGTTGGGGTGGGAGAGTGTGGGTCTGCGAACAACTGGAAGAGAGCTACCGAGGTGAGGGGTTAGGGTCTACGAGCGATGAGAGGGGGGCTGCCGGGGTGGAGCAAGGGGGGGGGGGGTTTACAAGTAGGGGGAGGGGCTATCGGGGGGGGGTCCCACGAGGAGGGGGGGGGGCTGTCGGGGTGGAAGGAGGCGTTTGAGAGCAAGGGGAAGTGGGCTACAGGGGTATGAGAGCAAGAGGAGAGAGGATGTATGGGGGGGGGGGAGAGAGTGGTCCGCCAACAGGGGGAGGTGGGCTACAAAGGTGAGGGGTGGGGGTGTACAAATAGGGGGAGGGGGGCTGCCGAGATGGGGGAGTCGTCAAGGTGAGGGAGAGGGCGCTCTCCCCCTCCCCCCTCTCCCCTCTCCCTCTCATAATAGACGTATTTTGAATATTTTACGTACTCTAACATTTTTCGTAACATATTTTTCATAATATTCACCTTGCGTTGACAATTTTGGAGCAGGAAAAGTATAACCACGAGCATTTGATATATATCAAGAATCTTTTTGACAATAGGTGTAAATGAGGAATTTATTTGACAATTAACCGTATTTATAGGGGCATATATGCAAAAAAACTATCAAAAAAGATCCGAATTTTTCCTTTGTCAGTGCTTCTCAAACCATAGCGTTGGACATTTGTCGTCTAATGTTGACAAGCACCAGAATCTGCTAGAAACATTGATAAGAACTCGACGACCAGCCTTCAATTTGTCACTTATTCGACGTGCACAAGAAATCACTTGCTACAGCATAAATCAAGCCCGTCGCAGAAAGCTTCTGCATCAGGATTCTATTGCAAGGGTATGTGACAAGTCAACCACACGCTGAGTCCACGGGGTAGTACAGAACGATTTTATGAATTCTTTAAGAATTGTATACATCAGGGCAGAAATTCTGAGCACACGTGAAGACAGATCCTAATGAACAATCAGAGTGACAATGACTGGAGTGAACAATCAGAGTAACAAGCCTGCAAGGACACCGAAGTACAAACACAGAAAAGAGAACCAATCATAAAGCGATAGCAGAATATCCAGAAGGGACCACAACGCTTGCACCAACCAGCGCAATCACAGTAGCAATGCCGTGCCTGGAATGACACTCATCCAGAGAGAAAAACTGGCTGCACATGAACAGGGCTGGCTGGCTGGAATCTCCGTCATCCCAGACCTACCACAGAAAAGAAAGTTAAAAAGCTGGGATAAGAGTTTCAATCTTCAGAAGCATCCAAATTATCTTGCAATTTCATCAAGTCATAATCAAAGTGGATTACTATGAGCCCACAATTATGATCCGGGCATCCACGAGACTTTCAAATGGAATCTAGATTCCTCAACAACAGTACCCACCATGCTTCACGGAAAGAGATGGTTTCGTCCCAAGATACAGCTTTGCTTTGAAGCACAGCTCTCGCTAAGTTCTTTTTCAGGAACTCATTCAGCTGAATAAAATAAGAGGAATAGTTAAAAATCAATTTATTGACCCTTCTGACATATAAATTTTATCACACCGTGATTCCAAAGCAGATTACTATAGTCCCACCTTGGCACTAGGCATGCTGCAACTTACTCACCCTTCAACCTCCTGATTCCATGGCAGGTTACCATAGTCTCACTGTAGGTGCACTACGTTCATTCTCCCTGCTTCCATTGAACCTCAACATTTTTATGAATCCCATCACATAGCAATGGAGTTTGCATGAATTTGCAAACCATGCAAAATTTTCAGAAGACTTTCACCCTCTACAACACACAAGCATGGAAAAAAAACACCGAAATTTCTAGAATTTAAAACATTATAATGGTAGACAATTTTAAATAGCAGAAAAGTAGGGAAGGACATCGAAGATACATGTAATATATTGCACAAATAAAATGAAAGAAATTGATTTAGGCACCCCATCTCATTGCATGTCATACTAAATTGACCCCTCAGCATGCGTGTATACATGTATATAGAGGACAGTAGTAGAGAAAAGCTCATTAGACGGAGGATGCACATCACACTTTTACAGGAGGAAATACATGAAAGAGATGGTGAAAGTAAGGAGCCTCATTCATGACATGAATGGTTTCTGCTCCTGTATGTCTATTTATCATTGGGCCTGACATTGCTTATCAAGTGCATGTGCAAACCAGCAAGTCAATTGTCTCAAGTATTCACATTATATGTGCCTTGTACTTTCTAGTGTCATTTCCTCTATGGGTTGTGCTACTCAGATCTCTCTTATCATCCACTTCTACCTTCAGCTCTGAACATATTTTTAATGTTGGCAATGGCCACAGCTTATATAAACATTCTTATAACCCTGGATATTGAGTATTGTGAATTCCTTACAGACATTTTCATGTCAAAATGCTGTAAAAAGTTAGGAAAATCCCCATTCAAGTTCGCCTGAACATTGTGCCAAGGACAACACTGCCGGATTCATATGCTTGTCATGTCCTTTTTACAAACTCCGCTATTTATTGTGAAAATCAATTTGCCAGTGATTGACACAACAAGGTCTCCCATGAAGACACCGAGTACACTGATAGATTATCAAAGCCTACACTGCTAATTTCACACGTCAATATCTTTAACTAAGGACCGGCATAAAGATTTATCTAGAAAATACCAAATCCTTTCTCAGATACAATACGCCATTAATGAACTGTCAATGCCTGAAAAGTTTGAAGGGAGTGTTACAGATGAGTGTAGTGTATGCCAAGTTGAGTGCAAGCCTCACCTTACATGTTATGGCGAGAGTTGCCTTGTTATGAGTCTGTATCAGTTGGTGTATAAATGTTTGTAAGAAGGCATAAGAAATATGGTGCTCTAAAATTTTCAAAAATCTTTCATCATCTCTTCATTGGCCACTTACTCCTTTATGGGGATAGAGTTTTACTAGCTGCACCGCAATGGATGCAGCCCAAGTGTTAAAAAATGATTTTTTTTAAAGGTAGCTCGGAACCAATTAACCTGTCCATACTGATCGGATGGTTGAAAAAAATCTAAAAAAAATAACGGATGGCCTTAATGGATTCATTTTGGCCGGCCCATTTTCTGTGAGAAAAAGGCCATCCGTTCTTTTTTTTTTGAAGGATTTTTTTTCAACTGTCCAATCTAACTGTTCCTTTATTGGGAAGGATTTTTTTCAACCATCTAATCTTTAGATCAGACGGTATGGATGGGTTGCTTACGGATTAGCAATCTGCCGCTTTAGTCCACTCAGCCATCTCTCCTAATTTGGAATTGGGATTTGGGCCCCAAGCTACCTAAAAAAAATTCAAAAAAAAAAAAACTTGGGCTGCACCCGAGCTGCTGCATAGCATGCGGTGCAACAAGTGAAACTCTATGGTGATATATGAGAATTTGATCTAGAGGAGTCGATGGATGCTGGCTCTTGAACCAACCAAACTTTTACCCTGTTGGGGCCCATCGTGTGCGCTAAATGGGCTAGGGTTGGATTATAAGATTTTAGCCTGTTCAATTAAATGCGCCAGGCTCAGGCTAAACATGTAGGCCAAGTGGACCTTTAAACATTCCACACGAGCAATTATTTTCTAGAATATTCTTTCAGTGTCTCCTTGGAATTCATTAATCATACAATATGCTAGATGTATCCCACCGCCTACTCCATCACACCATGATCTGATGCATAAATAACTGTCAATCTTTCCAACCTCACTGCACAACAGAACCCAAAATACCTGAATCATACCAATCATGGAAACGACGTTGTTTACACGCGGAATTTTCGGTATCCATTTCGTTAGATAAATATGCATATATTTTGACATATTTGTTAATTCCACGCTTTTGGGTTTATCAAACGATTTAGGGTTCGTGTACTTGACTTTTTCTCACAGATTAGAGTCGGTGTTAATTTACATCGGACAAGTCCGAACACCTTTGATTAACTGTCGAAGAACGCTTTTGACCTCTATGCATTGTGACATTAATGATCTTGATGATCGCCCATGACGGGTATATACTCTTAGACTTTATTTTCTTGAACACATGTAATTTGAATTACAACCGGTCTTTCAAGACCTTTAAATATGATCCCAACTATATAATCGGGTCTTCGAGATTATATCCGGTTGCAACCAAAACCTTTGAATTTGCTTCAGTCAGCATTTAGATCTTTGAATTTGCTTTCGTCCTGATCGGGCCATTGAATTTACTTTTACCCCCGGACCGAACGGTTGAACTTGAATTCCATCATGATCGGACCGTTGGATCGCCAAGATGATCACCGTCGGTCCGTCGAAGTTGCTTCATGGTCATGATCACTCTTTCGATTGTGATCGGACCTTAAGTTGGCTTGGTGTCCATAATGGACATTTTCGCCTGAGACGAGATATATTTGTGATTTTCCTTCATCATGATATTTCTGCGGTTCTCCCAAACATGAGGGTGTTCTTACAGTTTTAGAAAGACCCTGGGCATTTCTACCTTTTTGGACATATATGTTATTTCTCGACTTCTCGGAGATCGCCCCGTTGTTTGACTTCCGGGGCACTCCTGAATTCATTTCTTGACTTCTCATAAACATCCTCGTCATTTGACTTCTTGGGTATTCCTTGTCTTAATTTCTTGATTTGTCGGAAATAACCTTGTCATTTGACTTCTTGGGTATGCCTGGCCTTAATTTCTTTGAATTCTCAGAAATAACCCCATCATTCGACTTCTTGGATATTCCTCGTCTTCATTTCTTGACTTCTCGGAGATGGCCCCATCATTCGACTTCTTGGGTATTCCTCATCTTCATTTCTTGACTTTTCAGGGTTTATTTATAATTTTACCCATTTCTGAGTTTCCAACCATGATAGCTCTTGGCCATGAAAAAAATTCATGGATTTGGATGGCCAGTCATAAGCTGAACTCAAGAGAGCGCACACCGTTTCAAGGAAGGGGCGTGGTCCCGCTCCACCGAGTCGTGCAAACGACGTAAACCAGAACAAGAGCATTCTTTGTGCAGTTTCTAAACCAAACCGAGGACTTTCATGCAACTTTCCCACAAATGGGATACTTTTGCAATTTTCTGATATTTCGGGGGCCTTTCTATAATGTTTCCGCCATCGGGGGCATTTCTGTAATTTTCCAACCATCAGGGGGGTGTTTCTACATTTTTTTGCCACTGGGGGTATTTCTGTAATTTTTTCGTTGTCGGGAGTGTTTATGCAAATTTTCTATCACCGGAGGTATTTCTGTAATTTTTCCACCACCGGGAGTATTTCTGCGATTTTTCCGCCGCCGGGGTGTTTCTGTAATTTTTCGCACCTCCGGAGATATTTTTACAATTTTCCCTTCATCAGGGGTATTTCTGCAATTTTTTCGCCACCGGGGGTGTTTCTACAATTTTTCCGCCACTAGAGGTATTTCTGCAACTTTCTTGCCGCCGGTGGTGTTTTTGCAATTTTTCCACCACTGAAAATATTTCTACAATTTTTCCTTCATCAGGGATGTTTATGCAATTTTTCACCTTTCCAGTGTTTTTCTTTCATTTTCCTACAAAGTTTCCAGAACCTTGAACATTTCTAAGACTTGCAATCACTTATGTTTAATTTGTAAGGCCATCTTGATTTTATCTTTGAATGACTTTGAATGCAATAAGCCCAATCATTTCTGTTCAATTTGTAAGGCCATTTGATTTTCCTTTTGAATGGAATAAGCCCATTTTGGTCAACCCATTTGCAGAAGCTTTGCCCATTTTTTGATCATTTGCAAGAGGTGATAGACTTCTTAGGATCACTATTCCCAAAGGAGATGGCCAGAACTCCCGGGGGGAACTCAACTATGGTGACCACACCCCTTCCCTCTTCCTCCTTACCTGCCCAGGTAAGCCTGCACGTGCAAAGCATGTGCCCAGGCAAGGCTGGCCAGGACTGCACCTGCCTATCACTTGGGCCTCCTGGGAAAGCTCTCCAAGTCTTCATCTGTCTGGAGTTCTCCCTTCGACCTCCCTTTTATAGCAGTTTGAGGAGTGGACCGGAGGAGGTATCCCTATAACCCCCTCCGATGGAAGTTCAACAGATAGGCTCCCCTCCTCTCCCATTCTCTTCTTTTTTCTGCAGATGAAAGAGGGACCGGAGGGGGTCCCTCCGGTTGGTTGGCACCAGAGGGGCCTCCCTCCGATTGTGTAGTGACTGGAGGGGGTGTCCCTCCGGTCTGCATAACCGGAGGCCCCCCCCTCCGGTGCTATGAAACCGGAGGGGGTCTCCCTCCCTTCTCTTCTGCTTTCTTTTCTTTTCTCTTTTTTTCCCTCTCTCTTCTCTTTCTTTTTTTTTTCATGAGAGGAGGGACCGGAGGGGGGTGCCCCTCCGGTTGAGTGCCACCGGAGGGGGGGTCCCTCCGGTGCTGCAATGACCGAAGGCCCCTCCCTCTGGTTGCATGACACCGAATGGGGTCTACCTCCCTTCTCTTCTTCTTGTTCTTCCCCCCCTTTTTTTCTTTTCTCTCTTTTTTTCTCTTTGGTGGCACATGGAAAAGGGGACTGGAGGGGGCGCCCCTCCGGTCACTGCAGTGCACCGGAGGGCCCATCCTTGGCCCCCCCTTTTTTTGGGGGGGCCCATTTAAGTAGGAAAGTGAGGGGGCTGCAGGAGGTATTTTGTTCTTGGCCTGGTGTCTTCTCTCTTTTTCTCTCTTTCTTTTAGCAAATTTCAGGGTTCAACAGACGTCCTCTATTTCAGATCATTTATCATATCGTCCTAAGAAAGAGCCCGCACTCCATGAGTTCTAGACTTCTTAATCTTCGAGTCTTTCATGGTTACAAAGATGTGTTAAACATCATGAACTTATTAAAAAAAAATTATAAATACATTAATGTTGACTGTAGTTTCAGAGATACCCATCTAAAAATCCAATTTCACTTTTACCCTTCTTACATACAAAATGGGCATATTTTCCCTCATGGAGACTAGTTCTTCCTCAATTGTAATAAAGATAAGACCTTTTCAAATTAAGAAGTTCTTTGCCGGTCATAATGAGCATTTTGGACATTGGAGCAATTTAGATCAGCCAGCTTCTTTTTTTTCATATGTTTTTTTTTTTGATAACAGGGAATCTAGCAGAGTGGTACAGAGAGCTGAGCGATTCTTTTTTTTTTTTTTTTTGGGAATATTTTGCACAGCTAAATGTCTACACATGCATATGTGTACATATAGCGCATATGAAAATGCCCCTCTTTAAAATTGAATTCCTAAGAAGGGAAACTATACAATTAACTCGTGGATAAAAATCCTCTCAAATTGATCCATGAGAAATTCAAATCACCTAGGTATGGCATAGGAGAATATAATTTTAGGAAAAGGCAATATATATTTGATGGCAGACAATGAAACTGAAAAAAGGATCTCTGAAACTATGTAAGGTCTATACATGGCAAGAAGAGATTTAGGGTAATAGAAAAATGAACACTCACCAAGTATAAACAGGTAGACATGGAAAGCAGATCATCCTGCATGTCCATCTTCCAAAGGTGTATCTTCCTTTGCAAGGAAAACAGGTCACATCACTCTGCAACAATCGGGAGCAGAAAAAAGCAACAACTAACTGTGACATACAAAAATAGCAAATGCAGCCTGGTTCTGTACTTAGCTTCTTGATATATCACTACCCAGAAAAAGATTTTCATCACTATTCTAGATTAATCCCTCTTTTTTCTCCACTCATCCCGTCTTCATGAAACTGGGAACCATAGTAAGTGTATAGATCATCAGTGTCAGCTTTGCAGCCTCACTCATCACGGAAGAAAGCAGCTTCAAGCCTGACTTACACAAGCACTGGGATTGCTATCCTCTCCAAGGAAATGGAACAATGATAGTTGGGGACATCTAAGTTATCCACACAAAGATTTTCATAGACCAATTGACTGACAAATAGTAGAAATCTTGATAGAGTATGGTTGTCATAGTTTACTATATGTCTTCTTTCTCACTGACTAGCATTTCTTTAGCAAACCCCAACAAATTGAAAATTAGTCTTCCCTTTGGCCAAATTTTGAAATGATTTGATAGATAAGAGTCAACACAAAGAAAAGTAACCTTTTGACTGGGCATAACACATTTTTTGGGCCAACAATATATAGAGTTATGCTAGAAAGGCAAGTCTTTCCTAAATACCTTTATTACCAATGAACATACAACATGGGAAAAAGCAACATGTGTCAAACAAACCAAAAGTGCAAGTTAGCAAAAAGCACTCTCAAAAGAAAACCAGAAGGTCAATATAGATGTACAGTTGCTGACATATTGAAAGGGCATGTCAATGATATAATGATTATCTGAAGTTTTCAACTGGGGCAGATTCTTCAAGAAGAGCAGCTGCCTGAAAACACTCTGTTGCTTCAACTGATTTATCACTCTCAGATTTGTAGAGTAAGCCCAGATTGAACCAAGCAGAATAATTGGTTCTGTCTAACCTAAGTGCCTCAGTGAGAAAGCTTCTCACAATGGCTACTGACTGATAACCAGGTTGTCTGAGAAGTATGGCTGTAGATATCAAGCTTGGAACATGAGTTGGTTCAATTTCCAATGCACTCTTATATGCACCCAAAGCTTGTCCATGGAGGCCCTTAGCTTCATATAGTTGTCCTGAAAGGATAAACAGTAGTTAGAAAACTTCACGATAATTCCTCAGGTACATTACAAAGTTTTTACCAACATTTTCTACATATTTTGCTTCAGTTTTGTGATAGAACTCTAAAGGGGGAAAATGTATGGACTTTGTGAATCAGTGAGTGAGAAAAAGAACAACTAGCCTGAAAAAATTGTCAATATAACTATAGCTTACCAAGTTATATAGAGTGCTTACGTAAAGTATATACCTACAAAAGACTTAACTTGTGTATGCTCTCCAGCATGTCATACTTACACAAGTACCCATAAAAATGCTAAAATTATGTACGCCAAGATTGACCCTTGTAGTAACTTGCGCCACAAACAGTGAAGGGCATTTATGTCTTTTACTATGTTCTTTTCTTCTTTATGAATGTGGAGAAGTGATCAGTTAAAGGGGGAGTTTGGGCATTTTTCTAATTTTCTGTTCTTAACAGACTAATGTAATTTTCCCCTCTCACTTATGTATTTTTGGAATTGGCGTATTTATATAGAGAAACAGGGCAGCTCCCTGAAAGACAGCTGTTCGGCTCGCGAAAATTTCTGATTTTCAGCGACGTGACACACACTCATCTTTTACGGAAGACCGAGATGGGTCGACTGGGCATGCGGGGATTCCGGAGGTATTGACAGGGAAATGCGAAGAACGATATTAAACACACAAGAAAGAGTAGCGTATGATTAATCGTTCTGGACGACTGGGACAAAGACGACTGAGTGGAATGCGGGCGTGCCAGTCGATTTCTCGATGATCACCAGTGGAACGAAGTTTTAACCGGGGAAGTGCCACCAGGGCACGGCACGTGGGCACGGGATGTCGGGTGACACGTGGAGAGAAGTTGGTTCCGCTGGTACGAGTGTAGGCGATTGTGGGGATTCCTGTACAGGACGTCTTCCCCACCGACCGCAAGCAATCAGTGTTTGTTTTACATCGGATTGAATCCGGACACCTTTATTTTTTCTACTGAAAGAGGACTGTGACACCCTAGAAGCCGTAGTGTAGAAGAGTACATGGTTCGCACTGCAGCTAGAATTCGATTGTCGGATTCGACAAACCGGGTTGAAGGCACTGGAAACCAAGAGAAACATAAACCGGAATAGGGCTGCGGACACGGGCGTAACAAGAAGTAGACGGGTACTGATCCGAGAGACAAATAACACTGGGAGCTGGGGAGGCAGGGACACCGAAGTGTGTCAAGAGAGATGAAGAATCGGGTTTTCCGAGTACACTTCACTATGACGAGCCAAAAAGGCATTACAGAGAGGCGTTGAAAGGCCTTAATACATTTGAGCAAACCACGGGACAATTCCATCACGAAGATCGGTCCCTGGGTCATTGCACAATAAAGCAGATTTTTTCGCAGTTTTACAGAGGGTCCTCCAAGGGACTACAGACACTATGGAGTGATGTAGGCCGGACTGGGTGCTGGAACACTGACACCTACTGGAGGGCATGCGTGCCGGGTGTCAGCGTGTTCGGAAGTTAGGATCGGGCCTCGAGAATGATACTTCCGGGTTAAGGTCGATCTAACTCAGGGCGGCAGGCGGAGCAATCGGTCACCGGCTCAGAGCGAGCGGTTGGAGGCCGACCCCGAAGTACGGGAGGTTTCGGCATGAGGATGTCGATGCCGTTACCATAGCGCGCCATACGCAAGCGAACTGGGTGGACGAGTATTCCCGCTATTACCATGGCGCCCCATACGTATAGAAGAATGTTCGTGTGTATTGGCTAAACGCCATATGAGGGGTGTTGATGTGACATACCCTCAGCGTGTGTTAAGCCGAACACGAACAAACAGTCAGGTTACGCTCCAAGTGCTTGTGCCTTGTTCGCTTATCTCCTTTGGTTGAGCCTCTTCATATGTCTCTGCATATCTTTGACCCTTGGCCTTCCAGGGGGATTTATAGACAAGGGGTGGCTAGGTTGTGGAGCTCCCACGTAAAGGGCAGGGGGTTTGAGGGGTTGTCCTGCTTAAAGGGTAAGTTTAGGTGGGACAATAGAGGAGAGAGAGAGTTTTGTGTGTGAGGGCTGGTGGGTTTTGGCCCGCCTAAAGGGGGGGTTTAAGTGGGCAGTCTGGAGAGAGAGAATGGGCTGGGTGTGGAGTGTTTGGCCCGCCTAAAGGGGGGAGGTTTAGGTGGGCGTGCTGGAGAGAGAGAGAGTGGGTCCCCTTTGATTTTGGCCCACTTAAAGGGGAGGTTTAGGTGGGAAAAAATGGAGAGAGAGGGGTTTACGTGGGAGGCGCATGGGGGAGAGAGTGGGAGTGGGTCCCACTTGGTTTTGCCCACCTAAAGGGGGGTTTAGGTGAGAGAAATGGAGAGAGAGTGGGAGTGGGCCCCACTTGATTTTGTCTTACGCAAAGGGGAGGTAGGGGTGAACATGGTTCGGTTTGAGACCATTTTTTTTCAAACCGAACCAAACCGAATTTGCTCACCAAATCAAACCGAACCAAACCGAAAAAAATTCGGTTTGGTTCGGTTTCAAATCGATTTTTCATATTTTATTATAATATATATAAATTTAATGACTTATGTGTATATAAAACTAAAATAAAAATAAATATAGTAATTTTTGTATGCTTTTATATGTATATAGTTAAATTTTTATTTTTTTCATATTTATATTATATAATATGAATAAAAATATATAAATAATAAATTCGATTTATTCGATTTGGTTCGGTTTCATACATTATGAAACCGAACCAAACCGAATTCGACTTCAAACCGAACCAAACCGAACCGAACCAAATCAGGCACGGTGGGAAAAATGGAGAGAGAGAAAGAGAGATTTACGTGAGAGAGTATTTTTTCCTTTTTTTTTTTTGATTGAGTGGGTTTAGACCCGCCTAAACCCCCCCAAGGGGGTTTACGCAGGCAGGGCGCCCAGCGTGCCTGTCCCACGTAACCGCCCTAGGCGCAAGTTTGAAGAGAGAGGGAGAGAGGGAAATATTTAAGGGGGGCCCCTTCTCTAAACCCCACGTGGTTGAGATTGAGCTGGAATAACGATTGGTCGGGACTGGGAGGGCACACCTCAGGGTCCGAGGCGTCCCTGGCGTGGGGTTCGGCCCTGGCCGCGAGATTTAGGGGGCGGCCCCAGGGTGGTCTCCCTCCGACTTTTTTCTTCTTTTGGTGACTGGGACGGGGGCTGGTTGGTTCGATCCATGGCTTGTGCGTTGATCCAAGCTCCAAAACAAGGTCGATGTGGAGTCACCTTCAAGGTGTTCGAGGTAATTCCTGCAACCATGTTGGCGTGTCGTATAAACTGGGTGGAGGCCCAGATGGCCCCCTAGGACTTAGAATCCTTGTCTGGCATAGCTAGGACAGATGGATTAAGGCGTTGTGGGCGTGAGAGCCCGGCCTTAATAAGAATATGCCGTTCTACACTACGAACTGGTGCGGAGCCTCGGGTTGGCCCAACGGCTATAAAGAAGACGGCCCATCGCCGCGTGTCCGGGAGTCAGGGGCGGTCCCCTTCCTTTGTAGTGTCATTGTATGTCGGGGTGAGCGTTCCTAAGCCGCAGATTGCCCTCAGTTCGTGGTGGAATGGCTGGAAACGCGAGCGCCCGCAAGGTGTTCGGGATAATTCTCGACTATCACCCGCGGACCGTATGGGCCGACTAGTGACCCCCGGAGCCCAGATTTGAGCGGGGGACCAAGTCCACTAGTGTTAACTGGCTAAAAGGAGGCTTTTTGAGGGAATCCTCAGTCCCGCGGCTAGTGCCGCATGTCACGGTGTATTGTTGCGAGCTCCCAGGTTGGCTCAGGTAGCTAAATTGTTGGCGGACAAATGCCGCTTGTCGGGAGGTCAGGAGTGGTCCCCGCTTTATGTAGAGTCACAGCATGGCGCGGCAAGTGGCCTAGAGCCTCTGGTTGGCTCTGGGCTGATGTAGAATAGTTGGAAATAGGCCGCCTATAAGGTGTTCGGGGTAATTCCCTCACCCCTTATTAGGAGCCGTATGAGCTGGCTGACGATTTTTGGAGCTTGAGTTTGCCTCTAGTTCAGAGATTATCAGTGTTGAGTGATTGGGAAGAGGCATATTGGGCTGGTCCCAAGCCTCATTGCTGAGCGCCGTTTGGCACGACGTGTTGCTGAGGTGCCTCCGGGTTGGCCCGGGTGGCTAAGTTGTAAGTGAGCGAAGCTACATGCTGGATGATTAGGGATAGTCCCCACTTGCTATCAGAGTCGCTCTGAGTCACGAGAAGCTAGTTTGAATCCCCGATCGGGCCCGAGGTGTTGTGAAGATGCTAAATAATTAGCGCTCATAAGGTGTTAGGGAGTGGTCCCACACCCTTTAAGTCTAGATTATCTTCTAAGATAAAATAGATTACAACAAATGCCCCCCACGGAACGTGCGTCGGAGTCGAAGACGAGGGAATGCGGCCTGTGAGTCGTCCTTTGCTTGTTGTTGTGGCTTAAATATTTGTTTTGCTGTTCTCTCCCTTTCACAATAATATTTGTATATATTGCTAACATAGCTTTTGCTGGTTTTTACAATGAATTTGCAACCATGCCGAAATTTGGGAGAGATGGTAGGGCGCGCAGGTGTGTTGGGACAAGCAGTGATCATTGGGTCCGACGGATGGACCGGTTGTTGTCGTCATTGGGTCCGCCCTCTATCACTTGGGCCAACTTCGATAGTACTGACCGTGTGCTGACCTTGATTGTTGAGGGTCCTCTGGGCGAAGGAGATGGAGTGGCAGGGATTGTGGAGGTGTCCCGGATATCCCATACGAATGGGATTTACCAGTACGATCAATCAGGAGGTTACTCGAAGGAGTATCCACTGGACCGTTTTCTGTTCACCTTTCTCCAGGGCTTCGTTCCAGAAGGGATGGAGGAAGGTGATCCCTTACTTGCTGGAGAGCGTCGCCGTCTAGAGGCGGCCATTCTTCTGGGCAGGGACAGCCTGCGAGGTGCTTGTACATTTAGTTATCCCAACTTTCCGAGAGACTTCTGGCGACAACAGCAGTTTCCCAGTGTCAAGTGTTTGGGATTCTTTGACAGGGTGACAGAGTTCAGGGTTAGAGAGGCAACTTTGAGTCCAACTACCTGGGACTTACATGGTCATCACCGAGCTAATTCTAGTGCAGTGGCAGGATTATTTCTGGAGCCATCAGGGCTGGCATATGCAGAGCATAATGTTGAGCAACGTTGTATTCTGGATGGCATCTTGAAGCAGACAGTGCTGAGCTGGTACGGGAGCTGGGCTGTGGCAACGTCCCATTATTACCGCCAGGGAGCGACAAAGTGACTGATGGGTGTGATCCACCATTAACAGGTGTCACTGGAGAAGGCCAGGATACGCCATGCAGTTACAACAGCATTGTAAGGGTATCCTTGTTATGCTGGTTTGTTACAGGCACTGGCAAAGAGGTTTTGTTGTAGATGGAACACCTTTGGCACAGCTGCGGGAGAGACTTCTCTAGACTTCTGGTCTCTTCACAGAATTTCAGGGCTACCCATAGTTGGCGAGGGCTATGAGGAGGTGATACTGGACGACCTCCACAGAAGCCAGACTTATGGACGGGGGCAATACCTGATGGCACATAGTTACCGGTACTTACTGAAGACTTGGAGGGACTTAGCCCGAACTGGGAGACACAGACCGGCTCGTACTGAGAGAGTGACACTATATGATTGGGTCCGTCATTTCTATAATGGGCCCTTATGCTTTTATAATGAATTTGCCAGAGATCAGACACCCTGGGAAGAGTATAGGCAGATCGAGCTTCATTTTCGGACATATTCCAGATACATATATGCATCGAGAGAGAGGTGGAATCTCCATGACCTCCCTGATACGACATATCTATCCGCATACTTAGCATACTAGCTGGCGACCTTTGTGGTTCGCTATGGGGAAGATGGCTTGTTGAGGGCAGAGCTGTTGTGGCCTGCGTGCTTGTTGGCATAGGGTAGGAGATTAGCATTAGCTTCGGCGGCACTAGCTAATATTTATCGGGGGTTTGGAGCATTAGCAGGACACCCCACACCGAGGAAGAAGAGCATCTTGATGCCTAGACATTACTTGAGTGCCCGGGCCGATCTTCTTTTTCCGGGGTTTGTGACACAGGTGGAGGTGGCGAACCCGATGGCTCCATTGTTGTTCGGCTTCACGAGCCAGCGTGATGGCGACATACAGAGTCAACTAGAGGACGCCCGACGAGTCCTTTCCTTTCTCCCGTGCAGAAGCGACAGAGGTTTACCCTTTGATTGATGTTCGAAGGGTTGAAGGCCGGTGGTGATTCAGACTGAGGCGGGAGCCAGGGATGGCGGTGTCGATTTCGGACTCAGTTTTGGCCGAGTCCGAAACCAAAACGACTCGGTTTCGGTTTCGGCTGAAACCGGCCGAAACCCAGTCAAAACATCAAAATAAATCAAAATAAATCCAAAAAATTTGAAACAAATCAAAAAAATATAAATAATCACATAAAAATCAAAAAATTCATTAGACATGCATTCGACTGTAAAGAAATTAGATTAAGTGCAATAAACATGAAGTAGGCATTGGACATGTTAAACTAATATTCTTGAGTACATATTAAGCATGAAGTAAGTTCAAGCAGTACAATAAACCTAATTAGAAACAGTAAATGTTACAGAAATTAAATGATCCTTACCTAAATGATGATGCACTAATATGGGTAATAACTAGAAGAACCTTCTCCCTCATCGTCTGACTTCTGATGTTGATACCCATAAAAAGGTTGCATGTATTATGTATATTGACTATAACCAAATAATGAGGTAGCCAAGTCCTGCATCCCTCTTTGGATCCCTCTTGGAGTGTAAGGTTGTTGGCTTGATTGGAATCCAGAATCAACATAAGAACCTTGAGGATGAGAAGAGGATGCTGACCCATAACTGCTACTGGGTAGAACTAGATGAAATTGAAATTCTGATTGATGACCCCACCCATAAATGCCTGCTTCCTGTTGGCCACCTCCATAACCTGATGGATGCCCATATTGGATCTGTGAATCATATCCTCATTCACTATGACTGTATCATATGCCTGTGTCTGCGTGGAAGGAGGAAGTAGGTGCATATGTGGCACCGACAATAGCAGCACCTACAGCAGCACTGGGATCATCATCATCCCAATAGTAGCACCTGCAGCTACACATAACCATAAGAAACCAGTCGCCTTTTAACATTTGGAGATGTTTTTTTCTCTTTTGGTGTGATCATTTTATTCATCTTTGACATGAGTCATTTTCCCCTTGGCGTGTGCCTCATATAAATCTACTTCAACTGCTCAACTGCCGGGTCCTCTCGAGTAGCAGCACTAGTCCTCTCCGTTAGCTCATGCACTGATGTACTTCTTAAGGATGGAGGAGGCTTGACCATTCTAGGAGTGACTGATCTGCTATCTGATTCTGAGTGTCTATCTGACTCAAACTCAAGCTGCTGCTCAGTGTCATGAACAAACTAAGTTGGGTCCCTTCTCTGGTGCGCATGAGTCTCTCTGACCCTCTTTGTTGGTCTTCTGAATTCTGGATCTTTTGACTCATCTTCATCTAGTATGCCCTCTACCCATGTTCTATCATCAACATCAAAAACAGGCTCATCAACCTGCTCTCGTATCTCCACCCAAGACTGCAAGGGATTGTCATTATCAAATAAAACGTCCACATCAATTTCTGGAGTTGCATCCTCTACGACGCGTTTGTCCCTCAACTGTTGTCTTAGCTTCATGTTCCTTATTCTTAACCTCATATTGTAGTGGCAGTAAACTAATTTTTCTAACAGCTCAACCTTTAGCCGATTGCGAACCTTTGAGTGTATAAGGCTGAACGTGCTCCAATTTGTTTCACATTGACTTGCTGATGTTGTTTGACTGAGCACCTTAATTACAATGAAAGCCAATGCATTACTGTTCACATCTCGGTTGTTCACCATTATCCACCAGTCAGTTGTTCCACCAACCATAAACAAATGCATATAAGATGTAAATAAAGATCAATTCTCCATGATGTACTAATACATATTGAGGTTAATAAAGCACAAAGATAAAGTATACCTGAGCTCACTCTTCTCACATCGTATTGCAATTGGGAGTCAGAATACGTCCCAGTCCCCATTCTATAATAGTTCATCTACAAAGATAAAGTAATAGATTAACATAACTACTTAAGTAAATTCTATACGTCTTATTGATAAAATCAATAAAGGCCAACCTCTACTTCGGCATGAAGTCTCTTTTCTGGTGTCCTCGATAAACGACCAATGACTTTTAAAGTGCGTAGAAGCACCTCGCCGTCAACATGTGCATTGGCATTGTACATAAATCGAGGGTTGAGGAAATAACTTGCATTTGTGTATAGTTAACTAAATGTTAGATATAAAATAACCTAAAGAACAATGTATCAATACAATTAATCACTCACCAGCTGCATGCAAGTCGTGGTGTAATGTGTTGTCCCATCTATGGTCAATAATTTTCCATCACTTTGCATATTCTCTAGGAAGGGAATCATGTAACTCTAATTTGGCACGGTCCATGGCCTCGCACAGATATCCCATATCATTCTTCTCATCGCCATTCACCATTCTTAGGACCTTCACGAGGGACATGACTACTTTCATGTATCGTGAGACCCTGCCCCAGAATTTGTTATCTTCCACGATGTGACAGACATCCAAATAATCCATCTGAGCATCAACATTATACTTGTCTATGTATTCCCGCAAGACATTGTGGTACATGAAAGCTTTCAACTCATTCTTATATCTGTGCAGAGACTCCAAAGAAATGAAATTTGAATCAAATACAGATCATATCTATAAGGATAAAGTAGAAAGAATTGAGCTCAATCTTATACCTATGCAAAGACTCCAAAGACATGAAATTCGAAGCAAATCTGGTTGGCCCTGCACGGATGATATCTCGCCCCCTACTCGCATGTTCCCTGAATATATTCAATATCCAAGATGGCCATAAATATATTGGGTGATTTTTTGTGCCTTGTCAATTATCTTCTTCACATGATTTTCCTTCCCTATGTCTTCAAGTATCAGATCCAGACAATGTGTTGCACATGGGAGCCAATATAAATGTCTGCGCTTCTGCATCAATTTCTTCCCTCCAGTCTTATAACTGTCTTCATTATCAGTCACTACTTGTACAACATTATCCTCTCCAATTTAGTCTACCATCTTATCCATCAAACTAAACAAATAATTGGCATTTTTTTCATAATTTGATGCATCTACAGATTTAACAAATACTGTACCTTCGATGCAATAGACCAAAAAGTTAATCATGGACTTCTTCGTGGTATCAGTCCAGCCATCTCACATGCTACATCCTCTCTCCATCCATATATGCTTGAAGCTTTCAACCCACTGATGGCAAGGATGGCAAACTCGGTTTCGGTCTCGGTTTCGCCCGGGTCCGAAACCGAGTTGACTCGGTTTCGGTTTCGGTTTCGGCCGAAACCGGCCGAAACCCATATAAAAGGTCAAAAAAATTAAATTAATTCTAAAAAATATGATAAAAAATCATAAAAAATATTAATAATCACTTAAAATCACAAAAATCATTACACATGCATTTGACTGAATAAGTTAGTGCAATAACTTTGAAGTAGACAACTACAAAAATTGAACTTCAAACATTGAACATGTGATAGTTAAAGTAATATTCCATTGTACATTAATACAAGCAGTACAAAATTAGACAAAATAGATAAAATAATTGTTACAAAAATTCATTGATTCTTACCTAATATGGATAATAATTATTAGAAGAACCTTCTCCCTCATCGTCTGGCCCTTGATGTTGATACCCATAACCATGTTGCATGTATGGTCTATATTCACTATAACCAAACAATGAGGTAGCCAAGTCCTGCATCCCTCTTTGGATCCCTCTTGGAGTGTTTGGTTGGCTTGAGCCGAATCCAGTATCAGCATAAGAATCTTGAGGAAGAGAAGAGGAACTGGCCGGATGGAAGTTGAATGATGGTTCATAACCCCACGACCGATAAATCGCTGCCTCCTGTTGGCCACCTCCATAACCTGATGGATGCCCATATTGACTCTGTGACTCATGTCCTCCCTCACCCTGACTGTATCCTCTGCCTGTGTCTGCGTGGAAGGAGGAAGGACCACCAGCATCCCCACCGCCAGTAGTAGCACCTGTAGCACCTGGCACATACGAAAATATATAATTTATCTCCTACCAAAACCTTTTCTGATTCGAACTGATAATAAGAATTTAAGTTACTTTCCAAAATAAAAAATCAAAGGATCACGAAACCTGCAGTCTCCAGTCGCCTTTTGGCCTTTGGGGATGCTTTTTCCTGTGCCGGTGTGCTTTCTTCTTGCACCCTTGACATGAATCCTGTTCCCCTTGGCGTGTGCCTCAAATAAATCTGCTTTAACTGTTCAATTGCCGGGTCCTCTCGAGCAGCAATATTTGTTCTCTCAGTTTGCCCATGCACTGATGTACTTCTTCTTAAGGATGTAGGTGCCTTGCCCATTCTAGGAGTGACTGGCCTGCTATCTGAGTCGGAGTGTCTAGCTGGCTGAAAATCATGTTGCTCCTCAGTGTCCTCAACAACCCTAGACATGTGGGCATGAGTATCTCTGGCCCTCTTTGATTTTCTTCTTAATTCGGGATCCCTTTGCTCATCTTCATCTAGTATGCCCTCTGCCCATCTTCTATCATCATCATCAAAAACGGGCTCATCAACCTGCTCTCGTGTCTCCACCCAAGACTGCAACGGATTCTCATCATCAAATAAGGCATCCACATCAATTTCTGCGGCGGCATCCCCGGCGGCGCGTTTGTCTCGCAGCTGTTGTCTCAACCTCATATTCTTTATTCTCAACCTCATATTGTAGTGGCAGTACACTAATTTCTCTAACCGTTCAGCCTTTAGCCGATTGCGAACCTTTGAGTGTATAAGGCTAAACGTGCTCCAATTTCTTTCACATTGACTTGCTGATGTTGTTTGACTGAGCACCCTAATTGCAATGAAAGCCAATGCATTGCTACCCATATCTCGGTTGTTAACCATTATCCACCAGTCAGCTGTTCCACCAACCATAAAAAAATGCATTTTAGTTGTAAAAATATATATTCATCAGGTTAAGAAATCCAAAAAATAAAATATACCTGGGCTCACTCTTCCCACAGCGTATTGCAATTGGGAGTCAGCATATGTCTCAGTCCTCATTCTGTAATGGTTCATCTACAAACATAAAGTAATAGATTAACATAACTACTTAAATAAATTCTATACATGTTATTGACAATATCAAATAAAGGCGAACCTCTACTTCGGCCTCTAGTCTCTTTTCTGGATTCCTCGATAAACGACCAATAACTTTTAAAGTCCCTTGAAGCACCTCGCCATCAACATGTGCATCGGCACCGTACATAAATCGAGGGTTGAAGAAATAACTTGTATTTGTGTATAATTAACTAAATAAAATTTATAAAATAACATAAAGGCATTACCTCAATTTCAGTACAATTAATCACTCACCAGCTGCATGCAAGTCATGGTGTAATGTGTTGTCCCATCTCTGGTCAATAATTTTCCACCATTTTGCATAATGTCTGGGAAGGGAATGCTGCAACTCCAATTTGGCACGGTCCATGGCCTCGTATAGATAGCCCTGCAACTTCTGCTGATTTTTTGACCCCTCTCATTGCTTGCTTGATTTTAGGTTGTGTAGCTTGGGGCCTTCTGTGCAGATAGCTATCCATGGGACCTGTTCCCTGCGTATGTGGGGCAGCACCAACGTCAGGACGTCGTGCAGCTGTACTCTCATAGGTCCCTGATCCCATGGCTCCCTTCCCTTTCCTTCGAGCGGCTTGTTCACGCTCCCTTGCTTCAGTCAGCTCTGGATCAGAATCCTCAGTGCCTTCCTCATCCTCATCCCTTCTAACCCTTCTGCCAGAAATCTCCTCAGCAATTTCAGCCTCATCCTCAGCCCTTTGCTGCACCCTCTCCCTTTTCCCCAGAAGGCATTGGCGCATCTCTTCTCGCACCTCTCGGGGACAGTTGTCACATTGTCTGACCTCTCCTCTTACCCCTGCCAAATGTTGTTTTCCTCTGGTAATTCCGCCATACATTTCCTTACCACAGTAATTGCATTTCACCTTTCTTCTCTTAGCATCTATTAAAGACATGTGGGCCCACCCCGGATCCTCCTGCCCTTGCTGCTCCTGTGTTTGCTGACGTCTAGGCATGATGCTGCATTAAGACAGTGACACACAAAAAGGTATAAGTACAATTAAAAACTTAACCCTTAATTAGCAAGTAACCCTTAATCACCCTTGCAAAAAATCAATTACCAGTATGATCCCACCCCAAAATCTTCAATGTAGTTTAATTGAGCTTCAATTTAGCCTAAGCAAACTGACTTAGACAAAAGCCCCAAATTTTATATACTAATTAACCGTTAATTATCATTTACCCCTTAATCACCTTTTGAAAAAATCAATTGGCAGCATGATCCCACCCCAAAATCTTCAATGAAGCTTAATTAACCTTCAATTGTGGCTAAAAAACTCGAATTAGACAAAAGCCCCAATTTCTATGACCTAATTAGGGCTTAATTAGCAATTAACTATTAATCACCCTTGGGAAAAACTAATTACCCGCATGATCCAACCCCAAAATCCTCAATGAACCTTAATTTAACTTCAATTGAGCCTAAGCAAACCAATTTAGACAAAAGCCCCAATTTTTAAAATCTGATTAGGGTTTAATTAGCAAATAACCCTTAAGCCCTTAATCACCCTTGGAATAAACTTAATAAGCAAGACTTGCTTACCCCAAATTTTTAACCCAACCAAAAGAACACAACAAAATAATCAAACAAAACCCAATGAAATTAACCTCAAACAAAATAATCAAACCCTTGAAGTTGAAGTTGTGTTGGCGCAAGAAGGCTCCCTCAGACCTCAGTCCCTCTCGGCCTCTCCCTGTCGGACGGCCTTTCACCCTTGGTCGGACAGCTGCCGGCAGGCAGCAGCCGCAGCAGCCAGCAGGAGCAGCCGCAGGCAGCAGCCGCAGCACAGCAGCAGCAGGCCGCCAGCAGCAGCAGGCAGCGGCAGCAGCACAGGCGCGGCAGCGGCAGCAGCGGCAGCGGCAGCAGCGGCAGCGGCAGCGGCAGCAGCGGCAGCGGCAGACACCACCCGCGACTGTCACACCCTGGTGGGGAAGGTTTCGGCCGAAACCTGTGGGTTATGGGGTTTCGGGGGCCAACATTGGCCATAAAGTCACTAGTTTCGGCCGAAACCGTTTGGTTTCGGGCGAAACTCGTATCGGTTTCGCCCGAAACCGATACCCCCTTTAGTTTCGGATTGCTACAGTGTTTAATGTGTGTTTCGGATCGGTTATGGCCGAAACCGATACGTTTCGGCCGAAACGTATCGGTTTCGGCCGAAACTGCCATCTATGACTGATGGAGCTCCTCAACCTCTGCCTCAAGGCCACACCCGTATATGTCTCGACGTGACGAGGCCTTCAAGCCAAGGCCAGTATCTGCTATAGCATCTAGCATAAGTTGAAAATATTCACTTTCAGCTACATATGTAGGGACACCTGTATGGAAAAATCATTTGCAGATACTTTTAAATGCATACCCTGTAACTTCTGCTGATTTTTTTACCACTCTCAATGCTTGCTTGATTTTGGGTTGTGTAACACTTTGCCTTTTGTGCAGATAGCTGTCCATGGGCCTCCTCTCTGCGGGGCGGCACCAGTGTCAGGACGTCGTGCAGTTCGTGCTATACCAGTTGTACTGGAGTATATCCCTGAACCTATCGGTTCTTTTCCTTTCCTTCGAGCGGTTTGTTCACGCTCTATTGCTTCAGTCAGCTCTGGATCTGAATCCTGAGTGCCTTCCTCCTCCTCCCCATCTCTCCTTCCCCTTCTGCCCGAAATCTCCTCAGCAATTTCAGTCTCATCTTCAGCCCTTTGTTGCATCTTCTCTTTTTTGCCCAGAAGGCACTGGCGCATTTCTTCTCGAACCTCTCGGGGACATCTGTCACATTGTTTCATCTCTCCTCTTATCCCCGCCAAATGTTACTTTCCTCTAGTAATTCCGCCATGTATCTCCTTACCACAATAATTGCATTTCACTTTTCTTCTCCCAACATCAACTAAGGAGAGGTGGGCCCACCCCAGATCCTCCTGCCCTTGTTGCTCCTGACCTTGTTCACATCTAGGCATGATGCTGCATTAAGATAGTCAAAAACAAATAGTTGTAAGTACTATGAAAAAAATGCAATTCAGCATAATTGAGCTTCAAATTATGCTGAATTGAGATAATTAGACAAAAGCCCCAAATTTAAATAGCTAATTATGGCTTAATTATCAATTTTACCATAATCACCCTTCATAAAATGTAATTAGCAGCATGTTCTCACCCTAAATTATTCAATGAAGCTTAATTGAGCTTCAAGTGACCCTAACTAAATTTAATTAAATAAAAGCCCCAAATTTAAACAGCTAATTAGGGCTTAATTATCAATTTTACCCTAATCACCCTTCATAAAATGTAATTAGCAATATGCTCTCACCCTAAATTATTCAATGAAACTTAATTGAGCTTCACTTGACCCTAACTAAACCTAATTAAACAAAAGTCCCAAATTTAAATAGTTAATTAGGGCTTAATTATCAATTTTACCCTAATCACCCTTCATAAAATGTAATTAGCAGCATACTCCCACCCTAAATTATTCAATGAAACTTAATTGAGCTTCAATTGACCATAACTAAACCTAATTAAACAAAACTCCCAAATTTAAATAGCTAATTAGGCTTAATTATCAATTTTACCCTAATCACACTTCATAAAATATAATTAGCAGCATGCTCTCACCCTAAATTATTCAATGAAGCTTAATTGAGATTCAATTGACCCTAACTAAACCTAATTAGATAAAAGCCCCAAATTTAAATAGCTAATTAGGGTTTAATTATCAATCTTACCTTCATCACCCTTCATAAAATGTAATTAGCAACATGCTCCCACCCTAAATTCCTCAATGAAGCTTAATTGAGTTTCAATAGACCCTAATTAAACCTAATTAGACAAAAGTCCCAAATTTAAATAGCTAATTAGAGTTTAATTTGGAGTCTTAACATATTTCATGGTTGAAAATTAATATATTTAAGAGAACCTTACCTACAACAAAAAAAAACTTTCAAACCAACCAAAAAAACAAAAACTTACAAGATCTATTAGGAATGAGAGCCAAGAAAACGCAGCTACACGCTGCAAACTCGAAGAAACGGCGGCGGCAACGGAGGCGGCGGAAGCAAACCCTTCCTTCTCCCTCACCCTGCAGCAGTAGCCAATAGCTCCCTGGACCCTTTCTCCCTCAGATCTGAGATTATGAGGGATTCACGTCCGTTTCGGCCGAAACTGGTATCGATTTCCTCGAAAACATTTAAAAAGTTTTTTTTTAAAGTTTCAGACCTGCTACAATGAGCAGACCCGATTTCGTATCGGTGTGGGCCGAAACGTATCGGTTTCGATCGATACTGCCAACCTGGGCGGGAGCAGCCCGTTCTTTGCCAGGATTTCGGGAGCCGCCCGACTTTGTCTTTGTTAAGTGAGTGTTTAGCACCTGGCCGACCATGTTAGCTATGCATCGGGTGAGCACGACAGTTCTAGAGCCGTATTATCCCCATCGTTTCGCGAGAAACTTTGGGTATGACCAGGCTATTCTACCGAGTCTAGAGTTTCCTTTGTCTGGCCGGATATACAGGGGCAAGGATGCCCACCTAGTAGCCGCAGCATGGTGGGATTTCAACAACCGGGGTGGCCCAACCACCTTATCGGTTTCGGAGCCAGCCCGCCAGGGGCACTTTGATGTTCATTATGCTCGCTAGTGGTTTGAGCATAGTAGTCTGTTTCGCCAGAAGGCACAGGCCTTGAGAAAGGCAGAGGAGGAGCGGCTACTGTGAGAGGACCTGCCTCCCGTTCACCTAGACGCTGGACTTCTGAGGGGGCGATTCTCCCATATTAGCCAGGAGATTGAGCGAATCGCCAGCCAGTGGCGAGGCCAGAGTCCGGTGTCTCCAGGAGACGTTTCAGCACCAGTTAGGCTGCCTCGAGCCTCTCGAGCGTCACGAGTGGTGTCAGCTTCGGGTGCGGCTAGAGCGGGTTCTAGTCAGATTCAGACATGGCAAACCCAGTTGTTACACGACTGTGGTCTGGACTTGAGCCCACGTGACACCATGCTCCCGGAGGGGAACTTTGCCGACACGACCATTGTGAGCTGGCGACGGCATATCATTCATGTCGTAGGAGCGGCTAGACCGATGGAGTTTGTCCCTTACGTGGAGCAAGCTCACACCTTGGGCGAGTTGGAGGATGCTGTGAGACAGGTTGCCCGGGTAGTTGGGCTGAGGTCAGAGCAGCTCGTACTTCTGCCTGCTACACCTTACAGACCGGCTGGTATGATATGTCTTCTTGCAACTTGTTTTAACATTTGAATTATGCTGGTTACATGATGTCTGCCATTGATCTGGCAGGGTCGTCTATGATAGGAGACGGCTCCTTGGCAGAGGCGTCGTAGGGTGATGGGAGGGGGGACCTTCAGCCGCGCCCCAAGCGCGCCCACGTGGGAGGAGAGGTAGAGACTGGCTCGCCCTCGTATGCCTTGGCGAGGGAGATAGATGCCGGGGAAGAGCCGGCACCGAGTAAGTATTTATGGCCTGTCACTTATTTAGTGTCGTTTGCTGTCATTGCTCCCTGTAGAGTTGATTCACTTATGTGCGTGAATGTGTATTGTAGCTCCTTCAGAAGCTGTGACTGGACTGGGTTTCTCTCCCACTCCTGAGGTGGTCCCTCTGTCGGAAGAAGGGAGTGAGCAGAGTATTGATTTTGAAGAGCTGATGAACCTGATGAGGGAGCCTCTAGCTACTGCTGGCACACCCTTGTATCAAGAGATGGGAGAGGCCTCTGGAGCTTTAGGTAAAGCTATTTCGCCAACCCCAATATGGTCTGGTTTGATATTGTTTTTATTTTCCCTGCAAAAATAACTGGGGGTATGTTTCTTATGGTGTTGCAAGTATAGAGGTGGATGACACTATGGATCCCCTTTCGAATGAAGGTGATTTATCTCCGACTGGGGATTCACTGGAGGGCGGGGAGTTGAGGGAGAGCCCTAGTGAGCGCCACTGTGCCCATAAATGAGCTACTGGCTTTTCTTTCTCACCTTTTATTGTTTATTCGCCACTGCTAATTGACTGATAGTGTGGCTCTCTTCTGCAGCTGGAGATAGGATGATGGCTCTCGAGATGGTTTGGGAGCTTGCCACCACAGGTCCGGATGTAGAGCTGCCAGCTTTCAATGCCGAGCCAATGATTACTGGGGGCGTTGCCGCCATTCAGGGCAAGGTCACGGGAGGCGACTCATCCGTAGCACCGACAGAGTCGTTGTTCCCGCCTTTGCCGTCAGAGTTGCCGACTTACACTGTGAGTTGGGCCGCATGTAGCACGTCAGGACCGGGCACGAGCCTGATCCGGTGGAGGGATCATTTATGATAGAGACTTGGCTTGGTAGCTGAGCTTCTCACTTGGCTCTGCTTTTCCTTGCTCATTTGTTTCCTCTTGGAATAGCGGGGCCAGAGATCCTTCTTCTAGAGGAGGTAACCCGTCATTATCTTTGCCGGAGGGACCTGCCTGAACTGGATCAACTGGCTTTACTTGCGAGCTTGGACCGATGGGATCGCCTTCTTCATCCGACGGGTCAAACAAGAAGGTGTCAGTACGAGCTTGAACTTCAGGAGAATCGACCGTCCTTCCTTGTATGGCCGACTTGATGAGCTCCTCCTCCTCGTCTGATGGGTCAAAGAAAAAAGTTTTAGCCCGAATTTGAACTTCGGGAGGCTCAGTGGGCTCCTCTCCTCGGAAGATGATGACCCTTCGAGGATTTGTTAGGTTGGGACTCTCCCCATTAGAGGATGTCGAGGGCCTCCCCCGTCCATGGCCACGACCTCTGCCGCGACCACGGTTCCAGAGTTCCGCGTTTCAACGTCGGTATGTTGCCATTGTAATCCTATCCCCAGTTGCGGGGATGACGACACCTTCCCTAGTTGGTGTTTGTAGTCTTTCGGGTGGAGGTATGGACACCATATTACATGAGAAGTTTTTGAGCATTTCTTCCAACTTCTCTATTGTGAGTTCTTCATCTTTGTAAAAGTTAGAAAGTTTTTCGCCCGCTTGTGCTTGCTGGTATATTTGTCGGAGCCAATTCTTGAGGCAGGTCTTCCGCTCCAACTCTTCCTATGGAATGTACTTGTCAAGAAGGACGACCCTGGTTGGGAGAGAAGGGACATACTCTTCCAACTCATCAATTAACCTTTGCAGTTTTTGCAAGGGAGTTAGCTCTTTATGTGCTTCCATGGTTGTCGCCTGCTCTGCCTGTTTCTTCAATCTTCTTTTTAAATTCTTCTTTTTATTCTTCTCCTACTTCTTAACTCGTGGTAAGTCCATTTGGGACGGGGGGCCCGTCTTTGCAAATGATTGGACAATGCCCCCAGCACTAGGATTGTTGCCTTAGGGGGTTTGGAGAGGATGTTCTTCCTTGGAGTAGCACTGACCCAGTCTCAGCTTCGAGAATTTAAAATATAGCATTAATTGCCTGCTCGACTATCTCAGGAGGAAACTCTTGAAATTCAGGGATAAAAAGACCAATGCCTTGAGATATTGCCACGACTTCGGGCTTTTCACCTGCCTGCTGCCAGGCTCGCCCGGGGTTCAACTCAGGGAGCCATATTTTGGCCTCGTCATTGTGCTTTTGCCCGGAGGCTGATGTAAAATTTCTTTGCTGAGACTCGCCCCCTTGGCTTCGCTCGGGCTTTAATATGAGCTTTTGTGGCTGGGGCTCGCCTTGTTGGCTTTGCTTGTCCTTTAACTTAACGACTTCTGCTGAAGCCTTCCCTCTAGGGCTTTGCTCGGCCTTCAACTTGGAATTCTGTTACCGAGGCTTGCCCTGCGAGCCCTGGTCAACCTTTGACTCGGGGCTTTGCTGTTGGGACCCAGCCTTCGGGGCGGGGTTTGCCTCTAAGGCGACATTTCCTTCACGGGATTTCTGACTCGCCTTGCCTGTAGATGCGACAGGTGGGAATTGACTCGAGCTTCCAGAGGCCGGCTCGCAATGGCACCTTGGAGGGTTGCGAACTAATACCTCTCTTCCACCCAGAAGGATGTCAAGAAGCCTCCGGGTGTCCTCTTTTGAGAAAGGTAAAGACTTTAGATCCTCTCACGACTTCCAATTAGAGCATTGGATCGTGGATTGATCTTGACGGAGTGTGTCTTCCTCCTTATCCGGCTTACGGGATGTCTGAGAGGTCGACGCGTGAATTACATTCACTGAGAAAATTGATTGGCCCCGCAGGGGAGACCTCGAGGGCCCCCAGAGGGAATCCTCTATGCTTATCACTTGACGGGCGATCAAATCCTCTGCGATATGTTTGAAGGCGGAGCACTAAAAGATGACATGGCCCATGGCACGATGGTACAGGCAATAGCCATGTTGATGCCTTGTGCTAGTGCCTGGATCATTATGCGATGCAGGAAACTGAATCAACTCCCTTCGGTAAATATGAAATATTTCCAAAGTTTTATACCGAAGGAAGGAATATAACTTTTGTGGAATTTCATTGGCGGATGAGTCCGCTGAATCTTCAGATAACCAACCTCCAGACCTTGGCCGCCTTAGAGGTTCCACCGTGGCTTCCGAGTTGCGGGTAGAGGCCGGGACCGACTCCCTGGTGAAAGGTACTGGGGAGAGTGCTGATAGTCGCTCGTCAATTTGCTTTACAAGCTGCAGTAACTTTTGTTGATTACGCTGCAGCCGTCTGACCTCCTTTCTGACCTTTCGAACGGTCTTCCGAATGGCTAAGCATTCAGACATTTGAAGGAGAGCGCCCCCTTGTGGAGCTTCTTGTCGCCCAATAGGGGGAGCCGGCGCCGGCGCCGGCTGATTAGAAACCACTCTTGCCTGCCTCATTCCAGAAATTTGATGAATGAAATTTACTGAGAAATTTAATCTTCTCCAATTATGAGGTTGAGGAGGGGTACCCAAGTGCTCTCGCATTGAGATGGTGCCACTCCGAATTATTTCCTCTAACTTATTTTTGCAAGTATAACAATCTTCAATAACATGACCCAACATGCGATGGTAAACACAATAATTGGGCTCATGTGCTTTGCTCACTTCCGCAGGTCTCTTCGGCTTTGGTAGGGATATGATCCCATTTTTCACACAGAGTGTGAAGAGCTTCTTAATATGTTCCCTTTTGAAAGAATAGGGAGTTTCCATACATGCTGTCAATCCTAGAAGTGATTTGCCTTTGCTCATTTTAAGGTTTTTGCTTGGGCCGCCTCTCTTGTGGAGATGGCTGCTCAGGCCCGAGCGTCCCGCGACACTAGGTTCTTCTTCGTGTGGGCCCACGATGGGGCAGCTTTGATTTAAGATTTGCCTGGCCACTTCCCTGAGGCCTTTTCTTATCCTGCTGCCTCCTTGAAGATCGATCTCCCCCTTTTGAATAAGGGTTTCAATACAGTCTTGCATCTCCTCGCACTCCCCAGTAGGGTGAGATATCATGGCATGGTATTCACAATATCTGGGGTGTGCTTTGTCCTCCTCTGTGTAAGTTGATGGCGGGTCGTGTGCCATAATCTAACCCTCTTTAAGGAGGACATTGAATATGCTCTTGGTATTTTCCTTTAGAAAGGAACATTGGTGAGAGGGCCTCCAACCGGGATACCACAGAATGGGTTTGGTCTCGCTGGGGCCAACTTCTTCTGTCCCCGAGGCGGGGAGTGTCAAGGCCACCGCCTGACAGCTCACAATAGCTGGATGATAATGGTAGATGACGTTAACCGAACGGGTTGATCTTTCCCAAGTGTGGGGTTGAGGAGGGTCAACCAGACATCCTTTCATGGTAATGAGTTTATTTTGGATCATTTTCTCCAACTCATTTTTAAAGACATCAATTTTCGACAGTATGTCCCAACAAGTGGTGATATATGTAGTAATTGGGATCGTCCAATTTGTTGACTTCCTCTGGCTTTTTAGGCTTTGGCAAGGATATCAATTTGTTTTTCATGCAGAGGTTAAAAAGCCTCATAGTGTGTTCCTTTTTGAAGGAGTAAGGATTTTTCATGTGCTTGACCAATCTTGCAGCCGACGCTCTTCCTTCAGGCTTCTTGCCGGAGTCACTCGAAATTGTTCCTTCGTCGGCTTCAATTGTAGGAGAGAAATCGACAACATTTGCCTCTTTCTCAGTAGCATTTCGCTCCTTGGGTGCTTTGCCCTTGGAGGGTGGGTATGTTGGATTATCGACGAAGAACATTTCGATCTCTACAACCACCGAATTCAGCTGATCGAATCCTTTAAGTGTTGTTTGGTATCGGGATAAAAGTTGAGGAGAATAGGTGTAAGTTATTCTAGGATAATTTATGTCTAGTCTTATTCTCATGTACGTTTGATACATAAGGGGTGAAATGGGGTTAGAAAAATGGGGATAAGTCATTCCAACCGAATGACTTATCCCCATTTTCAACCTAAAATCGGGGTTAACCATGTTTCCCTTAACCCAGCTTATCCCCGCCCGTTTTAGCCATACCAAACGTAGAATGGGATTAGAGCGGAGATATCCCCGCTCTAACCCGATACCAAACGGCCCCTTAATACTTGCCCCCAAAAGCCTTTCACTGACTTCCGCGGCCAGACCTCTTCGGCATATTGTAATGGCGTCCTCTTGCGATGGAGAGTCGTCACATCTCATGCTGAAATCCCTCCAACGTTTAATAAAATCCGGTGCAGTCTCTCCTCTTTTCTACTTAAATGAGCAGAGCTCCGCAAGGGATACTTTCCTCTCGGCCGCCTGAAAACGGTCGATAAACTTCTTCTGAAGGTCGGCCCAATCGACCACAGAATTTGGCTTGAGTCTTAAGTACCATTGAAAGGCACTACCGGTAAGGGAGGTCACGAAATAGCGAAGGAGATAAGACTCCTCGAGTGCCAGGTCGTCTATGGCCGTTATATAGTAGGCCAGGTGTTCATGTGGGGATCCCTGACCATTAAACTTTTGAAGTTTCGGCACCTTCAGGCAATCAGGTGGGAGCTTCTTAAATTGATGATGAATGGGGTAGGGCACATTGTATAAGTCAACAGTAGCAATACCCTCGCCGCGCTGGGTGAATTTGTCCTCAACGATCTTTTCTATCATGCGCCGTTGGGCAATGACCTCTTCAGCGCCCGGGGTCCAAGAAGATTGGACGTTGGGCGGGGCTCGAGGTGGCTCAGCCCCTGCTTCGGCATACATGTTGTAAGGAGGAGCAATTTGTGGATTAGCCATGGCGGGATTGGCCAACCGCTACTCTCGCCGAACACCTTGGTTATGCACAGGTGTCTGAGGCCTTTGAGCATTTGTATTCATCTGCCGCTTCATCTCAAACATAAGATTAGTCATCTCTATATGCCAACGTTGCATGGTTTCGAACTTGGCATCGTCGGACATTGCTTGGAAGGCAGCCTCCGTGGGTGGTTCAAACACCGGGTTCAGATATCCACTGTCGGGGTGAGCTGCCCCTTCCCCGTGGATACTTATAACCTCATCAGGGTCTACTCCTTCTTGAGGCACATTCTCCCCCTGATTTTGAGGTTGCTCTTGAACGGGTCCCTGGTGTTGACCCTGGGAAGAAGTTCCTGCCTGGCCACTAAATTGGGCTTAGAGGTTTCTTCTGGCGACGTTCTTGGTATTGAGATACACCGCATCCGTGACCGAATTTTGATCATTTAGCCCAACAGGTTCACTTGGATTGGCAGGGTTGACAATTGGTTCCATTGGCTCTTTGCCGGAGACGTAGCAAGTGTAAATCTTCATGTTGCCAGCTGCTTTCAACATTTGAACCACCCTCCGTCTTTTTGGTGGCTGGACTCTGGGGTGGGCAGATGCCCCCAATCTATCAAAGACAGAACACCGTATCGGTAGGGTCTCTGTCAGCCTGTCAAAGACTAAGATTCGCGCTGGTGGTGCCTGGGCGCAGTTGCTTCTTTTAACCCGGACAGCCTCCAAGACTTGAGGTGTGAAGTTGGGTTTGCGATAAACCCCTTTCCTATTTTGCCCTTGTGGGCGTAGGGATTTGACATCTAGAGATGCCAAAGCCGATTGGGCTTGAGCCTGCCCGGGCCTGCCAGCCCTGACTTGATTACACGGGCCTCTTCTTTAGTGACACAAATTTGTTTCACCTTCCGTGGACGTTGTTCAGTTGCCTTGTCCCCGTTGATAGGCTTGGACTTCTTCTTAAAGTCCGGTCTATCTTCCCGCACCCTATGGAGGAGCGAGAAGCGGTTGGAAGTTGGTATGGTTGAGACATGACTGACTCGTGGCACAATTGGCTCGCCGCCGTCAAGTTGGATACAGAGATCACCAATCATTATGGTTTTGCCGGATCTGGAGGTTACTGCTACCGGCTTCCTATTTTGACGGCGGCGACGTTGCCCCCATTTGGCTGAGACGGCGTTGGACGTCACCATGTGAACCGAGAACACTCGGCTTTGGGAAGGGCGGGGCTTGATGCCACCAGTTGCGACGGGCGCGACGGGCGCAGCGAGTGTTGCAGGCGCCGCCCGGCTCACGGAGATCACCCCTAGGAAAAAGGGAGATTCGACCATAGCAGGAAAGTCCCCAAACACGATTGGGGTGGCCAGATAACAATATATGGCGTGGTTGTCGATGACCAGAGGGCCGTAAGTGACCACCGCCATCGAGGTCGCTTAAGGAAGTCGAGCTTCGATTTGAAATTTGTTCCTTCCCCTTCTCCTCCTCCTCCCTGCACGGATGAAGAAAGGGCATTAGGGTCTTTGTAAGGGCATTAAAAACTTTAGCAGTAAGATGAAAGATAGGAAAAGTCCCACCGGACGTGCCAGTCTGTTTCACACGCGAAATTTCATCGTTGTCCGATTCGTCGGATGGACAAGTATATTTATTCTTTCTCTTTGCATATTTATTAATTCCGCACTTTTTATTTATCAGACGATTATGGTTCATGTACTGGACTTTTCCCCACCGACAAGAGTCAGTGTTAATTTACATCAGACAAGTCCGAACACCTTTGATTAACTACTAAAGATCCTTTCTTACTCTTACGACCCATGCCTTTGAGCAGAGGGGAATCTCCATAATTTTCCCTCGAGTGGGGTCTACATACAATTTGCCCTTCTTATGAGAGTTCAAGCGTAGTTTTCCCTTTGGTAAAGGGTTTATTTGCATTTTCTTGTGCCACTAAGGGCCACATATGATCCTTTTTATTGTTTGGATTTTGTTCGCATTTTTTGTGATTTTCTTGCGGGTATATACGTAATTTAAAAAATGTTCAGGGTAGAAATGTAATTTCTAAGACTTAGCTTTGAGAGGGAAGCTTCTCACAAGTGGGGAATATTTTCCGATGGGCAAAAATACCTCTCTTGAATTTTCATAATTTTCTGAATTTTTCGTTGAAGCAGATGTACTTTTACACAATTTCAGAGAAATACAAGGTAAAAATGCAATTTTAAGGTCATGCGGGGGCATTGCGTAATTTTACAGAAAATAAAGTGATATATTCCCCATCATTCTTTGACCTTCACAATCTTGTACAATGTACTTCAATAACATGGCAATACAATGTCTTTTTGTATACTCAAGGGGCATTTTTGTCAAAATATACCCTAAAAGGGTCTTTTTGTAAATCGTAGGGAGTTAAAACCAACAAGATTGGGTAGTGGGGAAGGGGGCACACCCTTCTTCTTGCTCTTGGACTTGGACCTGCTGCAAGCTCTCCAAGTCCTCCTCTTTCTTCTTCTCTTCTCTTCTTGTTCCTCTTCTTCTTTCTTCTTAGAGGCTCCCCCTTTTTATAGGCATAAGGAGTGGCGGAGGGGGTGTCAACCCAATTGGAAGCACCCTCCGGTGGAAGTGCAAAGGTCAAGGTAACCTTTCCTCTCCCCCTTTTCAAATTTTTTTTTCTGCTGCAACCTCTTTTTCTTTATGGCCGGACAGAACAAATCGGAAGGCGGGGGCCCCCTCCGGTCAACCCCCACCAGAGGGGGTTCCCCCTCCGGTGCAGCGGACCGGAGGGGGGGTACCTCCGGTCGAAGACCACCGGAGTCCATTGGTAAAAAAGCCTGGTGGCTGTAAAAAAGCCTGCTCCATTGTTAAAAAAGGGTTTTTTACTACTGGTAGGGAAGACTTCAGCAGGTGTAAGGCCTGCCTTCGTGGCTTTGGCCATTTTTTTTACTTGTCCAGGAGTTGGAGAACATTCTCGTTGACCGTTGGGACAACCCGGAAGAAAATATATTCCTTTGTGGTGGATTCCCCGTGCGGGTGAGCAGATTTAGACCGCCTTTTGATGAAATTTTCGTGCACAGAAACACATGCAAAATTGTAAACAGTCCCTATTTTAACGGGATGTTTATGGAAAGCTCATGACGGCGACGAGCTCGTCGCTTTAGGCCTATTCATAATGCAACTCATTCATTTTTTTTCTTTCTATTTGAAAAAATTTCTGAAAATATCAGGAATTAGCAACTTTTTGGGGTCCAACAACCCCTGAGCTTCCCAGAACAAACCTTGGCCCGTCCAAAAATTGCATAAAATTCCTGAACTTTGTACAAATTGCACAAATCTCCTAGTCTGCCCTGAAGTTCCCAAAATACTCTAGTCCAAGGTCACGTCTTCTGCACGACTCAGTGGAATAGGACCATACCACTTCCCTGAAGCGATGTACGGTCTCCTAGAGGTTGCTTAAGGCTGATCAGGAATTGTCAAACCCAAGAACCCTGATGCTCAAAAAAAATACAGGCATACTCCTGTTGGCGGGAAATTACAAAACCTAGAAAGCCAAGAAATGGCAGATAAGCCCAGGGAAATCCTGAAACTGCAAATAAACTTTGGAAAGTCAAGAAATGGCAGATAAACTCAGAGAAATCCAAAAATTGCAAATAAGCCCTGAACAGTTAAGAAATGAAAGGAATGTCTAGGAATCTAAAAAAATTACAAATGTACCCTAAGAAGTCAACAAATGACAGGAATACCCAGACATGTCAACAAATGACAAAAAGAACTAGGGAAGTCAAAAAAATTATAGAAATATCATGAGAAGTCAAGAAATGATAGAGAAGCCCAAGAGAGCAGGGAAACTGCAGCTGTGCCCTGTAAAGTCAAGAAATGAAAGAAATGCTCCAAAATGTCAAGAAATGACAAAAATGCCCTAGAAAGTTAAGAAATGACAAGACTACCCAGGAATGTCAAGAAATGTTAGAAATACTCCAGAACGTCAAGAAATGACGAAGATATCCCAAAATGTCAAGGAAGGACGGAAATGTGCTGGAGAGTCAGAGAATGACAAAAGCACCTTAAACAGTCAAAAAATGATAGCAATGTCTTGCAAATATATCTTGGAAAGTAAAGAATGACAAATAAGTCCAGGAGAACTAGAAAATTGCAGAAATACCAAGAAAGGGTCAAAACTGAGGAAATATCGAGGAAGGATTAGAAACTGTACAAATATCCAGGAAGGGTCAAAAATTGCAGAAACACCCAGAATGGGTCAGAAATTACATGTTTACTCAAGAAGGGTCCGATCATGATGAAACTCAAATTCAATGGCCAAATGTTGACCAGAAGCAAATTCAACAGTCCGATCGTGGCTGGGAGTAAATCTAGCCATCCAATTGAGGACAAAAGCAAATTCAACGGTTCATTAAAGACTGGGAGCAAATCTAACAGTCTGATAGTGATCAAAAGCAAATTCAATAGTTTAGCCATTAATGGAAGCAATCCAGAGATCCAAGTGTAAACAGAGGCCTACTCAATGATCAAATGGCGACCAGATGTAAACTCGAAGACCCGATTACATAATTAGGGTCAAATGTACAGGTCTCAAGAGACCAATTGTAATCCAAATCTTATATATTCAAGGAATGAAAGTCTTTCGAGTTTCCTGCAAGAGTATGTTTCTAATGGATGATCATCAAAGATCCTATACATTAGACAAAACCCATAATATCATGGATATTATAGAGGTTAAAGGTGTTCTTTGACAGATAATCAATATTCAAACTTTATGCCAATGTAAATAAACATTGATTATAGTCGGTGGAGAAATGTCTAGCTAACAAATGTGCATTAATGTTCAACAAATGAACATTTTTTTAATTTTTTTCTGTGTTCAACAATCACTTCCCTTCGATTCTCTTCAATTATCGTTCATTGATAAACTTCATCCAGAGAGGGAATAGTTGCTTCATTCAGGATATGTCCCCGTAGTGGTTCCCACTCAAGAGCTTAATCCACCGAGAAATTTGAGAACTCTCCCTTTCTGAATGAACTTCAAGTGTCTCTGATGATCAATAGGAGTATCCCAGTCATTAGCATCATAATAATAAAGCACATCCCAAAGAGTCTAAAGAGTGGTAAAGTAATCTGTCACAGACAAAGTCCCTTGTTTGGTTGCATAGATGGAATTTTCTAGTTGATAAACACGGACAACATTCTTTTTCTCTCCATACATCTTTACCAAAAAGACCCACATATCTCTAGCAGTTTCCTTTCGCATGATCAGTTGTCGTTAAGCATCTTCCACGAAATTAACTATCCATGTCATAACAATATTATTCTCTTCAACCCTGTCCTCAAACGTGTCACCGTTCTTATCATGTTTGGTGGTTTTACCATTGATATAACCTGATTTCCGCTTCCCTCCAATGCACATCTTGGCAGTGGCAGCCCACTCAACATAATTGACTTTATTCAACTTGACTGGAATGATCTGCAAGGCATGGTGTTCATGGTTGTGCACAGATGTGGTACGGAGACCAGGAACTTCTTTGCCTTGTGAGGTAGCATCAGAGGTACCAGATACTTGGTCAGTAATGGGAGATGGAAACACCCAAAGAAAAAAGGGACAGGTAGGCCCATAGCCACAACCACAAGAAAATGGAAGGCCTGGGACTTTCAGCCACTGCCTCCTGCTTGCATGATTGATGAAGGGCAGACTGAAGTCTGGGATCCCAGCAGCCATACCAGGGAACAAGAAGAGGAGTTGAAGAAATCCAGAGGAGTTGAAGAAACCCTAGCCGCAAGAAGAAGAAGATGTCCGCCCCAAGAAAGTGCATAGAAAACCCTAGCTGCCAGGAACCCTAGCCGCAAAGAGGGTGTATACTTGCACAAGGGGCAGAAACAACCACCAACAAGTCGAAGCTTCTTCTCCAAGTGTCGCTCGCTTTAATACCATAACACACCAGGCAGAAGGGGAGAAGAAGAGAAGAGAGACCTACGAGGGGGAGAAACTCTACGGTTCTGAGTTGGTTACATCCCAGACTGCCCACAATTTGTATTAATCATGATTAGGGCAACCACCCAACTATACAAAGACTAGTGTGCCCCTGTAACTAACCCTAACTAGGGTGCACCAAAGAGTTACAGGAGAGGAGAGAAAGAAGGACAAATATGCCCCTGTAGTAATCAGGGCGCATTAATATGGTACACAAGAGGATAGAAAAAATAATTAATTACAAAACAGTCCTATTTGCTCAACAATTGCTACACTTCAACGTTTTCTTTCATAGACCATCACTCCATTTTCATCCTCCTCAAGTATACATGGTGTCACTCTAATGCCTCAACCTGACTATCTGATCACACTTGGGTCATTGATTTAGGTGCAACAGATCAGATGATTGGTACCTCTACATCTTTCACTTCTTATTCTTTGTTGCCCGACTAGGATAAAGTTAGTATTGCTGATGGCACCCCCGCCACTGTGGCTGGCAAAGGCTTCATTCACCTTTCGAATTAGCTTACCCTGTCTTCTACCCTTCACATTTTTTCCCTTTCTATTAACCTGCTTTCCGCAAGTAGTCTTACTAAATAGTTGCATTGCTTCGTAAACCTTTTTTGATCATTGTATTTTCCAGAATCTAAGAACAAGGCAAATAGTTGGGATTGACTGTAAAGCAGATTGTCTTAATGTTTTCCAGCCACATAAGAAGAGTACACTCCAATCATCTGTGCCTCCCAGCTTGGATAAAAGACTACATAAAATCCAGCTAGAGCACCCTCGATTAAGGCACCTTTCTTTTCATTCCGTAAAGGTCTTGTTTCCTACTTTATTTCAGTCAATAGTTGTCCGATATTTACAGTCTCAAGTATGCCAATTGGCTAAACATTGTAGAACTCAATTTCCTTATTCTATGAATAAAAACAATTCCACTTTTGAAATTGTGCATTCCGATGTGTGGGGCCCTTCTCCAATCTCATCCTTACATGGCTATCGATACTTCATTACCTATATTGGTGATTACTCACATTGTTGTTGGCTTTACTTGCTGAAATCTCGAGATGAAGTCCCATGTGTTGTGTTTTACCACATGGTACAAAATTTGGCAAGCCAGTAAAAGTCATTCATTCTGATAATGCTCGAGAATACTTTGCTCGGAGCATTAATGTCTTTCTTAAAAATGAAGGCATTATTCATGAGTACTCATTCTCCAAAACAAAATGGTGTGGCTGAGCGAATAAATTGCCACCTTCTTAAGACAGCATGGGCAATCTTGTTTTAGTGTAACCTTCCCAAATTCTTTTGAGGTGATACTGCCCTAGCTGTTGATTATTTCATTAATCGAATGCCATATCAAAATTTGCAGAATCGGTGCCTCCTCTCACTTCTTTATCTAGACAAACCTTTGTTCTTTCTATTGCTATGGGTATTCTGTTGTTTTTGCTTTATTCATTCGCTTGGTGTTTTTCTTGATTATTCCACTACTCCAAAGGTTACTGTCGTTATGATCCTTCTACTCGCCGTACTATTGCCAATAAAGTACATCACTTTCTTTGAGTCTAAGTCCTACTATTCTTCCCAGACTCTCGTCAAGGAGAGATACTTGGTGATGGTGATGGTTCTTCACCAGCGGTGGTGGACACTATTGACATTGTTGCTCTTGTTTTGCCTCCCTTGCCTTCTTCTATCTCCTTTTTGCCCTCTACTTCTGCCACACAGGATGTTCAGTCTCAAGTTCAAGTTGATGATGGTCCGCATGGTTCTGAAAACCTCTGATCACATACATGAAAAAAAAGGTCAAAAAAGGATTAGTTACTAAGCAGCCAATCCCAGAGGTTGCTGCATCCCCAAGCCTTGATTAGTCAATACCTAAGACTGACCTAAATCTCCCCATTGCTGTCTGCAAGGGAGTTAGTGATCATGTTAAGTATCCCATCTCCAAATCTGTTGATTATTTCGCATTTCTCCTCAATATCACACTTTCCTATCTGCCTTGTCTTCAATCTCCATTCCTATTTGTTTTTCTGAGGCTGTTAAAGATCCTAAATGATAGCAAGCAATGGAAGATGAGTTAAAAGTGCACTTGACAGGAATGGGACATGGGAACTAGTTGATCTACCTAAGGACGGGACTCCAATTAGGTCCAAGTAGGCCTATACCATTAAGTATAATGCAAAAGGCATAATACAAAGGTACAAGGCTAGATTGGTTGCATAAAGATTCACTCAAACTTGTTGAATTGACTATCAGGAGACCTTTGCACTTGTAGCAAAGCTAAAATCCATTAGAATGATTATGTCTCTCGCTGTGCAGCATTCTTGAGCTCTGTGTTAGATGGATGTAAAAAATGCCTTCTTGAATGGTGATCTACAGGCCAGGAAGAAGTCTATATGCTACCTTCTACTGGTATCGATACGGAAGGGAATGTCTACAGACTCAGGAAGGCTCTGTATGGGCTGAAACAGCCACCCAGTGCTTGGTTTGATCGACTACATCATGCCATGATTAGATTTGGGTTTAAGCAGTCAAATGCTAACCATACCCTATTTGTTAAATAGAAGAATGGCCATATTACTGTTCTCCTTGTGTATGTTGATGATATGATTATTACAGGAGATGATACTGTTGAAATGCAAAGTTTAAAAGACAGATTAGCTACTGAATTTGAAGTAAAAGACCTAGGAAATTTGAAATATTTTCTAAGCATAGAGGTGACCAAGTAGTAGGAAGGAATTTATATATGTTAGAGAAAATCTGTTCTTGACTTACTGCCAGAGACGGGAAAATTGGGGTGCAAACGTCCAGCTACTCCGATGGAACTCAACCAGGGGTTGATAGAACAAGATGCTAAGAAAACTCTCTCCAGAGGAGAGTGGTTTGTACCAGCAGCTAGTTGACAAGCTTCTGCATCTTTCTTTCACTCAGTCTGACTTATCATATGCTGTTAGTGTGATAAGTTAGTATATGCATGCTCCTCGGACATCTCATATGAAAATCATGGAACGCAAACTGAGATACTTGAAGTTATACTCACGGAAATGCATTCTTTTCAAGAGAAAAAACCATTTGAAAATTGAAGGGTATGTTGATGTAGACTGAGCTAGTTCTAAAGATGATAGAAGGTCAACTACTAGGTAGTGTACTTTTCTTGCTAGTAACCTAGTCACATGGAGAAGCAAGAAACAAACAGTTTGTGCCAAGTCTAGTGCTGAAGCAGAATATAGGGCAATGACGGATGGTCTTACTGAGTTACTTTGGTTGAAACTTCTCTTGAGTGCTCTAGGAGGAGTTCAAGTAGACTGGCCTATGGAGCTCTACTATGACAATAAGGCAGCAATTAGCATTGCTAATAATCCAGTACAGCATGACTGGACCAAACATATTGAGATTGACTGACATTTTATCCGAGAGAAAAGTAGACTTCGGAGAGTCATGTTTGTCGTATGTAAAGTCTCAAGATCAAGCTACAGAACCAAAACTCTGATTGAAGCTCGGTTTACTTCGACCTTAAACAAGTTGAGCATGTGTGACATCTATGCTCAACTTGAGGGGGTGTAGTGAAATAAGGAAGAATTTGTAATTAGGGGTAGTTTTCAAATAATAGTTTCTATATGGGCTGTTGTCCTATTTTTCCTTGTTTTCTCTTTCCTTTTTAGTCACCCTATTTGCGAGGGCATTTATGCAAATCTGATTTTTCCAGTCAATATAAAAATGAGGCCGGGCGATCCTTTCTTGACGAAATCGCTAGAACCTCCTCTCTCTCCATCAGCCTGCTCTTCCTTTCATATCCATAACGTTACTCCTGGCTCATCTAAGTTGGACCGCAAAGCCATTCATGGCATTTTTCTTGAGTATTCTCTTACGCAAAAGGGGTGAATATGTTATGAACCCAAAACTGGTAAGAAGTACACCATCAAAGATGTTACCTTCTATGAATCTCAGCCATATTACCCATCTCAGACTTTGTCTAAGGGGGGGAATATTCTTACGCAACAGGATATCACCCACACCTTTCTTTTGTGCCTCTAATTACTTCTTTCTCTCCTCCTCAAGACGACTCTCCTAGTCCCACTACTGAAAATATTTTGTGAAACCGAAAACAACAAAGGGACTAGTCAAACTGAGGAAGCAAGATTCAATAACCATTATGTTAGAAAAAATAAGGGTCAGCAGGTTGAAAATCAGCAACCTAGAAAAGAGACCGAGGCTGTGAAGATGTCTCCTACAGATCCTCCTTCTCAAGAAGCTGATAATGTTCTTGAGTCAGAATTTTTTTTGGCTGATGTTTTATGTGACGACCAGCAACCAGGCCAGCCACCTAATGACCTTAATAAGCCAATTGCTGAGAGGAAAGGTGTTAGGGAGTGCACCAAACACCCGACATCCAGATACCTTGGCTACTCACATCTCTCTCCTACCAGACCTTTATCTCAACTGTACCATCCTTGTCAAACCACTCAACCTTTACTGAGGCCATGGAGGATATAAGATGAGTAAGGCCTATGGAAGAGGAACTGAATGTTCTCAAGAAGAATGGTACTTGGGAACTTGTTGACTTCCCTCACGGAAGAAGCTTGTGGGCTCTAAATGGCCCTATACTATCAAGTTCAAAGCTGATGGCAATGTAGAGATGTTCAAGGCTAGATTGGTAGCAAGAGGTTTCACAAAAACCTACGGGGTTGACCATTAAGAGACCTTTGCTCCTATGGCAAAGTTGAATTCAGTTAGAGTTAGCCTTTCATTTGAAACTCATTTCTCTTGGGAATTGCATCAGTTGGGTCTTAAAAATGCTTTCCTAAATGGTGATCTTGTAGAATAAGTATATATGCAGGCACCTCCTGGGATTGTTACAGGGGGGTCAAGTTGCAAATTGAATAAGGCTTTGTATGGGTTGAAACAATCTCCTAGTTTATGGCTTGAGAGATTTAGAGTTGCTATTGTTAGACCCTTACTCCTTAATGTCATTAATGAGCCTCATGTTTTACGTAGTGTTTTTTCTGCGTAATGACATAGTAAGGCAAAAATAATAACAATCGAATACATAATTAAGGCAAAAATGATAACAATCGAATGCATAAATTAGGTAAAAATGATAACATTCAAATATAACAAACTTATAATTCAGTTAAAAAAATATGCCTAGCAATTTCTCAATTGTATGCTCAGTTGAATATCTCTCAGACTTAGTTGAATAATTCTTCAAACTGAACACTTAGTTGAAACACTCAATAGAATCATGTAGCCTAAGCCCTTCAACTAGTAAATCCAATTGATTGACCCTGTCAAAAAGCAACTTCAGTCGAAGTCCTTCAACAAAGTTTTCCAGTTGATATACACTACGACTAAGTCTTAGTCGGATTAGCCTTTCAGTCGAAATACAGTGGATAACATTCCCAGTTGAAATCCCTGAGGATTGTCCTCAATCATATCTAGTTTCCATTCGAAGTTTTTCGACTAACTTTCTCAGTCAAAGTGAGCCTTGTGACTAATCCAAATCAAAGCATTTTAACCTTGTAACTGATCTCAATTGAAGCAAACCTTGCGACTAATCCCAGTCGAAGCATCAACCTTACGATTGATCCCAATAATAGCAAGCCTTGTGATTAATTACAATCGAAGTACTCAACCTTGCGACTGACTGGCGTTCAACTGATAGATTCAACTGACAGCGTTCGATTGTTCGTATTACTTCCATCGACTCTTTCAACTGTTAGAATCAAGAGAAACATTGTGCATATCTTTCTTTCAACTTATATTTTTTCAGTCAATAGAATCTTTCATTTGACAATTCAACCGACTTTCTTCAACTATCTACTCCAACTGAAATATTTCCATTATTAGTCTTTGAACTGCCAGTTTCCAACTACGTTCAGGTAATAGCCTTCACCTATGTTACCCGGCTGATTCTATATTAACTGATTCTTTCAACTATCTTTCTCTTTATCAGTTAATGATTTTCAGATGTAACATTTGCCCTTCGCCAAACTATCTTAAACTCTCTAATCTTTAGGCAATACTCCAACTGTGTTTGATCGACTGAACTTTTGCAACTGACTTGTCTTATTAGACAAACTTTATATCTAACTCAGTCGATACTAGTTTTGTCTTATTCTCTTCAACTGAAAAATTCAGGTGATAACATACATCAACTGTAAAATACTTTTTGATGCTTAATAATAATATATTACTTTATTATATATTTTAAAATTCAAATGCATTAAATGATCAACATATTCCCTCGACATATGTATAGAATATTTTTATTTTATATTTGCCATGGAATACACCAGCAACTGGTCAAAGATCAACGCACATTTTAGTCTTGCAGCAGATATCACCCGCAGCTAAGATCTTTTTATTTTTCTGCATGATATCTCTTGTCAAAAGAAAAGTGTATTGGACGTGAACTTTCAACAACTCCAATAGGGCTACAAAAGGTAATCTCTTCCACTCTGCAATGTTTGCACTGACGTGAATTATCTGTGAGGAAAAGATCTAAGTGTCGAATCATAAGCAGCCTAAAAGAACAGGACACATGAAGAACAAACTTGACGTAAGAAGAAAGGAAGAGTCTATAGAGACAATGGTTAGTTCGCTCTCTCAAATATACACGTTAGAGAGAATGAACGGAACTGTGAGCGATCAATTGCATTCAGGTGCTATAAGCAACCCATTCTTCCACGATCAAAAGTATTTCATTAAAGGAGTTCTTTTCTTTAGTGAACTAAAGACAAAAGCAAGAGTAATCAAGAACCTAAGCCACTGTAATCTTAAAGCTTCCACACGCACCAAATGATCTCATTTCTTCTATTTTTCTGTGCTTTAACTTCTCCATATTCGCCTATTATTTAGAGGCATATTTATTGTGGAACATTCTCTTTAGTTTCAGTGGTGTATTTACTGTGTAAGTAGTTAACGATCTGAGGATCCTTGGTGTAAGGGCTGCTTGAGGACAGGTCCAATTGGTGAACTGAACACCTGAGCAAAAACCAGTGTGTGGACTGCTTGAGGGTAGGTCCAATTGGTGAATTGGGCACCTGAGCAAAACCCAATGTGTGAACTGCTTGAGGGTAGGTCTGATTGGTGAGCTGGGCACCTGAACAAAAACCCGAATGTGGGCTGCTCGAGGGCAAGTCCGGTGGTGAATTGGTCACCTGACCAAAAACCAATGTGTGCACCTGCGGACAGTTGTCTTGGTGAGCTGGTGCACCTGATCAAAACTCATCAAGTGTACTTCAGACATTGCAGTAGTGAAACCCCACACAAAGGTCTGGGTACTAGACGTAGGTCACCAAGAGGGTATTCGAACCAGCATAAAATCCTGGTATTCTGTGTGGTTTGCCATATGTGTCTTTAATTAGCTTCTCGTACTTTAGATTAAACATGTATTTAATTTTATCTCGCAATTTTTATTAGCACTCCTATTCAGCCCCCCACTGGAAGGTGCTTTGCGTCTAACAGTTATGATCAAATATGGCTTTATCCAAGGTAATGCAGGTTACAATTTATTCACAAAGTGATAGGATGGAAAAGTTGCTATTCTGATTATCTCTGCTGACAACATGGTAGTGACAGGAGGCAACCAAGATGAGATCGAATTCTTAAAGAAACATTTAGCCAGTAAATTTGAGATCAAAGGCTTTGGAGAGTTGAGATACTTCTTAGGTATCAAAGTCACCAGGTCTACTAGAGGGATCTACATATGTCAACGCAAGGATGCACTTGATTTGCTGAAAGAAATTGGAAAACTTAGGTGTAGGAGAACAGACACTCCTATTGAGACAAATCATAAATTAAGTGGAGTAGATGGTGATCTTCTCTTTGAGGAAAAGGGACAGTATCAGAGGTTGGTGGGAAAATTGTTGTACCTTTCACTTACCTGATATGTTGTGAGTTTAGTTAGCCAGTTCATACATGCACCACGTACATCACATCTTGGAGTTGTGGATAGAATCTTAAGACACATAAAATCTTGTCCTGGAAAAGGTCTCTTGTTTTCCAAGAGAGATCATCTCAAGTTGGAAGGGTATACAAATGCAGATTGGGCAGGCTCTGAAGATGAGAGGAGATCGACTATAGGGTACTGCACCTTTTGGGTGGAAACTTAGTCACCTGGAGAAGTAAGAAACAGTCTGTCTATGTTAGATCGAGTGCTGAAGCTGAGGATAGGGTTATGACACAGGCTGTAGCTGAATTGGCGTGGCTGAAAATCCTGCTCAAGGACTTGGGAATGAAAGTCGAACTGCCTATGAGGTTATATTGTGATAATAAGGTAGCTATCAATATTGCTAACAATCCAGTCCAGCATGATAGAACCAAGCACATTGAGATAGACAGACATTTCATTGGAGAGGAGCTTGATCATGGGGAGTTGTGCTTGCCTTATGTTAGTACGGGTGAACAGTTGGCTCATGTTATGACCAAAGGTCTGCCTCAAGAACAGTATATGGCTGCAATTGGCAAGCCAAACATGACCAACATACATGCTCAGCTTGAGGCGGAGTGTTGTAACTTGCAACACAAACAGTGAAGGGCATTTATGTCCTTTATGTGTTTTTTTCTTCTTTATATATTTACCCTTGGTATTTACATGTTACACAGGTAAATCTGTCATGTAATTTATTTATGTTTTCCCTAGTAATATAAAAGGGGAGAGAGGTCTGCATCTGGGTCTCAAAAAGTCAGGAGGCCAGACCGCAGCCTCCACCTCTGTTTCTCCTCTCATCCTCTACTCTCTCTCTCTTTCCTAATCTACAACCCTTAGCACCGGTTTGATAGGGACTTATCCCCCACTTATCCCAGGGATAACTCCCATTTTATTCTTTTTTTGGTTTGATAGAGGGATAAAAATAACCAGGTTAGATTGAAGGATAACCCTCATCTAACTTGGATATTTTGACCCACCTAAATTGGTGGAATAATTTAACCCACAGTGCTTATTCCTATCCTAAGCCCCTCACTCTCTCTATAGTACAGAATCAATAGAAAATTTTCCCCTTTTGATTTTTAATTAGTAGTATTAATAAATATTAATATCAATTATGTTATTATTTTGAGGTTAAATTTAATTTATAGAATCTAAAAAATAATTTTAAAAATAAAAGAAATAAAATCTTTGAAAGTGAACAGTAAATTACATAAAGAACAATTTTCACTTTTGATTTTTAATTAATAGTATTAATAAATATTAATATCAAATCTTTTATTATTGTGAAGTTAAATTTATTTTATAGAATCTAATAAAAATAGTTTAAAAATATTAAAAACATGAAAATCATTAAAGGTGAACAGTAACTTACGTAAATAACATTTTTTCACTTTTGATTTTAAATTAGTATTAGTAATAACGCTTAATATCAAATATTTTATTATTTTGACATTAAATTTATTTTATAAAATCTAATAGAAATAGTTAAAACTTAAAAAAAATAAAATCTTTGAAGGTGAACAGTAAATTACGTAAAGAATGTTTTTCGCTTTTGTTTTTAATTAGTAGTAGTAATAACTCTTAACATCAAATATTTTATTGTTTTAATGTTAAATTTATTTTATAGAATCTATTAAAAATAATTACTAAAAATAAAAAATAAAAACTTTGAAAATGAACAGTAAAATACCTTTGTGTGTTTTTCACTTTTGATTTTTAATTAGTATTGTTAATGAATATTTATATTAAAGATGATAAATGTATTTTATAGAATCTATTAAAAATAATTATACAAATTAAAAAAATTAAAAACTTTGAAAGTGAATAGTGATGGGGTATGTGTTCATCGGTGATTAGTTGGGTGCATTGGACCACATGAGATTTTGAAAAAAAAAATAAATGCCTTAATGAACTTTTTAAAAAATTATTTTCATGCTAAATATTATTATACAAATTAAATATTTAAATAAAATATAAAAAAAATCATTTTAAAAATATAAAAAATACGCTTTAGAATGGGAATTGGGTTTTCATAAGCTAAGTTGGATATAGATTGAGGGGCATTTAACATAATTTGGGGATAGAATGGGTAAATTATTAAAAGAAGATTTTAGAATATTGTGATTGAGGTCAAGAAAAGAGGGGCATTTAAGTCAATTTATAGAGTTAACCCATTTTATATCCCTCGATACAACCAAATCAAGTGAAATAAAAGAAGAGTTAATCTCTTTTGTCCTATAAGGATAACCCATTACCTACCAAAGCAAATGAGACTAATGAGAGGACAAACTAATCCAGGAGGGTTAACCCTCTATTTGTCTATCCCGCTATCAAAAAGGGCTTAAGAAACAGGGTTAAGACCTAACTGAACAGTAAAATCACTTCTATGCTTTATGATTATTTTCACCGAGTTGTGACCATTCAAACCCATAGAATTAGATGGTATTATCTGGCATATTCATATGAAATAAACTTAGATGAATGAAGCACTAATAACTGTGTACCGATGATCAGATTCAAGCAGGTATGCATTAACTCACATATAATGGTGGGGAACTACATAGTGCAATGCAAGGTAAGCTGGATCAGGAATTGGGCTTCGATCAGTGGCTCGAAAACCAATCTGGATCGGCTAGATTAGCCAATCCAAGCCTGATCCCAGGCCAATCCGGTCAATCCAACTGTTGCACGTTTAAAGGTTGAAATATACTTGTATTATTACATGAGGGGTTTTATACATTTTTAACAATAACTTTATCACTTGCCTTCCCAAGACTTCCACCCCCTTTTGCAGGTGGAGGCACTCCTGGGACTTCCTCTTTTGCAGGCGGCGGCCTTCCCAAGCATGGTTGGTAGTATCGGCCGAAACCGATACGTTTCGGCCATAACCGAAACGATACCGGACCTACTCACTGTAGCAGGTTCGAAACTAAAAAAAAATACTTTAAATGGTTTCGGGCGAAACCGGTATCGGGCGACCCGAAACATACATGTTTCGAACCGAAACCGGACGGTTTCGGCCGAAACCCACGTGAACTCCCCCAGATCTCAGGGAGAAAGGACCTGTTGCAGTTACTGCTGTGCTGCAGGGGCTGCTGCTGTGTTGCTGCTGCTGAGGGTGCTGGTGGTGGTGTGCTGGGTGCTGCTGCTGTGCAGCTGCGTTTTCTTGAGGTAAATTTGGGGTTTGTTTTGTTTTATATTTTTTTGGTTGGGTTGAAATTTTTTTTTGTTGTAGGTTAATTTTTATGTTGTAGGTTAATTTTAAACCATGAAATATGTTAAGACTTCAAATTAAACCCTAATTAGTTCCTTAAAATTGGGACTTTGGTCTAATTAGGTTTACATAGGCTCAATTGAAGCTCAATTAAGCTTTATTGAAGAATTTGGGGTGGGAGCATGCTGGTAATTAAATTTTATGAAGGGTGATTAAGGTTTAATTGATAATTAAGTCCTAATTAGTTCCTTAAAATTGAGGCTTTTGTCTAATTCGGTTTACTTAGGCTCAATTGAAGCTCAATTAAACTTCTATTGAAGAATTTGGGGTGGGAACATGCTAGTAATTAAATTTTATGAAGGGTGATTAGGGTTTAATTGATAATTAAGCACTAATTAGTTCCTTAAAATTGGAGCTTTTGTCTAACTCGGTTTACTTAGGCTCAATTAAGCTTCATTGAAAAAATTTAGGGTGGGAGCATACTAGTAATTAAATTTTATGAAGGGTGATTAGGGTTTAATTGATAATTAAGCCCTAATTAGTTCTTTAAAATTGGGGCTTTTATCTAATTAGGTTTACTTAGAGCTCAATTAAGCTTCATTGAAGAATTTGGGGTGGGAGCATACTAGTAATTAATTTTTATGAAGGGTGATTAAGGTTTAATTGATAATTAAGCCCTAATTCGTTCCTTAAAATTGGAGTTTTTGTCTAATTAGGTTTACTTAGGCTCAATTGAAGCTCAATTAAGTTTCATTGAATAATTTGAAACTCCATTATGTTGAATTGCATTTTTTTCATTGTACTTACAACTATTTATCTTTAACTGTCTTAATGCAGCATCATGCCTAGACGTGAACAAAGTCAAGAGCAGCAAGAGCAAGAGGATCCGGGGTGGGCCCACCTCTCCTTAGTTGATGCTGGGAGAAGAAAAGTGACATGCAATTATTGTGGTAAGGAGATACATGGCGGAATTACTAGAGGAAAGCAACATTTGACAGGGATAAGAGGAGAGGTGAAATAATGTGATAAATGTCCCCAAAAGGTCCGAGAAGAAATACGCCAGTGCCTTCTGGACAAAAAAGAGAAGATGCAACAAAGGGCTGAAGATGAGGCTGAAATTGCTGAGGAGATTTCGGGCAGAAGGGGAAGGAGAGATGATGAGGAGGAGGAAGGCACTCAGGATTCAGATCTAGAGCTGACTGAAGCAATAGAGCGTGAACAAGCCGCTCGAAGGAAAGGCACGACACCCATAGGTTCAGGGACCTACTCCAGTATAGCTGCACGACGTCCTGACACTGGTGCTGTCCCGCAGAGAGCAGGCCCCATGGACAGCTATCTGCACAGAAGGTCCCATGCTACACAATCTAAAATCAAGCAAGCATTGAGAGGGGTAAAAAAATCAGCAGAAGTTGCAGGGCATGCATTTAAAAGTATCTGCAAATGATTTTTCCATGCAGGTGTCCCTGCACATGCAGCTGAAAGCGAATATTTCTAACCTATGCTAGATGCCATAGCAGATGCTGGCCCTAGCTTGAAGGCCCCGTCACATCGAGACATATACGGACGTGGCCTTGAGGGAGAGGTTGAGGAGCTCCATGAGTGAGTTGAAAGCTTCAAGCATATATGGATGGAGAGAGGATGCACCATCATGTGTGATGACTGGACTGGTACCACGAAGAAGTCCATGATTAACTTTTTGGTCTATTGCATCGAAGGTACGATATTTGTTAAATTTGTAGATGCATCAAATTATGAAAAAAATACCAATTATTTATTTAGTTTGATGAATAAGATGGTAGACCAAATTGGAGAGGACAATGTTGTGCAAGTAGTGACTGATAATGAAGCCAGTTATAAGACTGGAGGGAAGGAATTGATGCAGAAGCGCAGACATTTATATTGGCTCCCATGTGCAGCACATTGTCTGGATCTGATACTTGAAGACATAGGGAAGGAAAATCATGTGAAGAAGACAATTGACAAGGCACAAAAAATCACCCAGTATATTTATGGTTATCTAGGATATTGAATATGTTCAGGGAACATGCGAGTGGGGGGCGAGATATCATCCGTGCAGGGCCAACCAGATTTGCTTCGAATTTCATTTCTTTGGAGTCTTTGCACAGGTATAAGATTGAGCTCAATTCTTTCTACTTTATCCTTATAGATATGATCCGTATTTGATTCAAATTTCATTTCTTTCCACAGGTATAAAAATGAGCTGAAAGCTTTCATGTACCACAATGCCCTGCGGGAATACATCGACAAGTCTAATGTTGATGCTCAGATCGATTATTTGGTAGGTCGACCTAGCCAAGTTCCCAGCAGTTTAGGGCTGTTGGGACCTATCCCTGGGACCTGGGTAGGTTGACCTACCCAGGGATAGGTCGACCTGCCCAGGTTCCCAGCAGCAGGTCGACCTACCCCTGCCATCCCTCCTTCCAACCCCTCCTTTACCTTAAGCCTACATGGTCGGTAAGTTGGGAGGGGGGGTTGTAAAGGTAGTGGAGATGGGAGAGGGACAGGGATGGGGCCCATGGGGCCTCCCACCAGGCCCACTAGCAGGGCCCATTAAGGGCATGTTTCTATCTTAAAATAACCGTTCATTTTTGGACTGATTCCCAACTTGAGCCCTTTGAAGGCCCATTAACTATGGCTTACTTAGGCCCATTAGCTACTTAGGAACATTTTGATTTAATCCCCTTAAGCTTTTTCTTCTTTCTTTATAACCCTATTATCTCTTTAAAAAAAATCTCCCATTTTTCCTTAGGTCCCCTGGGCATAGGTCGACACCCCTAGGTAATGGGTATAGGTCGACCTCGAGTGAGCCATTCCGTCTCTTAATTTGAGCAAGTCACCCGCCCAGGGATATCTCATCCCCGTTGACTTTAACCGTCTATCAAACTCGCCCTAGGTTATTTTATATCTAACATTTAGTTAACTATACACAAATGCAGGTTATTTCCTCAACCTTCGATTTATGTACGATGCCAATACACATGTTGATGGTGAGGTGCTTCAAGGCACTTTAAAAGTCATTGGTCGTTTATCGAGGATACCAGAAAAGAGACTTCAGGCCAAAGTAGAGGTTGACCTTTATTGATTTTATCAATAAGAGGTATAGAATTTACTTAAGTCATTATGTTAATCTATTACTTTATCTTTGTAGATGAACTATTATAGAATGAGGACTGGGACATATTCTGACTCCCAATTGCAATACGCTGTGGGAAGAGTGAGCCTAGGTATATTTTATTTTTGTGCTTTCTTAACCTCAATATGTATTAGTACATCTTACGTTTATTTGTTTATAGTTGGTGGAACAGCTGACTAGTGGATAATGGTCAACAACCGAGATGTGGGCGGTAATGCATTGGCTTTCATTGCAATTAGGGTGCTCAGTCAAACAACATCGGCAAGCCAATGTGAAAGAAATTGGAGCACGTTCAGCCTTATACACTTAAAGGTTCGCAATCGGCTAAAGGCTGAACGGTTAGAAAAATTGGTTTACTGCCACTATAATATGAGACTGAGAATAAAAAACATGAAGTTAAGACAACAGCTGAGGGACAAACGCGTTGCAGAGGATGCAACTCCAGAAATTGATGTGGACGCTTTATTTGATGATGACAATCCCTTGCAGTTTTGGGTGGAGACATGAGAGCAGGTTGATGAGCTTGTTTTTGATGTTGATGATAGAACATGGGCAGAGGGCATACTAGATGAAGATGAGCCAAGAGATCCAGAATTCAAAAGAGCAACAAAGATGGCCAGAGAGACTCATGCGCACCAGAGAAGGGACCCAGCTTTGTTTGTTAATGACACTGAGGAGCAGCCTGAAACTGAGCCAGCTACACACTCAGAATCAGATAGCAGGCCAGTCACTCCTAGAATGGTCAAGCCACCTCCATCCTTAAGAAGAAGTACATCAGTGCATGGGATGTTTGAGAGGACTAGTGCTGCTGCTCGAGAGGACCCGATAATTGAGCAGTTGAAGCAGATTTATGTGAGGCACACGCCAAGGAGAAAATGATTCATGTCAAAGATGACTGAAAAAATCACACCCAAACAGAAAAAAGCATCCCCAAAGGTTAAAAGGCGACTGGTTTCTTATGGTTCTGATCCCAGTGCTACTACTGGCGCTGGCACCGCTGGTGCTCCTTCCTCCTTCGACGCAGACACAGGTCGAGGATACAGTCATAGTGAGCGAGGATATGATTCACAAAGCCAATATGGGCATCCATCAGGTTATGGAGGTGGCCAACAGGAAGCAACCATTTATGGGTGGGGTCATCAACCATAATTCCAGTTCCATCCAGTTCCTCTTCTAATCCTCAAGATTCTTATGCTGATTCTGGATTCCAATCAAGCCAACAACCTTACACTCCAAGAGGGATCCAATGAGGGATGCAAGACTTGACTATCTCGTTGTTTGGTTATAGTGAATATACACAATACGTGCAACATTTTTATGGGTATCAACATCAAGAGCCAGACGATGAGGGAGAAGGTTCTTCTAGTTATTATCCATATTAGTGCATCATCATTTAGGTAAGGATCATTTAGTTTCTGTAACATTTACTGTGTCTAATTAGGTTTATTGTACTGCTTGAACCTACTTCATGCTTAGTATGTACTCAAGAATATTAGTTTAGCATGTTCAATGTTTGAACTTCAATACCTACTTCATGTTTCTTGCACTTAATCCAATTTCTTTACAGTCAAATGCATGTCTAATGAATTTTTTGATTTTTATGTGATTATTTATATTTTTTCGATTTGTTTCTGATTTTTTAGACTTATTTTGATGTTTTTTTGAACCTTTTCACTGGGTTTCGTCCGGTTTCGGCTGAAATCGAAACCGAGTCGTTTCGGTTTCGGACTCGGTCGAAACCGAGTCCGAAACCGACACTGCCATCCCTGTTCCCAAGACCCCTCACAAAATGATGGAGGAGGTGGTGGCGAGCAGTAGTGATGGCAATGTCAACGGCAGGTGGCCACGGCAACTTCAGCAACAGGTGGTGACGTCGACGGCAATGGTGACAGCAACAAGAAAGTAATTTTTTTCTCCTTTTTATTTCTCTTCTTCTTCTTCATCTGTTCTACAGTCTTCACTTTTATGGTGTCGAGAAGGGAAGGGGAAGGGGAGGGGCAGGTCATGGCTGGGGTCGGGTTGGACTGGCCAACCCTGATCGGCCGATCCGGCCTGATCCCAAGCCGATCCACCTGATCTAGTCGATCTCCAATGAGCGTTGGGGATTGAGGGGTCGGGGACGGATTATTTTGGACAAAAGGTGATTGGATCAGCTAATCTGATCCAATTCAGCCAACCATGCATAGTGCCACATCGGGTTTTCCAACCCTCTCCCACATCTATATAACTCATTCAAAAATCCTAAAAAATCATTCAAGGTTTAGTCTGATAAAGAGATTTTTGAAAACATACCTGATTATAGAATTGCAGAATGATCACTCCTGTAAACACATTTGCCGATGCACCTTTACTACATGAAAATAGCTCCAAAATTGCCATATGAGTCCAGCATCATTCGTCCCCATTGGTATATTCTATACATATTTCTTTTTTTTTTTGAAAGTGGGTAGTACCACTAATGTATAAATGAAGAAGAATGTACAAGTATAGGCTGTCAAAATGCAACCCCAAAACCTATACAAAAGAGCTCGACACAGAGTGGATCTGCCTAACCCCCCAAACAGTCAAAAACATAAGAAGTAAGGGAATCTACATTACAAAGAATGACTGCTCATTCCCTTACTCTAGTACAAATAAAAGAAACAACAATGTCCTCATCCCAAGACTCCCTCCTAAAGTCCGATTGTTATGCTCCCCCCACAGCGTCCATATTGTGATGTGAAGTATAAGCCACCACACCATCCTGTCAGTCCTGAGGGGCCAAGGTCTATCCCAACACATGAGAAGATGGTGAATATCACGAAATTGGGCGAGGCTGCTACTGGTCCTCCTAGCGATCTCCCTCCACACACCCTGTGAGTAGGAGTAACATACAAATAGGTAGTCAAGGGACTCATCGTCCTCACCATAAAGACAGTAGGTCTGTAAAACGTCCGAGAGGAAGCGGGACAGCCTGTCTCGTGTCTGTAATTTCCCATAAGAGACTCTCCACGTCAGAATCTTCACCTTCAAGGGGCTCTTCGATCTCCAAACCTGATCATGAAAGTAATGGCCAACACCTCTATCTGAGATAACATTATAAGCCGATCTGACTGTGAATGCGCCTCCCACCTCCCACCTCCAAACTAACACATTCTCACAACCAGGACGATAGGTAAGTAGGAAAGAGAGAAGGCCCTGCAGCTGCTCCAGCTCTTCCTTTCTGAGGCCCCGTCTGAAAGTAGGTGCCCAAGAACCTCCCGGTAGGAGATTGTCAAATGCATGAGAGACTACACCCAGGGGGTCCGAAACTACCGCAAAGAGGCTAGGGAATAAGACCTCCAAGGAGAAGTCCCCACACCATCTGTCTTTTCAAAAAAGACTATTGAAGCCATTTCCCAGACAGACTCGAACACCTGAGAAAAGAACATCTCGACAAGAAATGATATCCCACCCAAGAGAAGTCCTGCAGAGGGGGGACGGGGTCAAGTCCCAGTTCTCCTCTCAAAGTACCACTGCCTGATCAACTGTGCCCAAAACCTATCCTCTCCACAGGCCAACCTCCACAACCACTTACACAAGAGAGCCACATTGAAATCCATTGCCTGCTTCAACCTCAATCCTCCTTATAACTTGCTCTTAGCCAGCCTTCCCCAGATTATACCATGCCAACCCCTGCATCTGCCCCCACTGCCATGTCAGAAGAACATGCATTGAATAGAATCAAACTTCTTGGCCACCGTCTTCAAACTCTGAAACAAAGACATAAAGTAAGTAGGGAGATTGTCCAACACGGATCTGCACAAAACCAATCTACCCCTATGAGATAGAGCTCTAGCCTTCCACCCAGCCAGTTTGGACTCATACCTTTAGATGATAGGAAGCCAATATGCACATCTAAGAGATCCCAGTGTAAGGGGGAGGCCCAAGTAAGCGAAAGGGAATTCCCTGATATCCCAATAGGCGCGCCACCCACCAGAGCACCCTATCCTCTATGTTCACCCCAATAAGAAGACTCTTGTTGAAAACTTTCAAGCCAGTGACCTCCTCTAACAGTTCCAACAAGAGCCTAGCCATGAGAGGGTGCTGCTCACCCTCAGCAAGGAACAAAATGATATCATCTGCATACTGCAAGTGAGTAAGAGTAGGACCATCTGGAATCATCTAAAATCCTCTGATTAGCCCAGCAGCCTCTGCTCTCTGCCACACCCTGCCCAAAACACTAGCCACGAGCATAAAAAGAAGAGGAGACATCGGGTCACCCTGATGGAGACCACGACCGCCGTGGAACCAAGAGGATGGCTTCCCATTCACGAGGACTACAAAGGTAGCTGAAGCGATGCAAGCCCTAACCCAACTGATCCATGTGTCCCCAAAACACATTCTGTCCAAAACATCAAAGAGACACTGCCAATTCACCCTGTCATAGGCCTTCTTAAAATCTAACTTCAGGACCAACTCTTTTCTCCTCTAGTTCTTTAAAGCAAAGATACACTCATGTGCCACCAAGAAGTTATCCAAAATACGCCTCCCCCTAATGAAGGCTCCTTGGAAATGGCTGACCAATCTGTCTGCAACTGTGACCAATCTCCATGCTAACACCTTGGTGATGATTTTGTAAGTACCATTCATCAAGCTGATGAGCCTAAAATCTCGGAATTCTTGAGCGCATGCTTTCTTAGGAATGAGCACAAGGAAGGTCTTGTTAATAGCGCCCTCAAATGCGCCCTCCCCTCCTGAAACTCTCTCAAAGCTGCCAGCAGATTATCTTTGATTACCGCCCAACACCTTTGAAAGAAAGCCAGCGAGAAGCCATCTAGGCCTGGGGCTCTATCACCTGCAAGAGAGAGTACTGCCTGGTGCACCTCCTCCTCTGAAAAGGGCTGAGATATGGCCTCCCTTCTCCTCAAGGGAGAGGCACGGAAGAAGATCAGCTGCCACCCTAGGCCTATGGAACACCTCCTATATTTCATTTGCTAATGAATTTCTTAAAACATCAAACTACGCTCCTAAAAGAAAGAAAATGGAAGGAGAGGAAACTAACAATAAGCCCATTCTCGACATTCAAAACGAAACTGTGGTTCAGTTAACCCAAGAATGATTAAAGCTAAGGAGACATTTCATTATAGAACAGGAAAATCTGAAGCCATGTTCAGAAGAATGACAAGTCTGTAATGTTTTAATGATAATGCAAGAATCCCTTTAATAAAAACATAGGCATGGAAATAACAGTTCAGACTAACAGATAAAACTTAAAAGACAGATGAATAAAATACAAGAGAAGTGGATTCTTAACCAGAACCTGTAGCATGCCAACTTGAAGCAGAGAAAGGTCTGATGACTTTTAATTTGGAAAGGCAAACTTCAGCATCACTCCATTGGCACATTCTTGTATAAACAATAGCAAGATCATGCCATGTCTCTAGCTCCAAATTCCTATCATTTTCTCCACCCTGTAATAGATGAAACATACAAAAGTAACGCAGAGAAGCAAAGGGCAAACCGGAAATATAGGCACCTACAGACCTACTTCAAAATAAAACTTTATATCAGACAAGATTGCGCTTCAAATTATATATTATGTGCAAATATTCAAAATAAAGAACATCATATTGTCAAAAAGCAGGGAATTGTCATTTAGTCGCCTTAAAAGATAGGATTTCACAATCTGACATTCCAAGAATTTAACACAATAAGATTCAGCATTCAAATTTCAAGCTCAAGTTATTTGATGTTTGCCTCAAGAAACTTCATTCCAGAATCAATGCTTTTGCTCCTAAGCTGAAGAATGGCAAGAACTTGACCATATGTTTCAAGTGCATTCTTCGACTGTCCCTGTGCAACCTGGACTCTGGCTTTAGTTCGCAATAATTCTCCCTGGCTCCACTTTCCAGTCTGATCCAGTGCAGCATTAATAATAGTCTCAGCATCAACGACCCGCTTTTGAGCAGACAATATCCGAGCCAGCAGGATCCAACTTTTGACATTTGATCCAGCTTCAAGCCTTAATAGCATCTTTGCATAATGAAGTGCCACATCCAACTTTCTCTGGTCAGCATTTTCTACACTAAGGGTATATATAACTCTATGATCATTGTTTTGCATTATGTTCCTGGCTTCCTCCAGAACTTCAAGAGCCTCACATTGCCTGGCAACCCTTTCCATATCTGAAACAGATGATCTGGCCTGGGTAGAAAGAGAAATACCCAGTAATAAATTGGCAGCCCCTCCAATTACATCACATCCACGATCCACATTAGCAAGAGCTCTATGTGCATAGGACACACCTTCATCTGCATGAACACTATTCTCTCCACAAATTTTTGATGCTAGTAGCAAAGCTTTTAAGCAATTTGGATCTTCTCTAGCACTGAGAATCTTTTTCAAAAGATTCAGAGCAACCAAGTCTTCTCCTTCACCCAGGTAACAAAGTGCAAGAGCATAAGATCTTTCGTTTCTCTCTATAACCCTAGGAAGCAGTGCTTCAACCTGTTTAGCTAAGGCATTTAATTCCCCAGAAACAGAGAGAGCAAACATTAGATGATCAATAACAGATGGGTCCCACTCAACTTTCTTGAGAGCAAACATTCTCAGGAGAATCATCAAAAGAAGCACAGCCTCTTCAATATTGTTTCTGGGTACAAAGGAACCATCCGTTTGATAACGTAGGTTTGGAGGGTCTGCATCACAGCCTCCATAAAGAAGAAAAATGGCAAATTCCTTTTGTATCTTCACAATTGTCTCCGCACCAAGGTTCCAGTAAGTTAGAAGGGCCCGCCTATATGATGAGATTGCTTCCGGGAAAAAACCAGCCAGCTTCCATAGCTCCGGAAGCAACTCAACTGCCTTGCTCAGTGTCCCCTGAAATTTACAATCAGTACCAAAGTTCTCGGGCAAGCCTTCAGGGAGAGCAGATTCAACAGTGTCCAAAATAGTGCTACATGATTGAGCAGCTTCTGAAAATGTCAATATATGATAACAGTTAGAAATGCAAGAAGGCAACATTTCCAATACAATATAACACTTTTTCAACATTGTTATCGAGAGTTGGCAATCCAATGTATGATTTTGGTGAGAAACATTTTCACCATGAAAGTTCTCTTTTTCAGGCTAGTCTTGATCCTCTCCAGTACTATAAGTGAAATAAAAAATAAAATCATTTGCCACATGAGAAAGAAACTGTTTATACCTTTAAATCTGCCAAGATGCGCCAATGATTTTGCTTTAATAAAAATTGCTTCGAAGAGTAAACTGATGGCATGCATCGACATGGTTGGAACTGAATTACTATGTGGCCGAAGCTTCCGGCTCTCAGCCCTCCTAGCAATGGAGAGTTTGATTTTGGGAACTATTGCAGCAATATCTATTCCATCAAAAACATGAAGTGCAGCTTCTACATTCCCACGGTTGTATTCCATCCTCCCTAGCAATGCTCTTGCTTCCTAAAAGAAGAATTTATTTCAGTCTTTTTCAGAATGGCATAGATCATTTTAGTAGACAAGTATTTGTAGGACAAGAATAAATTATGTGCATCTTCACATAAGCAATACAAGTGCGAAGATCCATTTTCAACAATACATGGATGTAGATAGACATTCCAAAATAAAGAAGTTACATAGTTTCTTGCACAAAATTTTCATACATCAATGCAGGCATAATGTTGTATACAAACAGACCTCTCTGGATCTGATGTAGTAAGAAAGGATATGCCCTTTCTAGGTTTACAGGAAATCAAGAGGTTATGATATGTCACCTTCAAGCATGAGCAATATATCATGTCTCTCGAATGGTATCCGACAGTCTAAAGAATTAAGGATGTTATGAACTCTTGTATTCAGGTCATTCTGGATAATGAACAGTGATGCTCCTTCTGCAGGAGTAGATGGTGAGGAATTGGCACTTGCAGAGAGGTTTCTACACCTTCCCAGTTTGGTAACCAATCTGCTGGAAGTGGTGGCTCAGATTTATGAAGAGATGCCCTCAGGTGGAGGCTAGTTACCAGCGACAACTTTTCAGGAGAAAGCTAATGGATAAAGAGGTTGCAACAAGCTCAACTCTTGAGCCTGGAGATGGGAATGGAATGCAAGGTTCATCCCTTCATGTTTAATCAGCTTACAAACTCATAGTGAATGGTGGAATATTTCATCCCTTAGCTGAAAAAGTGTGGAGTCCGAAGAGCCCCTTAATGTGAAGGTCCTCATTTGGAGAATTTCTCATGGCAGGCTACCTACTTGTGTATGACTTAGCGCGTGTTTGGCAACAACATTAGATTCAAGAGATTATCAAAAATCCCATAATTTTTACCTTGTCAGAAAAAGAACTTTTAGATATGAAGTCCTACAATCCAAAAACCTCATTTGGGTGCTTTGAATTATGGGATTTGGAAGATGTATTTTACACTATTGCCCTTACTTTTGTGATAAAAAGGACAAGCATTAATGCCCTTTGAAGTCTTTTCCCATCCTCCCCCTTTGAACTCCATCAGCTTGTGTGTAAAAGCTACCTTGGAGAAGCTTTTCCAGATTTTACAATCCCTCTTCTTTTGTGTCTTTCTCTCACTCCTCCCTCAAAATCTCTCCCGCATGGAAGACAAGGCATCTTGGCACATTTGGATGGGATTATAGCTTTTTGTTGATTCCAGTGATTGATAATCCCATAATCCATAATACATCTTGTTTCCAAACGCACCCTTGGCCATTTCTTGGAGGGATTAGACTTATCTGCTGTCTTTGTTGTGAGGAAGAAGAGTCCCTAAATAATCGGTTCATTGGCTGCTCTTTTGCATTGGAGGTCTGGACTCTGGAGGCTTCTCCTTCACCAGGTTCATTTCACTTATCAGCGTCCAAATACAGTAGACAGGCTGCTGTTGCGATAGAACATCAGTGGAACCTTAAAGGGACCTCACAGTGTGATGGCTGATTCTTCATTCTACTCATTGGGCACATTGGAACAAAAGGAAAGGAAGGATCTTTAGACAGGAGACCAAGATTCATTAATGGATTGTCCTTTTGTCTGTGACAGCATCAAGGAATGGGCTGAACTTTCTTCTAGTTTGGAGGACCGTAACTCCTCTCTTTTGGCTCTTTCTTTTTATTTCTTTTGGGGGGAGAGGTGACTTAGGGCACACCATCTTGCTGTGGGCCTGTTACTTTTGTACAGATGGATTTTTGTGAACTCACACCACTATAGTTGCATATTCTCCTTTTTGCTAAAAAAGATTGTGGTACAATCCACTCCCCCAACTTCCAACCCAAAAAAAAGCATTTCATAGATTAAAGTGGCAGGAGAAGGTTCATATAACTGACTGCCATAACCAAAAAGAAAGGGAATAGAGAGAGGAAGGAAGAGATGAATACCTGCTGAAAGACTAAGAGCAGCAGCACATGGCATCCTTTGGAATCCCTCGAGTGTGCAGGAGGAGAAGAAAAAGAGAGGGAAATGCAGAAGCAGATGGGCCCTGGAAAATGGAGGCTATGCAGAAAGGAAAGAGAGGAGAAAGGGGGCATGGACTACAAGGAAAGCATCTATAGTTTCTTGTCCACAGAAACACACACACACAGAGCACAAAGGAAAGAAAGGAGAAAGGGGGCATGATCTACAATGAATGCGCCTATAGTTTCTTGTCCACGGAGAGAGAGAGAGAGACTTGTGAGAACATATTTTTTAACATAAAAAATAAAGATTTTCTGGTGGTTGTTTATGCAAATGGTGTAGCAATATGCAATGGAGAAATTTGGATGTAATATACGTGTGTGTATCGAAGCCTTCGGATTAGGAACGGATTTGCAATCTTGACCTCCTTCTCCACTGACCTCGAACGGTGTTAATTACATCACTACAATTAATAATGCCCTTGTCTACATGTTACATAATTGCTCAATGTTTGTTGCTCACTCAATTAGGTCTAAAATGGGTCTTGGAACATTCTGAGTTAGAGTCCTAGTTCGATTGGGACACCACGACTTGAGTCCTAGTGAGACTGGGACCCTTGAATTTAAATTGTACTTGGACTAATTTTGGGTCATTATGGCTTTTTTTATTTCATAATAGGCCTCAGGGTGACCCAGATTAGAGTCCTAGTTCGACTGGGACTCTAGGATTTAGTCCTCTTAAGATTAGAAGTGATGGTTTTACCCTAACTTAGGCCAAAAAATGGACTTCAAGGCATCTTGAGTTAAGAGTCCTAGTCCAACAGGGACTCTAGGGTTAGAGTCCTGTAGGGACTATTTTGACAAATCCAGAATGCCATTGCAAGAGCAAAACAAACCATGAATTATAGGCACAAGTCATGATATGAATAATGGAATTGTATTGATGTAATTGTATACATGGCATTACAAAGATTGGATAATAATCCAACGTTTACAAAAATTTGACCAAGCCGTGGTCCGCAAATCAAATCAATTGACTGGGCCATGCTGGCCATGATCCATTAATTGTGAAAATTGACCAACTGAATGAGCCACGGTCTAGTATTTGGATTAGTTGTCAGATATGGGTCGTGATCCATCAATTGGGTTGGTTGACCGAGCTGCGTGTTGTCTATAGTTGTCAAGGCGGACGCCTAAGCGCCGCCTAGGCGCCGCCCAGGCGTCCGGGCGGTCATGACTGTGCAAGGCGCCGGCCCGCCTTATTACACGACGAAAAGGCGGTCTGAGCGGTCGCCTAGGCGGGCTGGGCGCCTAGGCGACCGCCCGGTCGCCTCACCCGCTAACCCGCTAACCCCGTTAACCCGCTAACGCTTCCCCCGCTAACCGCTAACCCGCTACCACGGGATCCGCGAGACCCGCCACAAACCCGCCCGACCCCTCTCCAATCTCTCTCTCGATCCCCCTCGGCTCGTCCCGCTCCTCCTCTCCCCTCCCAGTCCTAGTTCCCCCGCTCAGAGCTCCGGTGTCTCCGGTGCGGCCCGTGCGTCGTCGGCAGCAGCACAGCCTCGGCGGTGTCTCCCTCCGCCGGCCTCCGGTAAGTCCCATAGCCCTCCGGCCCTCCGCCTCTGGCCCCCCTCCTCCTCACTCCGGCCCTCCGCCTCCGACCCCTCCTCACTCCGGTCCTCCGCCCCTCCGGCCCCCTCCTCCTCACTCTGTTTGTCTCCCCCACCTCCTCCTCTCTCTGTGCGGCTGTGCCTCCAGCCCCTCCGGCCCCCCTCCTCCTCTCTCTGTCTCCCCCTACCTCTCCCCTCGGCTCCTCTGTCACCCAAGCCCGACTCCCCCCCCCCCCCGAACACCAGTCTGCACCCTTCCTCCTCTTCTTCTTCTCTCTCTGTCTCCCTCCTCTCTCTCACTCTCTCTCCCTACTCTCTATCTCTCTCTCGGCTCTCCCCCCGCCCCCTCTCTCAGTCTCTCTCCCTCTCAGTCTTCCTACTCTCTATCTCTCTCTCGGCTCTCCCCCCCGCCCCCTCTCTGTCTCGGCTCTCCCCCAGCCCCCTCTCTCTGTCTCTCTCCCTCTCTATTCTCTCTGTCTCCCTCCTCTGACCTCTCTCTCTCTGTCTCGGCTCTCCCCCCGCCCCCTCTCTCAGTCTCTCTCCCTCTCTATTCTCTCTGTCTCCCTCCTCTGACCTCTCTCTCTCTCTCGGCTCTCCCCCCCGCCCCCTCTCTCTGTCTCCCTCCTCTCTCTCAGTCTCTGTTTTCAGACACACAGTCAATAGTCAATAGTCACACAGTAATCTATAGGGTGTAGCTACTAGCTAAGTTCTGTATGTTCTGATTATTATTATTATTTTTTGCAGTGGTCATCATGGAAGAGTCTGGTTCAACAGGAGGTACAGAAGTGAAGAAGAAGGCCAAATCTAATGATCCTGGGTGGAAGTATGCATATTGGCCAGATGAGCATGATAAAAACAAAATAAAATGTGAGTTATGTGGTTTGATAACAAATGAAGGAATCAAAAGACAGAAGGAGCATTTAATAGGAGGGTTTAGTGATGTGAAGAAATGCCCAAAAACTACAAAGGAGATTGCTGATGAGATGCTTAGTTGGCTAAACAAAAATAAGAAAAGAAAGATGCCATGTTGTGAGAGTACAACTGTAGATGATGATTCTTCTGAGGATGAGACAGTTGAAAGATCAAAGAAGGGCTCCAATGTGTCAGTGCCACTGTCAAGTTCAAGTAAAAAGGTTGTCAAAGGTTCAATGGATGTTTTTGCAAGAATGAGTGCTGAAGATTTTGTAGATGCAAGGAGGAGTGGGAAAAGAGTGCAAAGTACATTGGAGTCTAGAATAAAAAAAGAAGAAAAAAAGATAGTTGAGAAAGCTATAGCAACATGGCTTTATGAAGGTGGAATGCCTTTTAATGCGGCCAAATTAAGAAGTTTTGAGATAATGTTTGAACTTGTAAGGCGATTTGGACCAGGATTTAAGCCACCTAGTTACCATAAGTTGAGAGTGCCTCTCCTCAAAGAAATGGTAGAGGAAACAAAAAGTTTACATGTTGAATATATGTAACATTGGAAGACTTATGGGTGCACTATCATGTGTGATGGGTGGACAGACAAAAGGCAAAGAAAGTTAATCAATTTCTTGATAAATTGTCCTGAAGGCACTTACTTTATGGAATCATTTAATGTTTCTCATCAGAGAGAAGATGCAGGATTGTTGTATGAATTGTTGGATAGGATGGTTGAAAGAGTTGGAGAGAGGAATGTTGTTCAAATTGTGACAGATAATGCATCTTATAACATTGCAGCAGGTAGAATGTTGATGGAGAAAAGGAAACAATTATTTTGGACGCCTTGTGCTGCCCATTGTCTTGATCTCATGCTAGAAGACATTGGCAAATTGAAAGCTTATGCAGGTACCATCTCAAAAGCTAAAAAGTTGACAACATATATATACACCCACACTCGTTTGCTTGACCACATGAGAAAGGAGACAAAAGGAAGAGAGCTTGTAAGGTTTGGAGTGACAAGATTTGCCACAGTCTTTCTCACGTTGGAAAGGTTGCATGACGATGCCGTAAAGAAAGGTTTACGAAGATTGTTCACTTCAGATGTATGGCATAACAGTGTATGGGCAAAGACAAATAAGGGAAAAAATATTTCTTCAATTATTTTTCAAGTGAAGTTTTGGCATGCCATTGAAGAGATATTGAGAGCATCTCAACCCATTTTACAGGTTTTGAGGTTAGTTGATGCAGATGAGAAACCTGCAATGGGATACATTTATGCTGCAATGGAACATGCAAAGAAGCAAATAATTGAGAACTTTGGTTCTAAGGAAACTAAGTATCAACCTGTGTTGAAAATTGTAGAGCGACGTTGGAAGGATCAAATGAATCGTCCTCTACATGAAGCAGGATTTTTCTTGAACCCGAAATTATATTATGAAGCCCGTACGAGAGATGGTCTGGCTGCAGTTACAAAATTCTCAAATTCTTTCTTAGCATGTGTTGAAAGGATGGAGCCAAAAACTGATATACAAGACAAGATCAATGATCAGATGGTATTATATATGAATGCAAGAGGCGCTTTTGGAACTTCAATGTCAATCAGAGCTCGTGATAGGAGATTGCCAAGTGAGTAATTTGATTAAATTATTATTTTGTGTATTATTTCTGATTTCATGAGGATGTGTGATTTTAATTAATTTTTCCTTGTTAAATGTTACTCTAGCTGATTGGTGGATGCAATATGGAGATACACCAGAACTCATGAACATTGCTTTGAGGATTTTAGGTTTGACTTGCAGTTCTTCTGGTTGTGAACGTAATTGGAGCATATTTGAATTTGTAAGTAGTCATTTAAAATAAATTTGTAAGAAATCTATTTGTGTTAAAGTCATTAATCTTATCTTTGTGTTTTTACAGATTCATACAAAAAAGAGGAATAGATTAGAGCACAAAAGACTTAATGATTTAGTCTTTGTTCAATACAATCGGCGCCTTCGTGAAAGATTCTTAGAAAGGACGAAACATCCAGAGAGATATGATCCAATATGTTTAAGAGATTTAAATTGGGGAAGTGAGTGGATGACTAAAGATGGCGATGATGTAGTTCATGAAGGAGATGACCTTACCTGGGAAATGGTGGATATAGCAATGGGCACATCAGAATAAAGGGCTAGAAGAGACACACTCTCAAGAGGAAGCACTTCACATTCTATGGAAGAGGGTGATGATGAACAAGATGAATTGGAGAATGAGGAAGAAGAGACAGATGATGATGATGCACCATGGGAGTCAAATGATGAAGGTGGTGATAAAGATGGAGATGAGGATCTTGAAGCTTCAAATGAGAGAGCACTTGAGAATGCAATGTTTGGTTTTAAAATTTAGACATGTTATTCTTTTGCTGGATATTGTATGACTTTTATGTCTACTATTGTCTATGCTACTTCCTTAATTCCTCGCTTGTTTGTCCAAATATATGCTTGTCCATGTGGTGATAATTGGTGATGTTTGTTTCTTTTGGTATAAGAATTATATTACTTGTATGTTGTTTTAAATATGATTTGCAGATGTTTGGAAGAAATTGACAAATATCAGGTTAGTATTTGATTCTTCATTCTAAAAGTCTAATTTTTGTTGTTAATTTTATCTCAAAATTCATTTTTTTATATGTTATTGCAATGTCATTTCTATTAGTTTTTATTTTTGTCCATACTATTGTTGTTATCTTTATTTGTAATGATCATGATTAACTTTTATATAGAAAATTATATATATATTAATGATCACATTTATTTATGAACATCTCGCCTAAGCGCCGCTTAGGCAGGCGCCTAAGCGCTTAGGCACTCGAGGACCCCAAGCTCGCCTTGGTCGCCTTGACAACTATGTCTGGGCGTCTTCAGCAACAGTGCGTCGACGCTATGAAGGATATGGGTCGACGCAGTCTGCCTTGTCCAGTGAAGCGCGTGAGGAGTTCAAGTGGACCACGTGCCTTCGACCTCCAATCATTGACACACGATCCAATGCACGTGGCCTGGACTCTGGAAGGTTCCCAACATAAGAATATTCTATCTGCCACATGGACCAATGGATTAATTTCTCTAAAGATCAGATTATCCAGAAAATTATTATTTTCTACTCTATATAACTAGACCTTCTTCCTACGAAGAGAGATGCTACTTGAGGGCTGCAGAAGGAGCTGCGTAGGTTGCAGGGTTGTGTTTCCTTGAGAGATCTGAGAGAAAAGTAGTAGAAGATCAGAAAAAGTCTGAGAGAAGAAGAAGAAGAAGAAGAAGAAGAAGAAAAGAAAGAGAGATCGAGAGCCCATTGCAAAAATTCTGCAACCCAGTTCGAGAGAGGAAGTTGTGAGAGCAGCCGTGGAGTTCTATTGAAGATATGTTCGAAGTTTGGCTTGGTGGATCAAATCCAAAAGCCATTGTGCTCTGCGGAGCTACATTCTTCTTTGTTTCCTTTTGTTTCTTCGTTTTTCATTTTCCCTTTCTAGTTGGTCCTTCCGATACCCTGTTCTGGGTTCGGGGCAAGCTATTAGTCAGCGTAAGGTTTTGTTCCTCGTCAAGCTGTAAGTCAGCGGTTTGTGGGATTGGTTCCCTGAAGCTGTGAATCAGCAGTTGTAAGGGGTTGGTCCCCGGAATCTGTGAATCAGCGGCTTTCCAAGCTGTGTATCAGCGGGATCCTCACTCAGTTGAGTGGGGGGTGAATGTAGGTCTGCTGGGTGCAAACTGAACCACCTAAAAATCATCTGTGGAGTGGTTTGGCTTTGTGGGTGTGATTGTTCTTTCTTCGATCTGCATTTATAGAGTTTCTGGTTTCAGGTTAAGTCAATCTTAACTGGTATATAAAAAGGTGTGTTTACACACTTTGCGTGAGGAGGGCTTCTGGACCCAAACCTCTGTCTAGTACCAGGTTAATTGACTAACCATTCTATGATTGTTGATTGCTAGTCATTTGAATTGAGCTTAGCATAATTTCTGTTCAGTACTATTATTATCTACCAAGTGTTCGATATTGGTTCTGTCTGAACCAGTAACTACGAAGCTGGTTTCTATCTGAGCATATTGACTTATCGTTTGTGGCATTTGCTGATCACTGTCAATTTGAGTTCAGTCTTTATTCTGATAAGTCAATATCTTCTAAGTGTTCGACCGAGGGTCTGTAAGAGCCATCGTCCATTCAGTTCTGTTATTAATTGATTTTTTAGTTGGCTATTTGTCTGCACTGTCATCAATCTGTTTACTGCTTGAGCAGTTCGTTTAGATATCTGTTTAGCAGTCAGCCCTTCAGTTGGTCTAGTAATCTGCATTTTATTTCCACTTCGAATTAGCTTTTATTTGGGCTTAATTTCCTAAGGGATCTATTCACCCCCCCTCTAGATCCTACTGTGCACCATGGTATGCAATCTCGCGAGATCTCGCCGAGATCTCTGTCTCGACGCGTCCGCGAGGCACGAAAACGTCCCGAGTTGGCGCGTCTCGGAGATATCCCGTACGGGCGGGACCGGCGGGCACGAACGGGGTGAACCGGTCTCGTTAGGCGAACCGGTCGACCCTAAAAGCCTTAAACCCCCACCCCCCGACCCCCGTCGAGTACTCATGAGTCACGCCTCACCCCAACCGCTCGACGCACTCTCTCTCCCTGACACTCTCGCACACACTCTCGCACAGTCGCACGAGGTCGCCGGAGCCGCGCTAGGTGCCTCTCCCCGCCCGCTGATTGCGTCAATCTCCGATCTTGGGAAAATAGTGAATTCTGGAAGAATTGTTTAAATTTTATAAGGTATAATTTTATATTTGTGTAACTTTTGATGCATATTGATATTAGTCCATGTTAATGGATTTCTTATTGTTATCATTACTCTTTATTTGGTAAAATTGAGTTGTCAATTACAAAAACATGTTTGTGAAATTGAGTGGTTAGTATAAAAGAATTAGGATTTTCTTAGAAATAGGCTATATATATGAAAAAATGTTCCGAAATCCCCGAACCCGATCTCCCGATATTTTTTCGAGATCTCTCTGAGATCTCCTCTCCAGCCCCCCCGAGACGAAGCCGAGATCCGATATGGCAAACCATGTTGTGCACCCAACATTATGTTGTAGTGGGGAGGCATGGGACATGGCTTCATTGTCGTCCCTGACCCATTTCCGCTTGGAGGAATGTTCTTTGCCTTCTTGATGAATGGTAGGTTGGGTGGGACATTCTTCGACGAAGCCACTTGACCAGGAGCATTTGAGGCAGGTGCCATTGAAATTTCTCCCCTTTTTGGGTAGCTTTCTTAACTTATACTTCAATGTGCTTCTGGCCATCTAAGGGTGGTGCCAGTCCTATGCTATTGACTGCATAATAGACTTGAAAGTCTCCTTCTTGATCATATCCGAGTCTCCGTGTATCCTTCTTAGAGAAGGGAGGCTGCCCTCGGAGTTGTGAAGGATGCCACAACTGGCGAAAATATTCACGCTAAGCAGAGTCTTGCACTTGAGGAATTTGTTACTTTCTACAGATTTCCTTGCTATGTTATCAAAGGCGATATAGGCGATAGCCTAGGAGATGGAGGCGATGGAAGAGGTCACAAGCCGCCTCGCCTCTACCTCAATCCGACCTTGTGGGCCCAGCCCACCTCGGCAAGCAACCCCCCCTTTTTTTGTTTAAATTTGTTGAGATTTGTTGTTAATTTTATTTAAATTTATTTGATTTTAAGAATGAATGAATTTAGAAAGCTTATTGATTTTATGTATGCATTTTTTGGTAATATTTACACATATACTTATATTTTTGAATTATATAGATTTTAATAAAATATCGCCTCAAACGCCTAGGCCATTGCCTAGGCGTTTGAGGTATGAGGCGATCACTCAGTCACCTCAGACGTCTCTCGCCTCTGACTACATAGTTTCTTTGATGTAGTTTGACATGTCCATTTCTTGAACGGCCTCTAAGGCATTGTTGACCCGATTGGTCCAACCAAAATCATCTTCAGGTGGGCCTTGCGGGGCTAGATCTCCTTTGTAGAAGATAATGGATTTGTCCTTCTTGTTCTTCTTCTTCTTTGGTAAGAGACTATGAAAGTCTTCAGTTGTTCTACTTAATGTTTTTCCCTCTCAAATGGGAGACACATGCATTATGGCGGCAAAGAGATGCTTTTCTCGATGGCTTGACTGACAAGATTGACCTCGAAGTTAATATCTCACCTTTCAGGACGAGTCGGTTTGGAGCTAACTTTAAGGCTCAATCTATGTAGCTTTGTCTTGTCTTCGTTAACTACGAAGAGCTCTTCTTCTCCTTCTATTTCTGGAACAACTTTTGTTTGCCCATGTCTTTTGCCTTGTCGGGTGGCGCCATGGTGGGCTCCCCGAAGCATAGTGAAGCATCCGCCAAATTGCATTCATTTGGGCGGAAAGGGGCTTAATATGCAAAGACCGTATGTTGCTCCCCATCTTTTGCGTACTTGATGCACTGGTGGAGAGTTGAGGGAACAACCTAGTTTTCATGGAGCCAGAGTCTTCCTAGCAGAACTTTGTATGATGTACTGGCATTGATGATGTAAAATGTCACCTTTATTGCAAAAACATCAAGAACTAGTTCCACATCGACCCTGCCAAGGGCATCCTCCGAGTGTTGATTGAATCCCAAAATCTTAACGACATTGACCTTTTATAGGTAAGGTATTAGATATAAAGACTTGAAAGTCTTCAAGGGCATGATATTAACAGCCGCATCGGCATCCACCAAAATCCGGTTTATTTCATGACCATTAATTTTCCCTTACATATATAGGGGGTGATTGTGACATGGAGAGGACAACAGCATATCCCTCTCCGAGAATGTGACGCTTGCTACAAATGTCTCATAAACCCGAGCTTGGGGTTCTGCTGCATGAGCCTCTTAGACTTCAGACTCCTGGAGTATTTTAATGAGAGCCGCCCTTAACCCCTTACTCCAGGTAATAGCTTCCCATGCGGTGATGGTTGTTAGGAACCACTTCATGTGTTGAATGATCTTGCGGTCGGCCTAAGCCCGAGCTTTCTCTAGAGGAGGGATTATCTCTGCAAAGGTCTTTTGCGAACCATTGACTTTTTTCCTTTTAGAGGACTGCTCTGCCTCGCCTTGGTCATTTGACCCTTCTTGGAATAACGGGCCCAGAGATTCTTCCTCTACAGATGGTGGTTGGTCAAGATTATCCTCGTCAGAGGGACCAACTTGCTCGGCAGGCTTGTCCTGAGCTGTTAGGTTTGTAGACTCTTATTCTTCATCGGGGGGGGGGGGGGTTAAATTCAAAAACATTATACAATACCTCAACTTCGGGGATAGGGCCCAACTTGTGCCCAAGAAAGACTATGACCTTATCGGGGTTTGTAGAGCCAAGGGTCCTACTACTGGGTGGATTTGGATTTCCTCCTCGTCCGCGACCACGTCCTCTGCCATGGCCTTAGCCCCTCTCCTCTATCGCACGGCGTTGATATGCCACCAAGGCCATTATACGCTTGGGTTGAAACACTGTGATTTCATCTTTTTGAACAGAGTTGGTGTCATTAGGTGGTTATATAAAAAGCTTTTTAGCATTTCTTCTAGCTTTCAATAGTAAGCTCTTCATCTTTGTAGAACAAAGAGAGCTCTTCTAGAATAGAGAACTTTTCTCCCTCCTTTGCTTGTTGGGCCATTTGCTAGAGCTATCTCTTCAGTCGAGTTTTCCACTCCAATTCCTCCCATGGGATGTATTTGTACGAAGGGGTAAATTTGGTGGGACGAGAGAGGGCATATTCCTCCAGTTCGTAAATGAGCTTTTGTAACATTTGCAAAGGCGTTAATTGATTGGGAGCTTCCATGGCCGCTATCTGCTTAGCCTACTTTTTCAACCTCCTTTTGAGGTTCTTCTTTTTGTTCTCTTCCTGCTTCTTAGCTCACTCCGCATCTTGTGGAGCAGGAGTAGTTGACTTTGGAAATGGAGAGAATATGCCCCCATAGTTGTATTTTCTACTCTGAACCGGTGTCCTTGAAGACTTGGATTGGTGGGTTTTCTTAGGGGTTACCTTAACCCAACCAACTTCTTTTTGTTGTACCTGGAATGTGGCATTGATTGTCTGCTCGATTATCTCGGGGGGGGGCAATTCTTGGTACTCGAGCATGTCGAGGCCGAAATCATGGGGCGTTTGCAATACCCTAGACTTTTCATTAACTTGCTGCCTACCTTGTTCCAGACTTGGCTTGGGATCGGCCTCACAACCTTCGCTCTTAGCCTTGCCTTGTTAGCTTCGCTCGGAGCTTTCTCCCTCGGACTTGCCTTTTTGACTTTGCCTAGAGTATTGCTTGGAACCTAATTTGGAGCTCTCTTTCTCGAGTTTATTTTCTTGCATTTGAGAATCCGGAGGCAGCTTTGCTGGGAACCCCTGACGTAAATTATCTACAAAGTCAAAGTCACTATGACTGACTCAATATCTTTTTACCAGCTTTCCTGAGGCAACACATTACCATTATGGAGCCCTCAGCATTGATTTGTCCTTGAAGGATGAGGCTATCAATCCAATGTTGGACCTCTTCACATTCCCCAGTGGGATGAGACACCCTGACGTGAAATTTACAATAGTAGAGATGCCTTTTCTCCACCTCTGTGCAGGCTATCGATAGGTCACGCATCATTATCCGACCCTCTTTGAGAACAATAACGAATATTTTCTAAGTATTGTCCTTTGGGATGGAAGCTTCATGAGAGGGCCGTCAGCCAAGATACCACCTAGTGGGTTTGACCTGACTTGGGCCAGCTTCTCTTGCCCCCGGCTCGAGGGAATGTGAATGTTATCACCATGTGAATCACGTTGACCGATTTATTCAGCTTGTTCCGAGCATGGGGCTGTGGAGGATCAACCCGATAGTCTTTCATTGAAATTATGCCATCCTAGATCAGCTTGTATACTTCACTCTTGAAGATGTAACAATCTTTAATAACATGGCCCTACATGCGATGATATACACAATAATTGGGTTCACTTAAATTATTTACATCTACAGGCCTCTATGGTTCTGGCAAAGTTAAAAGTTTTTGCTTCATGCACAGCTCAAAAAGCTTCTTTGTGTGCTCTTTCTTGAAAGAATATGGCATTTTCATATGCTCCACCAATGTAGTGATTGGTACTTTTCCTTCATATTTCTTGTTGGAACCACTCGAGTTTCCTCCTCCATTGTTTTCATTTGCCGGGGAGGAGTCCACCGCATTTACCTCCTTCATGCTCGCATTACGGTCCTTTGAGGCTCTACGTTTGGTAGGAGTAAAGTAGGGATTGTCAGCGAAGAACATCTCAATCTTGGCAACAATAATGTTTAGTTGATCGAAATTACTGATGCTTGTGCCAAGGAGCTTCTCGCTGACCTCTGCCGCCAGACCTTTACAGCGTATAGTGATGCCATTTTCTAGAGCCAGAAGATTATCACATCTCATGCTAAAGTCCCTCCAACATTTGATGAAGTCTAGGATCGTCTCCATTTTCTTTCGTCGGAGGGAGCATAGCTCGGCCAGAGACACCTTAAGCTCGGCCATTTAGAAGCAGTCAAGGAACTTTTTCTACATACCAACCCAACTAACCACTGAGTTGGGCTTCAATCTAGAGTACCATTGAAAGGTGGTACCCGTAAGAGAAATGGCAAAGTAGCAAAAAAGGTAGGACTCATCCAAGGCTAATTCGCCCATGGTTGTAAAGTAGTAAGCCAAGTGTTCATCTAGAGACCTTTGTCCATTGAACTTTTGTAGTTTCGAAGCTTTAAGGCAATCTGGAAGAAGTTTTTTGAATTGATGATGGAATGTATATGGCACACTGTACTAATAAACAATAGCAACACCCTCACCATATTGAACAAACTAGGCTTCCACTATTCTTTTAATCGTCTACCTTTGTGCAATTAGACTTTCAGGCGCCAACATGTTTGACGATCGTATGTTTGTTTCAACTTGGAGAGTTTCAAACTCCACCATTGCTAGTATTTTGACTGCTGTGGCTGAGGCATTGATAGTGGCTAGCATACTTTGGGGAGGTCGCTCAACCACTTGTGGCAGCGCCATCAGAGGCTGTGACGGCATTCCTCTTTCATGAACAACTCTTGCAATATACTCTTCAGTTATTGATTCTCATGCTATAATTCTTCCAGCATGAAGCCTTGGACACTATCCCCAAACTCATCATCCTGCCCTGGATTATCATCCTCACGAACACTATGGATTTCATCTTGCTCATTCATCATGACCCTACCTAGGCTAAGATGATGAAGCAGTGGTAGTACAGTTCATTTGTGTCAAAGCCCTAGTGACTGGGCGAGACTTTTTCAGCGCCTAAAGTGAATCATTTTGATCCTCTAGCACTTCCTCTGGCTGTTTGCCGATAGATGAGGTGTAACAGGTGAGCGCCTTAATTATATCATTCGTCTCCTGAATCACTCTTTGCTCTTCCACGTACCCAGACCGGAAGAAGAAGAGAGAGAGAGGGTATGAAACCCCCCTTGCTCCAAATTATTCATACTTTTTGTGTTGGTTTTTTTCCTTGCTCTTCCACGTGGAGGGGGATATTTTGTCGATTTTCTCTGCACCATCCATCCGAGGGAGCGAGCTTGTGATGTTTCCTTGATTCCTTTGTGCTGTCCACGTCGGAGGGTTCGGGCTTGTGCTTGAGGATCGTATTCCAACTAGCTACGAACGCTATGTAAGGGCAACGACCCATGCGTTCTTGTTGTTCTTGCGATGGGGTTGCATTATTTGCATCGCCATTTCGTTTTTGATGTAGCCGCAGCACGCAAATGCACGTGTATTTTTGCCCGACGACTTGGCCGGGACTTGTAACATACCTTGTAATTAATACAACGAGGGTTTGTACCATCTCTTCGTTGCCATTTAATTTTTATTTTTTCCAATTAATTTGAGAACAATAGATGGTCAAACAACTGGCTAAGCCACGGTTTGTTAATTTGACTTCGTTGACCAAACTGTGTGATCAACTATCAGTTAATTGTGTTAATTGACTAAGACACATTGATCGTAGTTCATCAGTTGTGACATTTGACTAGATCTGCTAAGCCGCAGTTTGTTAATTGGGCTTGGTTGACCAGATTGCATGGTCAACAGTTAATTAATTGTGTTAATTGACTAAGCCACGTTGCTCATGGTTCGTCAATTGAGAATTTGACCAAGCTGACTAAGCGGCGGTCCATGAGTTTGGGTTAATTAACCAAACCGTGTGGTTTATAGTTCATGAATTAATTGATCGAACTTTGTAGTCTTTGGTCAATAAATTAATTAAACATTTAAAATTGATTGTTAGTATGAAATGAAATTACTTATTTATTAATTAAATTAAGGTAAAACCATAATTAACAATAAATCATGAAATACTACGGGCCATGATCCATATGGGCCACTATGGTCCATTGGACTAGCCAATCAAAAAAACGAAGGCACGAGGCCTAGGCAGGGGGGCAGCGTCCTTACCCTCCCGTCTCTCTTCCAAGAATTTTCTCTATGCCTCCCCTTCCTTTCAACCTTGAGTGGCTATTTATAGCCCCTGTGGATCCCAACTCCACTGAGTTGGTGGTTACACTCCCAACGTAGGAAAAGTTTAAAACCCCACCCGGTGGAGTTTGAAACATCGGGCCTTCCTTCTCTCATGATAGAAAGGCCACCTGGTGGAGCTTGGCCTTTCCATGGAGTTTTGCAGAAAACCCCGTGCAAAATTAGCTTCTATCAAGAGGGTGTGAGAGAGAGAGGATTAGAAATGGAGATGGCTGCGGCCTCCCTTGCTGGCCATCCGGTGGTGTTTAGGTTCCAACTCCACCGGGTTGGGTATTTATCTAAAACTCCTTGCAAAAATTCCATGCTTTCTGGAATTTTATATTTCAGACCCTTAATGGGACATTTTCAGTTGGAGAGAGAGGGCAGTGGCCAGAAAGGCATACCCGGTAGAGTTCGGGGTCTCAACTCCTCCAGGTCAGCGATTTTTACCAAAAAATCCCAGTAAATATATTCTATTTTCAGATATTTTGAATTCTAGACCCTGTTTGGGTCAAGTTACAGTTAGAGAGAGAGGGCTGCAGCCAGCAAGGCCTGCCCAGTGGAGTTTGGATCTCAACTCCACTGGGCCAGAAATTTTTACACAAAAGTCCCTGTAAAAATATGTTATTTTCAGAAATTTTGCATTTTAGACCCTATTTGGTTCGCGTTACAGTTTGAGAGAGAAGGAACTATGGCCAACAATACCCCTGCCTGGTGGTGGTTTGAGAAGAGCCCGTGACGGCCTCTTCATCGTCACCGGGTGGGGGGCCACCCGTTTGGTGGACCTGCGGGTTGAGTTGAGAGAGAGAGAGAGAGAGATTTGAACTTTTTTTATTGCATTGCACTCTTCCTCTCTATCTCTCTTATCTTTTAATCTCATTGAACAAGAGTCCAATGGACTCTCCTCTCCTTCCTTTTCTTCTGCTCTCTTTTTTTTCTCTCTATCTCCTTTTTTGTTTCCTGTGCAAGGGAAGAGTCCTGTCTTCTCTTTTCTATGCGCAGTTTTTTGGGGTTCAGACAAGATTCTATCTCCAACCCCCAGTGATCCCCATCCATCCAATAAAGGTGGTTGGTTTTATTCATGGTATCACTATTGGTGGTTAATCAAGGTTTTCACTTGCAAAAGTGGTGTAAATAACATCGGCTGAGGTCAATAGGAATGTCCAATCTTTAAAGGCCTAATTGTCAATCCACTTGGGCAAAACATGAACCTAATCTCAATACTACCCACAATCCCCAAATTTTAGAGTTACTTTTTTCTTTGAGGAGAATGAGATGTTTCAAACACTGACCTGAATGAATGGGACAAGGCTCTGGGGAAGAATTATTGCATTGTTTTGTGTGTTAACCTAGCACTCAATACAAAGACATGATGTTCAAGAAAATCAATGTTGAGAACCTACAAGCCATAACAAATGGCATTTCCTTCGGAAGTGGACAGAGGCATAACAAATGCATTAAAAGGATGCAACAGCAAATATCATGAGTTTTAGAGATTACGAGCTTAAATTGCACAACCAGAAAGGTAATTTTCTACTTGCCAACTAGTCTAATGGGACTTTCAACAGACTCTCACTTGTCCTAAGGAATTTTGGCCAAGTACTTCGCACCACCTTGAAGAAGGTTGGCAGCAAGTAGACAGTTGGAAAGACTTTGCCAAATCCTAGGACTCCCTGTCAAATTTAGCCAATCCTAAATGATAGAATAAGGCTTGTGATGATGATTACAATGACAAAGTGCTTTATTGAGAAAAATCTAAATAAAGATGTTCACCGAAAAAAGGCATTTTGCTTCCTATACGAGACTTTAATAGGAGACTGTCAGCACCCATTATAAAAGCCAGCTAAATCAAGGAACTATAGTGAGACCATGATAGATAATTCATAGAAACATGAGCCACGAAATAAGAATGGGAGCAGAAGCAGGTTAAAATTCAAGGGATAGATCATATTATTAGTGTTCCCTATTTCAAGAACAAGTAGAGAACATTAATATATTTATCTGTGTTCATGGTTTTCATATTTATATTATTAAAAAGATTATTCTAGACATTAGTATATGCAGCAAGTTTTAAAAAAAGGACATTTCACATATCATTGTAGTACATTTAGCCTTTTGTCGTTCTTTTTATGTTTTTTAATTTTTTTAAAATTTTATAAGGATATTGATGCGGAGCAAGACTGGCAGCATTGGGGCAATATTTGTGCGTCGTGAGATCGCATTATTTTCACAAAAGATGACCAGCGAACTAGTAAAGTCCTCTTTAATTTTATTATGTATTTTAATTTTTATCTAGAGTCTTTTCTATTTTTTTCGTAAATTTTGTGTGATTTTCACACTATTTTCTTAAGTCTAGGGGTGTTTGGATCCCATAGAGTCATGGTAGAGTTAGGGTTAGCATAACCACTATAAAATGGAGCTGTACTCGTCTTTTTCAATTAATGAAAAATTTTAGTTGCAAATTTTCGTGTTTCCCCTTCTCTAAGAGAGAAATGAGAGAGCCCAGAGAGAGAGGCCGAGAGGGCCACTACCCAAACCGTAGCCACCATACAACCCACACCTCATCCTTCCTCCCTCCTCTTCTCGTCACTCCCTCCCCCAACTACAGCCAATCCCCTGTCTGCATAGCTGCCCCTCCCGATTCCCATACCCCTCCACCCTCGTCTTCTTCTTCCTCTTCCTTCTTCCTTGGCGCCCTATCCAGGGTCACCAACCCACCCCATAGAGCCGTGCCATCGCCGCCTTTCCCGCACAACCGCGGCCAAGCCAGCATCCCGCTGCACTGGCACCGGACGATGTCTGACCTCATGGCCACCTTCAGTGCCCGCCGCGACTGCTTGAGGTCGTGCCACCTCCGCCCCCCTATTCCTCCCCTGTCGTCTATCCGCGGGCACGGCAGAAATGCCCATCGCAACCCCTCCCGGCGCCTACCACTGCCCCCACGGCCCCCACTACTGCCACACCCCTGCTACCCTCGAGCAACTACCAACGCGCCCTGGGGTAGTAATACGGCCGCCCAGCCCACCGTCCCCCGTGCAGGCAGACCACATCACCACCAACCACTTTGGGACCCGCACAGCCCAACAAGGCCAGACAACACTTAGAGAGGCCGGTTCGGTCCATGTAGGACCCGTCGTAGCAGTCCTGCATCAAATTGGTATCATAACTTAAGGAATCGGTTCGTTCTATTAAATCGGAGTCCAAGGTAAAATTCTGTCGGCGACGTACTTCAATTTTAACGTACTTTTACCCAACAACGAGCCGACAACCGTGATTCTCAATAAGTGACAATCAAGAAATTATATCTCCCAATCTATAGTTGATTCTCTCTTGAAAACGGGAGAAATTGTTATTTACAACAAGCAAGTATTTGTAGAATTTCATAGATCCACTAAAAATCCCATCACAAATAGAACTGTCAGGTATTTCCACGGAGCAAGATGCACAATTCAACCAAATAGTTCACACATTGGCTTGGGATATGAGTGCATGAAAGAATGTCAAGCCATCATAGCTCCTAATGGGGAGAGTTGCACCATGCAACTTGCTCATCTTGGCAAGTCATTTCGATTTCCAAACTCATACTTGTAGGCATTCCGCACTTTTGAGAAGACATTACAAAACTGCTTAGCTAAAGTTGCCACACCACCTATTGATGTGTGGGATCAAAGCTTATTTATTACTTCTAGGACAGACTTGGTTGATGATATAGTGTGCAAGGGTGATCCATCGGGCGTAGTTGACTACATCTTGCCTCCTTCCGACAAATAGGATCATGCATTATTTATAGAGTCTGGATTGGATCTTATCTCTTAAGACGTGTTCGATGTTCCTTCCTTATGTCTCACTTTTCTTAATGCAATGCTAACAATTGACCAGTCCGATGAAGTGCTTTTGCTAGAGCCATCTCAAGTTAATTTGATGCGACAAAACTTCTACGATTGACATGAGAAGCGAGAGATCGAGATTTCCAATATGATTATCTGCACTGAGTTCTCAACGTATGCTCTTGTGATCATCTTCGTCATATTCAATAGTTCAAAATTCGAGGATGAATTTTTTCAATCAAGGCCCGATTGATGCAGAGCAAGACTAGTGACATCGGGGCCATATTTGTGCGTTGTTGCGATGGGATTATTTGAAGATGATCAGCGAGCTAGTAGAGTCATTTTTTATTTTATTCTGTATTTTGATTTTCATCTAGAGTCTTTTCTGTTTTTTCTATATTTTTGGGGCGACTTTCGAACTATCTTCTTAAGTATAGGGGTATTTGGGTCCCATAGAGTCATGATAGGGATAAAGTTAGCCTAACCACTATAAAATGGAGTTGTAATCTTCCTTTTCAATTAATGAAGATTTTAGTCGCGATTTTTTGTGATTTCCCCTTCTCTAAGAGAGAGATGAGAGAGCCTTGAGAGAGAGAGGCCGAGAGGGCCACTACCCAAACCCTAGCTGCCGTACAACCAACACCTCGTCCTTCCTCCCTCCTCTTCCCGTCTCTCCCTCCCCCAGCTACAGGCAACCCCCTGTCTGCACAGCCGCCCTTCCCGATTCCCCAACCCCTCCACCCTCGTCTTCTTCTTCCTCTTCCTTCTTCCTCAGCGCCACATCCAAGGTCGCCAGCCCACCCTGCAGAACCGTGTCGTCGCTGCCGCCAGTCCTCCGTGACCACCGCCTTTCCCACACAACCACGGCCGAGCCAGCACCCCACTGCAGGAGCATCACATGACGTTTGACCTCACTGCCGCCTCCAGCGCCCGCCACGACCGATTGTAGTCGTGCCACTGTTACCCCCCTGTTCCTCCCGTCCTCAATCCACAGGCAGGGCAGGAACGCCTGTCACCGCCCCTCCCAGGCGCCTGCAGCTGCCTCCACGGCCCCCGCTGCTGCCACACCCCTGCTGCCCTTGAGCAACTGCTGGCACGCCCTCGGGTCCTGATATGGGTGCCCGGCCCACCGTCCCTCATGCAGGCAGACCGCATCGCCACTAGTCACTTTGGGACCCCCTTTGGAGGCAATGGTCGTCACGGTCCAACCAGGCCAGACAACACCTAAAGAGGCCGATTAAGTCCATGTGGGATAGTTCGTCGCCGTTCCGCATCAGATATTTATGTAATAATGCTATTCAATAAGATCTTTTAGGGAAAATATATAAAAAAGGCCATAATAATTTTAAAATATCTAGAATGTGTTGGGCCCCTGATTCTTAACCACTTTTTTTTGTGTGATAACAAAAACACTTATCGATTGATTTATTGTACCAATCTCTTTGTTGTGTTAATTGCTTTAGTATAAGTTATCTGATTATGTGGTTCATTCGGTAAATCCATTAGATCTTTTCCTTTAATTTGTTTAATCGATTATGAGTATCACTCACTCAACAACTTATTTGATTCTCTCTGGTTAGTCAATTTTATGCCTACATTGTTAGGAAGTTATTCGATTAACTCACAAAGAACTTCAACTAACATGTCGTGTTAATCAATTAATATACTCTTGATCTTTGTAGGTAATTGATTAACATAACATGTACTTTAGCTTTTTAAAAGTATGTTATTCGATCAACTCATCACATCTTCAATTGTGAAGAGGCATATTATTCAATTAACTTATTAGATTCATTTGATTAACTCATTAGTTGCATTCGATTATCTCATCAAGAGTATTCGATTATCGCAAAACTTGAAGCCAAATGTTATTCAATTAATTCATCAAAAGAAATCAATTAACACATCACCTGAAGCAAAGTGATATTCAATTATCTTTCATATATCTTCGATTATCTCGATGATTCATATTCGATTAACTCGACTAGTCTTTAGTTACTTGAATTGAAATCAATTATTACTTGAATTGAAACATAGAAATGCAATAACTTCACCAAAAACAAAACCAGCATGGAAATGCTCCACCAGGGATTATGATGATTAACTGAATTAACCGAATGACCTCAATGGCCCTTCATGAAATTTGGTAATGGCATCAAGCAACAATTAACTGAAGAAGATGACAATGAGAGCACTGTAGATCCGCATACCTCATAGTTCAGGCACCCACCCTCGCGAAGTGAATACTCAGCTTCTTCGATGTTCACAGTGTCAAAACTTTGATCAACCACACCATTATGAAAAGAAAAGTCTCCAGCTGAGAAATCTCTAGTTGCCAGGGACTCAGGGAACCGGACCTTGTCATCTGCGTTTAACTGTTCTCCCCAACACAAGCACCCCATCATCCCCTGCAGACCCAACCTGCAACTTAACCTCTTCTTCTTCATCCATTTCATACTCGCCATCCTGCTTCACCATCTAGGGCAAAAAACCCACCATGAAACTTCATTAAAGCGGGCACGAGAAAGTAACTGGAGCAAAATTACGGAGCAGGAGATACAAGAATGAACGGTCCAAAACACAACTGACAGGGTATCAAAGATGCCCAAGAATTAATTTTCTACCAAAATCTGACAGAAACCGACTGCATCATACTCCAATAACCAACATTACTTCTGCAGATCCAAAACGATTAAGCCGTCCCGACATTAAAGAGGGAAAGGCATCTTCATTTGAAATACGCAAACCCAAAGCATCTGAATTCACTCACACGAAGCCCACCGCCACAATTTAACGGTCAATCAAAACCCAACAATTCCTAACCAGGACGTTGAAGAAGAGGAAATCAATCCATTAAAAACACGAGTTCAAATCCCACCAGAACAAAAATTCACGTCAAATTTCACGAAAAAGACCAGTGGCATCCCAGTCCCAAGACAACCAAAACCACCCTCCAACCCCCCTTCTCTAAAATGCGGAAGAAGAAACTGACACCAAAAGGAGAAACAGAAACCCCCTGAAACGAAATCCCAGCGCAGGCATTGCAACTCGGCCAAAATCCACTAAATACCCAGACGCAAAGAAAGCAGGGGAATCCCACCCCCCCCGGGAATCGCCTTTCGCAGCAACCGCAACCGACCCAGCAAATGGGGGATTGCAAAACCCTGCCTTTCGAAAGCAAAAGCGCAAATCCGCCAAAGCAAAAGCGGGAACGACTCACTAAAGGTAGAGCGGAGGGGTCAAATTACCCTTCCCATCCATATGCAACCGCCGATTCCCCCACGACCCCCTGTTCCTCCTCCTCCTCCTCTACGACTTCATCAACCAGACACCTCTCATTGGACGCCCCCGCCAGATCTCCTCTGCCCCTACCTTTCAACTGCAGCAGGAATTAAAAATTCCTCGGGAGAAAGGACTCCTCGCAAAGTCAGCACAAAGCAGTCTGCATAGAAGAATCTTTCCCCCTCCTCTGCCTCCAATTTAATCGCTTCTTTTTTTTTTGGTCTGGAGAAATCCCAGTGTTTGGATGAGGAAGCGTGATACGCACGACATTCGTTTTGGATTCTTCGCTCTTTCTCTGGTACACTCCCGACACAAAGCTCTTCCGAAGGTTCGGAGGTGACGGGCCACGGGGGTCCTTCCCTGCCCAGGACGACGAGATATTTGTAGAAAGTTTTTGTGATATTTGCGGCGTGCGTTACAAGAAGTTGAGAAATTTTCTAGTTCATTTAAACATTGGATAACGGGAAAAAGAGGTAAATTTTATTTATATTTTTTTTTACAAATAACTCTGTTCACACGTGCGGAATTAACTCGAGAGGACGAGAGAACGAGGTGACGTGAGAATCTGTGCGATGCTTGTTTATTATTTATTTTTTTCGCGTGTGTGCCTGTGTGTTAAGGTGACGCGGGGAGTTGATGTGTGGATGCACAGTCACAATTGTTGGAGTAGTATGTGCATGGTTACTTTTGCAGATTTAGATATATCACATGATTATAAGATTAGAGTGCATAATCTCTCTCCATTGATCGCAGTCAATATTAATTTATATGTAATCTGAACACCCTTATTTAACGGTTGAAAAGAAAGAATCAATGATCTAAGAGGCTATGACGTCACGAGGGGACTGACTCGGATAGCATCGACAAGGTGTTGGCAACATTAACACAACAGGAATTGGTTGGTGAGGCTCAATGACTTTTCACAGTTTGACACTGAGGAAGATGCATGCTCTTGGTCGGTAAGAGCTAGATTTGAACACAGTAGGGCACTGGCTCGAGACGTGACACAGTAGGGCACTGGCTCAGGTGTGGTGGTCCATTCCATTATTCGGGTGCGGACCAAGTTTGAGATGGATGGCCTAGGGGGTCTGTTGCCGACTTAGGGTACTCTTGTTATTTCCCAAAAGAAATATTTTATTGATAGTCGTACAAGACTTCATATGGGGCGTTATAAGCCTAGTTACAAGATTTACGAAAGTCACGGGACATTTTCACAATTTTACCGGTTCTCGCGTCTTTGCCGAACCACGCATGTATTTCCATCATCTTTGCACATCATCCTTTGTAAGACTTGTGTCTTGGCTGAGTGTCGTATGAGGGGGTATTTTTGTGGCCTACCCTCTCTTGGGCAACTAAAGGCCAAAGACCAAAGTCGGGCCGCCCGAGCCGAATAGCCTTCCTCATCGAGTACCAACGTCTGCTTGAGATATCGTATGCTGGTTTATTCCATTTTCAGCGGACGTCTGTGTACATCGCCCTTTTTTTATTTTTTGGACCTTTGTGGGTGCATTTATTGGCCGAACATTGGCCAAAGAGCTACCTGGAGTAGGTGTGGTTGCCAGGGAGGCTACCCGGACCAGGTGGAAGCCCCAAGGTGGCCACCCGGACCAAGTAGAGGCCCCGGGGAGGGGACCCAAACTAGGTGGCCCTCCCAAGGGGGACCCGGACTGAGTGGGGCACCCAAGGGACCCACCCAGACCAGGTGGATCCCAAGAAGACCTCACCCAGTCCTGGTGGGGTCCGCGGGGTATGGACCGGGACCAGGCAGAGGGGAAGGCGCCAAAACTAATAAAAGGGCCCCCCATTCACATTTTTTGTAATTTTTGACGTCCTCCAGCCTCGTGGAAGACTTCTCGGCTTCGTGTGTGCTCCACCTGCTTCGCTTGTCGCCGAAACGAACTCGGAGTTTGGTGGATTTATTCCGCACCTTGTCAGAACGCCTCGTAAGTGTAGAGAATTTGTTGTTGGCTTGTTCGCTTGCCGTGAGCTCACCCCTGTGTGCCATGATAACATTGAGGCTTCTCCAAGCTTGGTTCGGACCCGTTCTTTCAGAGGCACCCGGCTTTGTGTCATCTTGTTGTCTTGGGAGTAATTCAATGTGCTTCATCTTGTACCGTTTGCAATTGCGAGGGACCTCGGTTCACCCCCGTCGTTGGAGTGCCTTCAGCATTGTGCCGTTTTACAGATTATTCAGGAGTGATTCCCATTCTTTGTTCTCCATTATCTCGAGAAAATAAATGGGTGTAACAAATGCCCCCCATGAGACGTCTGTCGGAGTTGGGGACGACGCCACGTAGCCCGTGTGTTTTGCAATTTTTGTTTCTCCCAGCCTTGCAGGCGTTGTAGGAGTTATTTGTCATGTGGACTGACATTCTTGTCATGATTTTTTTTTTACATCGATTTGTGACAACGCCATGCTTCAGAGGAGGCCGTCGGGCCAGAGACACAGTGGAGCACGATTCCCAAAGAGGTCCCGTCGTCCGCCACATAGAGAACTATGAGTCGGTGGATATGGGGAAACTATTGCGTCACTGAGGGACCAGTTGCTAAAGCCGCTGAGGGTGAGGGGCTGGTTGAGGTCGTGAGGATTACTCACACGTAGGGTGTTTGGTTTTATGACCGATCCAGCAGGTATTCTTGTCACTTTCCACTAGACCGCCACCTGCATGATTTCTTACTGAGCTTTGTTCCCATGGGGATTGAAGCCAGCCACCCACTAGTGGTAGAGGAGCGCCGCTGTCTAGAGAGCACTATTTTGCAAGGCCATGACAGCATGGCAAGTGTTTGTTCCTTTGCCTACCCCAGCTACCCAGAGGATTTCATCCGTCAGGTGCAGTTCCTAAGCATGAAATGTCTGGGATTTTTCAGCCGATATGATAGCTTTAGAGTGCGGACCCCTTCTTTATCGCCGGGCCACTTGGGATTTGCATGAACAACATCGAGCTTCACACGAGTCAATCAGGGGCTTAGTTCTAGTGCCCTCCGGCAGAGAGTACGTCAAGGATGGCTATGATTATATATGCATCCTTGATGGGATTTTGCGGCAATCAATGTCGAGTTGGTATGATCGGTGGGCAATGATTCTCTCACATCGGTACCATTAGGGAGCCACAGAGTGGCTAATGGGCGTCCTTAACTATTACATGGCGCCTTTGGATCACGTCGGGATCCGTCGTGTAGTGACGGTGGCTTTGTATGGCTACCTCAGCCACATTGGATTACTACAGGCATTGACAGAGAGATTTAATTGGCGGTGGAACACCTTTTGTGACGGTAGAAGGAAAGACGGCCCTGGACCTATGGGACTTTCACCATATTTTGGGTTTACCCATTGTGGGCCGCACCTACGAGGAAGTGGCACTAGATGACCTCCACCGTAGTCGTACCAATGGTGTGGGGGGATATGAGATGCCGCACAGCTACAAGTACTTGATGAAGACTTGGAGGGACTTGGTCCGGGCGGGCAAGGAGAAGCCAGTGCATATAGAGAGAATCACTCTGAAGGCTTGGGTCCACCATTTCTACGACGGGCCGCTTTGCTTCTATGAAGAGTTCACCAAGGAGGGGGACCATTACATGTAGTTGGAGATAAATTTTGTGTGTCATCCCTGATACCTTTATGCTCCATGACAAGGATGGAACCCGTATGGCCTTCTAGACCTCATCAACATGGCGACTTATCTGGTGTACTGGTGTTGATGCTAAAAAAATTACACAGATGCTTTGGGAGCGCTCTGAAAGCACAACAGCGGCCAAGTCGAGTGTCGAAGAAGTCACCCAAGTTGCTACACAACCCCCGAAGCGGTAATCAAAAAATCCCAGTCTCGTTAGTGGAAGGAGCCCACTACATTATGAAGATATTTGTCGGGCCGTGCCATTTTCGGCAAATCCAATGCCCAACAGAATCGTCTTCTACTATAGGAGCGATCAAGCCAAGCAAACTCAAAGAACAATTCCCCAAGAACAAAGAACTCCCAGGCAATCATCCGCCTGATAAGATTATCGCAACTGAGTTTTCCAACCGTGGGGTGTGGCTACAGGGACGAATATCAAGACTCAAAGGGCCCTCCAGCGGCACGTGCCTTCACTAGCTCAGCACAGGAGGGGAATATACCATTTAAGCAATGAATGTAACACCCCGGAATTTTTTTTCATTTTTCCGGATCAGAATCCGTGAGTTCGGAGCGCCTTTGTGAGTCCCGGAGGGTGTTTTGTGCCTTACTCGGGTTTTTGGTTGTCGAGCCTTCGGAGCATTTTGCAGGGTGAATCGGTGTGTTTTTTGGCTCCGAGACGTTGCAGGCGCGTTGTGCATTTTTCGAGGATCATGGGAATAATTTTTCCCTATTTTTGTATTTTCCGGGTTCATAAAATCCCAGATTTTCCTATTTAAACCCCCACCACCTCTTTTTCTCTCATTCTCTCATTCTCACTCTCTCTCTTCTCTTTCTCTCCCCCTCTTCTCCAGGCGGCCGACAGAGGCAGAGGCGAGCGAGGTGGAGACGGCGTGAGGGCGAGGAGCATGAGGATGAGACAAGGATCGAGGCGGTGGTGGCGCGGCGAGCTCGTTCGTGGAGTTCACGTACCCGACGGCATTCTAACGTCATTTTTGAGTGGAATCGGCGTTCTCGGCGCGGGAAATCTTCGGTGGAGGTAGGGGGATGGTTTCTTAACCATTGTACTTCCTTTCCTGCGGTTTTGGTAGGTCAAGGTGAGCCGAGCGAGGTTTATTTCACGCCGGGGGGGTTAAAACCATGTTTTAGGGCGTGCGACGGATTTGTCGGATTAAGCGAGGTTTTCCCGATTATTTCCCTTCCTTTTTGTGGTTTGGGACCCCGGGAATGGTCCCCATTATTTCCACCCTCGACTGGGATCGAGTGGGCGTGGAAACCGGGCTCCGAGGTTGAGCCCGGACAGCGTTCTGCCGTTTTCAGTCGACCGGCCACAGGTGATCGTTCGACCATTCGGGCATTCGCTCGAACTGGGCATTCTGCCCAATTCGGTCGACCGAACTGGTTGGCTGACTGACCCATGTGGGTTGGTCGATCGAAATGCAGAGATTCGGCTCATTTCGGCCCCTAGTCAACCCAGTTGTGACCCATTGGTCGACCTTTGGCCCCGTGGATGTCTCGGATACCCCGTGAGTACCGTGACCGTATTTTTGGATGTTCGGAGGTACTGTTTTACCTCGATTAGCATGCCCATGGGTTTTGAGGGTCTGGGTGACCCCATGTGTTCCGGGCTTTCATGTTTTCGCTAGATCGAGTCGTCGTGTATCGGTATGAGTGCGGAGGGCCATTCCCGCATGTTATTGGCTTCTTCGGAAAGCGGTTTCCGTGTGGGCCATGCGTATGGCCTATAAACTATAAGCCTTGTGACCTAGCCTGGGGCTGGAGGGTTTCTTAGTTTCCCTTTGGAAAGGGACTAGGCTTGGCGGTCGTGTGCCACCTCATAAATTATTTTATCGTGGTTTCTGACCAAGGGATAGGCCAGATTGACGACATGGAGATGTCCTTGTAGGACGGACTTGACCTGAGTCCTGTGACTCAAGGGCCGTTGGAATTAGTAGGTTTAGTGGACTGCCCAGAGTCCAGTGGCATCGTGCCACCCATGTTCCGAGCGTGATATGACAGACTTGTGCGCAGCCTGTCCGTAGTTCAATGGTTTCTGTTGAGAGTCGCCTGCTTAGTGGCCCCCCACTAGTCGTAGCTGACTGGGCACGCGTGTACTGACCCACCTAGGAGTAGGTGGAGAGCTACACCCGAGAGTGAGACGATTTTTAGGCTGGTTTGCCGTAGGGCCTCCCACTATAGCGGCTCGAGTCCGGGTCGAGAGGAAAACCAGCTAGAGGGCCTGATGTAGTGCAGTTAGTCAGTGTGTGCACACATGGTCGGGGACTTCGGACGCATGCTGACGAGCACAACCCCGACTAGACCCTTGTTGTGTGGTTACTGGTACGGTGTCTCAGTGTCCGCCTGGGACGAGTAGGGAGACACCTGAGGCGTGGACTAAGACGTCAGTGGACGCATCCGGCCTTGCTTATGGTGGGCATGTACTTCTGTCACGTGACGAGACTCTCGTGACTCAAGTTTCCATTTCCCGCCTGCGAGACATGATTTTACGAATAATTCACATGTGTTTTTTGATATAGAGGTCTATGGTTTCCGGTAGAGGTTATAGAGGGTTTTCCCTAGTCGATGCAGGGTTCGTGACGGTGAGGTCGTGACCGTGTTCCCGGACCACGTGGTCTTGGGCCAGGCCTTCATCTGTGAGGATAGGCCTCCACGACAGCGGTGTCGTGATGGTTCCCCTGGCAGCGTAGCCAATGGTGGTTGGTAGTCCGGTTGTCCCCCGACTGTGAGATCGGGGTGTGTTTCCCGTGCAGTAGGAGTAGCTTTAGAGCCGAGGTTTTATCGGCCACCGTGTTTGTTGTTCCTGCTGCTGTTGTTGCCGTTGTTCTTGTTAGCGTTGCTTTTTATGTAGCACCATTGCTTTACGGTTGGGGCTCCGCGGGACCCCTAATGAGCCAGTGATATGAGGCTCACCCCCTACTTTTCAGGTGTAGCGATTCCTCCTCGAGGTTTGGAGGTGCAGTGCGGAGGTTCGTAGTTGCCAGCTCGTCGGGCCGAGTGTTTACTCGGCATTAGAGTACGTTCTTTCCTTGTAGACTGTACTTTATTTGGACTGGACTCTATAGTTAGTTTATTTAATTATTATTATAATTATTGTTCATGCTTTATTGCTTATTTCGATGTACCACCACACTCCTTTCTAACCCTTCCGAGCCCTCTGACTCGTGGGTGGCGGGCCAAGATTCGAATGGTATCGGGTTATTCCCGGTATCCGGATCTTAGGTCGTTACAGATGGTATCAGAGTGAGTGTTGTGGATGTATATGGGAATTAGAGATATTACAGTGATCAGAGTCCATAAGGTCCAATACAGTCGGCAGCTGGCATAGGGTTTTGCTTTTTTTTACCGCTTTGTTCCTCGCGTGAGAGCTAGAGTGCGCTGAGTTGGCGCGAAGAAGGCGGTTCCTGTTCTGTTGAAGTGCCGACGTGGGCCATGAGGAATGAGATAGAGGGCTTTCTTCCCGATTGGTGGTGGCCCCGGTGGTGCTGAGTTGGGCAGAGTTGTCCTAGTGAGTTCTAAATCCTCCGCGTTTGCGCGTGAATGAGCTGTGTTCGCTCTGGAATTGGTTTGAGATTCCGTGGTGGTGGCTTGGTTCGTTGCCCAGATTGTGGAATTTGGGGCCATGGCACCGCTCTTGTACGAGCTATGCGAGGCTGCGGTTGAGATGTGAAGGTTCCGCGGCAGATTCAGGATTGAGGATGAGCATTGGCAGGTGCCAATCATGGTTCATTTTGTGGCTCTTGGCATGGTGATTTGCGTGGTAGCAGCTTTGGACATGGATATTTTTGAGGATCTGAGAATCGAGACTGGGTTGATGCTAGCAAGGACATATTCAAGGGGATGATGTCCAATGGCTAGAGGTGTAGCAGCCTTCGAGCCTGGCGTCTTTTGTGGTTTCTTCGCTCCCCGGTAAGTGTTTTGGTGTGTTCGTGGTTCCGGGATCAGAGGCAGGCGTAGGTAGGGAGCGTGTGGCAGCGGCTAGCTCAACCGTTGTAGCAGAATGTGGCTGGCGATCAGCAGAGTCAGTGCTCGGAAGTGTGGTGAGTTACAGTTCGGGGAATTGCAATTGTAATGCCCCGGGTTTTTCGGATATATTTCGGATCGGATCCGTGGGTTTTGGATCGCTTTCGGGGGTCCCGGAGAGCATTTTACGGTTTACACGTGTTTTCCTCTAACGAGCCTTCGGAACCCTGTACAGGGTGAACCGTCATGTTCTTTAACTTCGGGACGTTACCAGCACGTCGAGCATGTAATGCCCCGGGTTTTTCGGATCCTCGTTCGTGGGTCTCGGATCTGGTTTCTTAGAGCGTCCGACTCCATTATGTCCTAAATTTCGTTTCGGACATCTTTCGTGTTCGGATCGGCGTGATCCGGAGTCGTTTCGGAGGCCCGGAGGCGTTCCACGACTTTTTCCGCGTGTGTTTTCCGATTCCCGGCGTGGGTTTCGGCTTTCCCTTCGGAACCTCGTTGCGGGTGAGCCAGGCCGTTCACCTAGGCGAGTGTGGTACCGTTGCGATCGGTGCGTTCCGAGGATCACGAGGGTGTGATTTTCTATTTTTCGGGATTTTTCCGAATTTTCGGATTTTCCTATATATTAACCCACCCTCTCTCTTCCTCTCATTTCTCACTCTTACCCTCTCTCTCTTCTCCCACTCTCTCCTCTCACTCTCTCCTCTCCGGCGGCCGACGGACAGAGGCGGGGGCGAGGCGGGGCGATGCGGGCGAGGAGGACGGCGAGGATGGGTCGAGGAATGAGGCTCGAGGGCGCGGTGAAGCTCGGCCGTGAGTTCGTGGAGCGGCGAGACTTCAACGACGTTTTCTTCGTGGATCGGCGTCCACGGTGCACGAAATCTTCGGTGGAGGTAGGGTGATGGACCCCCAGCTCGTGCACTTCCTTTCCCGCAAGTTTCGTAGGCTACGGTGAGCCGAGCGGGCCAAACGGAGTGATTTGGGCAAAATCCATGTTTTAGGGCTTGTGGGCCAATCTCCCGTTTCATTGCATTTCTGGCCGATCCGAGGCCGTAGATGCATGCTAGGGGTTATTTGGGGGCTTCCCCTATGTTTTCCCCCTCATCCGTGGATGTTTGGGGGCGTGGCGTGGATTTTTGGGGTTTTCCCGCCGTTCTCGGTTTTTCGAAATGATCGCGGTCTACCAGTAACCGTGTTCACTGGTCGCGGTCGTGGGAGAACCGCGTTCATCCTTTGTGTTTTGGTCGAGGAGGCCTTCGAGGGTCGCGGTCTTGTGATAGACCGCTTTGGTCTAGTCGCGGTCATGGGATGACTGCTACTATCTGGTCGCGGTCCTCGGGCGACCGCTACCATCGGGGTTACGCCTGGATAGTCGCGGTCGTGAGGTGACCGTGACAGCATGGTCGCGGTCTCCGGTCGACCGCTACCATCTGGTCGCGGTCCCCGGTTGACCACTATCTGGTCGCGGTCACCAGGTGACCACTACCACGTTCTGGTTCCTGTTTGCGCTGTTTTGACCTTCGGTCAACCCGGTTGTGACCCAGTGGTTGACTTTAGGTCTCGTGAGTGTCTCGGACACCCCGTGGAGTTCCGTGACCGTGTCTTTGGGTGTCCAGAGGTTGTCCCACTTACCTCATTTTGCGTGCCGTGAGCTTAAGGGTCCAGGTGACCTTTTAGCGCTCCGATTGTGTTGTTTTGGTCTCCGGTCGACCCGGTTGTGACCCAGTGGTCGACCTCCGGCCTTGTGAGTATCCCAGACACCCCATGGGTTCTGTGTCTGTGTTTTTGGGGTGTCGGGAGGGACCGTGTTGCCTTGATTAGCGTGCCCGTAGGTGTGGTGGGTCCGGGTGACCCCACGTGTTCCGGGCTTTCGTGTTACGCATGATCAAGTCACCGTGCATCGGTGGGTGTGCGGTGGGGTCTCCCCCGCATGTCGTGGGTTTCCTTTGAAGGCGATTCCCATGTGGGCCATGTGCGTGGGCTTGGACTGCGAGTCCAGTTATCCGGCCTGGGGTTGGAGGTTTCCCGCTTGCTTCAAGATGGGAAATCGACATGGCGGCTTGTGTGCTGCCCTGGGAATCGTGCTTCTGTGTTTTCCATGTGGCCCGTGTGGGTGGCCTTAGTCCTTTGCGTTCCCTTCCCGAGGGAGTGGTCTTGGCGACTCGTGAGTTGTCTTGGTACTTGTGCTACCGTGGTTTTAGACCTAAAGATTGGACTAGATTGACGGCCTTATGCTGTTGCGTACAACGGTCTTGACCCCGAGTCTTGTGACTCAAGGACCGTTGGGTGTAGTGCGTCTAGAGGACTGCCCAGAGTCCAGTGGCTTAGTGCCACTTGAGTTTTCTCGACTCTCGCGTAGGGTGCGTGCGTGGTTGAGGACTACAAGTCCTGTTTCTTCTCCGAATGTGGTCACCGTGCGACGGGGCCGGTACGTGGGGTGGTCCCCGTACGTCGTTGGATTCGGACGTTGTTTTCCATTGAGTTGAGAGTCTACTCCTTCAGTGACCCTCCACTAGTCGTAGCCTACCAGTACGCGTGTGCTGGTCGCACCAGGGAGTGGTGTACGGGCTTACCCTGAGGACGGTTTTAGACTGGTTACCGTCGGGCCCCTCGTCAAATCAGAGTCCAGTACCAGGGGAAAACCAGTCAGAGGGCCAGACCTAGGACGCGTGGTCTGTGTGTGCACACGTGGTTGGGGACAGTGGACGCACGTCGACGGGCGTGACCCCAGCTAGTCACTTGTTTGTGGTTACTTGTACGGTGTTCGCGCCTCGGGTAGGACCTACCACGTCAGGCAGTTCACCTGCGGTGCGGTGTAAGACGTCAGGGGACGCTACCGGCTGTGCTTCTAGTGGGTGGTACTCCTGTCGAGTACAGAGTGACAGACTGTCAGTCGCTGTGTCTTTGACCTTCGGATTTTCGGTCGTGTTGATCGGTGAGTTCGGTTGTTTCACCGTGACGCATGTGTTGGTTTTCGCGTCATGAGATTAGTGCTAGTGGCTTTACCGAGGTTGGGTCTTGTTGTGCGGTACCCGCGATCGGATGGTCGGGGTTGCACCTTGGACAGCGTGTCCAGGTCGGCTGTGTCCGGGGGACATGCCTCTACGGCGTGGTTGCCGTGTGTTCTTACTTCGGTAGGTGGTACTAGCGTGGTTTGGTAGCTTCGACTTCGTGATCGAGGTGTGCCTTCTGGCAGTAGGAGTAGCTGTAGTGCCGAGTTTTTGACCGGCCACCGGTTTGCTGTTCCTGCTGTAGTTGTAGCTCTCCTTTCCGCTACCGCCGTTGTTTCCGGTTGGGGTTCCGCGGGATCCCTGCTGAGTCTCTGTTTGGAGACTCATTCCCTGCTTTTCAGGTGTGACGGTTCTTCCTCGCGGTTCGAGGGTGCGGGGCGGAGGTTCTCAGTTGCCAGCTTGCCGGGCCGAGTGTTCACTTGGCATGTGGTACATTTTACTGCTTTAGACTGTACTTTCTGTCGGACTGGACTCTGTTGTAGCTGTAGCTGTTTATTTATTTCTGTTAATTGTTGAGTTGTCCTGCTTTATTTCCTATTTCTTTGTGCCTCCACACTCCTTTTAGCCCTTCCGAGCCCTCCCGGCTCGTGGGCGGCGGTGCGAGTCTCGGGTTATCGGGCCTTCCCGGTAATCGGATTCTCGGGTCGTTACAGAGCGTGTTCTGAGGATCGGGAAAATGATTTTTCCCAATTTTTCACATTTTTTGGATTTTTCGGATTCCTATATAATAAACCCCTTTTCTTTTTCTTCTTCTTTCTTTCTCCCCCTCCCCTTTTCTCTCCAGTGAAACCCCCGCTCCCCTCCCGACCGTTGCCCCCTCTCCCCCGTGTGCAGACACGGCGCCCCCTCCTTCTCCGGCTGCAGATGGTGGACCGAGGCAGCGGCGTAGTGACGACGTCGGCTACGTGGCAAGCACGGCGGTGGTGATTTCACGGCGAGGGCATGGTGTTCGTGATTTGATCGAGATTTGGAGATCGGCGGCGATTCGAATGTTTTGGGCTTCCTTGAGGTAGGGGGACGTATCCCTCCTCTATGTATTTCCATTCACGTGATTTCTAGGCCAAGGAGAGGTCGAGAGGGGCGTGTTTCATGCCGAGAAGGGAAAATCCATGTTTAGGCTTCGAGCGTTGGATCTAGAGTTTTTCAAGGTTTTTGATCGCTCTATGGACATGGGTTGATGCATAAGGGGTTGGGGAAGAGTTTCCCTTTTGTTTTCCCCATCACCTGGGGGTGAATGGGGCGTGGAATGGAGTTTTCGGCCGTTTCCGCCATTCTCACGCTCTGGTTGAGGTAGGGGTCCTTCCAGAAGCCGCCTCCTCCATGAGGCGGTCCGTTGAGGGCCGCTATCTGGCTCCTATAGTGTTGGCAGGGTTTGCAGTCTAGAGGAGACCGCCGGCCCGATTGTGGTCTCGCCACTGACAACTACCCTAGGGTAGCGGCCGGCCATTGGCCGCTATTTTGTGGCAAGTCAACGTGCCCCCTGGGTGCGTCAAACTAGCTGTTGGGGGTCCCAGTCGCCTTGCGGTCGGGGCAGGACTATTTTATGGCAGTTGCGGTCAGGCAGCGACCGTTTCCTGGGTGCTAGCGGCCAGGTTCTAGCAGCTACCAGGCCCCCGGGGTCCTTTAGGTTGCGGTCATTGAATGGCCGCAACCCTGCGCTAGCGGTCTCAGGAAGACAGCTAGGCTTGGGTAGCGACCTAGAGCTGGCCGCCACCTAGGTGACGGCCCAGGGAGGACCGCCACCTGGTTTCCGCTTATTCCGGGTTTGCCAGATGCCACCTTAGTCTCCGAATGAGCTGATTTTTGGGTCCCTTGTGGCGTGTGGCCCAAGGGTTACCTCGAGCACCCAGTGAGAGCCATAGGTATGCCAAAGGGTCCACAGAGGTGTAAGTCACCTCGATTGACATGCCCGCATGACTTGAGAGTCAATTAGACCTCGTCCGTGTCCCGGGCATCAGTGTTCCCCGATTCGTGTCACCGAGAGTTGGTGTTGGTACGGAGGGCCGTCTTCGTACCTCGTCTGTCGTTATTCGATGGTTTCCGTGGCTTAGTGAGTTCATACCTCCAGTGACACGTCCACTAGACGTAGCCTTCTTACAACACGCGTGTGCTGACCCACCCGGGAGTGATGGAGCGGCTTACCCGAGAGAGACGATTTTTAGGCTGGTTACCCTAGGGCCCCTTCGGCTTACCCGAGAGAGAAGATTTTTAGGTTGGTTACCATAGGGCCCCTTCGCCCAGCCTGAGTCTGGGCTTGGGGGAAGAACTAGCTAGAGGATATGGCCCAGGGCGCATGGTCTATGTCTACACACGTGGTTGGGGGCGTCATACCCGCGCTAATGAGCGCGACCCCAACTAGTCCTTGTTCGTGGTACTTGTTGCGTGTCTCAGTTTTCTCCCGGGGCATGTAGGAAGACACTGGGGCACGGTGTAAGACGTCAGGTGACGCATCCGGCCTTACTTCTAGTGGGTGGTGCTCCTGTCTTCTGGCAGGTACGGACCCATTTTCCCTTCGGACCATGGTATGGTTAGTTGTAGTGGGATTTTTCATTTAATTATTGTTGTTACTGCCGTACTTCTGTTATTTAGCGTTACTTTCCTTGCTGTCTTATTTTTCTCGTTGTGAGGTGGGGGCCTACGGGATCCCTACTGAGCCAATGAGATGAGGCTCACCCCTGTATTTTCAGGTGAGGCGAGGTTGGCGGGGAGCACGTCTGAGGCTCAGCGTGGTTCCAGCAGCCAGGGATAGTGCCAATTGCTAGAGCCGGGGTATGCCCCGCATACTTGTACCTTTCTTTCTATCGGCTGTACTTATTTTAGACATGAGATATTCTGGACCTTGTAGCTATTTAATGGGTACTTATTTTATTCCATGCATTTTATTTAGTTTATTGTGTTAGCTCTGCAGTTATTTTAGATTCTCATGTACCCTCACACCATCCCTTAACCCTTCCGAGTCTCCGGACTCGTGGGTGGCGGGCCGAGGTTCGAGTCGTGCCGGTTCCTTTCCAGTACTCGGATCTCCAGTCGTTACAGTAATGATGGTGCATCGAAAGGGTTGTCAGAGGAGGACCTGATGGTACCAATGGTTTTTCCTAGTGCTAGAAGGTGCGGTTCCCAACGTGCACGAGGTTCAAGGTCAGGTCAAGCGTGGAGATCTCCCGATCTGTAGAAGGTATATCAGTTTCTCCTTGGTCTAGGAGATCGTGCTTTTGTTGAGTCCCACCGTCTTGCATCATGCATTCGGATTGGATGGCCTCTCTTTCATGTGCCATGAAATCCGTGTGAGATGTGTCTTGTGTTTTGGCAATGTGGCTGCATGTGAGAAGCGATGCCCATCCCCTGATGCGTAAGGGTGCGTTGGCATCATTCCGAAGGATGAGTGCCAGTGGGCAGTGTTAGCGAAGACTCGTGGCTGGTGATGTGATTCCCGGTGTTTTGTGAATCGGAGCCTGCGGAGTTGCAGAGGATTGCCAGATTAAGAGAGAGAGTCGGTGATCTGAGATCGAGTTAATTGAGCTTTCCTCACCCTGTTTTTTAGAGTTAGCTAGCCGAATCGAGGATTGTCGGGATGGTGGATCCCGAGTCGTCTGTAATGGTTGTGCGTGTGAATCAGAGTGTGCAGCGGAAGCCTGGTGGGCCCATAACCCATTGGTCCAGGATCGTAGAGTTGGTTGCTACGGGCGGATTTCAGAGGATGAGTGGAGCATTGGAGGATTGTTTCCTCAGTGTAAGATTGTTCTCGACTGTGTGAGCCATGTCGGTTGCCGTGCCATTGCTTGAGGCATTGTGGTTTGTGGCACTGGCAGGATGGAGAATCAGGGAAGTATGTTGGCAAGTGTGCCGCATGAGTACCACGTTCATTTGTTGGAAGCTATGTCAGGTGTCAGTGCTAGACCCGGTTGGGAGTCGCAAAGAATAGCCTGACGGAGAATGAGGACGTGATAGTTGGAGTCGGCAAGCTGTGTGCTCAACTTGCGTTTGAAGTTGTGTCCTCGGTCGGAATCGTGTTCCTTGAGATGTGATCTTCGAGAGATGATTATGGGTCCCAGTTGGTAGCTGTGAGCGGCTGGTAAGGCTAGCCGAGTGGCCAGCTGTGGTAATGCCTGGAAGAGGCCCAGTTGAGTCCATGAATTTCGGAATATTGTGAGGAGGACTCAGCTATGGTAAGGATCTGTGATGGTTGGAGATCTGTGTGAATTGGTCGCGGCGTCGTCAACCAGGCTACTGTAGTGGTAGGCGACACTTGTCTGTTTTGGAGATATGTGTTGTGATCTGTTCAGGTTGCGTCCTGTGGCTCTATAGTAAGAGCGGAGCCGAGGATTGGTAGGCGTCCATTTGGAATAACTGTGATGAAGCTGGGATGAGACTGTGTAATGGACGACGCCCGTGTATGGAAGTCTCGGGAGGGACGTTGTCGTTGAATGGTGAGCCTTGATCTTGTGGCCAGCATGGGAGGATTTCCCTGTAAGCCCGAGTCGAGTGATGTGAGGACTGAGGATGGTGGAATCCGATCGTTTGGTTTTGTCGTGCTCCCCTGAGAGGGTAGAGTTGGTGTGAGGATCAGGATCAGATGCGATGTCCGAGTGAGGATCAGCTCCTGATGCAGTGATGGTCAGTGTAAGAGTCAAGGGATGGCCTGTTGAAATTTGGAATGTGCTTATCGGGCCAGAGGAAGTTGAGTAAGTAAGGGTTTCCCGTTGGTGAGTAATTGGTGACCGGTGAGTGAATTTTCATAGACAGAAGATGCTGGTTGTAGCGAGCCGAGAACGGTGAGAGCTGTGTGCAAGCGAGGCCTTTAGTGACCGGTTATGAGAGATGTTTTTCCTGGAATTGGATCTGGGATATGTTGAAAGTTTGTGTTCTGACAGAGCTGGTCCCGTGCTGTTGTTGGCATTCGGCTTGCCAGGTGTGAGATGGCTCATGGCGCAGAGCTGACGAATTCATGGCAGTCAGTTGAGATGACTATGTAAGCTGGTCAAAGCTCAGTGTTGGTTGTCCCTTGCACTGGGTGTGAGACTAGTCAGCAGAATGAGAATATGATGTTTGATTGGTCTACCGAGCATAGGGTTTTATCGGTGGCAGTTCCTCGTAACGAGGATTGCGTCTCCTTGGTGAGCGAGATGGTGGCAGTGATGCCATGGATAGATCTTCATCATGGCTGAGGCGATCCCAGACTTGTACTCTTTTTGTGTTATGCTTGCTCTGATGATCGATGTGTGTTGTGTATGGAGCGAGGCATGTTGTTCGTGATCAAGGTCTGACTGTGTCCATCAGGAACTCAGTTTTCACAGGTATCGAGGTTTAGTTGGAGCTCTGGGAGCGTTGCCAGTTGGGTGTGTTGTTCTTCCCCTGTGATTTGTGGCCGCCTCAAATTTTGAGGATGAAATTTCTATAAGGGGGGAGGACTGTAATGCCCCAGATTTTTTTTTTCATTTTTTCGGATCAAAATCCGTGAGTTCGGAGCACCTTTGTGAGTCCCGAAGGGTATTTTGTGCCTTACTCGGGTTATTGGCTGTCGAGCCTTCGGAACCCTGTGCAGGGTGAACCGGCGTGTTGTCGGGCTCCGGGACATTGCAGATGCGTTGTGCGCTTTCCGAGGATCGTGGGAATGATTTTTCCTTATTTTTATATTTTCTAGGTTTATAAAATCCCATATTTTCCTATTTAAACCCCCACCCCCTCTCTTTCTCACTCTCTCTTCTCTTTCTCTCCCCCTCTTCTCCGGGCACCCGATGGAGGTGGAGGCGGGCGAGGTGGAGGCGGCGTGAGGGCGAGGAGCACAAGGATGGGACGAGAATCAAAGCGATGGTGGCGCGGCGAGCTCGTTCGCGGAGTTCACGTACCCGGCGGCATTCTAACGGTGTTTTTGCGTGGAATCGGTGTTCTAAGCGCGGGAAATCTTCGGTGGAGGTAGGGGGATGGTTCCTTAACCCTTGTACTTCCTTTCCCGCGATTTTGGTAGGTCGAGGTGAGCCGAGCAAGGTTTATTTCACACCGGGGGGGGGGGGGGGGGGTTAAAACCATGTTTTAGGGCGTGCGGCGGATTTGTTAGATCGAGCAAGGTTTTATCGCTAATTTCCCTGCCTTTTTGTGGTTTGGGACCCGGGGAATGGTCCCCATTGTTTTCCACCTCGATTGGAATCGAGTGGGCGTGGAAACCGGGCTCCGAGGTTGAGCCCGGACGGCGTTCTGCCATTTTCGGTCGACCGACTGCAGGGGATCGTTCAACCGTTCGGGCGTTCGCTCGAACTGGGCATTCTGCCCACTGGTTGGCCGACCGATCCATGTGGGCTGGTCGACCAAAATACAGAGATTCAGCCTGTTTCAGCCCCTGGTCGACCCGGTTGTGACCCATTGGTCGACCTTTGGCCCCGTGGATGTCCCGAACACCCCGTGGGTACCGTGACCATGTTTTTGGGTGTTCAGAGATACCGTTTTACCTCGATTAGCATGACCATGGGTTTTGAGGGTCTGGGTGACCCCATGTGTTCCGGGCTTTTGTGTTTTCACTAGATCGAGTCGTCGTGTATCTGTATGAGTGCGGAGGGCCATTCCCGCACGTTATTGGCTTCTTCGGAAAGTGGTTTCCATGTGGGCCATGCGTATGGCCTATAAACTATAAGCCTTGTGACCCAGCCTGGGGCTGGAGGGTTTCTTAGTTTCTCTTTGGAAAGGGACTAGGCTTGGCGGTCGTGCGTCGCCTCATAAATTATTTTATCGTGGTTTCTAACCTAGGGATAGGCCAGATTGACGGCATGGAGCTTTCCGTGTACGACGGCCTTGACCTGAGTCCTGTGACTCAAGGGCCGTTGGATTTAGTAGGTTTAGTGGACTGCCCATAGTCCGGTGGCATCATGCCACCCGTGTTCCGAGGGTGATATGATAGGCCTATGCGCAGCCTGTCCGTAGTTTGATGGTTTCCGTCGAGAGTCGTCTGCTTAGTGGCCCTCCACTAGTCGTAGCTGACTGGGGACGCGTGTGCCGACCCACCTGGGAGTAGGTGGAGAGCTACACTCGAGAGTGAGATGGTTTTTAGGCTGGTTTACCTTACGGCCTCCCACTGTAGCGGCTCGAGTCCGGGCCGAGAGGAAAACCAGCTAGGGGGCCTGACGTAGTGCAGTTAGTCAGTGTGTGCACACATGGTCGGGGACTTTGGACGCGTGGCTGACGAGCACGACCCCGACTAGACCCTTGTTCTGTGGTTACTGGTACAGTGTCTCAGTGTCCGCTTGGGGCGAGTAGGGAGACACCTGAGGCACGGACTAAGACGTCAGTGGACGCATCCGGCCTTGCTTATGGTGGGCATGTACTTCTGTCATGTGACGAGACTCTCGCGACTCAAGTTTCCATTTCCCGCCTGCGAGACGTGATTTTATGAATAATTCACATGTGTTTTTTGATATAGAGGTCTATGGTTTCCGGTAGAGGCTACAAAGGGTTTTCCCTAGTCGATGCAGGGTTTATGACGGCGAGGTCATGACCGTGTTCCCGGACCACGTGGTCTTGGGCCAGGCCTTCGTTTGTGAGGACAGGCCTCCACGATAGCGGTGTCGTGATGGTTCCCCTGGCAGCGCTGCCAATGGTGGTTGGTAGTCCGATTGTCCCCCGATTGTGAGATCGGGGTGTGTTTCCCATGCAGTAGGAGTAGCTTTATAGCCGAGGTTTTATCGGCCATCGTGTTTGTTGTTCCTACTGCTGTTGTTGCCGTTGTTCTTGTTAGCGTTGCTTTTTCTGTACCACCGTTGCTTTACGGTTGGGGTTCCGCAGGACCCCTAATGAGCCAGTGATAGGAGGCTCACCTCCTACTTTTCAGGTGTAGCGGTTCCTCCTCGAGGTTCGGAGGTGCAGCGCGGAGGTTCGTAGTTGCCAGCTCACTGGGGCGAGTGTTCACTCGACATTAGAGTACGTTCTTTCCCTGTAGACTGTACTTTATTTGGACTGGACTCTGTAGTTAGTTTATTTAATTGTTATTATAATTGTTATTCCTGCTTTATTGCTTATTTTAATGTACCTCCACACTCCTTTCTAACCCTTCCGAGCCCTCTGACTCGTGGGTGGCGAGCCAGGATTCGAATGGTATCGGGTTATTCTCGGTATCCGGATCTTGGGTCGTTACAATGAAGGTGGATGTTCAATAGGTCGAGGAACAAATGATAGGCTAATGAGGCTAATTATGCCAAAATGACCAAATGGGCAGATTTACAAATGGGCCAAGAAGGTACTTGAACTGGCGGCCAAGGGACCCGGCGGCCAAAGGAGCCAGCACGCCGGATCACCCCTCCGTGCCTTCATCTGCCATGTCACCGCCCCCCGCTTTCAGCCACCGTCTGAAGCTGTAGCCTCTTTAAATAACACTGATTCGAAGAGAACAACAGATGGAGACAGACAGACAGACCCATACACACCATATAGAAGACAAAAAGAGAGAGAGAAGAGGATCGAAGAGAGCTAGAGTCTTCCACATACCCAGTTCGTCAGCCCCAGAGAGTGAGGTGGGTCTCCATCAGATAGCGCCCATGCTAGGCTACAATCCCCTTTCCCCAAGTTTTTCCTCCCTCTCTCTTTGCAATAGATGTAATTTTCTTTTTTTATTCCGATGCTTGTTTCCCCGGAGGATGAATGAACAACATAATTCAGGGTTTATTGCCTTTTGTACTCTCTTCCCCGACTCGTTTCTTCTTTATGCGCGACCGATGATTCACCCCTCTGTGTCTAATTCACGTGATAGTTGTTCATTGCATCTACTAACGCTCTTAAACTCAAATGATTCCCCTGCTGCCCCGAAGGGTGTGGATATTTACTTTGTTTGAGTTTCTCTCTGATGGTCAATGACCTTCCCCGATGGACGTCATAGGTTTACCCCCCCCCCCATGGTATGATCTCTATTTGATCCACCTCCGGTGAACATCTATTTGATCGTCAATCGCTGGTTGAATATCCACGACAGGGATATGTAGCCATCAAAGGCTCCGATCCCCTACAGAGCACCCCAAACGGTCATGTGTGGCCATGTAGCCCTGTTTTCCGACCGTTTCCCTTCTCCGCAGTTCAAATCATTCACACCTCAATTCTTTTGTTTAGTGCCCCATATGGTGCCAGAGATCCATCAACATCGCTCAGATGTGGTCTCTGAGCAGCCTAAATGAAGGGGTAAATAGGGTTTGTGTTGAGCATTTGCTGTTATTTCCCACTCCCTGTCGTCTCTGTATCACACAGAGTTCAGTAGGTGATCCAGTGGCGAGGAGGGGCTGATCTGACGCGACCTGGCCGCCGAATCATCGTTTCCCATCCTTTGCCGCCATCTCATTTGGCCCCCCCAATGGCCGCCGGAACGGTTGGTCACATTGCTTTTATATATATATATATATATATATATATATATATATATATATATATATATATATATATATATATATACATATATATACATATATATATACATACACACATATATATATGTGTATGTATACATAGCCGCCAGATCACCCAGACCCAGATTTGCCTAGCCGCCAATTCATTTGATCAATTATATATATACATATATATGCATAAGTGATAAGTGCTATATTTTACATCATAATTTACATCACATCCATCATCTTTGAGCATTATTTGAGTATATTTGTGCAACATGAGCATTAATTACATTCTCACACATTATTTGAGTCTTCATGCATTTTATCATCTTTTTGAGCTTAAAAGACCATGTGAGAAATATTTAAATATTTGCACAATTATTTTGGAATTAAATGGATTGATATTTTAATTTTCAGGAAAAAGCGACCTAGATCAAAGCGCTATTTAAATAACGACAGATGCAAGAGCGCGTCTTCAGCAAGAAGCGACAGCTCCAAGGGCGTCAATTCAGTTGATAAAAGAAAGTGGAAAAAGAAAAAAAAAGAGAAAAGAATTAGCGCCCGAGAGGAGGTCGCTAATCATTGAAAGGACGCCCAAAGTGAAGGTCGTCAATTCCTATTTTACGAAAAATGTGGAAATAGCAAAATAAGGAAATAAGAAACTGACGCCCGAGATGCAGTCGCTACTTCAGGAAAGGACGCCATAGATTAAGGCGTCATTTAAAGAAAGGACGCCCCAATATAAGTCGCTATTCAAAGTTGAACCAGAAAAGGCAGCTACAGGCTCCCGATCGAACTGTTCTTCTATGTTTGCTCTTATCTAAGCAACCTTTTATGGAAAGGAGGAGTTTAATGATGGAAAGGAGTCTAATGGATCAAGTTGCATTGCTAAAAACCTGGATTTGAGTGGATTTGGGAAGTCCACGATCGTAAGAGACCAAAAACCCTATAAAAGGATGCCATGGTCGCAGGGTTACGGAGAGAACAGTTTGGAGATCTGCCTTAGGGATTAATTTCAAAGCTTTTAATTTCATCTTTTACAGTTAAGTTCTTCATCAAAGTTCTTCGTTTTCTAGTCTTCTATAAATTCTTCTTCTTCCTCTTCTCCTAATTCTTTCTCGTTTTTATGCTATAATTAGTTTTTCAAAGCTCTGTCTACGATTTTTACTGTTCACCCGATTTTCATATTTTCTGTTCTTCATCATTTTTCTCCCTCTTCTGATCCTCATTTCTTTCTGCTGTCTTCACAAAAGTTGTGCGTTTTTGAAAGTTCTTCAACTTCTTCTTCTACTTCATCTTCCAATTCCTTACCGTTTTAAAGCTATAGTCAATTTTCTAAAGTTCAGGTTTTTAGAGTTCTGCACTGTTCATCCGCGACCACCTCCTGTTCATCCTCAGTTTTATCCATTTTCCTCTCGTTTTTAAACTCTGAAGTCTTCATCAATCTTCTTCATCTTCTCAATCTCTACAACTTTCATGTTTTCCACTTTTCCTAATTCCTTCTGATTTTAAAGTTATTCTTCCTCCAAATCACTCTCTGTTTTCAATCTAGTTTTTCACTGTTTCTTCTCAAAACACACCAACACACACACACACCCTTTTGCATTGTTTTCAAATTTCCTCCATCTACTTCTTTCTTCCTCTATTTTCCTCTCATATCTCAAGGCGGATCTTCATCTATTAGTCTTCTCACGGCGTCGGCATCCAAGGCGAGGCGATCTTCATCCAAGGCTTGGCAAGGAGGCGGCGTTATTCTTCATGCATTGGCTATATTTTCTTATCTTTTCTTTTTGATGTTCCCATGTTGTAATTCTTATTTTTCTAGTGTGACTTTCCACTATCATCTTAATGAAATTCATCATTTGTGAAATTGTGTTTCTCTCTCTATCTCCTCTAATTTCTCTTCTTAAACCCTCTCATGTTCTTTAAATAGTTTTCATGCAATTTATCTTTCCTTAGATTAATCTCACTCAAAATTCGATTTTCAAAGCATAAGGTGTTTTTCCAACTTGATAAAATAAGGATTTTTCCTCCTCGTGGGATCGACTCCTCTTACCACTATATAATTTGATTTTTCAATCTTTTAAAGTGAGTGAGTGTGAATATTTTGAAATTGTGGCACGGCTTTCTTAACGACACTAGTCGGTGCGCATCAATAAGCCAGCCGCCAGACCACCTAACCCCAGCAGCCGGATCACTTGGGTTGCTTCTTGGTCGTCGGATCACTCTCGCTGGCCGCCAGATCAAGAGTCTTCTCATGTAGAGGCCGCCAGATCACTAGTTCTCCTTGTTTCTTGACTTAAAACCTTTATTTAGCCTAGCCCACCACTGGCAGGGGTTTGCTAGGTCTTCTAGCATGACCCCCAGTCAGTAAAATGGGCATAAACAATGATTCCCCCCCCCCTCGTTTTCATATATTTGGGTTTTCCGACCACTCCCTGAGTGTATAATAAACTGCCTTATAGGCGTATATGTTGGGTCCCGTGAGGTGTAAACGGATCTAGAAGGGGGGGTTGAATAGATCCTATCAAAAGCTTTGGCCTATTTAAAAACTCTTAGCTAGCGGAAGCTTAAACCACTCTTATAAAGTGAATGAATCACTTAGGCACAATGCACAGCGGAATTAAGTAGAGTGGCTCAAATAAAAAGACTTGAATTACAAGCTATGAAACGTCCACACTTCTTTAAGTGAATTACAAAGCATAACACATAGATGAACATGCAATAGCTTGCAACAACCGTGTGTGTGTGTGTATGCTATGTTGATCACTCAAAGTGCATATGTGTGTGAGCAATATAACCAAGTATGGAAGCACACGAACCTGCGAATGGGGTTAGAAGATATAGAGCAATCACACAAAATAAACAACCCACAACACAGGGATTTTTAAGGTGGTTCAGTTGCAACCCCGCAACCTACGTCCACCCCTCACCAAAACCCGGTGAGGCTTCCTTGCTGACTCACAGCTTGACCCGGGGACACGCCCCAAACCACAGAACAGAGAAAACTCTCTTTCTGTCTTCCTACACACAAAGCCGGCAGGGACGGCTACACCGCAGATCGGAGAACTCCCGATTGCCTTCCTACTAACCACCTGGTAGGGACGTCAACACCGCAAATCGAACAACCTCCGATTGCCTTCCTACTAACCACCGGTAGGGACGATTCACAAGTTCAAGTGTTTAACAATATTGAAAGTAAAACATATGTGAAGGAATTAAAACAAGAGATTGAGTAAGAAGGAATTGGCCCTTGTATCGATATGCTTTGTTGATCAGCAGCAGGGATCTCTTCTTCTTGCAAATCAATCTTCTTGTAATCACCCTTGAATGGATGCTTGTTCTTCACGGAGTACTATTCATGTGAACAGTAACTGTTCTTCCAATCTCCTCTCTTGATCTTCTTTTTGATCTCTTTGAATGGATGAAGAAGTGAATAGATGCTACCTTGATCCTTGCTTCCTTCTTCATAGATCTTGGAAGATGATCTCTTTGATATGAGCTTGAATACCTTGGATTGGATGAAGATGTTCTTCACGGAGTACTGTTCACGTGAATAGTAACTCGAACTCCTCTTGCTTTGAACACCCCTTTGAAGCCTCCTTTGATCTTCCCTCTTAGCCTTACTTGCTTCTACTCTTTCTTGGAGGATGCTGGATTGAGATATGAGCTTGAATCACCTTGAGTTGATGGAGAGGATATTGGATGTAGCTTTGATCTTCTCTTGATCCTCTTGAGTTGATGAAGAGGTGTATGGATGTAGCTTTGATCACCTTTGCAAGCCTTGATTGCTTCTTGCTTGATTGGAGGTTGCTTGGCTTCAGATCTCACCTTGAATCACCTTGGAAGGATGAAGAAGTTCTGCTCGAAACACTGTTCACGGAGGTGCTACAGTGCTCTCGAAATGGCCTCCCTTGATTCACTTCATCAACTCCATCAACTAGGGTTTTCAACCCTCTTGTAATGGTTTTATAGACTTTGAATGATCTATAAACAAGCCCCAGACCAGATCCACAAATCATGGGAAGTTAGGTGAGGTTTGATTAAACAAAACCATGGAAAGGGGCTGGCCACGAGGTGGATTTCGAAGTCAAATAAGGTTGGCTCGGGGCTGGTGGTCGACCTAAGGTTCCTGGCGGTCGACCGCTACTGTAAAACTTTCATTCGGGTGATCCCTGGGAATTTCGGTCGACCGCCACTGGCTGGCGGTCGACCGCCAGCTGCCAGAACTGCAGCTGGACAGTCCCTGGCTGGGGCGGTCGACCGCCCCTGTGCTGGCGGTCGACCGCCAGCTGGGCAGACCCCCAGTTCAGCCGGGTCAGTCCATTAACCTTTTTAGCTCCGTTGCTTGACTCCTTTAGCAGCCCATTCATGTCTATAGCATCAACCTTGACTGTCTTGTAGATTTGATTATAGAGTATTCAATCAAATTTTTGTTCTGGGGGCTCCGCCCCCGGAAACCCCCGTAAGGGGCGCTGCCCCCTTGACCCCCGCGACCTGACCGGGCAGGTCGATCCCCGCGACCTGACCGCGCAGGTCGATCCGCGTGCGAGGGCGCAACATTGAGCTTTCATATTTGCATTGAGCTTTCACATTTGCATTGAGCTTTGACATTTGCATTGAGCTTTCACGTTTGCATTAAGCTTTCACATTTGCATTTAGCTTTGACATTTGCATTGAGCTTTCACGTTTGCATTGAGCTTTGACATTTGCATTGAGCTTTGACATTTGCATTGAGCTTTCACATTTGCATTTAGCTTTGACATTTGCATTTAGCTTTGATATTTGCATTGAGCTTTCACGTTTGCATTGAGCTTTCACATTTGCATTGAGCTTTCACGTTTGCCTTGAGCTTTCACATTTGCCAATTCCACTTCATTCCTTGGATTATCTTGTAGCATGCTATCGAGAAGTTGCACCGACCTTGAATCATCCATAAGGTAAGACATGCACTGACCATATGAAGAATATGCAATGACCTTATGTGTGATGCTATTCAGCTTGATTTCTGTGCTTGAAACATGCTATATGTTCGTGTATCCAATATTGTCATATGCCTTGATATCTGTCAATTCAGTTGTCTAGATTGGTGTGCCATTCTTGAGCTTTTACACTGGAAGTATAATGACCTAAAATGTATGAATATTAACATTATCAAATGTAGGTATAGTTCATTAATGACTAAAGAGGCAGACATCATCAAAACCAACTAAAGAGGCAGACAGCATCAAAACCATAAAGGATGTAATCATGTTGCACACATGTTCAACATTCTCTCCTTTGTTCAACAGTATAGTGCCCCGATCTCTTAAAACCCATCGGCCCGCGGTTATACTAGTGCTTCCTGGAGCCCTTATGTATATGCCGTAACGGTCCTCGAGTTAATATAGTCGACAATTGTAACCTACGACCCTTGGATGATGCGGGTCTCCCGACGGGCGAGTCCTCGGGGATTTGCCATCCATTATGGGGTCTGGGCTGTCATCATGGCATGCCCGCCTCTTATGGAGTTCGTCTCAGGCCATTGTGGATGAACCTCCTATATATACCCTCCGATACATTCCGGGGCAGGGGGAGATACTGTCAAAATTCTCTTAGAAATCGGAGTTTCATTTCCTATTCCGTGTCGGATTTTCTCGACTTTTCATTGGGTCTCCATCCATTATGGTGGTAACGGCCTCACGACTACTTAAGCCAGATTATGAGAGCGATGTGCCCAGTAAGGGAATAAATCAATAATAAAGTGCCACCTCCTGGCATAAATCATCTCGACGACATACGAGTCCGCCTGAATGCGGTCATGCTAAGTTCACCTCGTGGACCCATATGTGTGTACCGCAATGCTAAACACGATGTCATAATAAAAGGCAGCCATTGATCGATAGCCCTATGAGTGATCGTGACTACCTGGAGGGCTAGCCCTCGGGTTTCCCACTCATCATAGGGTATGGGATTGCTATTAGGCAAGACCATCTTTCAGGGGACCGTCTCAACATTTCGTGGACGAGTCTCTTATACCTTGCCCGACACAATTCGGGACGGGGGAGATGCTGCTGAAATCTTCCCAGAATATGATGAACGAATAAACAAATAAACGGTTGAACGATGCAAGGATGCAATGATAGTATATCCTCAATCAACCAACATTGAGTTTTCAATTGTGCATAATCATTCACGATTGCTTACAGCATACATGTTCTATCGAAGATTAATCTATGCATACAATTCTAAATAAAGAAATAAAATTCTGTGTGCTAATCTACTTATGCATGCTCTCATACGCATATATATGCACATAGGTGTGCATATCCTGTATGCCTACATAACTTGATTCTCCAGTATATAAAATGGTGATTTGCAAAAGGTTGGATTAAGTCCGGCTAGAAGTTATCACTAAGCGTGAGGTGATCTTCGGATCTAAGTTCTCCGCCTCATACTGGGAGTCAATCCACTTAAATAAACATCATTGTGTTGCTTGCTTAATTGCATGATAAATTCCATTTTTTCAATAAATGTCTTCCAAATAATGCTCTTCTTCAAAACTACTCGCCCCCAGGGCCCCTCTATTTTTGGTGATTAATCAAGGGTTGTCCTTCTTTTGGAAGTGCGAAATTAACGCCGTAGCCTTTATGGTACAGCGGGTTTCGGGTCCCGACATGATATCCACCTTCGTCTGATTTGTCGGACGGTGCGCACAATAAACTTGTCACTCTGTGACTGGCACGTCTCGCATCAATTAACAATGAACAAACAAACCTCCCAATAAAATAAATCATTCCAAACAAGTTTGGCACGCCTGGTGGGAGCCAACCTCCCTTCATCTTTTCGCCAAAATAGAGGGCCCTGGGGCCTTCATCCAAATACTAATTGTTTTGTTCGTCTTGTTATTCTCCTGGTAGGTTGAAGTCATGACGTGTGGACTATCTGGACTTGTTTTCGGCCCCAGGTGGTGGCCGGTCATGCTGCATACGGCTGCCTCACCGTACCAACTGCTTTTGGCAACTTCTCCCCGGTCATTGGCTTCCCTAACTTCCTTGGAGTTGCATTCGTGGGTCTCCTGGATATGGAAGGCCTGGAACCTGCAAGGATGATTGATAACAAAGCTGCGGCTCGTCAAGGCAAGGGCCATATCAAGAAAGATACACTGAAGAGCCCGGTGATCTTGAGTTGTCATGTTAACCACATTGCCCATCAGGCTGGGGCACCCAAGAACAGGCCCGCTGGGGACAAGAAGAAGAACTCTAGAGGACTTTTCCCGAAGCCGATTGTCAGCATCTTGGAAGTCTGTAATGATCGGAGGTGTCCGGATCTACCTCAATGGCCGTGACGTCGAAGTTCTACCGGTCCGGGTCATCCCGACCGTGCCCACCCGCAACACCTTCTAAGTGTTGGCTAACCGAAGGGCGAATTTTGATGATAACAAGCAAGGGAGGCCAGCCCCCAGACCACCAAAGTTCAAGGAAATCTGGGTTCCCAAGATGACATGGGGCCCTGCGCCAGCCTCACAAAGCTTCAACAATTCTGTTGATGTCCCCAAGAGAGGGAGCAAGAAAATTATGCATGCAGATGAAGCCATGGTTGCAACTCCTCTACCCGCAGCCAGGGCCTGTGCAAGGCAGGCTGATATTTCCAAATATTCAAGGAATTTCAATCAAGCTGTCAGGCTGATATGGCTTTCATATATGCCATCTGCCCGAGATCGGATGCTGCCTCCTGCCATCTCTCCAGAGCGCAGTCAGAAGGATATGACAAAGATGATTTGGGAATATTTCTATAGCCTCGGGAACCCTTCCTTAGGCCAGCAAAGATTGCTTCGTGTCATCAGGGCCGAAGAAGAAGAAAAAAATGCAAAGTCACCCATGAAGATGAAAAGCGAGCTGGGGCCAGAAACTTTGAAACACCTCCGCAACATAAAAGAATTAAAAGAATTGCAGTATTTGAAAGGCTGACTTTCCCTAGTCAGGCCCAAAGGGGAGTTGGAAAGCACAAAAGAAGAATGCAAATCTTCACCTGTAATATGTCAGGGGTGATGGGCGTACCCGGCACCCCGACAAATGAACAAGAAGAGCTAGCCGAGATTGCTGGAAGAGAAGACCCGGTGACAAGACGGGGCAAAGCTGCTGCTGAGCTATTGCAAGCCGCTAAGGACAAGCAAGTTACCGATGAAGACATCACCACTGCCATTGCCAAAATAGTGGCGTCTGAATAAGGAGTATTCCCATCTCCTCCATTTGAGTGTGCCTCGAGTGACACGCTCGAGGGCATTATTAGCAAGACAGCCTTGGACCCTACCATCCTGATGACGTTGCAAAGATACCAACGGGAGATAGAACCACTGAAGGAAAAATTAAATGAAAAGGTTGAACACGTTATGATGCCCAAGCAACCGAGGCACAAATTGATTCGTCACGGTGAGGTTCCGACCCCATGGATGCCCCCTCATCAGGTGTTCTACAATAGGCAGACCAGAACCGAGCTATTCCCCAATATCACCCTCAACGGCTCCAGCCAGTACAACCAATGCCTCTCCAGATGTAGCAGCAAGCTCCACTGTCAGGGCCTTGGCCACCCCATGCTACACCTCTGGCCACACCATTGATGCGGCCCACTCACCTCTACCCTCAACCAACAGAGCCAGTTATGGTGAACAAGATGATGGTGGAGCAAATGATCGAGGCAAGACTGGCAAAGAGGGGTGGTGATAATTATGCCCCCTTCGACATATATGAAGTGCCATATCCAGCCTACCATGCTGCCAAAAGACTGCCGCTCGGTGTCAACAAGCCACCAAAATTTGACAAATTCAATGGGCATGGCTCCCCTAAAGAACACATCGCATATTACATAACAGTCATGGGGGACTTGGCGGCGGACGAGTCGTACCTACTGAAGTTCTTCGGGTCCTCACTAATAGGACCTGCCTTTGAATAGTATTCTAGCCTGCCGACCGAGTCTATCAATGACTGGATGGACATGCAGCGGAAGTTTAATGAGAGATTCCACGTCGCTGAGGCAGAGGTGATCGTGGCTGAGCTATATACAACTAAACAAAGAAATAATGAAACAACTACAGAATATGTCAAGAGATGGAGGGATCTCAGCATGAAGTGCCGGTGTCCTCCGCATCAAGAAGATGCGATACAAATATGTAAACAAAATCTAAGAAAAGGAATCCTGGAGAAAATAACCGGAATAGAAATCAGGGCTTTTGATCGATTAAATGATATTGTGACAGAGGTTGAAGACTTCTTCGCGAGATATCCTTCCACCTCTGCTGACCCAAGTCATCAAGCCGGGCAAGCTAATAAACGACCAATACTTAAAGCAGTCCATGCTATTGGCATCAAGGCGAAAAGGCACAAAGGGGTGCACGACCCTCCTCCCGATGAACCTACTGGACGTCGAGAGAGGCCTCCCCTGTAGAACAAGACAAGGAAGCTCTATGCCTTCCCTAGAGACAGGACTCGAGCATTGTTCGAGTGGGCTGTCAAACATAATAAGATCACTCTTTCAAAGCCGAAGAGGGCTGATGATGTCAGGAGAAGGGATGATCCATGCTTCTGCCTCTATCATCAAATCCTTGGACATCCCATTGAAGATTGCCAAATATTCAAGGACATCGTCCAAGGCTTAATTAAAAGGGGGGAGTTGCAAATGGGAGAGTATAGGGTTGATCCCCCACGCCCTCATGAAATGCCTACTCCGAGGGCATCAATTAACATGATATCTATATGTCAACAGCTGCCTGAAGAAGTGCCAGAGGCTTGCACCTGGCACACTTTTGAAGACTGTATCCTATCGCATGGAAGGGAGCAAGAGAATTGGCAAACATCGCCAACAAAAAAAAGAACAAGATCGGCACCTCGTCCGGCTTCAGGGCCCCACATTCTTGGTGCCATGGACTGGCCCACTCTGTCTCCTACAGTGTCTCTCTGGCATCAAACAGCCCTTCCAATGGCCATTAGAAGGCTAACGGACAATAAAAAGAAACAAGTCCCGGTGCGGGTGCATGAAAAAGCCAGCTCAGCCGTGGAACGACTGCAAGCCATTATAAATGGGCCAGATGAGCACAAGTAGCCCAAGAGCCAGCCTATCCAGCTCAAGAAGCACGCCCTTCAAAGATGCTATGAGTTTCAAGGGCTAACAAAAAGAGCTGAAGAAAAAGCGGGGGTGTTGGAATGCACCAAGCAGCCCCCTGTGGGGGCAGATGCCAGCCATAAAGGGAAAGAAAAAGAAGAATGCAAAGGCTAAAAGGAGATATGTTGCTTTCTCCTGAACACATTGTCAGCCTCGTTCGGCGTGGCTCAAACTACTGACAAAGAAGATGAAGAAATCTATTTGTGCCGAAGGGAGCAAGTCAGGCTAAAGCTTATGCCTCCCACCGTGCTACTGGATCCGGGAGAATATCAAGACACCCGTCGGCTAGCAAGGAGGTGCAACACCATATTCCTCCTCCACTCGGAGGCATAAGACACGGGGAGTTCGTCTCAAAGAAACTGGTCGCATCTGGCAATGATGGCGGGATGCCACTCATCTCCTACAAACTGGAGGCGGAAGATAGCACTCCCGGCCCCTCCTGGCAAGGCCCTGCCGTGATGGCGCTACTATACCAGAAGCAGCAGGAAATTGAAATGCTGCGAAGGCAGCTAAATGAAATGAACATGAGTCCATCTACGCCAAGACCGGCAGAACTTCTACCTGAGATGATACAAGGTGGTATTAGCTCACCTGAAGCCTCAACATGGCTAGTCGTGCCCCGAATAATACCTGAACATGCAGGGGATGCTCTCCCTCGGCAACTCCAGTATGCAGTCTCCTGGGCATGTAAGGGGGCAACTATAGCTCCTCGGACAATGGTGCCAATGAGCCCACATATGCAGTCAGCTATCTTACACCTTAGTCTAGCAGGTCTAACGACAATTGACAAGCTGAGGGTGGAACAAACAATGGATATGAAAATGGCCGAGGGAGAAGTCACCAAGACCGAATTATAAACAATCAAGCAAAAAGACGATGAGTCCGCTATGGACTACATAAGAAGATGGAGAAATCTCCGTGAAAGATGTAGGTATCCTCCAAGCTACGGGGATGATGTTCAAATCTTCAAAAAGAATTTGAAGAAGGAAATCCTGCAAAGGGTCTCTGGCATTGAAGTCAAGACCTTTGAACAGCTGAATGACATCTTGGCTGATATTGAAGCATTTCTGGCAAAGTTTTGCCCGGCTTTTACAACCCTGAGCCAAAGGATTAAACCGAGCGGCAAGCACCAGGCGCAAGAAGAAATCTACACCTCAAATTTTGAAGCCTTCGCGTGACAAAGGAGGGAAATGAGAGAGGCAACTAGCCTTTCTTCGGACAAGCCGGTAAAACAAGAGCCCTCATTAAGGGACAAGATGAAAAGGCCCTACTCCTTTCTGAAGGACAAGACACGGGCTCTCTTTGAGTGGACACGTGAATGCGGCAAAGTTGTGCTCCCGGAGCAGAAGAAGCCAAGCGATGCCGAAATAAAAGACGATCCACGTTTCTGTCCTTATCACCAAGCTCTGGGGCATCCCATTGAGGATTGCTACATGTTTAAGGACATTATTGAACGCCTAATCAAGAAAGGTGAATTGCAAATGGGCGAGTAGAAGGTGGACCCACCGCGCCCTCATCAGATGCCCACCTTGAAAATAGCAGTCCCGCGTGGCCCCACTGCCTCAGCTTCTCCTCACAAGTCTGGTTGAAGCCAACATTCGGAATGTCCGTGCAGCTTGAATGCGGATGCTTGCTAGCAAAAGAAGAATGGCGAATAACACAAAATAAAAAAAGAGGCTCGTTCTGGGGGCAAAAGAAAAAAAAGAGAAGAAAAGAAAAAGAATAAAAAAAAGAAAGAAAAATGATGAATGCAATTCTGCATTGCAGCTCATTGTCGGCACTATCCATGTCGACAGACTCAAAATATACACATGCTTCGCAGCAGTAAAGGCTCTCAACAACACCGTCAAGGTTGGAATAAAACATGGGCCATTCCCCGCAAGCTATAAGTTGCATTTAGGGATAGAGTCATCCTACACTCCGAAGATTAAAGATAGGGGTGTACAGACCCCACCTTCACTCAGTCTACACACAGCAAAGGGGAGCAGCAAAAAGCCTCCACTCAATCGCTGAATCTCTACAAGCAAAGAGTCAGCTGAGCAGGAGCAATAAGCGCGAGTGATACAAGGAAAGCAGGAGGATAAGCCATCTTGAAAATTAACGCCACCAGCCAGTGCAGAATGACATCAATGTCGACAGCAACATGATGAGGCTACTGAAGAAAGCCACTGAGAGATACTCTCTCCAAATAAAAGACCCAACTACATGCAGCTGCAGCTCTGCAAAGGCCAGCTTGATATGGGGAGATGCTTCGTAGCAATGCGGCTAGATACGGCCATAACTCCCCGAAGAAACAAGTAGGTCGGTTAAGCCGGCAAAGAGCCATAAACCCTGTTCTCCTTGGGAGCCTAAAAAAATGATGATGAGAAAAATGAATGATGATGAATGCTAGCTGAATGAACGAGGGGCCGTCACAGATTCCCCAACATCCTTGCTCAGGTTCCTCTCAAGAAGGGGAGAAATTTTTTTTTATGAGGCAAACATGGCCTCCTCATTCGCCTCCATAGGCAAAGGGCTCCCTAGCAGCGTCACACGATGAATGCCCAGGGAACATGAAATGACTGCGCGGTCTGCGGAGCTAGGAAGACCCGCAACTGCAACCACCAACACAAAATGCCAAGAAGATGACGCTTGGTATCGACATCGGGAGCCCATTTCTGCAAGAGCCGCAACTGTTTAGAGCACCTCCCACATAAATCAATTACAAAAGAGGACAGCTGGTGATCCGATGCATAGCTGTTGCCGAATATCCCTTGGGGACAATGTTAATTAATAGTCCTACCGACGCTAAGAAGCCTTCATTGACCACCAGGCCTCCTGTCTCAAAAACGGGTCTAGGCCCCGTTGGGGTACCCCCCTCCATCCTCAACCTGGATCCTCCAACCAGGTCATCAAATAAACCAGATTCTGGCACCTCGTCACAATAATATATGATCCCTGTAAGGGGATACAAGAATAAGCCATGCTGGGTCGTCTACACCCTCAACCCCACTCTCTTCTCCAAGTCAACTAACAAACACCTTTCGGCCTTTGATGGCCCACTATAGTACCCCCTGGTCCCACTAGGGGTTTATGGTGCCTTGCCGACCTCTCACCCTACGGGGATACCTCCCATTTGTCCCGCCAGGATCAGTCCTCCACCATCGGCCTGGAACCTATGCTCCTAGCCGGTGCATCATCATCATCCTTCGGCATGCTGCCGCAGTAACTACACAAATACACCAAGAAATACCAAATTTGTCCCACAGAGCTCACCCTACCACTGCTGGTTTGGACGTTATGCCCTAAACTGAACCCATAAATCTTTACCCTTGGCCTGAGACACTCCGGCCTCGTCGAGCTCTAAAAATTGCCCCCTAGATTGGGCTCATAAATCCTTCCCTTGGCCGGAGACACTCTGTAATGTCTCGAGTTTTTTAGATATTTATCGGATCAGGATCCGTGGGTTTCGGATCACTTTCGTGGGTCCCACATTGAGTTTAGCGGTTTACACGTGTTTTTATCTATCAGACATTCGAAACCCCATGTAGGGTGAACCGTTGTGTTCTCCGACTTTGAGACGTTACCACGACATTGTGCATTTTTCGAGGATCACGGAAAGTATTTTTCCCTATTTTTGATATTTTTTGGAATTTCTAGATTTTCCTATAAATAACCATCCTCACCTTTTCTCTCTCCCCATCTCTCATTCCTCTCACTCTCTCCCTCTCACCTCTCTCACGCTCTCTCCTCTCACCCTCTCTTCTCCAGTGGCCTACGGAGCGGGGCGCGGGCAAGGCGGGGACGACGCGGGCGAGGCACAGGCGAGGATGGGCGAGGATGGGCAAGGATCGAGGCGGTGGAGGCGCGTGGAAGCTCGGCCTCGAGTTCGTGTCCTGGTGGTGTTCCAACGGCGTTTTCTTCACGGATCGGTGTCCACGGCGCGTCAAATCTTTGGTGGAGGTAGGGAGATGGATCCCCGCTCATGTACTTCCATTCCCGTGATTTTGGTAGGCCGTGGTGAGCCGAGCGGGCTTATTTGAGCATTTTGGAGAAAATGCATATTTTTGGGGAGTGAGCCGGATCTAGCATTTTAACCGTATTTTTGGGGTTCAAATGTATCCTCTCTGTGCTAGAGAGGTTGGGGACTAGTTTCCCCATGTTTTCCCCTTCACGTGGGTGTGAACGGGGCGTGGAACGGAGTTTTCCACCGAACTCACCGTTTTCGGGTTTGCGGACTAGTAGCGGTCGTAACAGGGACCGCCACTATCCCTGGCGGTCCTCTGGGGGCTGCTACTTACCCCCCTATGTCGGTTGGTTTTGCGGTCGCGTGATAGACTGCCTAAAGAGTTTAGCGGCATGGTGTGGACAGCCATGCTCCTTGTAGCGGTTAGGCCAGGACCATCTACAGTCTTTGTCGTAACGGGCATGTGGCGGCATGAGGGTGACCACCTAGGTTCCGCGGTGGCCTCGCGACTGGTCGCTAATCTCTGAATAGCGGCCAGGGCACGATCGTTTTCTGTTTTGGAGTCGTTCAAGGTCATGAGGGGTAGCGGCAATGCAGCTAACTGCTAGGTGACACCCAGCGGTCAGGCAATGGACTGCCATCCTTCTTGGCGGTCTGGGAGTGACCGCCTGGGTTTCGAGGGCATTTGGGGCTGTGTGGTCCTGGCTGGACCTCTAGGCCAGGTTTTGCGGTCCTAGCCAGACCGCCAAGCTCTGTGACGGTCCAGGGAGGACCGCCACTTAATTTTCAAGCTTGCCATGCCCGTTTAGCGTTGTGTTGGTCTCCGGTCAACCCGGTTGTGACCCAGTGATCGGCCTTCGACCTCGTGAGTGTCCCGAACATCCCATGGGTTCCGTGACCGCATTTCTGGGGTGTCTGGAGGTACTGTGTTACATCGATTAGCGTGCCTATAGATTTAGAGGGTCCGGGTGACCCTATGTGTGTGTTCCGGGCTTTGTGTTACGCTTGATCGAGTCACCGTGTATCAGTGCAAGTGCGGTGGGGTTTTCCCTGCACGTCGTGAGTTTCTCCGGAAGATGGTTCCCGAGTGGACCAAGTGTATGGCCTTGGACTGCGAGTCCAATCACCCAGCCTGGGGCTAGAGGTTTTTCACTTTTCCCTGGGACAGAAAATCGGCGTGGCGGCTTGTGAGCTACCTTGGGAATCGTGCTTCTGTGTTTTCCACGTGCCCCGTGTGTGTGGCCCTTGGACTATGAGTCCAATTACCCAGCCTGGGGCAGGAGGGTTTCTCAGGTCCCTTTTTGAGGGAATGGTCTCAGTAGTTGTGAACTGCCTCGTGAGTCATCGTGCCGAGGATTCTGACCCTAGGGTTTGAGCAGATTGACGGCGTGGCGCCGTTCGGTGCAACAGTCTTGACCCCGAGTCTCATGACTCAAGGACCATCAGATTTAGTGTAACGACCCGAGAATTCGATTACCGGGAAGGCCCGAAACCCGAGACTCGAACCGCCGCCCACGAGTCGGGAGGGCTCGGAAGGGCTAAAAGGAGTGTGGAGGCACAAAGAAATAGGAAATAAAGTAGGATAATTCAACAATTAACAGAAATAAATAAACAACTATAACAATAGAGTCCAGTTCAACAGAAAGTACAGTCTAAAGTAGTAAAACGTACCACATGCCAAGTAAACACTCGGCCTGGCGAGCTGGCAACTGAGAACCTCTGAACAACATCCTCGAACCACGAGGAAGAACCGCCACACCTGAAAAGTAGGGGTGAGCCTCCTGTCACTAGCCCAGTAGGGATCCCACGGAACCCCAACTGAGAACAACGGAGGCACAGAAAGCTATAACTGCAAGAGCAACAGTAACAGCAGGAACAGTAAACCCGGTGGCCGGTCAAAACTCGGCACTATAACTACTCCTACTGTACTGGTCAAGCAGAAAGAGAAGTCCCGATCTCACGGTCGGGAACCGGACCACACTAGCACCACTTACCGAAGTAAAACACACGGCAACCCCACCGTAGAGGCCTGTCTCCTAGGACACGGCCAACCTGGACACGCTGTCCAAGGTGCAACCCTGACCACCTGGTCACGGGTACCGCACAACAAGATGCAACCTCGGTAAAACTATTAGCACTAGTCTCACGGCACGAGAACCGACACACACGCCACGGCGAAACTCCCAGAACTCAATGGTCAACACGACTAAAAACCCGAAGGTCGAAGTCACAGAGACTGACTGACAGTCTGTCACTCCAGACTCGACAGGAGTACCTCCCACTAGAAGCACAGTCGGTAGCGTCCCCTGACGTCTTACACCGCACCGCATGTGAACTGCCTGACGTGGTAGCGCCTACCAGAGGCACGGACACCGAATAAGTAACCACAAAGCAAGTGACTAGCAGGGGTCACGCCCGTCAACGTGGGTCCAACCGCCCCCAACCACGTGTGCACACACATACCATGCGTACCAAGTCTGGCCTCTAACTGGTTTTCCCCTCAGCCGGACTCTGGCTGCAAGACGTGGGGCCCGACGGAAACCAGTCTAAAAACCATCCTCAGGGTAAGCTCGTCCACCTACTCCCAGGTGGGACCAGCACACGCGTACTGGTAGGCTACGACTAGTGGAGGGTCACTGAAGGAGTAGACTCTCAAGTCAACGAAAAACAACGTCCAAACCCGACGAAGTAAGGGGACCGTCCCACGTACCAGCACAGTCGCACGGTGACCACGGTCGGAAAAGAAATGGGACTTACAGTCCACGGGCCACGCACCCGGCCACGCAGAAACGTAGAAGCACGGTTCCCAAGGCAGCTCACAGGCCGCCAAACCGAATCCCACTCTCAGGGAAAAGCGGGAACCCTCCAGCCCTAAGCTGGGCAACTAGACTCACAGTCCAAGCCCACACACATGGCCCACACGGAAAGCATAGAAGCACGATTCCCAGGGCAACGCACAAGCTGCCACGCCGATAACTGGACTCGCAGTCCAAGGTCAAACACACGGCCCTCTCGGGAATCATCTTCCAGGAACACTCACGACATGCGGGTGAGACCCCACCGCACACACACCGATACACGGTGACTCGATTAAGCGTAACACAAAAGCCCGAAACACGAGGAGTCACCCGGACCGTCAAACCCACGGACATGCTAAACGAGGTAGCACGGTCCTCCCTATACCCTCAAAACATGGACATAAAATCCTCCGGGTGTCTGGGGCATTCACGAGACCGCAAGTCAACCACTGGGTCGCAACTGGGTCGACTAGGGACCTACACAACGCGAAACGATCGCGGCAAGCACGAAGAACCACTTCGGCGCAACACAGTGCCTGGCGGTCTATCTTTGGGCCATCACAGCTGTAACGGTCCAAGGCTAGACCGTCAAAGCACTCTAACGGTCCAACACAGGAGCGTCACGCGAGAGGGGCAACACTGACTGTGACGCACCCACCCTGGGGCATCAGAGTCTCTAACGGACCAAGCCTAGTGCGCTAGAAGACAGAACGAAACAGGTTGTGACGCACATCCCTCAGGCGTCACAGCCTCTGACGGTCCTACCTAGGTGCGTCAGAAGAATGGGTTGAGTCAGCTATGACGCTCCCATTCAGGGGCGTAACAGTGCTCTAACGATCCTACCTAGGCGCTTCAGAGACTCGTGACCCCAACGGTCCGAAAACACGAAAACAGATGTAGCGGTCGAACCCAGGCGCGTCTCACTCTCTGGCGGTTTATCGTAAGACTGCCAGAGCAATCGACGCCCTGCCGACAGAACAGGACCCTGTGACGCTTCCTCCTTGGGGCACCACAGCACGTAACGCACCCACCCTGGAGCGTTACAGATTGTGACGGTCACTGGAAGGACCGTCACATTGTCCCGAGAATGCTACGGCGGGAAACGACCCAAAAATCGTCCCACGCCCCAATACCTCCATGGGAGAGGGGGAAAACAAGGGGGAAGCCCCCAAATTGCCCTTAGCATGCATCTACGGCCTCGGATCGGCCAAAAACGCGATGGATCGACGGATCGACTCACAACCCCAAAAATATGGATTTTTCCCAAAAATCCCCAAATACGCCCGCTCGGCTCACCACGGCCTACAAAACTTGCGGGAAAGGGAATGCACGAGCTGGGGGTCCATCTCCCTGCCTCCATCGAAGAAACGACGCACCGTGGACGCCGATCCATGAAGAAACGCCGTGAAACCCTCACCGGCTCGCGACCGCGCCACGAGCTCCCACACGCCTCCACCGCCTCGATCCTCGCCCATCCTCGCTCGCGTCCTCGCCCGCGCTGCCTCCGCCTCACCCCCGCCTCGCTCCGTCGGCCGCCGGAGAAGAGAGGGGAGAAAGAGAGCGTGAGAGAAGAGAGAGGGTGAGAAATGAGAAATAGGGAGAGAGAAAAAGGGAGGGGGGTTTATATAGAAAATTCAAAAATTTCAAAAAATACCAAAAAATAGAAAAATACACCCCCATGATCTTCGGAACACGCTGATCGCCGTGGTAATGTCTCGGCGTTGGAGAACGCAACGGTTCACCCTGTACGGGGTTCCGAAGGTCCTACAGACAGAAAATACGCGTAAAACCCAAAACGCAACCCGGGACCCACAAAGGCGCTCCGAAAATTACAGAAAATTATCGGCGTGCTCCTCACCACACCATGGACCCAACGAAACTCACAGACACACCACCGATGGGTCCGACAATCCGATAAAAATAGTTCGAAACCCGATCGGACTCAAATCCGAAACACACGGAAAGACGATCCGAAACCCACGGATCCATATCTGAAAAACTCGGGGCATTACAGCCCTCCCCCTTAAAGGAATTTTGTCCTCGAAATTTGGGACAACCGTGGGACACGGGGGAAGAACGTACAGAAAACCTCGATTCACACGAAAAGCTCCGGACTTGAGGGACGCAGTCAGACTTATAATCACGAACAACACCTCGCTCCGCGCCGTGCAGTCCGGTGTCACCTCTGTCACAACCAACCCAATCATGGCATTGCTGCCACCGTCTCGCTCACCGAGAAAAGGCAATCCTCGACACGAGAAATAGCTACCAATCCATCCAATGGTCAGTAGACAAATCACACATCAGCTTCACAACCAGCTGACTGGTCGCACACCCTTCTCAAGGGAACAACCAATACAGAGCCTCCACCAGCTCAAGCAACTATCTCAACAGACCGCAACCAAAACATCGGCTCAGCACCAAGAATCACCTTACACCTGGCAAGCTGAAAGCCAGACATATTGCTGTGCCAACTCTGTCAGAAGACAAACTTCGACAAAGCCTAGATCCCGTCCGGAAAGGCACATCACAGAAACGACCACCAAAGGTCTCACCAACACGCAGCTCTCACCACTCTCAATGCGCAACCACCAGCATCTTCTGTCTGTGAAAAGACCATCCACTGGTCGCCAGATATACGTCAACGGGAAACCTCCACCGGCCCAGCAAGCATGATCCAACTCATGACAGGCCATCCGCCGACTCACCCAGACAATTACCACATCTCGAGCTGCACTCCTCTCAGACGCCGCGTCCGATCTCGATCATTGCGCTAACTCGACCCTTTCAGGGGAGCACGATGAAATCAAATGACAAGATCCTGGTGTCTTCAGTCATCACCTCACTTGACTCAGACTTACAGGGGAACCATCCCATGCTGATCACCAAACTAGGGATAACCATTGCGACACCAACGTCCTATCAAGGACCACCATTCCGATGCCAATCTCACTAAAAGGCCTCCGCCCACAGGCATCACTTTTCCGGCTGGTCTCATCACATCCCTCGACCTTCGTCAGGCGACATCCTCAACAACCCCATCCGGGTCCAACACCGACGCCTGACACGGCTTCCAACATAGGAATAGGGTACTCATGCAGCGCACTAGCCAGCACATTCCTCAACACTACATTCTGCTAGTGCCAAGAACCATAATATCTCGAGCAATGGCACGGCAACAACACGTTTCACACAGAGGAACCAATCCTCCAATGGTCAACGCAAACTCAGGAATCCGCCCGTAGCAACCAACGCTACGATCCTGAACCAGTGGGTCACAAGCCCACCAGGCTTCCGCTGCGCACTTTGATCCACGCGCATAGCCACAAATTCTTGAAAATACCGCCCAACCGGCACTCGTCCTTATGAAAAAGCACCAACACACCCTCACCCGACAAGGGAATGGGCACCACTTCTCACCGGCAACCACCTGGCCAAGACAAGGAGCACGTCTCGCACAGACTTCATGGCACACAATGCCAACCAATCCGGACACGCAATGCAAGACGACGAACCTTAGCCAAACATGATCTCTCCAACCAAAGGAGAAACCAGCACACTTTCGTCCAACGGAAGAACTCCACGCTCGACCTGACCTCAAATCTCGCGCATGCTGGGAACGACACCTTCCAGCATCGAGAAAACCATCGCTTCCATCAGGTCAGCGCCTCTGACACATTCGACGAGTGTCACGTCGAACCACGATCACAACATCTTTCGATGCACCACCGCTGCAATTCCTCAAACTGCAGCACACCACGCCAAGAGCCGCAACACGAGCCATAACGATAACCACCGACGCTCATCCTCGAGTCCCGAAACTCACTGTGGAACCTTCACATCTCAGACTAAATCCAACGCAAACACAGCCCATTCATACACAAGAGCGCAGGAACAAGACTTACTGGGACACCACAGCCCAATCCTGCCTCGAAATCCATAAAACAATCGGGACCGACACGTCACTTCTGATGCCACAAAGCACGACAAGGACATCAGGCTCGACGAAACAGCAGCTCACCGAGAAGATCCTCCGCTCACACGAGCACACTTCTCGATCAGAACACCTCAGGAGCTGGACAAACCTCAAGTTAGAGTGGCCAAAAACTGACAGCAGCTCCCTCGAAGCATGCTTACGGCCACTTAACCACGAATAATCCTCTCCAGCCACCTGACCACGCTGCAGATTCCTCGAACGCAGCACCGCGAGTTCACGCCTGATAGCAACCTCTGCCCAACGCAGCACAACCAGGGCCACCACCGATGAGGGAGAAGGCTCTCGACCTTGATCCTTAGACCCCACGCTGGCACGAAAGCCGCGGACAGTAACCACCTTCACAGCGCCGTACCGCGCACTCAAGCTCTCAAGCGAGAAATTAGGCGGAAAGAGAACACAAAACCCTAAGCCAGCTGCCGACTGTACTGGACCTTATGGACTCTGATCACTGTAATATTTCAAATTCCTATGTACGTCCACAACCACTGCTCTGATACCAGCTGTAATGACCCGAGAATCCGATTACCGAGAAGGCCCGATAACTCGAGACTCGAACCGCCGCCCACGAGCCGGGAGGGCTCGGAAGGTCTAAAAGGAGTGTGGAGGCACAAAGAAATAGGAAATAAAGCAGGATAATTCAACAATTAACAAAAATAAATAAACAACTACAACAACAGAGTCCAGTCTAATAGAAAGTACAGTCTAAAGTAGTAAAACATACCACATGCCAAGTAAACACTCGGCCCGGTGAGCTGGCAACTGAGAACCTCTGAACAACATCCTCGAACCACGAGGAAGATCCGCCACACCTGAAAAGCAGGGGTGAGCCTCCTATCACTAGCCCAGTAGGGATCCCGCAGAACCCCAACTGAGAACAACGGCGGCACAGAAAGCTATAACTACAAGAGCAACAGTAACAGTAGGAACAGTAAACCCAGTGGCCGGTCAAAACTCGGCACTACAACTACTCCTACTGTACCGGTCAAGCAGAAAGAGAAGTCCCGATCTCACTGTCGGGAACCGGACCACACTAGCACCACTTACCGAAGTAAAACCCACGGCAACCCCGCCGTAGAGGCCTGTCTCCCAGGACACGGCCAACCTGGACACGCTGTCCAAGGTGTAACCCTGACCACCTGGTCACGGGTACCGCACAACAAGACGCAACCTCGGTAAAGCTATTAGCACTAGTCTCACGGCACGAGAACCGACACACACACCACGACGAAACACCCGGAACTCAACGGTCAACACGATCAAAAATCCGAAGGTCGAAGTCACAGAGACTGACTGACAGTCTATCACTCCAGACTGGACAGGAGTACCTCCCACTAGAAGCACAGTCGGTAGCGTCCCCTGACGTCTTACACCGCACCGCAGGTGAACTGCCTGACGTGGTAGCACCTACCAGAGGCACGGACACCGAACAAGTAACCACAAAGCAAGTGACTAGCTGGGGTCATGCCCGTCGACGTGGGTCCAACTGCCCCCAACCACGTGTGCACACACAGACCATGCGTCCCAGGTCTGGCCTCTAACTGGTTTTCCCCTCATCCGGACTCTGGCTGCAAGACGTGGGGCCCGACGGAAACCAGTCTAAAAACCATCCTCAGGGTAAGCCCATCCACCTACTCCCAGGTGGGACCAGCACACACGTACTGGTAGGCTACGACTAGTGGAGGGTCACTGAAGGAGTAGACTCTCAAGTCAACGGAAAATAACTACAAAACTCGACGAAGTACGGGGACCGTCCCACGTACCAGCACCGTCGCACGGTGACCATGGTCGGAAAAGAAACGGGACTTACAATCCACGGGCCACGCACCCGGCCATGCAGAAACGTAGAAGCACGGTTCCCAAGGTAGCTCACAGGTCGCCAAACCGAATCCCACTCTCAGGGAAAAGTGGGAACCCTCCAGCCCTAGGCTGGGCAACTGGACTCACAGTCCAAGGCCACACACATGGCCCACACGGAAAGCACAGAAGCACGATTCCCAGGGCAACGCACAAGCTGCCACGCCGATAACTAGACTCACAGTCCAAGGCCAAACACACGGCCCTCTCAAGAATCATCTTCCAAGAACACTCATGACATGCGGGGAGACCCCACCGCACACACACCGATACACAGTGACTCGATTAAGCGTAACACAAAAGCCCGAAACACGAGGAGTCACCCGGACTCTCAAACCCACGGGCATGCTAAACGAGGTAGCACGGTCCTCCCGATACCCTCAAAACACGGATACAAATCCCCCGGGTGTCTGGGGCATTCACGAGACCGCAAGTCAACCACTGGGTCGCAACTGGGTCGACTAGGGACCTACACAACGCGAAACGATCGCGGCAAGCACGAAGAACCACTTCGGCACAACACAGTGCCTGGCGGTCTATCTTTGGGCCGTCACAGCTGTAATGGTCCAAGGCTAGACCGTCACAGCACTCTAACGGTCCAGCACAGGAGCGTCATGCAAGAGGGGCAACACTGACTGTGGCGCACCCACCCTGGGGCGTCACAGTCTCTAGCGGACCAAACCTGGTGCGCTAGAAGATAGAACGAAACAGGTTGTGACGCACACCCCTCGGGATGTCACAGCCTCTGACGGTCCTACCTAGGCGCGTCAGAAGAATGGGCTGCTTCAGCTCTGACGCTCCCATTCAGGGGCGTCACAATGCTCTGACGGTCGTACCTAGGCGCGTCAGAGACTCGTGCCCCCAACGGTCCAAAAACCTGAAAACAAACGTAGCGGTCGAACCCAGGCGCATCACACTCTCTAGCGGTTTATCGTAAGACCGCCAGAGCAACCGACGCCCTGCCGACAGAACAGGACCCTATGACGCTCCCTCCTTGGGGCGCCACAGCACGTAAGGCACCCACCCTGGGGCGTTACAGACTGTGACGGTCACTGGAAGGGCTGTCACACCGTCTCGAGAATGCTACGGCGGGAAACGACCCAAAAATCATCCCACGCCCCCATACCTCCACGGGAGAGGGGGAAAACAAGGGGGAAGCCCCCAAATAGCCCCTAGCATGCATCTACGGCCTCGGATCGGCCAAAAACGCGATGGATCGACGGATCGACTCATAACCCCAAAAACATGGATTTTTCCCAAAAATCCCCAAATACACCCGCTCGGCTCACCACGACCTACAAAACTTGCGGGAAAGGGAATGCACGAGCTGGGGGTCCATCTCCTTACCTCCACCGAAGAAACGACGTGCCGTGGACGCCGATCCACGAAGAAACGCCGTGAAATCCTCGCCGGCTCGCGACCGCGCCACGAGCTCCCACGCGCCTCCATCGCCTCGATCCTCGCCCATCCTCACCCGCGTCCTCACCCGCGCCGCCTCCGCCTCGCCCCCGTCTCACTCTGTCGACCGCCGGAGAAGAGAGGGGAGAAAGAGAGCGTGAGAGAAGAGAGAGGGCGAGAGGATGAGAAATGAGAAATAGGGAGAGAGAAAAAGGGAGGGGGTTTATATAGAAAATCCAAAAATTTCAAAAAATATCAAAAAATAGAAAAATACACCCCCACGATCTTCGGAACATGCTGATCACCGTGGTAATGTCTCGGCGTTGGAGAACGCAACGGTTCACCTTGTACGGGGTTTCGAAGGTCCTACAGACGAAAAACACGCGTAAAACCCAAAACGCAACCCGGGACCCACAAAGGCGCTCCGAAAATTATAGAAAAATACCGGCGTGCTCCTCACCACACCACGGACCCAAGGAAACTCACTGACACACCATAGGTGGGTCCGACAATCCGATAAAAATAGTCCGAAATCCGATCGGACTCAAATCCGAAACACACGGAAAGACTATCCGAAACCCACGGATCCAGATCCGAAAAACCCGGGGCATTACATTTAGTGAGTCTAGAGGACTGTCCAGAGTCTAGTGGCTTGGCGCCACTTGGTTCTTCGTGACTTTCGTGTAGGGTGCGTGTGTGTTTCTCAGAGTTTCTCCTCGTAGAGTGGTCACATTAGTGACTCCCCACTAGTCGTAGCCTTCCGACACGGGTGTGATCCCACCAGGGAGTGGTGGCGAGGCTTTACCCGAGAGAGACGGTTTTTAGGCTGGTTACCGTAGGGCCCCACGTCTTGCAGCTAGAGTCCGACTGAGGGGAAAAACCAGTCAAAGGGCCTGACCTGGGACGCGTGGTCAGTGTGTGCACACGTGGTTGGGGGCAATTGGACCCGCGCTGATGAGCGCGACCCTAGCTAGTTCTTGTTCTGTGTTCCTGGTTACTGTACGGTGTCCTTGTCTCCGCCTGGGGTGCCACAGCGAGACACCTGAGACTGTGGACTAAGTCGTCAGTGGACGCATCCAGCCTTGCTTCTAGTGACAGGTACTCCCGTCACGTGAGTTGTGACTCTCCTATTTTCGGGTTTCATTTCCCGTCTGCGAGACGTAGTTCCCCCAACAGTTTCAGGGAGTGTTCCCGAGGTAGAGGTCTAGGGGTTTTCCGGTGAGCGTCCCCGAGGGTTTTCCCTAGACGGTGTTGGGTCCGCGACTGCGAGGTCGTGATCGTTTCTTCTGGCGGCATAGCCAGAGGTTCTCTCGTTAGTTCGGTAGTCCCCCGACTGCGAGATCGGGGCGTGTTTTTCCGGTACAGTAGGAGTAGCTGTAGTGCCGAGTTCTGACTGACCACCGGTTCGTTGCTCCTACTGTAGTTGTTGCTGTTTTCCTTTCCGCTACCACCGTTGTTCTCGGATGGGGTTTCACGGGATCCCTACTGAGCTAGTGACAGGAGGCTCACCTCTGCTTTTCAGGTGCGATAGTTCTTCCTCGAGGTTCGAGGGTGCTGTGCGGAGGTCCTTAGTTGCTAGCTCGCCAGGTCGAGTGTTCACTCAGTATTGGGTATGTTCTCGACCTTAAATTGTACTTTTGTTGGACTAGACTCTGTTGTAGTTAGATTATTTATTTCTGTTAATTGTTGAATTGTCCTGCTTTATTTCCTATTTTCTTATACCTCCACACTCCTTTTCAGCCCTTCCGAGCCCTCTCGGCTCGTGGGCGACAGGCTAGGATTCGAATGGTATCAGGTTCTTCCCAGTATCCGAACCTTGGGTCACACTCTACCCTCGCTGAGCTCTAAAAATTACCCCCTAGTCCAACTGGACCGAGCCCATGAACCTTTTTCCCTTGGCCTGAGGCACTCCGCCCTCGCCGAGCTCTTAAATATTGCCCCTTAGATTGGACTAATAAACCTTTTCTCTTGGCTTGAGACGCTCCGCCCTCGCCGAGCTCTTGGATATTAATCCCTAGCCCCACTGGCACAATAAACACTTGAGTTCATTAATAGTCCCACCAAACAAAGTATCCCGTATCTTGGACGAGTCTACGCCAGGGAGCTCAACAAAAAAAGAGAAGAGAATAAATTCAATAAATATAAAAATGAATGATGATCTAAAATAAACTTCATAAATCAATAAATTCAATAAACTTAATAAACCTGACAAACCTAATAAACCAACAAACCAAATAAACCCAACAAACCCAACAAATCAATAAACTCAATAAACCAATAAATCAAATAAATCAAACAAACCCAATAAATCCAACAGATCAATGAACTCAATAAACCAATAAATCCAACAAACCAAATAGACCCAAACAAACCCAATAAACCCAATGAACCCAAAAGAAACCTGCTAAATCAAATCAACCAACCAACAAAAAAAAATAACAACAAAAAAAACCTTCTACCGTCAGCATCATGACCTTCCATCTTGGTTGGCACATAAATCAACAAAAAATCTTCTACCGTCAGCATCACGACCTTCCGTCTAGGCTGGCGTATAAACTAACAAAAAAGATCTCTTTACTGTCAACATCATGACCTTCTGTCTAGGCTGGCGCGTAAACCAACAACAAAAAACCTTCTACCATCAGCATCATGACCCTCCGTCTAGGTTGGTGTCACGTCCCGAATCGATAGTAGCGGAAGATATACTCGGAACGTGGCAGCGAAACAGTCATGTCAATCAAAGTGATATAACCAACACATAAAAATAACACACAACACCAATGACACAAGGAGGCCATAATTTAACAAAAATATAATTTTATTTGTTGGACTCCCAAATTGATTTTGGGTATATGGTTTTGATGATTCCAAAACATGTGTGTCTTGGCGTTAATTTCACTCATCTCATTGTTAGTGGCAATTCGAGTGAACTTGCATGGTTGTATGAAATGTGATATTGATGCATTTGTATTCGTGCAAGTTTTATATGTTTTGAATTCAAATCTTCACTCTTGAGAATATGACATGTGAATGGAAAAATTATGCTCAAGCTTGAATTGCATGTTTATGTGAGGTTTGATGTAGTGAGTTTATGCATTTTCAATTAAAAAATGCTAGTTACAAAGGAGAAGGTTATTTGATTTCAATGCTCATACTAATGTGGTATTCTTCATGGTTTTGCAGGGTATATGAAGGTTTTTGATCATATTGGACATGGGTCGATCCATAGGGTCGACCCTCACTGTATTGAGGGCTGGCTAGAAGTGTTGGTATGAGTAAAGTGTATGGGTCGACCCGATGGGTCGACCCTCTGTGGCTCCAGCTCTGTTTTACCTGGCCTGTGCACAAAAAGCACAGGGGTGACCCATAGGGTCGTCGACCCCTTCCGGACGGGATTTGTGAATCTCATTAAAACTCATTTATTTGGCCTCATAACTTTACCAAATTGCCCCCTCTTCCATTCTAACTATGTGGGGAGGTTCTTAGACAATTCTAGAAGGGGTATCCATGTCTTTTAGCCCCTCTCTTGGATATATATAGCTTTGCTATGAATTTGGGATATTCATCTAAGGGTTTTGAATTTTCTTGTGCAGGACGAAGAATGGGGGGGAGGAAGAACGTGGAGAAGCGTTCAACCCCTTCATCTCTTGATTCGAACCCTGAAGATCAAGGATCCATGAGAGGATTCATCATCTACATCACCTATTGAAGCCGGAGCGCCATCTACGAGTTTAGAGGATCGAGGTTTCGAGGGCGAAGTGTTAGATTCGAGTTTCATCACTCCGAAATCCAAAGAAATGCCTTGCAATGAGTTCATCTACATGAGGAGAAGATTTTCTAGCCCTTCCTTAAGCTTTTCTTAGTTGATGTTTAGTTGAGCTTAATTTTTGGACGATCAGATCTGTATTTTCTTTGAATATTCCTGCTGAATCCTTATGGTTTGTGTGTTAACTACGTGTGAGCAGCATTTTGTGGACGTTGTGTTGCAACTTGTGCAGTGTGTGGTGTTTTGCTACGCCTTGTAGCGTGTGAGTCTGTACGAGACACCGTCTCTGTGGTGTGTAGGAGATGCATTCTCCGTTCTACTTCGTTTGAAGTGTGTAAAGCCTCACCAAGTTGGTGAGGGGTGGACGTAGGCAGACGTGTAGGTCTCGCCGAACCACCTTAAAAATCTCCTGTGCACTTCTTGATTGATTGATCATTTTGTGGTTGTTTGATAATTTTTGGATGATCAGATCTGTATTTTCTTTGAATATTCCTACTGAATCCTTATGGTTTGTGTGTTAGTTGCGTGTGAGCAGCGTTTTGTGGAGGTTGTGTTGCAACTTGTGCAACGTGTGGTGTTTTGCTATGCCTTGTAGTGTGTGAGTCTGTAGGAGACACTGTCTCCATGGTGTGTAGGAGATTCATTCTCCGTTCTACTTCGTTTGAAGTGTATAAAGTCTCACCAAGTTGGTGAGGGGTGGACGTAGGCAGATGTGTAGGTCTCGCCAAACCACAATTTGCATGAAAATAAACTCACTAAAGAAGATGAGAGGGGTAAAAAAAAGAACTCAGAAGAGATATAAAGAGGAACTAAGACAACCACAATTTGTAAAGATGAACTTTTATTAAGATGGAAGTGAAAAGTACACTATGAAAATAAAAAATTACAACTCATAAAATAAAGAAAAGGGGAAAGAATATAGCCAAGATGAAGATGAAGATCGCCGTGGAAAGATGTGAATGAAGAAGCCGTCGTCGTCCACGTCACGAGCCTTGGAACGTCACCCGCCTTGATGTGCACGCCACCATACAAGGAGAGTTGTGAAGGACACACTTTGGAGAGAAATATAGAGAGAAGTGTGGAAGGGTTTGTGTGGAGATGAAGAAGGAAGAAGATGAGAAAGTAAGACAGTGGGAAAATAAATATAACTCATAAACGAAGAAGAATTGGAGGAAGTGATAGAAGAAGAAAATCTAGATCTATAACAGAGGAAGAATTTTGATAAAAAACTCAGAGACAAAAGAAGAGTGGAAGGGCTTCAAAATGGAGGAAGAATAGAGACTAGCATCTTAGATGAATGATACAAATGGGAAGATAGCACCTTGAAAAGAGAATATAACTTTCAAACTAAAAGAAATTAGAAGTTGATGCAGAAGAAGAAGTTGTAGAGCATTTAAAAAGGAAGAACTTTTGTGAAGAAACAAAGAGGAGAAGAGAATCAGAAATGGGGGGAATAAGGGGAAGAATCAGAGAGAAATACTGATTTACAGATGAACAGGACAGGACAGTGAAAAACATAAAATAACTTTAAAACAAGAAGGAATTAGAAGATGATGTAGAAGAAGAAATTACAGAGCATTTAAAAATAAAGAACTTACATGAAGAGTGCAAGAGCCGAAAATGAAGCGAAGGGGGAAAAATCGATGACCTAAGATGTGAGAGGGAGAGGGAGAGTGAAAAATTGCCAAAAGAAGCTAGGACTCCCCTTCTCCTCCTTGTCATGGGCTATTTATAGGGAAAGTCGGGTCAATGGAGGGTGGAGATTGTATCAAAAGGAGATGAATGACTGAGATTTAGGTAGAAGATGATGTATGGAGAAAAGTAAAAGGAGGTGGGTACCCTCTTTTTTGGACTTCGGGCACCCCCTTTCTTGGACTTCGGGCACCCCTTTCCCAAGGCTCATCATGTCTCTCTTTTATTTCAAACTTTGAATTCAATTTTCCTTCCAACCAAAATATGTGTTTCTTTTCCTCAATTTCAAACTTTTGAAATTTCTTTTCCCTCCAACCAAAATATGTGCTTTTGACTTAGTCAAAGCGGTGATGATAGTTTTGCCTCCGACTTCTTTTACAATTACCTTCAGTGTCATGCACACATATAATTATGATTTAATCCATAAAAATTACCATAATGTGCACATGAATCACAATTGCTCATAATTATGTAATGGAGAATTAATGTTCATGGCTCTCAATTCCATTTTATTAAATAAAATCGTTAAATTAATTAATTTACGTGAAAAGTCTAATCTACATGCGAAGTTGAGATTAACGATAGATCATGCATAATTACTTAATTATATGCACATAAAATGATGTACATGCGATGAATTGTCATAGAGAATGGACACTTATCACATCCCCCAACTTACTCATTGCTACTCCCTTAGCAATGCAAATAAATAAAAATTTAGGACTAACAAGAGTTTGTAAAATTCATACTCTCATATCCAGCTCTCCCTTCATAGAATCAACCAAAGATTAAAAATATGGAATCATTAATGCACACTAGTCTTATGTAGGAACTTAATAGTACATGATTAAGAATTCAAATCAAAGTTCAATAGCACCTGTGCATGTGTAACTACCAAATCCACAGCTTAGACAATTGCATCCCCCATTTACTCTTCCAAATAAGTGCCTTTCAACCCTGCACCTCTTAATCAGAGCATTAAGCATATTAACTTTTTATCTGCCTTATTGCTTCGTTCCTTAGGGATTTTTTTTTATTTTACTTTTCTACACACATGTGCTGCACTACCCTTCACTATTTAATGCGAACCTCGAAGCAAGTCCGGTTTCACAGATCAAAGTTCCCTTATCCTTTTGACGTGAAACTCAACACGTCTTAGGTGAAGTAGGCCCGGTTACTCAGATTCGGAGTATTTTTCATGATATTTACTTTTCTCAATTTTTGTTCAATTGCGCTTTTACACTAATTTTTGATAGATAACTTAACAAGTTTATAAAAGATCTCTTCTTTACGAAGTGCAGAATGTCAGGCAACATACCAAAAATAGCAGAAGGCTTGTCCGGTCATATTTTATTAGCGTACAAGTGATTTTTATTTTTCTAAAGTGCACATGAACTTTAAAGAGATTCTTAAATCAGTTTTCCATGGCTAGATTAAATATTTTTTTCATCATTCTTCTCCTAGTCTTTTCTATTCCAGAATTATTTTCAATAGAAACATGAATCATGAAACTCCAAATGATTTTTTTTTATTTTGAAAAAATGAGGTTGTATAAATGAATGCAACATGTGCAATGGCATGATTTTCGTCCCTCCAATTTAAATGACATTGTCCTCAATGGCATGAACAATATGAAATAATAGAACAATGTAGACATGAAATTTGTGAAGGAACGGGACAACCTGACGGAAGTGAACGTCGACGGGCATCCTTGCTGGAATGAAAGACGGTATTTGGCTTTGAAGATTTGGACAACAGAGCAAGCAATCTTCTCTCCCCCAACTTATCCTTTATTCACACCTGAAAAAAAACACAAGAAACACTTGAGTTGTCTCCCAAGAAGTCATTTATTAGCACACGAAAATCATAAAAATTATGGGTTGCCTCATAAGAAGCGCTAAGTTTAACGTCTTCAGCTAGACGCAGGTAAACTCTATAACCAACGAGTTGATTTTAAAATGAGCCACCAGAGCATTTTATCCTTGTCAAAATTTTCTTTTTCATGCCCTGAGAGAAACAACTGTAACTGGTGAGTATAAGGGCAAAGCATATATCGGGATGGAAGCATTGTAAAAGGACCACCCTGATCAGAGAATGGAGGAGGAACATTGGTAAAAAGACTGTCATCAATTATGAAATATTCCTCCTGAAGGTCTGAAGAAGGTGTGAATGAATTAATGCAGACCTTATCATCTCTCAAATAATTATTTTCCACCTCAATTTTAGAAATTTCATGAATGTTATTGAGGTGAGAATAGATTGGAGGGTGACGGGTTCCCATAAATTGATTAATGTCAAGGAGAATACAAATCTCAAGAGTCAAAGAAACGTGCTCCTTAACATGGTCGTGAGAGTCAATGGGATCTGCCAACTCGGCTAGAGCAAAATCAGACCAATCGACTGGAAGAATGTCAAAAGAATTACTGTGGTCATGAATTGGCAAAAGCTCTACCCTTTCCTCCAGATTGAAATTATCATGTGGCACACTCAATTCATTCAATTCCTTATTAACCCCAACTTCATTGTTCAAATAAATGTTCAATTCTTGTTCCATCTTCATTTCTTCTTCCTTCCCATCTTCAAAGGGAATTTCAACAAATTCGGGGAAAGACATTTGATCATAGATTTGAGATTCATTATTTTCCGCCTCTCTCCCAACTTGAGATCATCCACCTCTCTAGCATTCTCCTCATAAGGGTAATCAAGCACAAGCTCCTCAAATTTAATTTTAGGAGGGGGAATATGATCATTCATTAGTTCATCACCTTCCTTTATTTCTTTTCCAGCAAATTCTTCAATCCCCTCAAATTTTGTAGGTTCCTCATTCAAATATTCCTAACAAGATCTCTCCAAAATTCCTTCATCTTCTGAGTCACAGTGGATCTGAATGTTATGATAATGAGAATTCAAGGATTGATCGTAGTTAGTATCGAGAATTTGATGAGTAAGAGTGGGTCTAGAGTAATCAAAGAATTGATCTCCCTCCATGTTTTTGACTTCCTTGGTCAACCTATTGGTTTGCTCTTAGAGGGATAGACTTTGGAGAATTAACTGATTGAATTGATCATCTGGATTATCATCTGAGGGTGAAAGAGATGAATAGCAAGGAGAAGAATGGTGTGTATGTTGGGCTACATCATAATAGTCATTAGAGTTTGGGGCCCGAATTTGATTTTCACTTTTCTCTTGTTCTCCCCCCAACTTAGACTCCTCATTATTCTCCTTGACCATTACAAATTGAGATTCATTAGCTTCCCCCCAATTTTCTTGATATGGCTGCTCCATGTTATCCTCATCATCAAAAATTATTTGAGAGTTGTTGAATTGATGATTGATGGATGGATCATTCAATGTGATATTATACTCGTAATCAGAAAATAGATTTTCAAAATTTTCCTTGGGGAGACTAGCACATTGGTCCATTTCAAGCACTCTATCATGTTGGTCAAGCCGGGCTTGAATAATTTGGCTCTGAGTTTGAAGGGATTGCTGATTGGCCAAGATGAGTTGAGTCATTTTATTAAACCTTTCCTCAAAATCAGACTTTGGAAGAGTTGAATAGGTTGAGTGGTACTCAGACTGTGGTGAGTAACAATCAGAATAGAAGTCAGTCTGGTACTGAGGTAGTGGGGAGTAGATGGGTTGTCCTTGGGAATGAGCTTGATTGTAAGGATCATTGGAATATGAAGTCCAATCTGAAAAGTATAAGTTTGAAGGATTTTGCATGGGGTCTTGGTAATGTGTCCAAGAAGATGATTGTTAGTTTTCTCACCTACGATATGGATTTGTGCGAGAGAAAGAGGTGAAAAAATCCGATGACAATTGATAAGGTTCTTAGGTGAAACATGAATTATTAACCCCATTGTGAAAGAGTGAAGGAGTTTGATGACAATGAGTAAATGAAGGATTTGAATTCAAAGTCTGCATGGTTGAACATGAAAGAATCTATTAATGGGTATGAACAAAAGTGGATATGACAATGCAAAAGATCCAAAAAAATGGGTGATTTTTTATTTTTTTATTTTGATTTTTTTATATTTTGTAAAAATTTTTTTGTTTTGTTTTAATTTTTTATATCTTTTTACATACACAAATAAGTTGACACACAATTTACCTAATGACCTAGATGTGACCTACACCTATAAATACGGTTTCACAAAATGACTAAAGTGCAACTTAAGTTCACCCTCAATATTTTCACCGGCCAGGTAAGGGGTGGGGTAGTGGGAGGCTCCCCCTACTTTCGTAGGGACCTAATTATGTCAAACCACAATCCCGCTTAAGGTGTTTGTCGTCCGACCATCTTACCTTACGCATCGGTTTCCACAAGAGGGTAAACTCAAATCGTACTAAAATCACAGTGTGATCCTAGGGTCAATGTCTACTGATTTTTATTTAAGACTTAGGTCATGCAAAGATGTAAGGGAAAATATGATTTGTGGACTAAGGAAGGGTGATGAAATCCCCACCTTATGTTATTTAGGGGTGTTGTCTTTAGAATATTTTGAAATTAAATGCACACGATAATTTCAAATAAGGGGTTCTTATGCAATATGCATGTTAGAATAGGATAAGTAGAACGTACCTTACCCCTTGCAATCTCCAAAATGTAATGTAGAAATTAAATAATATGGAAGAATCCTATGCTAAATGATGTATGGCCTAGACCATGGATGGTGTTGTTTCTACTCTTGAATGAAGTCTTTTATTTTTGGCGTAAATGATTTATTTTTTTTAATTAATGAAACTATCTAGCCAACACATATTTTTTTGAGATTTTTTTAAATATAAAAGTTAACAAAATGTAGAAAATAAATTAAATCACAAGAGGGAAGATTGAGATACTTACTTGGATTGCGATCTCTCGTCCATTATTTTTTTATTTTATTTTATTTTTAATTTTTTTAAGGAGATGTAAAAAGGAGACATACTTTATTTTTTTTCACTTTTTCACATTATCTAAATGCAACAATGCATGAAAGAGTTGTAACCAGTCATGATATCATGATGAAATTTTTTTTATTTTTTATTTTTTTATTTTTCCAGAGATTATTTATTTTTTTTAAATTTTCAATTGATGTAAATAAATGAAGAATCAGCTAAAATGCATGAACAATATGCATCTATAATGAAAATATGATAGCATGAGACCAAAAATTTCTATGATTGTCTGCTTTTTCATTTTTTTTCAGAATTTTTTTTTTGAATTTTTCACTAAAAGATGAATGCGAGAAGTTAAATAATAAAATAATAAATACATGCAAAGTTATTACAAAATAAATTCTAAAATGATATTTTTTATGTTTTGATTATTTCTGATTTTTAGAGATTTTTTAGGAATTTTTTAAATTTTTTTGAAGATTTTTTCAGAAATTGGAAAACAGAACCTGTACCTACGTTTCAGACCTTTAGCGACGTTTGACTGCTACAGTTCCATACTTTCAGCGACACTTCATTTTCTGAGAATTTTTGATCCGACATTTCTCTTTCTTTGATGTTCTGATTTTTTTCTTTTTCCTAGAAAATAAAAATAAAAAAATTAATATACAAATATACTCCTCAAACATAAGAATATCCAACTATAAAAATAATTTCCTCCCCGACAACGGCGTCAAAAATTGATGCACACAAACCAGTCGTTGAAAAGTCGTGCTACAATTTCAAAATATTCACACCCACTCACTTTTAAAGATTGGAAAATCAAATATAGTGGTAAGTGGAGTCGATCCCACGAGGAGGAAATAACATTTTGGAACAAGTTGAAAAAATATCCTTATGCTTTGAAAAGTCAAGTTTTGAGTGAGATTAATCTAAGGAAAAATAAATTGCATGAAAATAAACTCACTAAAGAAGATGAAAGGGGTAAAAAAAAGAACTTAGAAGAGATAGAAAGAGGAACTAAGACAACCACAATTTGCAAAGATGAACTTTTATTAAGATGGAAGTGAAAAGTACACTCTATGAAAATAAAAAATTACAACTCATAAAATAAAGAAAAGGGGAAAGAATATAGCCAAGATGAAGATGAAGATCGCCGTGGAAAGATGTGAATGACGAAGCCGTCGTCGTCCACGTCACGAGCCTTGGAATGTCGCCCGCCTTGATGTGCACGCCGCCGTACAAGGAGAGTTGTGAGGGACACAATTTGGAGAGCAATATAGAGAGGAGTGTGGAAGGGTTTGTGTGGAGATGAAGAAGGAAGAAGATGAGAAAGTAAGATAGTGGGAAAATAAATATAACTCATAAACGAAGAATAATTGAAGGAAGTGATAGAAGAAGAAAATCTAGATCTATAAGAGAGGAAGAATTTTGATAAAAAAACTCAGAGAGAGAAGAAGAGTGGAAGGACTTCAAAACGGAGGAAGAACAGAGGCTAGCATCTCAGATGAACAGTACAAATGGGAAGATAACACCTTGAAAAAGAGAAAATAACTTTCAAACTAGAAGAAATGAGAAGATGATGCAGAAGAAGAAGTTGTAGAGCATTTAAAAAGGAAGAACTTTTGTGAAGAAACAAAGAGGAGAAGAGAATCAGAAATGGGGGAAATAAGGGGAAGAATCAGAGAGAAATACTGATTTGCATATGAACAAGATAGCACAGTGAAAAATATAAAATAACTTTAAAATAAGAAGGAATTAGAAGATGATGTAGAAGAAGAAGTTGCAGAGCATTTAAAAATAAAGAACTTAAATGAAGAGTGCAAGAGTAGAAAATGAACATAAGGGGGAGAAATTGATGACCTAATATTTGAGAGGGAGAGGGAGAGTGAAAAATTACCAAAAGAAGGACTCCCCTTCTCCTCCTTGTCATGGGCTATTTATAGGGAAAGTTGGGTCAATGGAGGGTGGAGATTGTATCAAAAGGAGATGGATGGCTGAGATTTAGGTAGAAGATGATGTATGAGGAAAAGGAAAAGGAGGTGGGCACCCCCTTTCTTGGACTTTGGGCACCCCCTTTCTTAGACTTTGGACACCCCCTTTCCCAAGGCTCATTATGTCTCTCATTTATTTCAAACTTTAAATTCAATTTTCCCTCCAACCAAAATATGTGTTTTTTCCCTCAATTTTAAACTTTTGAAATTTCTTTTCCCTTCAACCAAAATACGTGCTTTTGACTTGGTCAAAGCGGTGATGACAGTTTTGCCCCCGGCTTCTTTTACAATTACCTTCGGTGTCCTGCACACATATAATTACGATTTAATCCATAAAAATTACCATAATGTGTACATGAATCACAATTGCTCATAATTATGTAATGGAGAATTAATGTTCATGACTCTCAATTTTATTTTATTAAATAAAATCACCAAATTAAATAATTTACGTGAAAGGTCCAATCTACATGCGAAGTTGAGATTAACGATAGATCATGCATAATTGTTTAATTATATGCATATAAAATGGTGTACATGCGATGAATTGCCATAGAGAATGGACACTTATCACTACACCAATCAAGAATTAGTCCGGAAGGTATTACGGTCATTGTCGCCATAGTGGCACACTAAGCCGACAATTATAGAAGATTCGAAGGATTTGACTACTGTAATGCCCTGGGTCTTTCGGATCTGGATCGAAGAGCTTTCGGATCGCTTTTGTGGGTCCTGAGTTGTGTTTTACGATCCACGTGAATTTTTCTCTCGTACAAGTTACGGAATCCTGTGGTGAGTTTACTGTTGAGTTCATCGACTCGAGGACGCTACAGTTGCGTTATGCTCCTTCCGAAGATCGCGTAGACTATTTTTCCATTTTTTTAAATTAGTGAATTTTTGAGATAAAATCAGATTTCACAAAAATTAGGAAATTCCTAATTTCCTTTTTCTATTTCTTTCTTCATCCTCTCTCCTCTCTCTCATTCTCACGTTCACTCTCTCCCTCTCGTTCTCTCTCCTTTCTCTTCCTCTTCCCCGGGCGGCCGACCGAGGTGGAGGCAGGCGAGGCAAGGACGCCGTGGAGCTGTTGTGGTGCGTGATGATGTGAGAATCGAGGCGTGGTTGGCGCGATTCGATTCGTGGATTCAACGCCAACGTGGGTGGTTCGTGCGATCAATTTCGATGTGGTTTAGTCGTTTCCGCGTGCGAGAACTTTGGTGGAGGTAGGGAGATGGATACCCTACTTCTGTTCTGCGTTTCCTCATGATTACGAGCTGATCCGTGCGAGAACGAGCGAGTTTTCTAGCTTTAGGGCGCAATCATGCTTCGGGCGGTGTGAGACGAGTTCGCCTTTCCAGGCGATGATTTCTTGCCTAGTTAGTTTCTTCGGGGGGTGAAAGCATTTCGTTCCCGCTAGTTTCGTTGCGATCGTTTGTCATTTGGGGCCAGTAGGAGCCCGAGAACCCACATGACTCATTTTGTGTCGATTCGTTAGAATCACCCATTTCTTCTCATTTTGGCGCGGTTTAGATCCCTTCCGGACTGTGGAAGGTTGATATTGCCATTAGGGTTGTTTCCCCTTCGATTTAGGACGAATGGGGCGTGGAAACATCAGTTTTGAGCCATCCCTACGGTTTGCTTACCGTGGGAGCTTGGCGGTCAAATCAGAGACCGCTAGGTTGAGAGACGGCCCATTAAGGATCATTTTCTGGCTCTATGAATAGTGTAAGTCGGTTCAGGCTTTAACGGTCAGACGATAGACCGTATTTGTTTGCTTGCGGCCCTTGGAGGTCCGCCAAGCTTGGTGTAGCGGCCCGGTGAGGACCGCTAGGTTAACTGCCTTTCTTTTCATTGAGTTGGCTAAGTCGGTTCATGGGAAACGGTCCCGTGACTGACCCCCTGTTGAAGTGTTGCGACCCTTCATGACCGCCTGGTTCGTCCAGCGGCCATGATAAGACCGTCACTTCTTGTTTTAAGTTGGTTCACTGACTTGGGGTGGATTGAGAGTAGCAGCCACGCCATGACCGCTAAGCTCATTCTTGCGGCCCTGAGGAGACCGCCTTATGTTAGAAACGGCCTCATGGTGACCGTAAACCCCTTAAGCTTTCCGTGGAGTCCTCTGAGTGTAGCGGCCATATCCTTGACCGCCAAGCTCAGTGGGGTGGCCCATTATGGACCGTCTTTGGCTTTGTGCGGCTCTTCGATGACCGCCAAGTGCCTATATTGTCTGTGTGAAGGTAGCGGCCCATTGGCTGACCGCCTGGTTTGCCTAGCGGTCAGGTGGATGACCGTCTCCTTCCCAGAGTTCTATTTTTCCCGATGGTTTGGCCTCCATTTGTCTTGGCTTAACCTTGTAGTTTGTCTGTTTTCCTGTGGATGTCTTGGATGTCCTATGAGGGCTGTGACCATATTGTAGGGTGGTCGGGAGTGCCATTATATCGAGTAAGGTTCCGTGATGCTTCAGAGTTATTATTGGTTTCTGGTCAACCCGGTGTGATCCAGTAGTTGACATGTGACTTCGTAAATGTCTCATCTATCTTATATGGATTGAGACTCTGGTTTTGAACGCCTTGAGGTATCTCGTTACCTCGGTTCGCATGTCCATGTGTTTTGAGGGTCTTGGTGATCCCTCATGTCTCCGTGATTTGTGTTATGTGGATGTGTGGATCCGACTGTCTTGTGACGTTTCCTTTATAAGTGTTTGACCGTGATTCGGCTTAGGGCGTAGGCTGATTGGCGGCGTGTTATCGCTTTTGTGCGATGATCTTGACCCCGAGTCTTGTGACTCAAGGATCTTTGTGTCAGCAGGTCTAGTTGTATGTCCTGAATCTGACGGTAGTCTTGTGTGTTGCCCTATGCTTGTGCTTCGTAGTACATGCGACGATGCATGCTTAGCCTATCCATACTTCAGCACTGATGTTTTGGAGTCCTTGTGTTTAGTGAGCCTCCACTAGTTGTAGCCTGACGACACTTTCCTGTGTGTTGGCCCACTTGGGAGTGGTGGATGGGTAGTTTCTGGTATATGGTTTTTAGGCTAGTTTTCGTGGACTCCCGTGCTTATCAGTAGCGTCCAACTGGGGGGAGAAAACTAGCTAGAAGCCTGACTCAAGACATTGAGCTTGTGTGTGCACACGTGGTAAGGGGCGTTTGGACGAGCGCCGACGGGCGTGACCCTGAGTAGTCACTCATTACTGTTGTTCCTTGTACTTGGTTCTGTGAGTATCTCAATTACTGCCGTTCCAGGCATGTGGGAGATACTTGTGGGGCAGTGTAAGACGTCAGTGGACGCATCTGGCTGTTCTTCTAGTGAAGAGGTACTTCTGTCACCTGACACCTGACTTATTGTGTTTCCGTGACTTTTCTGGGTAGTCTATTCTTGGCTTCACCCGAGGTCAGTGTAGTGTAGCATGCACAACGATCTAGTTGTGTATGCGTTAGTGTTTCTTGACTGTGTAGGTCTTTTGTAGGGCTTTTGCCTAGTTCTGTAGGCTTTCCCTATGGAGCTAGTGCTTTGTCGACGGGTCGGTAACGCCCGACTTTGTGAGATCGGGGTTCACCTTTATGTTGTTGTTTGGAGTAGCTTAGAAAGCCGAGGTTCAATCGGCTGTTGCGTTTCTGTTCTGTATGGATTTACTCTTTCTTTTAGTTGTTCTTACTCTTGCTTTTATAGTTTTACTATTGTAGTTTGGCATGGCTGTTACTTCTGCTCATGCTTTACTATTTAGCGCTGTTGTTTGGCGTGTTACTACGTTGTTTCCAGTGGGGATCTGCGGGACCCCTACTGAGCCAGTGACACAAGGCTCACCCCTACTTTTCAGGTGTGGTTGTCCTTCTTCATCGTGGTTCGTGGCGCGGTGTGTTAGTTCGTTGTTGCCATCTTTGCCAGTGTCGGGCTTCCCCCGACTTGAGGGTACGTTTCCATTTCTAACTGTACTTGTCTTTATTTTGGACTGGACTCTGTAGTTTAAATTATTAATCAAAAATATAGTTTTAATTTTGCCACTTTAGCAATCCTGATCATTGAAATGTTAATTGCTTACTACTTTATCTGGAACTTCAATGTACTCCATACACACCTTTTATCCCTTCGGAGCTTTACCGCTCTTGGGAGGTCTCGTAGGATCCAAGTGGTATCGAGTTTACTTAGTATCCAGACCCTGGGTTGTTAAAATTGGTATCAGAGCTAGTTGTGTGAAGATACATGATAATTCGAGATATTGTAGTACTCAGAGTCCATAAGGTCCAGTACAGTCGGCAGCTGGCATAGGTTTCGTATTCATTTATCGCTTTGTTTCTCTTGCGAGAACTTGCAGGTGCTGTGTTTACACTGTGCGAGCTGGTTCTATTTCCATTTGAATGTTGGCGTGTCACCTGATGATGGTGATGGAGCATCATCTTTCCTTCTAGGTCGTGGTCCCGGTTGTGCTGTGTTGGGCAGAGTGTGCCAGCAGGCGTGAATCTGGGGTGCGGCGTTCTATATTTTTATGTGGTATGTTCAGGTAGCTGATGACTTTATTGTTGGTGATGGCCTTGCATGTTCTCTATTGGAGATTAATGTCATTTTGGCCATCCCAATCAGTGATTTGGTGAGCTCCTGATGTGCCAGGGTGGTGTTTCGAGGGGTTGTTTTATGCCATGATTGAGAGAGTGCTCGGGCGAACCTAGATTTTCCTTCTTGGTGAGCTTATGTTAGACGAGCTTGATCTTTCTCTCTCTATATTATGGCATTGTCTGAAGAGTGCTGTCTTGGTAAGGCCTTGTCCAGTGTGTCTACTCATGGGTGGGCTATGTTAATTCTGAATCGAATCTGCTCTTGTTCGACGGTGGCATGGCTTTGGACCCTGATTCAGGTATTAGAGGCTGTTATGCACCGTGTTTGTTGTGTCGTGCTTAGCGGCTCTTGAGATGTGAAGGTTCGGTGATTGTTTCAGGACGTGAGGATAAGCTGAGACATGTTTTCTTTGTGCTTTGTGCTGAAGCTGGTGCTCTTCCAGGTTTGCACTCTGGCGATTTATGATTGGTTGTTAGCAGGATCGGTACTCAAGGCGTAGTATATTGCAGTTTCATGAATTGCGATGGCATCGAGTGTGTGCTAGATGCAGATGCCGAGTTATCTATGATGCCTGTGTGTGTATTGTGTTGAGTGCGTAGTGGAAGCGTGTGGGCTTATAACCTACAGGTCGAGGATCGTTGGTTGGAAGATTCTGACCGGCCGAGAGGTTTGTTTCCTCGGTGTGACTTCGTGTTGGCTATGTGTGCCTTGATGTTGTTGGTTGCTGTGCCATTATTCGGAGAAATTCTGGTCGCTGGCACTGGCACGCGTGAGAATTGGGGAAACCATCGGCATATCTACTGGTCGAGTACCCTTTTCTTTCTCTGAATTTCTTGGGACTTGTGCTCTCGGGACGTGATCGTGGTCCTCGAGATGCTTTTTCCGAGAGGTTGTTGTGGGTCCTTGTTGGTAAGCTGTGTGCATGGCTAGTACATGTTAGCCATGTGTCAGTTGTAATTTTACCTTGATGCGACCCAGCTTGCAGTTGTGTTCCGTGGTTCTGTTGATGGGGACATCACCTCCCATGCCCACGTTCACAGCTCGTCTCCTCGCCCCGGTTGCATCCGGCATGGTCTAGTTATTTAATTTGAGTCCTATGTAATTTTTATTTGAGTCATTTGATGTATTTTCCCTTTTATTTGAGTCTTGTACCTAGGTTAATGAGTCATTTACCTAGGTTAAGTGTCATTAGATTGTTTAGAATGGTTATTGGGCCCAATTCTTTGGGCTAGGCCCAGGGGCGCCCCTACCCCCTTGGTATTTGGTCATTGTAGTAAGAGTCAGGGACTTTTGTAGAAATGTGGGTTGCCTATATATAGGACCCCATTCCCCCCATTTCAACTTAATGAATCAATGAATGAAAATTACCATTTGAGAGTTCAAATTTCCTATTGGAGAGATTCCATTAGTTGGGTGAGAAACCCTTGGGAGTGATTCCCACCTATCCCCCCTCTTTCTCCCTACCTCTCTCTCTCTAATAAGTCATTTTCTCTCTCCTCCACTTTCTCTCTCTAAAACATGCGCCTCTTTCTCTCTCCTCCCCTCCCCTCCCAACCACCTTTCTCTCTCTTTCCCCCTCCAATAACTCATCCCCAACTCCCCACCAACCCACCTTAACTCCACCCCAGCCCCAAGGGAGATTCCACCACTCCCCACTCCACCCTCCAACCACCAACCACCCACTCCCCTTCCCTAAGCACCCTCTCATGTCCCAAGGGAGAATTCCCACTCCCCAAGCCCCCTTTTACCTTCCCCACACACCTCTTCCCATCCCCCAAGACCAAAATTTAATCCCACCCTTAAACCCATTTTCACATACCCTTTCCCTCTCACCCACCTTCTCAAATTCATAGCTCCACCTCCCACCACATGTTAGACCCCCTTCCAGACCCCATTCTTCCCTTCCCCCACCTTGGAACACCCCCTCCTAGACCCCCTCACAGCCCGGGCTTTCCCCACACTCATCCACCCCCATTTCCCCTCCCATATACCCCATCCCCCCCGTCATCTTCAACCTACAGTTCCCAGTTGCAGATCTGCAGAAGAGTAGCAGTTTGTAGAGGTGACCACGGTTTCCTCCGAACGTTTCTGAAGGATCAAGAGCCATCGTTGGAAGCGTCTCCCAGTCCTCTTCGCAACGGCGGTGGTCCCATCCTGTTCTGAGTTCGTGATCGCCCAGGGTAGTCATTCTTCCCGGACTGTGCAAAGCCTCGTAGTAGAAGCTTTTTGAAGAAGAACTCTCGATTTCAGGGCTCACCGGTATTCTCCGACAACGTTTCGCTTCCCCGCCAGTTTTGCTTCGAAGAAGACCCGTCAACGGTTCCAACGGCTCTGGCGGCACCTGATTCTGAGTTCGGGAGCAGTCGTGGCATCCTCTTCTTCTTGCTGTTGGAAACCTGAAGCTGTCAGAACCGAGGGTCTGCCACCCTGTTCAAGCCCCAACCCCGACCAGCAGCGATTCCCAAAGAATTCAAAAAAATTCAAGAATCATCCCGATCCAGCTACGAAGAATCTCCAAGTGGTCTCGTCTTTGGAAAAATTCTGGAGTGGCCACAGCATCGTGATAACCATCAGTCAATCCTGAAGCACAGACAGCGGACAGAACCGACATCGGCTTCTTTGTTGATCGCTAGTTCGGTGTCACCCCTCCCCGCTTGGCCGGCTGAAGGCCCCTCCCTGTGTGGAGGTAGTTTTGGATGTAATATCAGTTAACCCCCACCCCTAGATCCCCCCCTTGCATGGGGTGTAGTGTTGTAACAATTTGAGCAGGTCAAGCTACCCCGGCACGGCGTGTGGGGAACCCATGCTTCCCCGCTCGCCCACGTTTGTGCTCCACTCTTAGCTTCATTCAGTGCTTGTTCTTTCTAATATTAGTTCATAAACTCCGCTGGCCGTGAATGATAGCCCGATCCTTAAGCTCCTTTGCTATAAGTGATCACCGTGGGAAAAGAGTGGAACCCGTGCCTTGGCACCTCGTCGGCTCCCTTGAATTGGGCAGCCATACCCTTGGGGAGACAAACCTTGGCCTTGCTGGTCCTCTACCAGCAAGGGCCCAGCCCACACAACCTCCACTTGGCATTGCCAAGTTACCCCGGGTCTTGGTGAGCATCGGGTGAGCGGTCGCCAATATCGGTCCGTTTGATTGCAAATTGTGCTTGTTCATTTTGGTCCAAGGGTGTGTCACATCAAATTGGTATCAGAGCAAGTTATAGACTTGTCTCTACTAAGTCTTGTCCTAGGGCCATTGCATGCATCACCCTTGTCCACTATCATGACTACCTCATACTTGGCATATTCGCCACTCTTAGGCCCATTAGAAGCCTTTGTGTTTGATGGATCCTGCCCTAACATATATCTAGAATGGGAGAAGTCCATAGACCAACACTTTGGGAGGTTTACCCTGTCAGGGCTTGTCCAAGTCAACTATGCCAAGAGTTTGCTCTGGCGCCAAACTAGGAAAGAAAGGGAGAACATTGTAGGTTTGAGAGAAGCCAAAGGGGAAGCACCCATTGAATCTTGGGATGAAATGAGGGCCGATCTTAGAAAGATCTACGCACCCCAACCCAAACCTCTTCAACCAACCGATCTTTCACCCCCGACCCCAACTCCAACCCAAGAACTTCCCCGACCAAGCCCAACCCAAGTCCACCCATGTTCACCACTCCGAGAGTACCATGCACTGACCATTATCACTCCACCCACCATAGACTATCCTACCCCATTATCCTTGGAAGTTGTGGCCCACACACATACCCAAGTGGAGATGGATGCCAATCCGGATCTACCTCCCACTATAGAGAACATCCTAGACCCCCCACTTCCACCCACCTCTCCTAGTCCGGGTCCTCATGAGCCGCACACTCTCGCCATGAATGAGTCCATACTCCAATGGCTCAAGCGGGGCCCCACCGTTCCTAGCTCACCACCCTACCTTTCACCCTTGGGATATCAAGCCCACATTGTGCCCACCCGGTCTTCCCATGTCACACAATTCAAACCTCCTATCTTGTGGAAGACTTAGGGGACTTAGGGGACTGCTTACAATGGCAAGTCTACCTGACCAATATGCTAGCCATAGGACCATTGGAGTCTAGCACCATCTTCCTAGCATACCCCACCACCGGTTCCATCACCTCTATCTACACTAGTGGCCATTATACGAGTGAAATCCTCCTCTTTCTCCTCAAGGATGAGAAATCCATCTTGGCCCACTCCCCACCCATTGAGGTTCCAATTGATTTGATTGGCCAACCCACTAGAGACCTTGGCCCAATTACCTTGGAGGATGATGACTCACCATTTGGGAACCTTGGGGACATGGAGTTCCTCTCTCTAGGTAGCCCTTGCCATGATTCCTTTGACCCCTTCCAATGGGAGTACGGATACCCATGTGGCCCAACCACCTTACCCACCACCCACCTTTCCCTACTCCAACCCACCGTGATGGATCAAACCCACCCCTTCCTAGACTCGAGTTACACCATGGGAGCCATGACTATGGACAATATACTCCTAGGGATCAAGGAAGTGCCCCACTTCATGATATCCACCTTCCTAGACCCCTTTGATCCATTCCAATGGAAGTCCAAAAGCCCACACATAGGAGACCTCTTTGGCACAAGAGTGCATAAGTCTTGGCGTACAACACCACTTGGCATGATTCATAAGTCGGGTCCACTCGTTCATATCACCCACATGTCAAGTAGGATGCATGATTGGTTCATATTCGGGTGTATTGACCCTCCCTCATTTAACATTGGTCATACACATGTCAAAAGCATCTACGGATGTCCGGGTCCCCCGACATTCATCACCACTTTGCATGATAGGTTCACCTACGGGTGTCCCGGCCCACCTAGGCCCACCAAAGTCTACATGACAGCATTGCATGATAAGTCCACATATGGTTGCCCCGGCCCTCCTAATTCCATCAAAGTCTTCTTGGCATCAAAGCATGATTGGTCTACTTTTGGTTGCCCAGGTCCACCCATCACCCCTAGAATGTGAGCATTCACAAAATTGCATGAAAACCTTAGCAAGCACATCAGCAAAAAGAATGAGACTTATAAAAGGCAGGCCGACTCTCATCGATGTCACCAAGAATTCCACGTGGGTGACTTTGTGATGGTGAGGATAGAGAGACTCTCCCCAGGAGCCATCTCGAAATTGAGGCCTCATGGGGCTGGTCCCTTCCAGGTTCTGAGATGCCTTGGCACTAATGCCTATGAGTTAGATCTTCCCGAGGAGTATGGAGTGAGTCCCACATTTAATGTAGCCGACCTAGTGCCATATAAGGGGTCCACGGTGGTACCCAGTGAGAATATTGAGCCTATTCCTTCTATTGAGAGAGCACCCACCTGTGAGGAGAGACCACCAGCCAAGAGAGCCCAGCATGAGCGCATTGAACGAATATTGGATGAACAGGTCACTACCACTAGGAGCAAGGTATACGAGCGCTATCTCGACAGGTGGATAGATTGGTCTCGTTCGGATGACTTGAGGGCAGTACCACTTCTACACCCTCCAAGGAGGGAAGGACACTTACTCGACGGAGTCGAGTTCTCCGCACCCCGGGAGTATGATGGGGACATCACCTCCCATGCCCACGTTCACAGCTCGTCTCCTCGCCTCGGTTGCATCCGGCATGGTCTAGTTATTTAATTTGAGTCCTATGTAATTTTTATTTGAGTCATTTGATGTATTTTCCCTTTTATTTGAGTCTTGTACCTAGGTGAATGAGTCATTTACCTAGGTTAAGTGTCATTAGATTGTTTAGAATGGTTATTCGGCCCAATTCTTTGGGCTAGGCCCAGGGGCGCCCCTACCCCATTGGTCTTTGGTCATTGTAGTAAGAGTAAGGGACTTTTGTAGAAATGTGGGTTGCCTATATATAGGACCCCATTCCCCCCATTTCAACTTAATGAATCAATGAATGAAAATTGCCATTTGAGAGTTCAAATTTCCTATTGGAGAGATTCCATTAGTTGGGTGAGAAACCCTTGGGAGTGATTCCCACTTATCCCCCCTCTTTCTCTCTACCTCTCTCTCTCTCTCTCTAATAAGTCATTTTCTCTCTCCTCCACTTTCTCTCTCTAAAATCTGCGCCCCTTTCTCTCTCCTCCCCTCCCCTCCCAACCACCTTTCTCTCTCTTCCCCCCTCCAATAACTCATCCCCAACTCCCCACCAACCCACCTTAACTCCACCCCAGCCCCAAGGGAGATTCCACCACTCCCCACTCCACCCTCCAACCACCAACCACCCACTCCCCTTCCCTAAGCACCCTCTCATGTCCCAAGGGAGAATTCCCACTCCCCAAGCCCCCTTTTACCTTCCCCACACACCTCTTCCCATCCCCCAAGACCAAAATTTAATCCCACCCTTAAACCCATTTTCACATACCCTTTCCCTCTCACCCACCTTCCCAAATTCATAGCTCCACCTCCCACCACATGTTAGACCCCCTTCCAGACCCCATTCTTCCCTTCCCCCACCTTGGAACACCCCCTCCTAGACCCCCTCACAGCCCGGGCTTTCCCCACACTCATCCACCCCCATTTCCCCTCCCATATACCCCATCCCCCCCGTCATCTTCAACCTACAGTTCCCAGTTGCAGATCTGCAGAAGAGTAGCAATTTGCAGAGATGACCACGGTTTCCTCCGGACGTTTCTGAAGGATCAAGAGCCATCGTTGGAAGCGTCTCCTAGTCCTCTTCGCAACGGCGGTGGTCCCATCCTGTTCTGAATTCGTGATCGCCCAGGGTAGTCATTCTTCCCCGACTGTGCAAAGCCTACCTGGCAGGAGACCAGAGCCGGAGTGGAAGCCCGACTGCGATGATCCTGCTTAGAATCTGATCGAGAGTTCTTCTTCAAAAAGCTCTTACTACGAGTCTTCTGTCTTCTCCAAAAAGTAGAGCTCAATTTGGCATCCGGAACCAGGACTTATCAATTTTCTCCCCCGGGTGCGCGGTTCTGCTTCCCCAAAGTCAACATCGACCTCTCATCATAGTTCAGCGCCCATTGGTATTCTCCGACAACGTTTCGCTTCCCCACTAGTTTTGCTTCGAAGAAGACCTGTCAACGGTTCCAACGGCTCTGGCGGCACCTGATTTTGAGTTCGGGAGCGGTCGTGGCATCCTCTTCTTCCTGCTGTTAGAAACCTGAAGCTTTCAGAACCGAAGGTCTGCCACCCTGTTCAAGCCCCAACCCCGACCAGCAGCGGTTCCCAAAGAATTCAACAAAATTCAAGCATCATCCCGATCTAGCTACGAAGAATTTCCAAGTGGTCTCGTCTTCGGAAAAATTCTAGAGTGGCCACAGTATTGTGATAACCATCAGTCAGTTCTGAAGCACAGACAGCGGATAGAACCGACGTCGGCTTCTTTGTTGATCGCTAGTTCGGTGTCACCCCTCCCCGCTTGGCCGGCTGAAGGCCCCTCCCTGTGTGGAGGTAGTTTTGGATGTAATATCAGTTAACCCCCACCCCTAGATCCCCCCCCTTGCATGGGGTGTAGTGTTGTAACAATTTGAGCAGGTCAAGCTACCCCGGCGCGGCGTGTGGGGAACCCACGCTTCCCCACTCGCCCACGTCTCCGAGCGGGACCAGTTTCTTCAAACCGGTCGAGTAAGTGCTCCACTCTTAGCTCCATTCAGTGCTTGTTCTTTCTAATATTAGTTCATAAACTCCGCTTGCCGTGAATGAGAGCCTGATCCTTAAGCTCCTTTGCTATAAGTGATCACCGTGGGAAAAGAGTGGAACCCGTGCCTTGGCACCTCGACGGCTCCCTTGAATTGGGCAGGCATACCCTTGGGGAGACAAACCTTGGCCTTGCTGGTCCTCTACCAGCAAGGGCCCAGCCCACACAACCTCCACTTGGCATTGCCAAGTTACCCCGGGTCTTGGTGAGCATCGGGTGAGAGGTCGCCAATATCGGTCCGTTAGATTGCAAATTGTGCTTGTTCATTTTGGTCCAAGGGTGTGTCACATCATCTGTGTTGAGAACGGAGCCGGGATTTCTGTAGGTGATGTTTGTTGTTGTTGTTGTTGTTGTTGTACCGTGTTCAGCTTGGGAGGAGTTCCATGTGAGTCTAATTTGGCATTGTGTGGACCGAGATCTTGTTGGTTGGTTTTGCTGTACTCTTCAGTCATGGTAGAGTCTGCATACGACTCGAATCATATGTAATGTCTGAGTGAGGACTGACTTGATTGTGTCTTATGGTCCAGTGCTGTCATTGGCGTTCTATGTGCCAAGTTTCATGGTTGTTCTTGGTGCGGAAGTCGATGGGTAGAGCGGTCAGCAGAGAGGACTACATTTCCTTATTTAAGCTGATGGTTGTTGTGTCTGCCAAGTGTGTTATCTGTAGCTATTTTCGTGGCATGGGTTGTGTCTCCTTTCCCTGTGAGACGGAAGCGATGGTGCCATGATGTTTCGGAGGTGTCAGACTTGTGTTCCTTTATGTGCCATGCTCATTCTGTGGATTGATTTTCCTTAAGATCCGGAGCGTGTGCCTGTGATTGTGGTCTGGCAGTGTCCCTCTGAATTGTGTTTTTCGAGAATTGTATTATCGTGCTTTGTGTTTGAGGCTTGGCTGATGCATGAAAAGCATTGCCAGCATTCAGGGTTGTTCTTCCCTGCTTCCTCTTGTTGACTCCTTTAATTTCGAGGATGAAATTTCTTAAGGAGGGGAGGCTGTAATGCCCTGGGTCTTTCGGATCTGGATCGGAGAGCTTTCGGATCGCTTTTGTGGGTCCTGAGTTGTGTTTTACGATCCACGCGGATTTTTCTCTCGTACAAGTTACGGAACCCTGTGGTGAGTTTACTGTTGAGTTCATCGACTCGAGGATGCTACAGTTGCGTTATGTTCCTTCCGAGGATCGCGTAGACTATTTTTCCATTTTTTTTTGAATTAGTGAATTTTCGGGCTAAAATCAGATTTCACGAAAATTAGGAAATTCCTAATTTCCTTTTTATATTTATTTCTTCATCCTCTCTCCTCTCTCTCATTCTCACGTTCACTCTCTCCCTCTCATTCTCTCTCCTTTCTCTTCCTCTCCCCCGGGCGGCCAACCGAGGTGGATGCGGGCGAGGTGAGGATGCCGTTGAGCTGCTGTGACGCGTGATGATGCGAGAATCGAGGCGTGGTTGGCGTGATCCCATTCGTGGATTCAAAGCCGACGTGGGTGGTTCGTGCGATCGATTTCGGCGTGGTTTAGTGATTTCGTGCGAGAACTTCGGTTGAGGTAGGGAGATGGATACCCTATTTCTGTTCTGTGTTTCCTCGCAATTACGAGCTGATCCGTGCGAGAACGAGCGAGTTTTCCAGCTTTAGGGCGAAATCATGCTTCGGGGGGGGGGGGGGGTGAGACAAGTTTGCCTTTCTCGGGGACGGTTTCTTGCCTAGTGAGTTTCATTCGAACCCCTGGCATGTTAGCATTTTGTTATCGCTAGTTTCGTTGCGATCGGTTGTCATTTGGGGCCGGTAAGAGCCCGGGAACCCACGTGACTCATTTTGGGTCGATTCGTTAGAATCACCCGTTTCTTGTCATTTTGGCATGGTTTGGATCCCTTTCGGACTGTGGAAGGTTTATATTGCCATTAGGGTTATTTCCCCTTCGTTTTAGGGCGAATGGGGCATGGAAACATCAGTTTTCAGCCATCCCAATGGTTTGCTCGCTGTGGGAGCTTGGCGGTCAAATCAGAGACCGCTAGGTTGAGAGACGACCCATTGAGGACCGTTTTCTGGCTCCATGAACAATGTAAGTTGGTTCAGGTTTTAACGGTCGGATGATAGACCGTATTTTTTTGCTTGCGGCCCTTGGAGGACTGCCAAACTTGGTGTAGCGGCCCGGTGAGGACCGCTAGGTTAACCGGCTTTCTTTTCGTTGAGTTGGCTAAGTCGGTTCGTGGGAAACGGTCCCCCGACTGACCGCTTGTTGAAGTGTTGCGGCCCTTTCATGACCGCCTGGTTCATCCAGCGGCCAAGATAAGACAGCCACTTCTTGTTTTAAGTCAGTTCGACTGACTTGGGGTGGACTGAGACTAATGGCCACGCCATGACCGCTAAGCTCATTCTTGCGGCCCTGAAGAGACCGCCATATGTTAGAAATGGCCTAATGGTGATTGTAAACCCCTTAAGCTTTCCGTGGAGTCCTCTGAGTGTAGCGGCCATATCCTTGACCGCCAAGCTCAGTGGGCAGCCCATTATGGACCGTCTTTGGGTTTGTGTGGCTCTTCGATGATCGACAAGTGCCTGTATTATCTGTGTGAAGGTAGCGGCCCTTTGGCTGACCGCCTGGTTTGCCTAGCGGTCAGGTGTATGACCGTCTCCTTCCCAAAGTTTTGTTTTTCCTGATGGTTTGGCCTCCAATTGTCTTGGCTTAACCTTGTGGTTTGCCCGTTGTCCCGTGGATATCCTATGAGGGCTATGACCATATTGTAGGGTGGCCAGGAGTGCCATTATATCGAGTAAGGTTTCGTGATGCTTCAGAGTTATTATTGGTTTCTGGTCAACCCGGTGTGACCCAATGGTTGACATGTGACGTTGTAAATGTCTCGTTTATCCTATATGGATTGAGACTCTGGTTTTAGATGCCTTGAGGTATCCCGTTACCTTGATTCACGTGTCCATGTGTTTTGAGAGTCTTAGTGATCCCTCATGTCTCCGTGATTCATGTTATGCGGATGTGTGGATCCGGCTGTCTTGTGTCGTTTCCTTTATAAGTGTTTGACCGTGATTCGGCTTAGGGAGTAGGCTGATTGGCGGTGTGTTATCACTTTTGTGCGACGATCTTGACCCCGAGTCTTGTGACTCAAGGATCGTTGTGTCAGCAGGTCTAGTTGTATGTCTTGAATCTGGCGACAATCTTGTGTGCGGCCCCATGCTTGTGCTTCGTAGTACATGCGATGGTGCGTGCTTAGCCTGTCCGTACTTCAACACTGATGTTTTTGAGTCCTTGTGTTTAGTGAGCCTCCACTAGTCGTAGCCTGGCGACACTTTCTTGTGTGTTGGCCCACTTGGGAGTGGTGGATGGGTAGTTTCCGGTATATGGTTTTTAGGCTAGTTTCCGTGGACTCCCGTGCTTATCAGTAGCGTCCAACTGGGGGGAGAAAACTAGCTAGAGGTTGTTGGTTTCAATGTGTCCCTTCTTTTGCAAGATGGGATTATGATGCCGACTAAATAGAAATATGAGCCAAGTGATAAAGTCAATCAACCTATGAACATGTGAACCATGAACCTAGGCAATCAGAACCAGCTCTAGCATGGGCATGCTATCTCAATCATCAAAACAAAGCTAAACAAATAAAGAAAGACACACGTCGGGGCGTGGAATAAAGAATAAAGAAAAACACACCGTAGAGGTGGAGCAAGCAAGAGTAAATAAGAGATATGAGAGAGGAAGCTAATGCCCAATACCAAGAAAGAACGTGATCGCCACCAAGGTAAACACAAGCCAAAGACTTAAGAAATACCTTAGAATAGGAGGATGATGCACCCGCCCACGGGAGAGAGAGACCAATAGGAAACTGCAGCTCTGTTGAATATAACGGTCCAATGCCCACGCGTCACAGCGAGTGTGACGGTCACCCGATAGACTGCTAGAGGAATCTGACGCGCCTGAGGAAGACCGTCGGAGTGTCTGCAGAACAAGCTGGTGAATCCTTCAAACTCCAAACTTTTCAGCCGGCCAGAAAGCTTGGGCCTCGCCTTATGAACCCTGTAAACCTGCCAAAGAACATAGAACACAAGAAAATAACCCCAAATTAGCCCTTCAAACAAGCGTAGTATCAATAATCAAATGAACTCAATAGCATGCAAAAGGAAAGGGGAAGACCGGGGAAGTTTGGTTTTTTAATCCCTCTGGGCGTTTTAAAATATAGGAAGGATGTTTAAATGATTGAAACAAGTGGAAGAATGTGGGAGAAGGAGTGGGACAATGCTATGATAAAAAGGAAGAGGAAGAATACAAGTATGCCAATGATGGAACTAAACACTTGGAAAACCGAATACTCCCTTGACTGAGAAGCAAATGGACGTGAGAGATAGCTCTTCTTGGTTGGATGTGACTCCCGAATGCGGCAGCACTTCGACGCAAACTCCAGATTCCTCCTTCTGGCCATGAAGTCAAGGGTTCTATTTATAGACCCTCAAACTCTCCGGTCGAGCAGAGGATAATCCAGCTAAAAAGGAGGATGATACTTAGAAAACTCTTGAAGATAATACTCCCAAGAGTCCATAGAAACAAACAGAAGGTTCTGAGGATCAGATTTGGAAGAGAAATCACAAGATCAAACTCTCAATTCGACCACTGAGTAGCAGAGAAGGAGCAGACTTGGCCAGGACTCTCTGTTTGATGTAACGGCTGCACGACAGACCGTCACAGGCATGTAACGCTCTAGGGGTAGACCGTCACACAACCTTATCCTTTAAGAAGATAAGATCAACGGGAGAAGTTCATAAGTGTTGGACTCTTGAAGAATGTAACGGTCGAGGGATAACGCGTCAGAGGAATATAACGACTGCACGATGGACCGTTAGAGCCAACGGATAACCAAAAGGATAAGAACTGAAACAGGCCTTGAGCTCTTAGACTCTGCAAGATGTAACGGCCAAGGTCTGATGCGTCAGAGGGATGTAACGCGCCTGGTATAGACCGTTAGAGACAATAAGGATCAATAATGAAAAGAAAGCTTGCTAAGCTTTGTCCAATGCAAGAAATCAAGGAATCAGACCCAACCAAGGAGCTAAGACCCATGAAATAAACCTTCCAGCTGATCAAGAAGGCTCAATGAAAGAGTGAATAACTCGGAGCATCATATAGAGTGAACAAGGAGATGACCCAACTTATCGGTCATAAAACGGGTGTCAACAGATGCCCCTCCTTAACGTCCTCTTTGCAGGGGAGCGAGCGGAGGTGAAGCGAAAGCGAAATGGAATATGGAGATGAAGCGGAAATGAAGCGGAGTGAACTGAAAAGCGGGCGTTAAGGCAAACGACACCCGTCTCAACCAACAAGCGGCGGGAATTTTCCGGAAAACTTTGAACTAATCACAAGGAAATAGCCAACCAAATGACACATGTCTGGAGGAACTAACAACTAAGGAAAGGAAAACATGGCTAGCCGCCGGAAGCAATGGAAAGGAAAAGACGATTAACCAAACTCCAGACAAGAATCTTCAGCTAACCAAATCAAGCGAGTAGATCGAAGGAAACCTTCTAATTTAGAGTGGAAATGACTCTCCTCATTCGAGATTGAGAACATAGCTATTCACCATCAGTGAGACATCTCGAACAGATGCAGATTCATGAATGCTCAAAGAATGCGCATGATGCATGCTGGGCTAAAATAAAAGAAATCATCAAAACAAATACAAACAAAGAATAAAATAACAAGATACTCGAGAATAGTATTGCTAGACCGGAGAAATCAGGGTCAGGACACCATCTGCAACCACGACGTGCAAGACAGAACCATCATCCCCAAGCTTTTCCAACCTAACGGCCTATCCAATGATTAAACATGTGCACTTAGATCATCATCGTTTTTGTTTAAGGGGAACATCAGATCCCAGAACACATGAATGACCAGCCGGTTCTCGAGATAATATATCATAGATAACATATAGTAATGCATTAAAGGGGAAAGGAAATCGGGACACAATACTTGACTTACCTACCCGGCGAATGACAATTATTTTCATAACTTCATCCATGAGAAAGAGGTTAGCCAATGATAATTCATATGAGCATGAAACGAGGCATAATCATTTGTACGCATGAATTGCATTAATAATATAAGTCATAGAAAAAAAATGCAATCATTCAGGCATCAAATAGACCATTTTTTTCATCAAGCAACCTGGAAACTGTAACGGTCTACAGAAGGTGCGTCATAGAATTCTGACGGATCAGCCTTGGGCCGTCAGAGCTTTGGCGGTTCACATCCTTCAATGCATGATTCAAACTGACCTAACGGTCTAAGGCATACGCGTCAGAGACTGTAACGGTCTGGCGATAGACCGTCACATTTCCTGAGCGTTCAAAAAAAAATAATACCGAACGGTCATACACATCATTCAAGCCTCATTCGCCCTAACACCCAAAAGACCCCAACCGAGAACACCGAGGACCACCGGCGACCACCCACTAGAGATGGCCGGCGACGAGGCCCCATGGCCACTTAGGAGGGAGAAAGGGATGAAGAGGAAGGCGATACACCGCCTCCACCGTCGGATAGAGCGCGAGGTGATCCCGCCGACCGAGGAAGGAGAAACGGCGATGAGGACATCCACGGTGGAAGAAGAGGCCCCCACGGCTGAGGAGGACCAAGGGGAAGCTCCCCTGGACGAAGGAGAAGCCGTGATAACAGAGAAGAAAAGGAAACGGGGCCAAGGCCATGAGGTAGGCCCGTTCGCCCTAATTTTCAATTTTTAATTTTTATAAGTTTTATGAGTTTGCATGGATGAATGGGGGGTAGAAAATGGGTCTATGAACCCATTAGGATCACATTTAGGCCATTTAGCCAAAGTGGGAAGCCAAGGAAACGAAAACGAAGACCACCCCTGTGCAGAGGCTGTGACGGTCCTACCAGTGACTGTCACAACTCTGACGCACCACCCCTAGTGCGTTAGAGCCCTGTGACGCACCACCCCAGGGCCGTCATAGTCACAAGAGACCAGAACTGTTTTTAAGGTTTTCAATTATTCAATTTTTTTGTTTGTTTTCATTATATGAATGTTATGCAATGACTCTATGATGCAATTGACTAATTTATGATCTAAATGCATGCAGGAAAAAGACGAACAAGAATCTCATGGCTCCAGATCCGGGCAGTCTACCAGGTGCTGCCCGACTACCAGAGAGAGCGACTCGCAGCTATGGGATTCGTCGAGGTGCTGAGCATCGAGGTGATCAGGATGGACACGCCATTGCTCTACGCGCTGCATGAGCGATGGGACCTAGTTAGCAAAGCATTCATCTTCCCATGGGGCCACATGATCCCCACACTGGAAGACATGGCAAGAATTTCTGGATTGAGAGTCCACGGAGCAGCGGTGATCGGGTGGACTTACGGGAACTACAGGGAGTTCGCCCAGGAGCTACTGGGCTTGGATTTGATCAGACCGGGCCATACTTCCTCCCAACTTTCGAGATCGAGACTGCAGGAGAGTTTGGGATTGAGAGGATCTGCTATTGCAGTGGGAGAGCTACCCGAGGAGCATCTAGGGCGAGTGATTGAGCAGGTGCGCCCACATGTGGCAGCAGAGACAGGGCCGGAGGGAGATCGCGTGCTGAGGCGGTTCCTCATGCTGCTATTCGGGAAGCTGCTGTTCGCGACTCGAGCGGACGTGATTAGTTACAGACTACTACCATTGCTCGAGGACTTGAGCAGAGTAGGAAAGTACGCATGGGGAGCAGCAGTCCTGGCCTTCCTATTCGAGTCGCTCAGCACGACGGACCGGCAGACGATGCTGGGCGGCTTCTCGCCTTTCTTACAGGTATATTTGACTTAAATGCTTCCTATATGATTATGCAAATGATTATGCAATGCAATTGACGGACATGAGTCCTAAATGCAGATCTGGAGCTTCGTGTACCTCCCTGGTATTGGGCGAGGCACACTACAACATCTCGGGCGGATCCCGATCGCGAGGAGATGGGTGGTTGCCAGGGACTCAGGGTCGATCACCAGATTGACCCGGGCGATCCAGGATGAGCTGGATTCCTTCCAGCATACGGCGGTAAGCCCAGGACTCTAAATGCTTTTTAAATGCTCATGAATGTTCTAAATGGTTTTATATGCTGACAAACTAACATGATTTTCAGGTGAGGTGGACCCCATACCAGGACGAGGGTACCGAGGGACAACCATGGGTCCAGACATCCCTATCATACAGTGGGCGAGATGTGTGGTTGCACTGCATCAACGTCATCGAGCCGCTGCACTACCGGCTGATCTTGCAGACCCGAGGATTACACCAGCCCGAGGTGACCTTCCCGCGCCGAAGCGACGAACGCCCGGGCAAATCATCAAAGGGCATCAGTGGTGACGTGGATTGGTGCGCCCGCAAGGCGAAATACGTCCATGATTGGAACAAGAGGGGTCGAGCAGTGAAGGAGCGGGCTGATGGCGATAAGGCGTATTTGAAAGCCTTCGCCCGGCAGTACGGGGACCAGGTCTACCGAGGTACCCGGCGACCGGTACGAAACTCTAAACTTAAAATACGTCTATTCCAATATGCAAAAATTCTATATGCACTGACCCATGCTCTCTAAATGCAGCTAGACCCTGAGGGGAGGATAGCCGAGCTCGAAGGGCTACTCCATGCCACCATATAGCAGCGGGACAAGTACCGGACCGCCCTGGAGCTCCTGGTAAGATTCCCAAAACCTGAGACTTAAATGATTTATGCTTATGATGCAAATGATGCAAATGTGACTGACTAACTATGATTCATAAATGCAGCAGGCTCAGGGAGCCCAAAGAGCCGGACCGGATGCCTCATCGTCATCGTCGCAGCCTACGGGAGGTAGAGCCGAGCGAGACGTCGAGTTCACTCGAGCGGTTGCTCGGGCCGAGGAGGCGGAGGCTACCCTTGCAGAGCGGGTGAGATGCTAACCTTTGACTTAAAATGCTCATGCAAAATTAAATGCTTATTTGACTAATCATGATGAAATGCAAACTACAGGCGAGAGAGCTAGCCACAGCGGTGGCTGAGGCGAGGCAGGCTCGGACAGAGGCAGAGAGGAATCGGGCTGAGACTAAGCGGGGTCGAGCAGAGATAGAACTGCTGCGGGCAGAGGTGGCTCGATTGAGAGGAGAGCTTGAGCGGACGGCCACGCAGACGGCGGACCTAGAGAGATACCGGTCCAAGGCACGAGCAGCGCGGCTCCAGGCACATGATATGAAGGTCGAGGTACGAACCCTGGAGAAGACTATACGGATGATGGGCCGAGGACTAGAGCGGAGCGCCTCTCAGAGTGGAGCACCAAGGAGCGCTGCCCGTACCGGATCATCGGCTGACTATCTCGTCAGGTCCTCCGGCCAGCGGAGGAATGAGAGGGCAGAGCGGGGACAGCAGGAGGAGAGCGCCTCCATAGCGCCACCAACGCGGAGACCCGAGGGTGGAGATGATGACGGCGGCCCGGCAGACAAGCCGGCCGAGTGAGCTTGCATTTATCTTCTTTTATTACACTTGTATATGAAAATGGAATGAGAATGAATGAAATGGAGTGAAAAACTCTTTTTTTACGTTTTTGTGTTGTTTTATGTGAATGACTGTATGTGTGAATGGAATACGAATGAATGGCATGGATGAAGTGAATTGCGCGAATGAAATGCAAGAATATGTGTAAATGTACGAGGGAAATGCATGTGGAAATGGGTGTGGAAATGTGTGGGATGATTGAAATTATGTAAATGGAGTGGGATGTGTAATTGAAGGACCATAGGCATAAAGGAATAGCACAAATCCAGCAGCAGACAATGTGACGGTCTAGGAAGGACGCGTCAGAATTTCGTAACGCACCAACGTAAGTCCGTCAGAGATGTCAGGCCAGACTACAAACTTATCAGCATGAAAATGTGACGGTCCATAGGTGGAGCGTCAGAATGATGTAACGGCCAAATGATAGACTGTTAAAGATGGCAGAACAATGCTATATTGAAGTAGGTTGCAGAAAATGTGACGGTCCAGGAAGCATGCATCACAACCTGTGACGATCTACTGTTAGACCGTTAGGCTTGACAGAACGAGGTTGGGCCAAAAGAAACCCACATGAAATGTGACGGCCCAGAGTTGGAGCATCAGAGCCAAGTAACGGCCTTACGATAGACCGCCAGAGAACGAGGTGTACTCCGAGACGGATTATGCCGTGAGAGTCCAAACCCGAAGGTTAACCATCTAAACCCCACTAGAACTCTCCCAGACTTGAGATAAGGTCTTCTAACCCAAATCTTATCATTCTAGAGCCAAAAGCAAGCCTTTAAAACCTGAGAACTCAGCCAAAAATCGTAGCTTTGCTGATTTTTCTGCTACAAGGGCTGAAAAGCCTCTCCTAAGGGTAGAGACACCATGAAAAGAAGTTTGGAAGTGGCGGCCATGGAGGAGAAGGTCTACACCGGACCTAAAGCTGCCAGGAAAGAACATGGGGAGTTGCAAAGGCTGACATCGATCCCCAAACATCTGAGCTCAAGCACTCAGAGGGTGGTGAGTTCTATTGATACAAAGTTAATAACTTTTGCACTTCATACCTCTTATGATCTCTTCTTCTTCTTCCTTCTCTTCCTTTCTAGCCTCTTCCTGGTCCAAGATGCTACTCCAACTTGAAGTGGGTGGCTCCCATGATCAAAGAACTCCCTTTAGAAGTCTTAGCAATCCTTAGGGCATGGCACCTCCAACCTCTACTGGTCTTAGCCAAAAACTTTCAGAAATTATCTTTGGATTGGCCAAGCATTTCAACCCTCATAGAATTGTGGCATTCTCAAACACATACTTTCATCTTCCCTTCTTTTGAAGCTACAGTCCTATTAGAGGAGGTAGAAACCTACCTAACCCTTCCTAAGACTAAGGCGGGGGATGAAGATCTAGTTTGCCATACGGTGGAGCCTATTGACCCATCCTTGATCTTGATCGATTTCATTCACAATCCAAAGGACGTGAGGACCATGATCAGCCCACACCACATTCATTTGATACCCATGGCTCAGTGGATAGCCTCTCATTGCAAAAACAAGTGGGAGAGATACGAAGCAATAGCCAAGGTGATGTCGGTTTGTTTATGCGGAGTCTTCCTTTTCACAACTACCGACCACCTCTTAGATACCCAAAATATTAGCATTATTAGCGGGTTGTGACGGGGAATGTCCATCTCTCAAGCAATCCTCTCATATCTCTACGAAGGACTAAGCTCCGCTTGCTTAGGAGGACCTTTATTTGGTTCCATGATACTCCTCGAATGCTGGATGGGCATGAGAATAAAATTCCAACCCAAGGAAGATATAACTTCTGCTAGCCGGACCTTCGGGAGCCACCCTTTATTCATCATTGGAGGTGCCTTTGGATTCTCTTCACAGGTTGAATGCCGGATGGCGGACAAAAAAACACGGGATGAATGGCGCCTCTTCCTCAACACTTTGCCATTAGAGAAGTTCACCATGCGCCCAAAAGTCCTTCGGAGCACTTTGCTTAGAAAACCATGGCGTCGAGGCCTTGACCTCCAGCTAGTGGAGAATACTACCATGACAATCTACAACCCGCACAGGTGTCATCTTCAGATCGGACTACCTCGAATTGAAGTTCCTGCACTATCACACTACCCTCCCCTTCTACCTAGGAAGATGGGGACCGAGGAGAATGAAAGAGCAGTTCGGAATGCGCTGACCATGTGGGAGATCAGCAAAGTGCGTCCGTGGCAAGAGGAAGTGGAAGAGAACGACGAAACACGCCGTGACTACGTGAAAGAATTAGGGAAGATCCATCCTCTTGCGGATAGGAAACTGAATGTAGTTTGATTTTCTTGTTCATGAATGATGTAATTGAAGTTTTATCAAATTTATGTTTCATTAAGTCCAATTGAATGTGATGGGAATGCCTTGATTGTTGTGACCCCTCTATGTTGATGATGTTGACACTTGCTTTATTTCATTGGCAACACCATTGTTTTGATTGATTGGCAACTGCTCTTGCTTTGATGAAATTGCTCTATCAGATTGACTATGTGTTCTTTGCATTTCATACACTGCTGTTTGCATTTCTCACTGTCATGGGTCGACGCATCCTCTGATGGGTCGACTCCTTTAGCAGACTTGTCTAGATTGAGTCTATACAGCGTCAGTTCATGCATGTCTTAGGCTAAGTCTGTACAGCGTCTCATTCATGCTTTGATTAATGAAGTCTGTACATCAGTCTTCACATTCTAAGTCTGTACAGCCGTTGGGTTTGGACTCAGAGTCTGTACACTCGATTCGCCTTTGAATTGGTCAAGTGTGTACATTCCTTCACTGTAGCTTTCACGTATCCAAAGTCTACACATCGTGAAAGTCTATTCATTCTTCACTGACTTTCGTTCAAGGCAAAGTCTATACATTGGAGTCTTTCCCTACGTTTCTTAAGTGAAGTCTGTACACTCGTTTCTGAAGCCTGAAGTCTATACACTCCAGCCTATTCCTACGATCAAGGCTTTAGCTACACTCAAGTCTGTACATTGGCTTCGCTTCATCAAGTCTGTACATTGAATCGCCAACTTATTTGAAGTCTATACATCCACTGATATTTGAAGTCTATACATCCATCGTGGAGCTTCAAGTCTACACATCGCTTGATTTCCTAAAGTCTGTACATCCACAGTGAAACTTGAAGTCTGCACATTGGTCTTCAAATCCAAAGTCTGCACATTGGTCTTCGAATCCAAAGTCTATACAATGGTCTTCACACTTGAAGTCTATACATTCGATGTGCAGAGTTGATGTCTATACTGTGCCTTATGCTGATCGAGTCTACACATTGGTCGGTGGCAAGTCTGTACACTGGCCTCAGCTATTCAAGTCTATTCGCTGGACTGTTTGGTCAAGTCTATACACCCTTCTGTTGAAATTCCAAGTCTGTACATCGGACTGTGTTAAGTAAAGTCTATACATCCGATTGTACAGTGTCTTAGCCATCGTCTCACTTCTTCGAGTCTACACATTGGTCAGTGGCAAGTCTGTACACTGGCCTCAGCTATTCTAGTCTATTCACTGGACTGTTTGGTCAAGTCTATACACCCTTCAGTTGAAATTCCAAGTCTGTACATCGGACTGTGTTAAGTAAAGTCTATACATCCGATTGTACAGTGTCTTAGCCATCGTCTCACTTCTTCAAGTCTACACAATGGTCGGTGGTAAGTCTACACATTGGTGTTTCATTCGAAGTCTGTACACTCACCAGTGAACGACAAGTCCACACATTGGACTGTAGCTGCTTGTTCTTCAAAGTCTGTACATTGGGCTTTCACATGAAGTATGTACATCCGTTCGTACTGCATCGTTATCAAGTCTGTACAGCCACTCTTTGAGCATCAAGTATATACATTGGTATTGGGTGAGCATAGTCAAGTCTGTACACTGCACTCGAGTCCGTTGTCTTCAGTAAAGTCTATACATTGGCATCGGTCTTCACCTTGAGCATGTACAGTGGCTGCTTCATATAGGAAGTATGTACAGCCGTTGCCTCTTCATATAAAGTCTATACTTTGGGCAAGTATGTACACTGGTTTTCCTTCTTATGAAGCCTTTATATTTACTAAGTCTATACACTGCTTTCCTTTTCATGAAGCCTTTACGATCATTGAGTCTATACACTGCGTTGTGCATACTTTGCATTGCACTCGTGGTTGCAAAGCATGTACAGGGTTTACAGTTAAACTGAATTTGTTCTTATCTGTCTGACAGGGAATGCAGAGACAAATGAAGGGCACGTGATCCGAGGTATCTGGCTCGTGATCCGAGAAGAACAAGGTATCCAGATGAGGACACGTGTTCTGACACTCCATTGGATGCTGCCACGTGGTCCAAATGCTTTGGCGGGAAACGTGGAGAGCACACGCCTGCTGCTGCTGCTGCTGCTATATATACATGCCTTCTTCCACAGAAAAAGGGAGATCGAAGAGAAGGATAGAAAGTCTATACAACCAAAGCAGCAAGGCTCCTTCGATCCACTGAGAGAAAAGATACAGGGAAGAAGAAGAAATAGAGGAGAAGAAGAAAACGAGAGAAGAAGAGATAGAGAGCTGATTGAGAGTGAGAGTGAGAGAGTTTGTATCTCAGTCTCGTGGTTCAAAACCAGAGCTAAGCTTTGCTCTTTAGAGCTACATTGCTTTTGGGTTTTCCTTTTTCGTTTTGATTCTGTCTATCATTTTCGAATATTGTTTCCTCAAGCTGTTTGTCAGCGGTCTTGCAGTGGTAGTCTCCACTGGACGGGTTAAGCTGTATTTCCCCAGCGGTTGCAGAGGATCAGATCCTCTGGTCGGCAAGCTGTAGTGCCCAGCGAAGCTGTGTATCAGCGGATTGTTTGGCCAAGCTGTAAAGCCCAGCAGACGCAAGCTGTGTTGCGCAGCAGGAAGCCATACTCGGTTGAGTGTGGGGTGGACGTAGGTCGTTGACCGAACCACCTAAAAATTGTGTGTGTAGTGTGTTTGTGTTTTTGTTTGATCTGTGTGCGATGGGAATTCTTGCTTAGCTTATTTGGTTTCATCGCTCATGCTCATGTCTAGCTTTCGATATATAGATATGGTGAATGGCTTTCATGGGTCGACCCTTTGCTTAGCATTCTTCCTTTAGCTTAACTGATGTTTGCCTAAATTTCGCTTTAGAACTTACAGTAGTTTTAAATTAGGCAAGTTGATCTATTCACCCCCCTCTAGATCCACACTCAGTGGAGATAGACTGCGTCCATCTAACCCAACACTTGGTATCAGAGCCTAACTCTTCTGCAGGGACTCATCGCCCGAAGAGAATAGGCAGAGATGGATGCTCGAGGGATGATTGCCGAAGGTCACTCAACAACGAAGCCCCCATTCTTTGATGGATCAAACTACGCATACTGGAAGAACCGTATGCAAGTGTTGCTCAGGGCTAAGGATTATGAGATTTGGAAGATTGTCAGCAAGGGACCTTATGAGCTGTCCCCGAATGAAGATGTATGGACCAAGGAGGAGATCAGAAGGTCCACGTTGAATTGGAGTGCTATAAATGCTATCTAGTGCGCTCTGCATCCTACAGAATTCTCCCGTGTGTCTGCTTGCAAATCAGCTAAGGAGATGTGGGATGCGCTGGAAGTAATTCATGAAGGTACATCTCAAGTGAGAGAGCAGAAGGCCAATCTTCTTGTATCTGAGTATGAAGCCTTCAAGATGAAGCAGAACGAGTCCATCAGCGAAATGTACGCTCGGCTGACTGTCATAACCAATGGCCTCAGAGGTTTTGAGAAACCTCAAACAGAGTATGATGTAGTGAGGAAAATTCTACGCTCCCTGACTCCCATTTGGCACACCAAAGCAACAGTGATGGAGGAGTCAAGGGACTTGCGTAATACTAAAGCTAATGAGCTGATTGGCTCACTAATGGCATATGAGATAAACATGCCAAGGACAGATGAAGCCGAGAGGAAGAAGAAGCCGATAGCGCTGAAGGCTAGTTCCAGCAAATCAACAAAATCCAGCTCCAGCAGCTCTTCATCATCAGAGGAGAGCCTAAATGAAGAAGAAGATGTGACTCGATCTGAGATAGCCATGATGAGTAGAGAGTTCAGGCGATTTCTCAGAAAGGGAGCAGGACGGTTCGGCCAGAAGAAATACAATGGTGGCCGAAAGGATAAAAGGTATAAATCTAAATCTGTAAAGAAAAATGAAGCTAATGTCTGTTATCAATGCAGGAAACCAGGGCATCTGAAAGCTGACTGTCCAGACAATCAGAAACATAAGGACAGGTCAAAGAAGAAAACCAAGAAGGGAAGAGCTATGATCAGCATATGGAGTGATGAAGATGAAGGCTCTTTCAGCAGCAGCTCAGATAGTGAAGCCGAATCTGAACAACCCATTTGCCTTATGGCAACAAGCTCCGAAGATAGAGAGGAGGACACAGATGAGATAATCACTAGATTTGAAAACTTCACAATTGCTGATTGGGTAGATGCTTATCATGACATAGCTGATAGAGCTGATGATATTAGAAAAGAGAATAGGCATCTTAGAAGGAAAATCAATTCCATGCAAAATGATAAAACTCTATCTGATAAAATTGCATGTTTGGAATCTGAAAATGATAAACTGAAACTCACATGCTCTGAAGTAGAGGACATCAAAATTGAGTTAAAGGTTTCTAGGGAAGAGAATCTAAGGCTTGAAAATGAAATTGATGAATGGAAGCTGAAGATTCAAAAATGTGAAAGTGAAGTAAAAATCATCTCTGAAAAATATGAAGCTGTCCTCAATGTCAACAATGAGCTGAAAAAGTCTATTGATGAACTTCAGAAAGATAATGAGGATAAAATGAAAACCATTGAGAAAATGACCCAAGGAACAGATAACTTAAATGCTTTGTTAGGGTCAAAGGTTAATTTCAGAAAAGAGGGCCTAGGATTTAGTTCTAGTGCAACAAAAACATTTGGGATGAGAACAATTTCATTTGTTGCTCAAAAGGAAAAGGGACCTCTAATTAGCATGAACTCAACAAATTTGATGAACAAAACTGCTAATCTGAAAAAGCCCAGTGCTGAGGAGAAGGGCAAACGAAAGGTTAATGAGCCTAGTAGAGCCAGCACATCCAAGCAGAATCCTAGGGCTCAGACTCAGGTTAGGGGTCAACCTACACAGTCCAGTAAACCCCAGGTCAAGGTAACCAAGTCTCCACCATCAACTCCAGCTCTGAAGAAGACCCAATACAAACCTGTGTATAGGTCAGCAGGGTCCAAAGTACAGGGGAGACAGAGTGCTGCTAGGAGTCAACCCAATTATTTTTATCAACCCAGAGCTCAGACCCACTACAATGCACAGCCAACCTACTTCAATAGGTCAGATTGGTCTAGAACTCAGGGTTGGCTTACAGGTCTTGCACACCAGGGTGCTCAATATCAAAGACCTTACAGTAGAAATTGGGTCAATGGGTATGGTTACTGGACATCTAGAAACCAATATTTCCATAGCCAGCCCAGGAACTACTATGGCCAAAATTTTGTGAACACACCCTGGCCAAGGCACTGGCACAGAAATAACAATACTGTCAATAATCATGCTGCTGCCAATAAGAAAAAGAACAATAAAAAGAAAAGGAACAACAACAGAAGAAAATCTGTAGGATCCACTGAACAAAGTTCATTTAAACAAATGTGGATTTCGAAACATCTGCTTTCCTGCTTTGCTTCTAGTTCATTTACATTGGAGCCCAATCAGTCTTGGGTTCCAAACTTCTCTACCTAATTGTGTATGCAGGTATGCCTGGCAGCCAAGAACAACTTGTGGTACATGGATAGCGGCTGCTCCAGGCATATGACAGGAGATAAGGCCAAATTTTGCATGCTGACTGAGAAAGTAGAAGGCCTTGTCACCTTTGGAAGCAACACAAAGGGTAGGATTATCGGATCAGGTAAGGTAGGTAAGTGTTCTACCTGCTGCATTGATGATGTTATGCTGGTTGAAGGGTTAGCCGATAATCTACTTATCATCAGCCAGTTATGTGATAAAGGTTACAATATTTTATTTAATTCTCAATGCTGCAAGGTTTTTGAACCTGATTCTGATATTGTCAAATTTTCTGGAAAAAGAATAAATAATACTTACATGATAAATTTAGATGAAATTCAACACACTAACCTTTGTCTTACTGCCAGTAGAGAAGACATAGCATTTTTATGGCATCGTAGGTTAGGTCATGCTAGCTACACTGTTTTGCACAAATTAAATAAGCATGGCATGGTTAGAGGACTTCCTGAAGTCTCATTCAAGAAAGAAAATAAAATCTGTGATGCATGCACTCAATCAAAGATAACTAGAAAGTCATTTAAGTCTAGAACTGAAAATCTATCTTCCAAACCCTATGAGCTGATACATATGGACCTTTTTGGGCCAACTAGATCTGTCAGCCTATCAGGGAGGAGGTATGGGTTTGTCATGGTAGATGACTTTTCTAGGTATACTTGGGTTTATTTCTTATCTAATAAGAGTGATGCTTTCTCTGAATTTCAAGAGTTTTATGATAAAACAAATCAGAAAATTGAAAACATTTTGTCTGATCATGGAGGTGAGTTTGAAAACTCACAATTTGATGAATTCTGCAGGTCAAATGGAATCAACCACAGGTACTCCTCACCAAGGACACCTGAGCAGAATGGAGTTGTGGAGAGAAGGAACAGAACCCTAGTGGAAATGGGTCGTACACTCCTTGTCGAAGGTGGTCTACCAAGAAAATTTTGGGCTGAAGCAGTGAACACTGCCTGTTATGTAATTAACAGAGCCATGGTAAGACCTTCTACCCAGCAAACACCATATGAGATCTTAAAAGGTAAGAAACCTTCTATTGCTCATTTCAAGGTCTTTGGTTGTAAATGTTTCATTCACATAAATGATAAGAAGGACCTTGATAAATTTGAACCTAAAGGAGAACCAGGAATTTTTATTGGCTATTCTGAAAACACCCGAGCATACAGAGTGTACAATCTAAACTCTAAGACTGTTGAAGAATCTCCACACATAGTTTTTGATGAATCCTTGGTAAATTCTAATGTTGATCAATGCAGGAATGAAAACAATGGTGAAATTCTGAAGGAAGGAGATCCTGCAGACAAATCCGAGGATGAAGAAGGACATAAAGAGCTTAATGAAGAGGAGCCTACAGTTCAGGGGGAGGTAAATCAAGTTCATGATAGTCCAATTGCAAATATTAGATATCTCAAGGATCATCCTGTAGATAATGTTATTGGAAATCTGCATGACCCTCCTAGGACTAGAGGCCACTTAAGAATTCAACATGAACTGAATGCTTATGCTTTTGTATCAAACACAGAACCCAAGTCCATTGACTGTGCTCTCCAAGATGTGCATTGGATTAATGCCATGTATGAGGAGCTCAATCAATTTGACAGGAATAAGGTGTGGTTTTTGGTTCCACCTCCTGATCATGAAACAGTCATAGGGACTAAATGGGTATTTAGAAATAAAACTGATGAAACAGGGAATGTTACTAAAAATAAAGCCAGACTTGTAGCTCAGGGGTACAATCAGGAATTTGGAATAGACTTTGAAGAGTCTTTTACCCCTGTAGCTAGGTTAGAAGCAATAAGAATTTTATTGGCTTATGCATGTTCCCTAGGAATAAATCTTCAGCAGATGGATGTGAAATCTGTTTTTCTAAATGGGGAAATTAATGAGGATGTATATGTGAGACAGCCTCCTGGGTTTGAATGTTTAGATTTTCCTAATCATGTTTACAAGCTCAATAAAGCTCTCTATGGTTTAAAGCAAGCTCCTAGAGCTTGGTATGATAGGTTGAGCAAATTTCTCACCGACAAGAACTTCACAAGAGGTATAGTTGATCAAACATTGTTTACCAAGGTAAGCCATCCAGATATTCTTATCATTCAGATTTATGTGGATGACATTATGTTTGGGTCAACTAACCCCAAATTGTGTGAGGAATTCACTCAAATAATGACTGATGAATTTGAAATGAGCTCAATGGGTGAGCTCAAACTATTTCTTGGACTGCAGGTTACACAAATAGAAGATGGCACCTTCATCTCTCAGTTCAAGTATGTAAAGAACTTATTGAAGAAGTACAAAATGGACAACCTCAAGGAAATGACTACTCCAATGTGTACCTCAACCAGTTTGGATGAAGATTCTAAAGGTAAACCTGTGGACCAAAGGCTATACAGAGGTATGATCGGATCTCTTCTCTATCTTACAGCATCTAGGCCTGATATACAATTTGCTGTGTGTTTATGCTCTAGATTTCAGGCCAGTCCTAAAGAAACTCACTTTAAAGCTGTGAAAAGGATTTTTAGGTATTTACTAGGCACCCAAGAACTAGGTCTCTGGTATCCTGCTAAGTGTGAGTTAGAACTTCTAGCCTACACTGATGCAGACTATGCTGGGTGTCGAGTAGATAGAAAAAGCAACAGTGGCTACTGTCAATTCTTTGGTGGCTGTCTAGTGTCTTGGGCATCTAAGAAGCAACACACTATAGCATTATCCACAGCTGAAGCTGAGTATGTTGCAACATGTAATTGTGCAGCCCAAGTACTTTGGATTAAGCACCAACTGGCTGATTATCAGATAAATCTGGGATGCATTCCACTTTTATGTGATAATACTAGTGCTATATGCCTTGCTAAAAATCCTGTTCACCATTCTTGGACTAAGCATATAGAGATAAAACATCATTTTCTTAGAGATGCTGTAAATAAAAATGAGATTGAAATGAATTTCATAGAAACTGAAAAATAAATTGCTGATATTTTTACTAAGCCTCTTGGGAATGAAAAATTTAAGTTTCTTAGAAGAGAACTTGGCTTATGTAAATTTCAGCATGATGAATGATTGTTTAACTGCTGTGAATAAAATTTCTGATGTGGACTTGCATTTGATTGCTTGGATAATTCATGTGGATGTGAATATTGAAACAGACTCATAATCATTACTGAACATGCATGTAGAACTGTCCTGCATTGCATTTCTCTACATAACCGTGGTATATTAAATAGTAGGCTACTAAAGGGCAGGGAAATCTGTCTGGAGATTCTTACTATGTGTGAGATGGTCCTTGAGACCAAGTTCTCCTCCTAGTACCACGGGTTATATTGATTGATAGGGGAGTCTAAATGAGCATGAATTTCAAAATACTTTGTTCAGTGTTCAAAGAAAACATTGCATATATTCAGGGGGAGCTTGTCGAGTATTTGCATGTCTTTGCATATCATTCATTCATGACCTATGCATAAGCTCTCTCTCAATTAATTCTTGCCTTTCATTAGCAAATTGCATGCATATAGACAGGGGGAGTATTGCTAGAAATTCAGAGTGGTTTCAACTTTCTTGAAGTCATTCAACCTTTAACTCTGAATACTTGTCTCTGACAATATGGCAATCTGTTGGTTAGTTCTGATTTCTAAGCAGTAGAAAATGGACTTCTTCATTTATAAGAATTTGAATTGTTCAAAGACTGATGTAATGGTTTAAATCTTATAATTGTTGGAGTTTAAAGATTGCAATCAGTATATAAGTAAGTTGAAAATTGATAAAACTCTCAACCTCTTTCTTATTTCATGTCAGACAAAGCTAATCATATCTGAAATCTGAAAACTCATCTGAAATCATGTTAGAGATGTTAAGTATGTGTATTGTTCTTAAACAAGTCATTCTGAAACATAAAAAGGACAGCTAAGAAAGATATTGAAAAACATTGAAAATCATTGAAAATTAATATTGGCAGAGCAATGACTGGTAAATCACTGAGAAACTGAGTGATCCATCACAGAAGTGGACAACACTCATGTCATGAAGTGTATCAGCTATCTCTGTATAAAATGTTCAAAACAGCAGGCTGGTTTCACTGAGTACCTGGGGGTAACTGGCGTTTGATAAACGTGTACCCTCACACAAAAAGGTGTAACTCAGTTCTGTTAAATTTGATCATAGGCAGAATGGTCCATCTTGTTGAGTATCTAGGGGTATTGGCGTCTGATAAATGTATACCCTTACGCAGAAAGACTTATGGTACCTGAATGCTCTAAATGGTCTAATATTGATAATGCTGCTCCTTCAAAAGAAAAGTTCATGAGTGTCAATTTGTTTAGTTTCAATACATGACTTGGTTTCTCTCAATATTTTTTATGAGACTATGAAAGTAAGATATTATGAAATTAAATCTTTCATGCAAATATTATTCTGGTTTATTGTTTTATCATGCACAGTGAACTTATCTATTGCTTGTAGTGCATGAACTCCAAATTTTATCATCCTTAAACCAGAACTCTTTCTGACAGCAGTTTCTAATTTCATATGACTGAAGACTCTATGCTTTAGAATGCTTATTCATGAACTACCTGTTCAGAATGCCAGTCAGTTCTTCTCTTGATCCTTCCCTTCTATCTAATTTTCCCTCCTCTTTGTTGATGGCAAAGGGGGAGAATATTGTCTAGGGGGATGTCTAGGGGGAGTATACATATCTGTCTGAATTCTGAATTCATTCCAAGGGGGAGAGGGAGTGTATATGCATAATGATAAGGGAGAGTTTGAGGCAGTGAGTTGCATGCATTCATAGCATCTGCATGTCAATCTGCATAACTCATCATGTCTTTCATCAAACATATACCTATATGTCAGGATGTTGTTATTCTACTTCATATGGGGTTGCCATCATCAAAAAGGGGGAGATTGTTGTGACCCCTCTATGTTGATGATGTTGACACTTGCTTTATTTCATTGGCAACACCATTGTTTGGATTGATTGGCAACTGCTCTTGCTTCGATGAAATTGCTCTATCAGATTGACTATGTATTCTTTGCATTTCATACATTACTGTTTGCATTTCTCACTGTCATGGGTCGACGCATCCTCTGATGGGTCGACTCCTTTAGCAGACTTGTCTAGATTGAGTCTATACAGCGTCAGTTCATGCATGTCTTAGGCTAAGTCTGTACAGCGTCTCATTCATGCTTTGATTAATGAAGTCTGTACATCAGTCTTCACATTCTAAGTCTGTACAGCCGTTGGGTTTGGACTCAGAGTCTGTACACTCGATTCACCTTTGAATTGGTCAAGTGTGTACATTCCTTCACTGTAGCTTTCACGTATCCGAAGTCCACACATCGTGAAAGTCTATTCATTCTTCACTGACTTTCGTTCAAGGCAAAGTCTATACATTGGAGTCTTTCCCTACGTTTCTTAAGTGAAGTCTGTACACTCGTTTCTGAAGCCTGAAGTCTATACACTCTAGCCTATTCCTACGATCAAGGCTTTAGCTACACTCAAGTCTGTACATTGGCTTCGCTTCATCAAGTCTGTACATTGAATCGCCAACTTATTTGAAGTCTATACATCCACAGTGATATTTGAAGTTTATACATCCATCGTGGAGCTTCAAGTCTACACATCGCTTGATTTCCTAAAGTCTATACATCCACAGTGAAACTTGAAGTCTGCACATTGGTCTTCAAATCCAAAGTCTGCACATTGGTCTTCGAATCCAAAGTCTATACAATGGTCTTCACACTTGAAGTCTATACATTCGATGTGCAGAGTTGATGTCTATACTGTGCCTTATGCTGATCGAGTCTACACATTGGTCGGTGGCAAGTCTGTACACTGGCCTCAGCTATTCAAGTCTATTCACTGGACTCTTTGGTCAAGTCTATACACCCTTCTGTTGAAATTCCAAGTCTGTACATCAGACCGTGTTAAGTAAAGTATATACATCCGATTGTACAGTGTCTTAGCCATCATCTCACTTCTTCGAGTCTACACATTGGTCGGTGGCAAGTCTGTACACTGGCCTCAGCTATTCAAGTCTATTCACTGGACTATTTGGTCAAGTCTATACACCCTTTAGTTGAAATTCCAAGTCTGTACATCGGACTGTGTTAAGTAAAGTCTATACATCCGATTGTACAGTGTCTTAGCCATCGTCTCACTTCTTCAAGTCTACACAATGGTCGGTGGTAAGTCTACACATTGGTGTTTCATTCGAAGTCTGTACACTCACCGGTGAACGACAAGTCCACACGTTGGACTGTAGCTACTTGTTCTTCAAAGTCTGTACATTGGGCTTTCACATGAAGTATGTACATCCGTTCGTTCTGCATCGTTATCAAGTCTGTACAGCCACTCTTTGAGCATCAAGTATATACATTGGTATTGGGTGAGCATAGTCAAGTCTGTACACTGCACTCGAGTCCGTTGTCTTCAGTAAAGTCTATACATTGGCATCGATCTTCACCTTGAGTATGTACAATGGCTGCTTCATATAGGAAGTATGTACAACCGTTGCCTCTTCATATAAAGTCTATACTTTGGGCAAGTCTGTACACTGGTTTTCCTTCTTATGAAGCCTTTATATTTACTAAGTCTATACACTGCTTTCCTTTTCATGAAGCCTTTATGATCATTGAGTCTATACACTGCGTTGTGCATACTTTGCATTGCACTCGTGGTTGCAAAGCCTGTACAGGGTTTACAGTTAAACTGAATATGTTCTTGTCTATCTGACAGGGAATGCAGAGACAAATGAAGGGCACGTGATCTGAGGTACCTGGCTCATGATCTGAGAAGAACAAGGTATCCAGATGAGGACACGTGTTCTGACACTCCATTGGATGCTGCCACGTGGTCCAAATGCTTTGGCGGGAAACGTGGAGAGCACACACCTGCTGCTGCTGCTGCTATATATACATGCCTTCTTCCACAGAAGAAGGGAGATCGAAGAGAAGGATAGAAAGTCTATACAGCCAAAGCAGCAAGGCTCCTTCGATCCACTGAGAGAAAAGATACAGAGAAGAAGAAGAAATAGAGAAGAAGAAGAAAACGAGAGAAGAAGAGATAGAGAGCTGATTGAGAGTGAGAGTGAGAGAGTTTGTATCTCAGTCTCGTGGTTCAAAACCAGAGCTGAGCTTTGCTCTTTAGAGCTACATTGCTTTTGGGTTTACCTTTTTCATTTTGATTCTGTTTATCATTTTCGAATATTGTTTCCTCAAGCTGTGTGTCAGCGGTCTTGCAGTGGTAGTCTCCACTGGACGGGTTAAGCTGTATTTCCCCAGCGGTTGCAGAGGATCAGATCCTCTGGTCGGCAAGCTGTAGTGCCCAGCGAAGCTGTGTATTAGCGGATTGTTTGGCCAAGCTGTAAAGCTCAGCGGACGCAAGCTGTGTTGCACAGCAGGAAGCCATACTCGGTTGAGTGTGGGGTGGACGTACGTCGTTGACCGAACCACCTAAAAATTATGTGTGCAGTGTGTTTGTGTTTTTGTTTGATCTGTGTGCGATGGGAATTCTTGCTTAGCTTATTTGGTTTCATCGCTCATGCTCATGTCTAGCTTTCGATATATAGATATGGTGAATGGCTTTCATGGGTCGACCCTTTGCTTAGCATTCTTCCTTTAGCTTAACTGATGTTTGCCTAAATTCCGCTTTAGAACTTACAGTAGTTTTAAATTAGGCAAGTTGATCTATTCACCCCCCCTCTAGATTCACACTCAGTGGAGATAGACTGCGTCCATCTAACCCAACACTGATCGCGTGAGCATGAGTTCTTGATTCTTGACTTGACTAGAATGATCTGAAAATAGAGCCTCTGGAGAGTGTAACGGTCCTTCATTGGGTCGTTAGAAGGACTTGACGGTCTTACGATAGGCCATCAGGTGGAATGAACTGAGAGTTTGTTCTCTGGAGAGTGTAACGGTCTAACGCAGACCGTTAGAATGATGTGACGGTCTACATGAAGACCATTAGAGGAAGCCTGTTGAGAGAATGAAAACCAATGTTCTGAAGAAGGTGACGGTCGAAGGATGGACCGTTACATGACTGTGGCGGTCTGAGGCTGGCGCGTTACAGACCTGAACCTGTTTAGTTGTGAGTTTTCACCCTGGGCTTGAACCTGCGTTCTGCACACACTTAGACAAGAAACAAGTTAGATCTGTTCTTAGACTCAACCCCTTGCCTTAAAGCAAGTTAGAGAATGACCATTTCTTGATATTTGGTCAAGGGGTGGAGCCTTTTTAAATAGGCAGAAGACATAGCAGGAATGATGCGATGCATGCAATGCATATGATGGATTTTTTGGGATTTTTGGAAAATATCTAAATTTTTGTGAGATTTTGGAAATATCTGACTCTTTTGGGTTTTGAAATATATGATTTTTTTTATTTGAAATATATGATTTTTTTGATTTTGGATATATATGATTTTTTGGATTTTGGAATATATGATTTTTTTTTGGATTTTGGAAATATATGACTCTTTTTTGGATTTTGGAAATATACGACTTTTTTCTTTTGGATTTTGAAATCAGTGCCTCCCCTAGCAACGTGCGCCCTCCTTATTACATCGAGAGTTCCTGAGGTTGGCATGCAACAAGGTGACAACCCCTGGCCAAGGCCCAACTTGCATGACGGTGTCTCTACCAGGGCCATACCTGGGGTACTAGTCTTAGTCCTAAAAAGGGAAATAGAACACGGGGGTAAGCTTAGGCCAGATATAGAAGTTTTTAGGACTAGAGTTCCTTTCCATACAACCCATTAGAGATTTGGTCTGTTGTACCGGGGCTTTGTGTCTGTCATCGAACCTTGGTCCATTCTTAGGTATGCATACGACCGGGCTCATGATGTCCCGCGGGGAAACTGTATTGCCACTCTTGCCATGCCTAGTTATATTTCTTCTGCCTTTCTGGATTTTTGGAATATTGGTAGGTAGACTTTTGAGATAATGATTGCTCCTTTGCTTTCTTCTTTTTCTTTTCTTTGTTTTGTGGCGTCAGGTCATAATGGACTACCCCTATTTGAGACCTCCTCTCGTTAGGGTGCCTGGATCAGTCATCGCCTCCTTATTCACCTCTTGCCCCTGGATTCAGCCGAAGAAAGAAACGGACTGGGACTTTGACTTTTCCCCAAAGCATGGCCAAGGAGAAACGGTGTCTACAAAGCGGGAAGCCTGACCAAGGATGTCGTGTAGTGTGTGATTGCCGTATTCGGGATCTCTTTCATAGTGAAAGAGGAAGAACATCTCGCTGCCGGGTGGCACTGATTAGACTCTAAGGAAAAAAATGCTTAAGATACAACCCATTCCAAGCGTGAGAGAGCTCCTCACCTTCGGCGTTCACTAAACGATAAGCATTCCCTGGATAAGCCTCTTTTGCAACGAACGACCCTTCCTAGTTAGGTTGTAATTTAGACCTTGGACCTACAGACCGAATGAATTTGTGTTTCAAATTCATATCACCCTTTTGAAATTTACGCTCAATCACCTTCTTTTGAAAATAACGCGAAACTCTCTTTTGATAAACGGATACGTGATCGGCCTCGTTCATCATCTTCTCGTCTAAGAGTTCTAACTGAACGAGCAACGCCTCTCGACGTTCATCGAGATTAAGTTCCTTATCGAGCTGCACTCTAATGGAAGGGATCAAGATTTCATATGGGAGCACCGCCTCCATCCCGTAGGTGAGAGCATAGGGAGTTTGCCCCGTAGGCGTACGGACGGAGGTGCAGTAAGCCCACAGAGCTTCCACCAATCTTTCTGGCCAATCAGAAAACTTATGGATTCGCATGTTTTCTTTATAATTTTAAGAAGGGTTTTATTAGTGGCCTCGGCTTGACCGTTGCCTTGAGGATAATATGGAGATGAATGATGCAATGAAATATTGAACTTCTTACATAGGTCCTTGAGTTCTTGAGAGACGAAATGGGGTCCGTTGTCGGTGATGATGCTGCTTGGCACTCCGAACCGTGAGATGATATTCTTCATGATAAAGCGGCACACCATTGTAGCTTTGATCTCCGCGTACGCCTCTGCCTCAACCCACTTGGTGAAGTACTCCGTGGCGGTAAGGATAAATGATTTCTGTTTGATCTGAGAGTTGGGATCACCGAGCGGGCCGACAATGTCGAAAGCCCACATAGAGAACAGCCAAGGAGCGGAAAGAGGATGGAGAGATGAAGCTGGAGCGTGAATTTTATCAGCGTGGAGTTGGCACTTGAGACACCTCCGGAAGTAGAGGGAGCAATCTTCCTCTAGAGTGGGCCAATAGTAGCCCTGCCTAAGGATTTTCTTCGTTAGAGCCTGGCCATTAACATGACCTCCACACTCACTAGAATGTGCTGCTTCAGCCACCTTCCAAGCCTCATTATCATCTAAACATCTCATGAGCATCTCATTAGTAGCGCGCCTGTATAGTTCTCCTGCGACAATAGTATACCTCGAGGCGGCTCTCCTTATTGACTTGCACTGCTTGGCGTTTGCCCCTTCTGGGAACAATCCGTCTTTGCAAAACAGCTCAATCTCATGATACCAGGGAAATTCTTCTTCCTCCAGGATCTCTTCTAGTTCCATCAAAGATACTTCCTTGAGGTCCTCCTTCTCAGCCCTCGCCTCTACAGTTTTCCTAAGGTTGATGTACCAAGGATCCTGAAGAGATGGTGCGTCCAATCTCTGAACGACGATAGTCTCAGTATTCTGACTAAGAGGGAAAGATAGAGATAAAGCGAGCGAAGCTAAGGCATCAGCTAGAATGTTCTGAGACCTAAGAGTATGGATGCAGATCAGCTTACGGAATTGCTTAGCAAGGAGCGTGACCAAATCTTGATATGGCTTGAGCTTGGGGTCACGGGTGCGGTAAGTGGATAGAACTTGCTGCAAGATGAGCTGAGAGTCCCCTATGATATTCAAATAATGCGCGCCTAAAAGGTAGGTGTGCTTCAATCGGCTAGGAGAGCCTCATACTCGGCAATATTGTTGGTAGTAGGAAATCAGAGTTGATAGGCAAAGGGAATCGTTACTCCCTCTGGAGTGAGCAGAACATCGCCTATCCCTCGGCCCTGAGAATTGAGTGCACCATCAAAGTGCAGAGACCAGAAGGAATGATGAGTAAGGGCAGAGAGATGCTCATCAGGGAAGTCATCCTGAATCGAATCAGTGTGAGGAATGGGGAGATGGGTAAGATGCTCAGCAATGGCATATCCCTTGACTACCTTCTGAACGACAAATGTGATATCGAACTGGGAGAGGAAGCTCTGCCAGTGAGCTAACCTACTAGAAAGGACATGCTTTTCTAAGAGATAGCGGATCGGGTCCATTCTAGAGATCAACCTAACTGGGTGGGTAAGGAAGTAATGTTTAAGCTTCTGAGCTACCCACACTAAGGCGGCACAAGTCTTCTCCATAGAGGTGTATTTGGCCTCAGCCGGGTTAAATAACCGAGAGAGGTAATAAGCAGCCCGCTCTTTTCCTTCATCATCTACTTGCGCTAAAACCGCCCCTAGGGAGTCCTCAATAACCGAGATGTATAGGATTAAGGGTTTCCCAGGGACAGGGGGTTGCAAAACCGGGGGATTGGATAGATAGACCTTTAGGTCCTCATAGGCCTTCTGACAGTCTTGATTCTATTCAAATTTGACCCCCGCCTTGAGCAATTCATAAAACGGGCGGCACCTTTGAGAATGTTGGGATATGAATCTTCTGATGAATTGCAATCTTCCAATCAATCCTCGAAGTTCCGTAATGTTCTTCAGAGGGGGCATGTCCATGACGGCCTGTGCTTTGTTAGGATCAATCTGGATCCCCCGTTTGCTAACTATAAAGCTGAGCAGCTTCCCTGAAGAGACTCCAAATACACACTTCTTCGGATTCATTTTCAGCTTATACTCTCGGGCTCTTTGCAGCACCTTAGCCAGAATAGAGGGGTGTTCTTCTTTGGTCCGTGACTTCACCAAGATGTCATCCACATAAGCTTCCATATAGATATGCATCATGTCATGGAAGATGGCCATCATCGCCCTTTGATAGGTGGCACCTGCGTTCTTCAGACCGAATGGCATAACCACGTAGCAGTACGTGCCCCAGGACGTGGTGAAGGAGGTTTTTTCTTGGTCTTCAGGAGCGAGACGGATTTGGTTATATCCTGAGTAACCATCCATGAATGACAAAGATTCATACCCGACGGTGCTATCGACTAGGACGTCTATGTGAGGCAGCGAGAAATCATCTTTGGGACATGCTTTATTAAGATCCCTGAAATCGATGCAGATACGCACTTTTCCATCCTTCTTGATAACATGGACTATGTTTGCCACCCACTGGGGATATAGAACAACTCTAATGAATCTGGCCCTGTATAACTTATCAACTTCTTCCATGATCCTTAAGGCCATGTGGGGGTGAAATCTTCTTGACCGTTGTTTTATGGGTGTTGCCCCTGGTTTAAGCACGAGTCGATGTTCCACTAAAGAGGGGTCAAGACCCGGCATGTCCTCATAAGACCAGACGAAAGAATCGCTATACTCCCTCAGAACCTTAATCAAATCTTCTTCTACTTGCAGAGGGAGATTAGTGGCAATAATGATGGGCATTGGGTCTTCTTCAGTCCCTAAGTTTATTTTCTTCGTAGGTTCATCCACTGTCGACGATGGCTCGTCAAATTTCTTTAATCCTCGTGCATACAGATCGACAGTGTCATCTATGTTGCTGTCCTCATCATCAATCGGGTCCTTTTCATCCAGGACTTCATAGACACCAAGTCCGTCATTGCTCCACACCCCTTCTATTTCCTCTTCATCTTCAATCATGATTGCCGTAGCAACAAATTCTGGACACTTCAAAAGAGCATGACATCGCTGAGCTAGATCCTGCAAGAACCTATCAGGGATGGATTGACGCGTGAGCAAGCGCGACTCAGACTTGGAAGGATTGGACGACCTAGAATAGGACCCTACTTCTCTAGTTCTAACTGACTCTACTTCCCTAGACTCGACGGACCCTACGCTTAACCTGGGAGAAAGAAAATCTAGTGGAAAGGAAGGAGCAGGGGACGCATGCCACTGGGAGGAGGATGGAGACAAGGTAGCATAATCTTCCACCGAAATCTCCGTTTCAAATTTGACATTTTTTTTGGAGAACAGTGGAGACCACACAGCAGGATGGAGCAGGTGGGAGTTGCATGGGGAACAACTCGGGGAAGATGCAATCGAAGAATGGATTGGAGGATCGAAACCACATCTCGTGGAGTGGAGTGGTGGAGGAAGGAGGAGTGAATAGAGTTGACAGATCAATGGGTGGGCAGCGCCCACACGCACATGGGACAAACAAGATTTCAGGTGGCCCCTCCGTAAAGTACGGATCGACCATCATAGGGGGAGAACGGGGAATGGGTTCCAATAGTTGAAAGAGAGATGTGAGACGGGATGAAGACCAAGAAATGATGGCGGGTGAGCTCCCCTTTTCTTGCAGATAATCAGCTGGTTTCTTCGGCCTCCACTGGACGAGCCGGGTTTCTCAATTCTTCCTCTGACCATGGCCATCTGGTTCGCTGAACATTCTAGCAAATGACGGGCTGAAATCTGTCATATCATCAATGGGCCCTTTTGGTAGGAGAGGTGGCCCGGCGATGGTGCAAGCTGCATCCTTTTCTGGCTGTGCTGGCTATTAATTTAGGGTACCTGGCTGAAGAGGACCTTTAACAAAGTGCTGACAATAGTCCCAGGTAAGTGGCCCTGAGTCGCCCAAAATTGATAACGCAGACTCTCGGTAACCGAGACCCCACCTGCTCATCTTTCTTCCTTTGGGCACTGGCTTAGTACGCCCCTGTAATTGCGCACCGAGGCCTCTCCCCGGTTGGTAACCCAGCTTTAATATGATGTCCCAACCCTTGGAATCTCGTATCTGGGGTTTCACCTTGACATCGACGGGGGTAGAGATGGGCTTGCGAGGTGCATATGCCCAAGGGAAATCTAGATCTAGCACAGAAATGACGGGCCGGCTGCTGGGCCATAATGTGGGCAAGATCTTCTCTGAAATGGCTTTCACAGACTAGATCGTGGATAAGCTTTTGACCTTGACCACCCTCCCTTGAAAAGGGAATTTAAGACATTGATGCGCGGTGGATGGTACAACACTGAGAGTGTCAATCCACGGACGACCCAAGATAGCCTTGAACATAGGGTCAATGTCTAGCACATAGAATTCCACGGGCATAGTAAAAGGCCCAAGCTCAGCTTGAATGGTGACCACCCCGTGACATGCTCTCCTTGAGTTGTCATATGCAGCTATAGTCGTGGGAGTCGGGCGTAGAAGTTCTTCTGGTATATTGCAGGCCCTGAGGGTGTTGAGTGGACATACATTGATAGATGCCCCTGTATCAACTAGTGCCGCCTCAATACTGACTTTGTTCAGAATAATAGTGATGCAAAGCGGCATTTGCCGAGCTTCTGGTGGCGCTAGCTCGGTTTCAGAGAAGGTAATAGCGGGCCCCTTGGAGATTGTTGCCAGTGCGGTAGGTAAGCTGTCGACTGCCATATCTTCGCTAACCATCACCTTTTGCAGGAAATTTCTGAGAGCATCCTGGTGAAGGGTAGATCTTTTAATGAGCTCCAGAACAGAAATTTTGGCGGGCACCCTGTTCAAATGATGTAGCAGGTCATATTGGGTACCCGACAGAGGTTCAGCTTCCTCTTGCTCAGCAGCCGGTTGGGAGGACTGAGGATTGGAAGTGGTAGGATAATTCTGATGGAACAACCGCCCGCTCTGTAGGGTGAGGTTTTGTGCCGGCACGGTATCAGGAGGCGATATGATTGTCCCGGTGGGGTGGATGAGTGGGATAAGCGGTGTAGGAGAAAGGATCTGGTGGGATGTGGTGTTGGTGGAGGTAATAAGTGGTGATGGACGGATGATGGGTGAGGGATTAGTGAAAGGTGGGGTAGTGATGATGGACGTTGGCATGGGCTGAGGAAAGGTTAGCGGAGGTGTAGTGATAGGTGAGGCGGGTGACGGAGAAATGATGGTAGCGGGGATGACTGGTGGCGGGTGTGATGGAATTGCGGGTGGTGGCGGATTTACTGGAGCGGGTGTGAATGGGAGAACAAGTGGTGAAGGTGTTGGGTGTGTAGGTAAAATGATGGAGGAAACAAGGGGATTGCGGTGATTATGGTGGAGGGCCATTATTTACGGCGTGCTGCCGTCGTCATCAAAAGACCACCCGACGTTAGGAGCCGGGGGTTGGACAACATTGACCTGAGCCGGTGCCGGCGGCTGAGGCTACGGAGCGGGAGGGTGGTTTGGCATCGGGTTTTGGTGAATCCCCAAATCCTGAATCAGCTGCTGTTGCTGTTACTGTGGCTGTTGCTGGGGCTGCGGTGCTTGTTACAGCTGCACTTGCTGCCTTGGCGGCTGCCTTATCTTCTCTTTGATTTCAACAATGGCCTTGTGCATCTCGGCCCAATCAATCCTCTGTCCTTCATGAAGGTCATACACTAGGTCCTTGAACTGAAAACATCCTTCAATGGTGTGGCCCGGCTACCTGTGGAACATGCAGTACTTTGTCTGGTCAACGGCCGGGTTCCAATTGGGCCGTTCCGGAGGAAGTTGTATAGCATTAACTGACATGAGAGCTGAGAAGATATCCGTGAGGGTTTCTGGCAAAGGTGGGTATTGTGCCCTTTTAGGAGCCGGGCGCTTGTTGTTGTTGTTGTATCCGTTGGGTGGAGGGACATTGTGATATTGCGGGGGTTGTGGTGATTGCTGTGGTGCGGCGAAGGTACTTTGTGGAGTGGCGAAGGTAGGCGGAGGGCTTTGTGGAGTGACTTGGAAGTTTTGGGGAGCGGGGTTCTGTGGAGTGCGGGGGTTTTGGGGGAAGTAACGGCTTGGAAAGGGAAAGTAACGGCTTGAACTTGCTCGTTCGTTTGGATCCCCTCGATAACAGGCCCTTGAGGTTTCTTATGATACTTGGGCTTTTGGTTTTCAAAGAGCGAGTGTATGGGGGAATCTTTGAACTGAGTCTGAATAAAGCACGCTCGGCTATACAGTTGATGCATGTTGGCTATATCATTCATAGCTAGAATGTTGCGGAAGGTCAGAGTGGCATTAGAAATAAGCAGCTTGACCTTCTCTTCCTCCGGAATGTGGCCGGGCACTCTGGCGGCCATTTGCCTCCATCTATCTGCGTAAGTAGCGAACTCCTCATCTGGTTTCATTTTCTCGGCCACCAGATCTGTAAATGAATATTCTGGGCCGACTCTATCTTGGAACCGCTGGATGAACTTATCTTTTACTGTCTTGAAACTTTCAGCATCTTCTAGTGATAGAGAATAGAACCATTCCAGTGCGACACCATCTAGTGATCGGCAGAACAGATATGCCATGAGGCGATTGTCATATTGAAATTGCGTCGACTCGTATAAGAAGTCCCTCACATGAATAAAGGGATTGCTGTTCCCATCATACTTTCTATAGTTGGGGAGCTCGGATTGTGGAGGGAATCGGATGTTCTGGAAGCTCGAGACTGGAACGTCTGCCAAGGTTTGAGGGCCAACCCGCTTCTGAAGGAAGTCAAGTTGCTGCTGCATGGTGGCCCATTTATCAAGCAACTCCTACTCTGGGGAGGGAGCAGGGACAGTGAAAGATGAGTTTTGAGGAACGGAAGGGTAAGCAGATGGAGGAGGCGGCACATAGGAGGGATACTCGATCGAAAGATGACCCATATTGGTAGGAACCTGGGCTGCCCCTTACTGATGGTACATGAAATCATTCGGGCTAACTAGAATCTGTGGCATAGCTGGGCCTGAGACATGATGATCCAACGGGAAAGAAGGAGGAACCATGGTGTTACCTTTATCAAAAGCTTGCTGGGCCGAACCCGAAGACTGGCCCATCTCGAGATTGGAGAACCTGAGGGTCCTAGGTTGGACCGGAGTGAGATCAATGGGCTGGACAGTGGGCCCATCGGCTCTATGCTGAGCAACGGAAGGATTGGATTGGGCCGGGTCTAATTGAGCCATCATTTGAAGGACATAATTGGCAGAAGGAAGAGGAGGATTTTGAGTGGATGGAGCACTCTGCATAGGGATGGAAGATGAGGGAGGAATGGGCCCCTCCCTGGGCTGGAACGAGACAACCCTAGAGGGATCCTCTAGAAGCCCTTGAGGGAGAGACTGCTCTTGGGACCAAGGAAGATCAAAGGAAGTCATAGTAGATTCGAAGAGTGGGTTGAAATAGGATGAGGAGAGGGACTCGCCCCCGGGTGATGACGCTTCTAACGGATGGAGGTGACTCCACATGCAATGACAACCTTAACAAGATGCAAACAACACACAACAATCACACAATAAGTGACCAAACTAAGATGACTTTCAAAGATGTGATAAAAGAATGAAAACGCTCAAAGGCAACCAAGTTGTTTTAAGATGATGGAATAAGATTTTATGGTTTTCTCCTTTGGAACTTTAGTGAATTGATTAAAATGTGCTCTCAACAATGGGTTCCTAATAGGAGAGGGGTATAAGGCTTGGTTTGACTCTAAATGTTCACTCCTTCACTTATGCACTCCTAGACATGGGGTGGGAAGGGTACAACCAGCCCGACGTCCATGTGGGAATCCACGGCTCGCGGGGACTTATGGAGGTCCCTGGTGTGATTTTCTAGTCGGCCCCAAGGAATATGGAGACGAGAGGTCCGCACACCAAGGTAGAAAAATGCAATCTAATGTATGAAAATATGCATGAACCTATGTGCACCGGGGTGCATGCAAATTCTAACCTAGAATCTAACAAACAAGTATGCACACAATGATATGAGCATGTAAACCAACCAGGGAGGAGACCAGATAACGCCCAAGCACAAAGATCACAGCAGAAACTGCAGAAATAAAATGCACCTCGGGATGCGTACCTGTCTGGAGTGTAACGGTCTATAACTCCTGCGTCAGAGGAAGGTGACGGTCGAAGACCAGACCGTCAGAAGCAGTGTAACACAGGAACGCAGGACCGTCAGAGGAGCCAGAGGACCAGAAATAACAAGAAATAATAGGGAAATCCGGGGAAAACGAAACAAGGGAATGATGGCAGGTTTAAACAGAGATCAAAACACGATTGGCACAAGTTGTCCCACCGTGATCGCCAAAAAATTGTTGGTTTCAATGTGTCCCTTCTTTTGCAAGATGAGATTATGATGCCGACTAAATAGAAATATGAGCCAAGTGATAAAGTCAATCAACCTATGAACATGTGAACCATGAACCTAGGTAATCAGAACCAGCTCTAGCATGGGCATGCTATCTCAATGATCAAAACTAAGCTAAACAAATAAAGAAAGACACACGCCGGGGCGTGGAATAAAGAATAAAGAAAAACACACCGTAGAGGTGGAGCAAGCAAGAGTAAATAAGAGATATGAGAGAGGAAGCTAATGCCCAATACCAAGAAAGAACGTGATCGCCACCAAGGTAAACACAAGCCAAAGACTTGAGAAATACCTTAGAATAGAAGGATGATGCACCCGCCCACGGGAGAGAGAGACCAATAGGAAACTGCAGCTCTGTTGAATATAACGGTCCAATGCCCACGCGTCACAGCGAGTGTGACGGTCGCCCGATATACCGCTAGAGGAATCTGACGCGCCTGAGGAAGACCGTCGGAGTGTCTGCAGAACAAGCTGGTGAATCCTTCAAACTCCAAACTTTTCAGCCAGCCAGAAAGCTTGGGCCTCGCCTTATGAACCCTATAAACCTGCCAAAGAACATAGAACACAAGAAAATAACCCCAAATTAGCCCTTCAAACAAGCGTAGTATCAATAATCAAATGAACTCAATAGCATGCAAAAGGAAAGGGGAATACCGGGGAAGTTTGGTTTTTTAACCCCTCTGGGCGTTTTAAAATATAGGAAGGATGTTTAAATGATTGAAACAAGTGGAAGAACGTGGGAGAAGGAGTGGGACAATGCTATGATGAAAAGGAAGAGGAAGAACACAAGTATGCCAATGATGGAACTAAACACTTGGAAAACCGAATACTAGCTTGACTGAGAAGCAGATGGACGTGAGAGATAGCTCTTCTTGGTTGGATGTGACTCCCGAATGCGGTAACACTTCGACGTAAACTCCAGATTCCTCCTTCTGGCCATGAAGTCAAGGGTTCTATTTATAGACCCTCAAACTCTCCGGTCGAGCAGAGGATAATCCAGCTAAAAAGGAGGATGATACTTAGCAAACTCTTGAAGATAATACTCCCAAGAGTCCATAGAAACAAACAGAAGGTTCTGAGGATCAGATTTGGAAGAGAAATCACAAGATCAAACTCTCAATTCGACCACGGAGTAGCAGAGAAGGAGCAGACTTGGCCAGGACTCTCTGTTTGATGTAACGGATGCACGACAGACCGTCATAGGCATGTAACGCTCCAGGGGTAGACCGTCACACAACCTTATCCTTTGAGAAGATAAGATCAACGGGAGAAGTTCAAAAGTGTTGGACTCTTGAAGAATGTAACGGTCGAGGGATAACGCGTCAGAGGAATATAACGGCTGCATGATGGACCGTTAGAGCCAACGGATAACCAAAAGGATAAGAACTGAAACATGCCTTGAGCTCTAGGACTCTGCAAGATGTAACGGCCAAGGGCTGATGCGTCAGAGGGATGTAACGCACCTGGTATAGACCGTTAGAGACAATAAGGATCAAAAATGAAAAGAAAGCTTGCTAACCTTCGTCCAATGCAAGAAATCAAGGAATCAGACCAAACCAAGGAGCTAAGACCCATGAAATAAACCTTCCAGCTGATCAAGAAGGCTCAATTAAAGAGTGAATAACTCGGAGCATCATATAGAGTGAACAAGGAGATGACCCAACTTATCGGTCATAAAACGGGTGTCAACAAAGGCCTGGCTCAAGACATTGAGCTTGTGTGTACACACGTGGTTAGGGGCGTTTGGACGAGCGCCGACGGGCGTGACCCTGTGTAGTCACTCGTTACTGTTGTTCAATGTACTTTGTTCTGTGAGTATCTCAGTTACCGCCGTTCCAGGCGTGTAGGAGATACTTGTGGCGCAGTGTAAGACGTTAGTGGACGCATCTGGCTCTTCTTCTAGTGAGGAGATACTTCTATCACCTGACACCTGACTTATTGTGTTTTTGTGACTTTTCCGGGTAGTCTGTTCTTGGCTTCACCCGAGGTCAGTGTAGTGTAGCGTGCACGACGATCTAGTTGTGTATGCGTTAGTGTTTCTTGATTGTGTAGGTCTTTTGTAGGGCTTTTGCCTGGTTCTGTAGGCTTTCCCTATGGAGCTAGTGCTTTGTCGACGGGTCGGTAATGCCCGACTTTGTACGATCGGGGTTCACCTTTCTGTTATTGTTGGAGTAGCTTAGAGAGCCGAGGTTCGATCGGCTGTCGCGTTTCTATTCAGTACGACTTTACTCTTTCTTTTAGCTGTTCTTACTCCTGCTTTTACAGCTTTACTGTTGTAGTTTAGCACTGCTGTTACTTTTTCTCCTGCTTTACTGTTTAGCACTGTTGTCTGGCGTGTTACTTCGTTGTTTCCAGTGGGGATCTGCGGGACCCCTACAGAGCCAATGACACAAGGCTCACCCCTACTTTTTAGGTGTGGTTGTCCTTCTTCCTCGTGGTTCGTGGCGCGGTGCCTCAGTTCGTTGTTGCCAGCTTTGCTAGTGTCGGGCTTCCCCCGACTTGAGGGTACGTTTCCCTTTCTGTTGGACTGTACTTATCTTTATTTTGGATTGGACTCTATAATTTAAATTGTTAATAAAAAATGTAATTTTATTTTTGCCAGTTTAGCAATCCTGATTATTGAAATGTTAATTGCTTAATGCTTTATCTGGAACTTCAATGTACTCCACACACACCTTTTATCCCTTTGGAGCTTTACCGCTCTTGGGAGGCCTCACAGGATCCAAGTGGTATCAGGTTTACTCGGTATACGGACCCTGGGTCATCACAACTACGTTGTCCCTTGAAGAGTTGATCGGGTCGCTCATGACTTATGAGCTAAATATCAAGAGAACTGAGACGAGAGTAAGAAGAAGAAGGTAATTGCCTTGAGAGTGAACTCACAATCATCTGGTGAAAGTGATGGTGGATCAAGCATGGGCAGTCATGAAGAAGAGCTTATGGCTCTTATTACAAAGAGAGCTAGAAGATATTTCAGGAATACTAAGAAGAATGGGAATTTTCCCAAAAAATTTCAGAAGAAACCATCGCCCAAGAAAGGGGAATCAAGTAAGAAGGATGAATTAATGTGCTATGAGTGCAAGAAAATGGGGCACATGAGGGGTGAATGCCCTGAACTTTAGAAGAAAGCGAAGAAGAACAAAGGAAAGTAGCCAAGAGCTATGAAAGCGACATGGAGTGATGAAGATGAGGAAGAGTCTGCGTCCGAGGAAGAAGGCGAACTCGATGAGCTGGTCAAGAATCTTTGCCTATTGGCACACGATGAAGATACATAGGTAAATTCTGACTTAGAAAATCTTTCTAATGAAGAATGGCAATTGGCCTATGCTGGTATATATCAAAAATTCAAAAAACTCAAATCTAAAAATAAAAATTAAAAAAAGAAATTTCATGAGATTGTTCATTCCAAAAATCCATGCTATAAGTGTAGTTTACATGAGCATCAAATTGAAAATGTTAAACATGAAAATGAAATGCACCTGTCAAAACTTACCTTGTTTGAAGATGAGATCTCATGTTTAGAAGTTGAGAAACCAAGTGCTTTTAAAATCAAGGATGAGCTTGAAGAGAAAAATGAAGCCCTAAAATTAGAATTGGAACAACTGACCATTAAACTAAATGAGAGTGAGCAAATTAGGAAGGAAGCTAAGAGTAAATGTGAAACCTTGATTTTAGAATTGAAGGATGCCAAACTTGTTCAAGAAAATTTTGTCAAAGGGAAAAATAATTTGGACAATCTTTTAGGCATGAAAGTGAATTTTAGAAAAGAGGGTTTGGGCTACATGCCCACTAATAAAAAAGCCATTTGAATTCAAGGTCAAAACCTCATGTTTGCATGATAGTGGTGCATCATCTTCACATACACAAGCACATTGTTCACATACAAATTCTTTCAATGCTTTTCAAAATGTACATAGTAGGAACAATTTTGCAAGGAAAAGACCCACATATTTTTATTGTGGTAGATTGGGACATGATATGTACATATGCAACTTGATGAAGTATGATGATGATTTGTTTGCAAGAAAATTTAGAAATCCTCTTGTAAATAGAAAAACTGACTCTAAGGGACCCAAGCTTGTTTGGGTACCTAAAATAACTTGAGAATTCTTTTTGATTATACAGGTCTATCTAAAAGTCCAAGGAAATAAATGGTACTTGGACAGTGGATGCTCCAGGCATATGACCAGAAATAAAGAGCTTTTTACAGACCTGGAAGAAAGAGAAGGAGGTACGGTTACTTTTGGTGGACAAGATAGAGGCAAAATCATAGGTATGAGAAGGATTGGTAAGAATTCTGAACATTTCATTGATAGTGTTTTACTTGTTAAAGGTTTAAATCACAATTTGCTTAGCATTAGTCAACTTTGTGACAAAGGTCACAAGGTTGTCTTTGAGTCTTCACATTGCTCCATCATAGATGTACATACAAATGAAATAAAATTCATAGGCATTAGGGTTAACAATACATACACAATTGATTTTGATGATTTACTTGAAGAAAATCTTTGTTTAGTTGCAAATAAACATGATGATGCATGGTTATGGCATCGTTGTTTAGGGCATGCCAGTTTCAATGTTCTTTCAAAGTTATCAAGAAAAGATTTGGTCAGAGGTCTACCAAAGTTGAGTTATGAAACAACAAAAATCGGTGAAGCATGTAATAAAGGAAAACAAACCAGAGTCTCTTTCAAATGCAAAAACATTGTTTCAACTGACAAACCCCTACAGCTCTTGCATCTAGATTTATTTGGACCCACCAGGACCCACAGTCTTGGAGGGAAACTTTATAGATTTGTAATTGTGGATGATTATTCACGCTTTGCATGGGTGTTATTTTTGGCTAACAAAAGTGATGCTTTTCAGGAATTTGCTAATTTCTGTCAAAGAGTACAGAACGAAAAATGTTACATCAGTCAGAAAATTCAAAGTGATCATGGGAAAGAGTTTGACAACAACGAGTTTGATGAGTTTTGCAAAAAACAGAGGTATGTTCATAACTTTTCAGCACCAAGAACCCCACAACAAAATGACGTTGTTGAAAGAAAGAATCGGATGCTCATGGAGACGGCGAGGATAATGCTAGCAGAGAACGGCTTACCAAGGTACCTTTGGGCCGAGACAGTCAGCACGGCTTGCTACATCACTAATCGCGCCATGGTAAGACCTATCTTAAAGAAAACTCCATACGAGCTTTACAAAGGTAAGAAGTCAAATATTTTCCATTTGAAGCCTTTTGGTTCAATTTGCTATATCTTGAATAATGGAAAAGAAAATCTTAAAAAATTTGATGCAAAAAGTGACAATGGAATTTTTCTTGGATATTCATTAACTTCTAGGGCTTACCGTGTCTATAATTTGAGAACTCTTGTGGTAGAGGAAAACCGTTATGTAGTTGTGGATGAATTTACTCCAAGGAAGTCTAATGATAAAGATAATTTTCTTGTTACAGGTGAGGAAGAAAAGGACAAAGCTGAAACAAGTAGACAAGGTGAGGCACGGGCAAATCAAGAACAAGAGGATCAAAATGAACAAGCACAAGAAATGCCACAACATGAGCTTCCATGCCAATGGACCTTTCTCAAAGATCATCCTCAAGAGAACATCATTGGGAGCGTGGATGAAGGTGTAAAGACAAGGGCTTCAATAAGGGAAGTTGAATAACTCGATAATATAGCTTTACTTTCTCATATTGAGCCTAAATCTGTAGATGAAGCTTTAAATGAAAATTTCTGGGTTCTGGCCATGCAAGAAGAACTACACCAATTCCAAAGAAATAAGGTGTGGTTCATTGTGCCTCGACCTGATAATCACCAAGTTATCGAAACTAAGTGAGGTTTTTGAAACAAACTTAGTGAAGATGGAGTGATTATTAGGAATAAGGCAAGGTTAGTAGCCAAAGGCTACAACCAAGAATTTAGAATTGATTTTGATGAGTAGTTTGATCCTGTGGCCAGATTAGAGGCAGTGAGAATTCTTCTTGCTTTTGCATGTTTCAGGGATATAAAGCTGTACCAAATGGACGTGAAGAGTGCTTTCTTAAATGGAGTAGTAAAAGAAGAGGTGTACGTGGAGCAACCGCCGGGCTTTGAAGATAACAATTTTTCGGACCACGTATACAAATTGGACAAAGCACTATATGGTTTGAAACAGACCCCCAGATCATGGTATGAAAGGTTAAGTTCATTTTTAATTAGAACTGGCTTCAAAAGAGGTAATATTGATCAAACATTGTTTACAAAAACTTCTGATGAACATATGGTTATTGTTCAAGTTTATGTAGACGATATTATTTTTGGAGCCACAAATAATCAAATGAACGAAGATTTTGCAAAATTATTGCAGGGGGAGTTCGAGATGAGCCTGATGGGGGAGTTGAACTTCTTCTTGGGACTACAGATCAAGCAACTTGAAGATGGTATCTTCATCAACCAGAAGAAGTACATTCAAGAGATCCTCAAGAAATTTTAATTTGAGAGTGCCAAACCTCATTCCACTCCAATGTCCACCTCACTAAAATTGGACCAAGATGAAAAAGGTAAAAATGTTGATCAAAAGCTTTTTAGGGGAATGATTGGGTCTTTGTTGTATTTAACTGCAAGTAGGCCTGACATACAATTTAGCGTTTGTCTTTGTGCCAGATTTCAAGCGTGCCCAAAAAAATCACACATGTTAGCCCTTAAAAGAATTTTTAGATATTTGATTGGTACTATTGATCTTGGTTTGTGGTTTCCTAAGCATGCTTCATTTGATCTTGTTGCTTATACCGATTCCAATTACGCTGGTTGCAAAGTAGATCGTAAGAGTACAAGTGGACATTGCCAGTTTCTATGGGGCTGCATGGTTTCATGGGCCTCTAAGAAATAATATTGTGTGGCTCTATCAACTGCCGAAGCCGAATATGTGGCTGCAGGCAGTTGTGCTGCCCAAGTACTCTAGATCCAACAACAAGTAATTAATTTTGGGATTTCATTGAAAAATACTCCGATTTTCTGTGATAACACCTCTGCAATAAATTTGTCTAAGAATCCTGTCCAACACTCAAGAACGAAACACATTGAAATAAGACACCATTTCATAAGGGATCACATCAATAAAGGTGATTTTGAATTGCAATTTGTAGATACTAAAAATCAATTGGCTGATATCTTCACTAAACCTTTGAATTCTGAATCATTTTCATTCATAAGAAGAGAACTTGGCATTTGTTGGTTGGATAATTAGAAACTTCATTCCACTCAACTGTACATATCTTTTACACTTGCACATACATAAGGTTACACATGCCATGAATCAAATTCATGCATACACGTCCTTACATATACACACTCTTTTCTACATTGAACTTTTTATACTCTTGCATTTGCATCTAACTATGCATAAAATAACTTTTCATATTTCCATTCATGTGCATCCGTCTGCTTATAGATGTACATACTCTATACTATTGCATGCTTGAATGCCTTGATTTTCTGGGATATCAAATGGTGTTTGTGGAAGGTTGAATTATGTCCAGTTGGAAGCTTTCACTACGCATGAGGTGATCTTTGGATCTAAGTTCTCCACCGCATACCAGAAATCATCTTGCATGGATATACTGCTTATTCTCGGTTTGCATGATTGTATATAGACTACAAACCTTTCCTTCAATCTTCTAAGGCCTTATACATCTTGACTAAATAACTTTGCAGTGTTTTTGGTCATGACTGTTGCATGACATACACTAAGGGGGAGAACTTATTTTCAGGTGTGCATACATTCAGGGGGAGACATTGCCATGCATAAACAAATTCATCTTTTATATTCATTACAATTACCCCAAACATTGCACTTAATAAGAATTAATGACTTTAATCAATAAGGATTTTGAATATTCTGCTCAACACTATCAAGATGCTTAAATCTCTACATGGCCATTGAGAATAATCGTGAGGAAAGAGCTGTCTGCCTTGCCAAAAATCTGAATAAGTGGAACACGGAACTGAGTAACCGGGTCTCCCCACTGAAACATATGAGGAGCCTCGCGTCAAAAGGTGAAGTGATCTTCCACAATAGAATAACTATGAGACGGATCCTAGTAACCGAGAATCTCCACTGAAACAAATGGGGAAACTCGCGTCAAACAGTGAAGTCTGCGATAATGTTAAAAAAAATTGGGTTGTACAAATCTACCAATAGTCAAGGACCTTGCATGGACGTGTAGAGAGGAAGAGTATTCTTCTAGTGTTCCTCAGAACATCTAAATATCCATATATGCTTGAAGTTCATTATTCATTTATCACATTTCACTTCTGGGACTGATTGACATGAATGTACTCTATGAATTCGTCTTATCTCATGGTTTATGCAGTGCCTTTCTTTTTGCATGCACCACTCTTTTAGTTATGACTCATGCTTGCATCGTGATTCTCAATCACTTGCACTTTCATATCCCCTTGCCTCAAAGAGACATGTTTATACAACTCTAATATGTTATGCTTGCTTGTATATATGCATGCATGCTTGATTGTTCATACAACCCCCATTGGTCTTCTTTTTGTTGATGACAAAGGGGGAGAGATAAGGTGTGCTCATTTTTGCTGATCATTTTGAAAGACATGTGTGCTCATTTTGACATACATACCATGTGCATAGTTTTTGAAGTTAGAAATCAATGAAATTGTCCATAGTGCATACATTTTGCATTTGGAAGATGAAGGTCACATTGTGCATATCTTGAACTGCATCAATTTTGAACAATCTGTACATATGAAGAATAAAGGTTGAAATTCACTCTAGCATAACTATATATAAGTTGAGTTGCTCAAATTCCAAATTTTCAAGTGAACACTTGTGCATACGTTAATTTGATTTCAATCATTAACTTCTGATTGCTTTTAAGAGCTGTTGGTTTTTGGTAGCTCATGGATAAGCGCACAATATTTTGTCATCATCAAAAAGGGGGAGATTGTTGGACTCCCTAATTGATTTTGGGTATATGGTTTTGATGATTCCAAAACATGTGTGTCTTGGCGTTAATTTCACTCATCTCTTTGTTAGTGGCAATTCGAGTGAACTTGCATGGTTGTGTGAAATGTGATATTGATGTATTTGTATTCGTGCAAGTTTTATATGTTTTGAACTCAAATCTTCACTCTTGAGAATGTGGCATGTGAATGGGAAAATTATGCTCAAGCTTGAATTGCATGTTTATGTGAGGTTTGATGTAGTGAATTTGTGCATTTTCAATTAAGAAATGCTAGTTACAAAGGAGATAGTTATTTGATTTCAATGCTCATACTAATGGGGTATTCTTCATGGTTTTGCAGGGTATATGAAGGTTTTTGATCATATTGGGCATGGGTCAACCCTCACTATATTGAGGGCTGGCTGGAAGTGTTGGTATGAGTAAAGTGTATGGGTCGACCCTCAGTGGCTCCAGCTCTGTTTTACCTGGCCTGTGCACAAAAACCCACATGCACTGGTTCTGTCATGGCCAGTCTGTGCACAGAATGCACAGGGGTCGACCCCATGGGTTGAGCCCCCTAGTACTGAGTTCTGTTTGATGTTTCCTGAGCCATGTTTGCTCAGGGGTCGACCCATAGGGTGGACCCCTTCCGGACGGGATTTCTGAATCTCATTAAAACTCATTTATTTAGCCTCATAACTTTACCAAATTTCCCCCTCTTCCATTCTAAATATGTGGGGAGGTTCTTAGACCATTCTGGAAGGGGTATCCATGTCTTTTAGCCCCTCCCTTGGATATATATACCTTTGCTACGAATTTGGGATATTCATCTAAGGGTTTTGGTTTTTCTTGTGCAAGAAGAAGGAGGAGGAGGAAGAACAAGGAGAAGCATTCAACCCCTTCATCTCTTGATTCCAACCCTGAAGATCAAGGATCTATGAGAGGATTCATCATCTACATCACCTATTGAAGCCGGAGCGCCATCTACGAGTTTAGAGGATCGAGGTTTCGAGGGTGAAGTGTTGGATTCGAGTTTCATCACTCTGAAATCCAAAGAAATGCCTTACAATGAGTTCATCTACATGAGGAGAAGATTTTATAGCCCTTCCTTAAGCTTTTCTTAGTTGATGTTTATTTGAGCTTAATTTTTGGACGATCATATCTGTATTTTCTTTGAATATTGTTGCTGAATCCTTATGGTTTGTGTGTTAGCTGCGTGTGAGTAGCATTTTGTGGACGATGTGCAACAACTTGTGCAGCGTGTAGTGTTTTGCTACGCCTTGTAGCGTGTCAGTCTGTAAGAGACATCGTCTCCGTGGTGTGTAGGAGATTCATTCTTCGTTCTACTTCGTTTGAAGTGTGCGAAGCCTCACCAAGTTGGTGAGGGGTGGACGTAGGCAGATGTGTAGGTCTCGCCGAACCACCTTAAAAATTTCCTGTGCACTTTTTGATTGATTGATCATTTTGTGGTTGTTTGATATACTCTCGAGTGTGAATTTGTGAACGGTGAGTGGAGAGAACCTTGCATTGTCAATCTAATTGATTCGTGTTTTTAATTGAACCTCAAAGTAACAGATTCGATTGTCCGTGCGAATTGGGGGTGAACAATTCAACCCCCCCTTCTTGTTTACTTGGAGTCTGGGCCAACATTATTGATATCAAGAATTTAAATTACAAATTTGACTCGACTTACAATAAAGGACTCAATTAAAAAAGACAAAGGAAAGGGAAGGAACATCACTCACGACACTAACTAGACTCAGGAAAATAAGGAAAAAGACTCAGGTCTCTAAGCTCCAGGTTCACTCGATCACTCTGGCCCATTCCCAATTTCGTGCGCTCCATCTATCGCATTACCTGAAAAATGTTAAAGAAGAGAGTGAGCAAGAAGCTCAGTAGGATTTATATCTCTATAGCCAGGCAGTATTTAAGTAATTAACAATTTAAGAGTGTAGGGAAAAACTATATGCATGAACGGTACAAAATAAGTAAAATCGAGAGATGATAAGCAAAGCAGATTCATAAACAGCAGGAATTGTAGAGAGTTGAATTGAAAGGATCATGTATATAATTTTAATCAAGGCATAAGGAACTAGTATCAAGTGAAATTGTAACTGATCATGCACAAGTGAACGTCATTTAGCAAGTTGACCATTTAACAAGTCAAGTCAAGTCAAGTCACGTCAAGCAAGTACTTCCACACATTCATGCATGTATATCAAAGTTTCATGAGGATGTGGACTGTCGTAGACTTACACTCTAACAAGTACTTTGGTGCAATGCCTCACCATGTCATTAAAATTCCCATGAGCACTAGAACTTTTCGGGCGCTCTCCCCAAGACCAGACCAGGCCCTTTTGGTGCGTTGGCATTGAGGGTTGATCAGAGATCCCACGTAATTTAGACATCCACAATATTTAATGGCCAAGAGTTTCAAGGTCAAGCTATGTAGCCAAGGCAATAAGCGTAGGAGTATGGATTTCTTTAAGAGTTCCAACCATAAGCTCATTAATCAAGGGAAAGGTCACTTAACAAAAATGACTTTGATGTGAAGGAATTCTGGGAAAATGATTACAAAATAGACCTGACAAAGGTCATAATCTCGAGATATTATAGCCTGAAGAGGTTATTGGTGGGGACACCGGGTCCACTACCGGGCCCAATGCTCGGAGCCGACGCCGCACCGCCACTGCACCGAGCTTATGGCTCGGAGACTCGATTGAAGACCCGACATCCTGAATACGTATTTATACGTATTTGTGTATCTCTGTGTACGGTGGTATTTGTATTATTAAACCACCCTATCTTATTTTATTTTTACCAAGTCAAAGAATTGTATTTTATTAGGGTCCAAGTCAAATATTGGTTGGTGGGCTTTGTTTTATTAGGCTAGGACATATATGCAATTAGGAAAGTTTAAAAGGTGTAAGTGTTATAGCCTCCTCCTATATAAGGAAGGCTAAGGGTGTATGTTTTTGATATGATGAATTGAAGAAAGATTGTTGTACGTGAGAGAGCTCCTCTCTTGTGCTATTCCCTTCCCTCTTTCTCATTTTGTGAGTTTGAGTGTCGCCCGGTGTGAGACCGTCCGGCGTGAGGCCAAGCTGTGTGAGATAGCAAGTTATCCGTTCCCGTCATGTTCGCGTCCCGGAGTTGCCGTCGATCCATTTTCACGTCGCCGCCGCGTCAGATTTGGTATCAGAGCCTAACACGGCACCTCTCTCGACCTCGACATCCCCGTCATCGGTCCTTCGTTCTTTCGGTTCTCGGAAGTGAAAAAAAAAGAAAGAAAGAAAGAAAAGGCAAAAAAAGGAAGAAGAGAAGTAGAAAAAAAAAGTCTCGGTTGATATATTTGAAAAAAAATGAAACAGAAAAAAAATCATTTTTCTTTAGCTCTCTGTAATCTCTCTCTGTTATTCCCCCTCTGTTTCCCTCTCTCTCCCGTGATCTCTCCCTCTATTCTCTTTCTCTCTCTCTCTTTCAGATTCTCTCTCTCCCGTTCGTTCTCTCTCTCTCTCTCTCTATGTTCCCACTCTATCGATATCTCTCTATTTCTCTCTCCCTCTCTTTTCTGGGTTCGGTAGCAGCCGCGGCAAGCCACCGCGCCGACCGCCGTGAGCCTTCTCCCGCCCGGCCACGCACCCTCGCCTGCGTGCATGCCCGGCCAAGCCCGCGTGCACGCCAGCGTTGGCGCCGGCCCGCGTTGCCTCGGTCCGCGCTCGCCCCAGCCGTCCCGCACGCGTCGTAGCAGAGCGCCCACGCGGCCACCCTGAGCGCCCGCCGCCGCACCCCTCCGCCTCGCGCCAGCCGGTGCCCCCGCACCCACCAGACCTTGCCGCCCGCCGCGCCCGGCCACCGCTGTCGCTGCCCCCTGCCTCCACGTCGTCGTCGTAGCCATCATCCCCGCAAGCCTCTCTCCCTCTTGCAAGCCAACCTCTCTCTCCTCTCCATCTCTTTCCCTCTGCCATGACAGAACACCACCCGCACCCTCCGCGAGCCCCCACTCCGGCCTTGACCACCCTCCGTCACCACCTCGTGCTCCCATCTGCACCTCCCGTCGTCCCTCCGCCTGCATGCCCCTATTAGCACCGCTCGCCCCCCCGCGCCCCTGCTACTGTTCGCCCGCGCTGATCCATCCGCGTGGCACCTTCGCCAGCCGCGCACGCGCGCCCACCGCGCCTGCCAGCCGGACGCCCTCCATCTCTAGCGTGAAGCCGGTCTGCGCGTGAATAGCCTAACGTCCCCCACGTTGAAGACTTCGGCCGCCTGCGTGTTGCTGCCGCTTACATGGCCCACCTTGAAGCCCTGCCACCTACCGCGTGGTCGCCTGCTCCAGGGGAGTTGACCACCGTCTCCCGTGCGTGATTTGGGCAGAAGGAAGCCTCCCGTGCGTAAGTTGCGCGGCCGCAAAGTTTGAACAAGGAGTTTGACAAAAGGGGTTTAAAAAAAGGGTTTGAAAGTTTCTCTTTCATGGGTTGGAAAGTCTGCAGGTTTTAAAAAAAAAGTTAAAAAGAAAAGTCAAAAAAAGGAGGTTGAAAAAAAGTTATATATATATATATATATATATTATTATTATTATTATTATATATCTGTTTAACATATTATTTCTTGTGGCACCCGAGTCCACTATTACGGCTCGGCCCGTGTCTGAGTCGCCCGGATGCCGACAGAAGATCCGTAGATTACGGAACGTGCATACGCGAGAGTCTCCCTGCGCGGAGAAAATTTTAGATTGATTTGTTCCCCTGCGCGGGAAATTTTAAGTGGTCTGTAATAATTAAATCCTCCCTGCGTGGAGTAAATTCATTGTAACCGTAAAGCTTCGCCGACGTCGTGCGAGCACGCACGTCACTGCTCGCCTTCGTCTCCGGTCGGAGTTAGACTTTTCAGTCTAGCTAGGTACGTGCTCCCCTCGCTTGCTTATTTAGTATATTTTCAATTGCCGCGCGACGAAGTGAGAAGAGAGCCCGATCCATGCAGCCAGTCTCCTGAGTGTATCGCTGTGGACGGAAAGAGAGAGCTTGCTTGAGCCTATTCTTTAGGCCCTAGACTGCCGCATTAGAGCACCCTAATTGTCAAGAGGTAGTTCCACAACTACTTCACCTACGGGCGAGTAACTTTCGCTGACCGATCCCTTCAAATTGACCCTTTGTATATCAGCTGGGTCCACAACTTGCTAATTTTCGGTCTCAGGATTGCATCACCTAGGTCCAAGCTCGTGCATGCCACGTTGGTCTAGGAATTCATCAGGCCGTCTAGAACGCATGGAACATGAAAGATATATGGCCGATCCTGACCTCATCGCCCAGTTTGAGGGAATGGACGTAATTTTTGATGGCACGCATGTCGAGTACATGCAGGTAGGAGACATTTTCGAGAGTTCTAGTCAGAAAAGATTGGGTGTAGTTCGCTGTATCTCAACACCCCAGGAGGACGATTGGCGTCGAACCTCTATCTTTCAAACCTACATCATGGTGAACTCTCATCCCTGCAAGGTAATCCTTGACAACGGGAGCTGTATCAATGCAGTCTCTTCAGATTTTATCTCCCGTTTAGGTCTACCTACGCACCCTCATCCAAGGCCATACAACGTGACTTGGGTCGATGACACTTCTATCCCAGTCACCACCACATGTGTCATTCCCATCCAATTCCAGTCCTACCAAGGACAAATCTTATGTGACGTAATGCCTATGAAGGCCGGGAGCGTCATCTTAGGACGACCATGGATCTATGATGCAGACCTCGCTACCTTTGGTTGGTCCAATCAGTGTTCCTTCTCCTACAACGGGAAGAAGATTTAGTTGTACCCGGCACCCCCAAAGGTAACCCCGGGAAAGAGTTCCACCTCCACCTCCACTGGAACTCCCAAAATTTAGAAGAATCCCCAAACTCCCACTGAAAGGAAACCTCCCCTTCCCTCTTCTCGTGCATCTATCACACCCGTTTCTGAGGCCCCTAAGGTTAGTCATGACCTAGTTAGGCACCTTGACTCCATAAATGTCGGTGAGTTAAACAGAGGGGTTGCTGAGGGTGCTCCTGTTTTGGCTGTTGACATCACCATCACACCCGAGGAGTCTCGAGTCTCAGTCCCAACTGAAGACCCGGTCATACTGCCGGACTTCGAAGACATCATCCCCGAGGACTAGCCTTCTCAACTCCCTCCCATGCGTGATGTACAACACGCTATTGAGCTTGCCCCTGGGTCCACCCTACCCAACCTTCCCCTCGAGTCTAGACTGTCCAAGTCAGCCGAAGAGTTTGCACATCATGTCATTAGTCTGCATGAGTCAGCTGATTCGCATAGGCGTCACCATGAATCTCAAGAAGGTGACTTGGTTATGGTACGGGCCCGGCCCGAACGACTCCCCTGGGGAGTCGTTAAAAAGTTACAAGCCTGTAGTGATGGTCCCTTCCCAATCTTGCGGAAGATTGGCGCCAATGCCTATGTTGTAGATTTACCTCCCGAAGAGGGGATTAGCTCGACCTTTAATGTGGCAGACCTAGTGGCCTACAAGGAACCCACAACGATTCCTAGTGACCCTTTCGAGCCTTCTCCTCCCCTTGAGAGTGAGCCACCCCTGTGCGTCCCACATCCTTGAGAGCACCGCGCGAGCATATTGAGAGGATACTGGATGAGCAGGTGACCACTACACGGAGCAGGGAGTACCAGCGCTACCTTGTCCGCTGGTGGGACCGTCCACCATCTGATGATTCCTGGATCAGCTAGGAGGATCTCCAGCGCCTCGATCCAGATCTGCTGGAGCACTACCACAGCAGTGTCCCCCCTTACTCGACGGAGTCGAGTTCCAGCCGCCCCGGGAGGGTTGGTGGGGACACCGGGCCCACTACCGGACCCAATGCTCGGAGCCGACGCCGCACCGCCACTGCACCGAGCTTATGGCTCGGAGACTCGATTGAAGACCCGACATCCTGAATATGTATTTATACATATTTGTGTATCTGTGTGTACGGTGGTATTTGTATTATTAAACCACCCTATCTTATTTTATTTTTACCAAGTCAAAGAATTGTATTTTATTAGGGTCCAAGTCAAATATTGGTTGGTGGGCTTTGTTTTATTAGGCTAGGACATATGTGCAATTAGGAAAGTTTAAAAGGTGTAAGTGTTATAGCCTCCTCCTATATAAGGAAGGCTAAGGGTGTATGTTTTTGATATGATGAATTGAAGAAAGATTGTTATACGTGAGAGAGCTCCTCTCTTGTGCTATTCCCTTCCCTCTTTCTCATTTTGTGAGTTTGAGTGTCACCCGGTGTGAGACCGTCCGGCGTGAGGCCGAGCTGTGTGAGATAGCAAGTTATCCATTCCTGTCCTGTTCGCGTCCCGGAGTTACCGTCGATCCATTTCCACGTCGCCGTCGCGTCAGCTATATTGGTTTAACAAGTAAAAACAACGAAGAATCAGCATTTTAGGAACACTGGATGAAGACGCGGTCAGCACTAGACCGCTACTAGAAGAACGCGGTCTCGAGAGAACCGCTATCAGACGGGTCAGACCAAACAATGAGCCGGGCTGATGAAAGAACGCGTCTGCCATGGCTGACGTGTTAACAAGAAGGAGTTTGGGACACCGGTCGCCTATAAAGGCAAACGTCCCAGTTCACGAAAATGCGGTCCTGGCCCAACCGCCGTCAGGATAAGGCGGTCGAGCTAAGGCTGCGATTTGCAATCTGGGCAGAAACTCAGTAGAACTCAGACAGAGCCTCGTTCCACCCTAAGTGGAATTCCAGTGGGTTCAGGATCTGGTGGTACAACCTGCTCGGCGTCTTAGTGGGAATCTCAGGCTCGCGGAGACTTACGGAGGCCTTGAAACATGAACACCTAGTCCGGCGGAAGGAATATCCGACGAAGAGGCATTTTATGTCCAAGAACTTAAGGCTAAAGACATGCGGAAAACATGAGTAGTCGGTAAGTCAATACCACCGGAGTGACGTGACCCTCAAACAACCTTATGAAACTAGCAAGTAATAACAATAAAGATGAAGCAATGAACAATAAGGTTCAAGTTACTAGCAGAAATGATTCACTATTTTAGCATATTATTCTAGCCTTTTTGACATATAATGACATGAAGATGATTAAGTTTAGATCAACTGTTTCATATCCCTTAATTAGTAATGCGTTCTGTCATGACATTACCCTAAGGACATATTGCATAACAGTGAATAACAAAGCACAAAAATGCGGGAAAACGAACTGAGTTTAGGTTGGAAGACAGAGTCAAAACGCAGTCATGCAGGAGCTGCTATCTGTATAACGCGGCCAACTAGAGACCGCTATCATAAAAATAGTATATATCCTTTTTTTGTTGAAAATATAGAATGAAGGCATTAGGGTAGTGGACGCGTCTAAAAGAAGGCACCCAGGGAAACAGACGCGGTTACTATCTAATACGGAATAATATTAAAACAAACTAATTTATGTTCAAAGATAGCGTCCAACCCCATTGACGCGTATAAAAGGACGCGTCGACTGCATTGACGCACTCATAATTACCTATTAAATGTTTAAACGGACACCAAGATGCGGTCTATCGGGCGACCGTGGTCTCAAGTCGCGGTCACTGGCTCGACCACGATCTGGGACCGAGCCTGCCTTCCGACGAACCCCAACACGTCTTGATTAAAACGCATGAATCGATTGATACAATGAATGAAAATTGGGTAAAATAATATCATTGGATAGAGGACAAAAAGACAAATAAGATAGCATGATTTATTAGAGGTTTAGCTTGAGAGAAACCTACCTTTGATGGATGAGAAGTGAAGGTAGAAACCTCGCCGGAACCCTAAACCGACCTCCCTTCCCTTGCCGAATACGCCCTTGATCTCGCACGTCGCCGCCACCTAGGAGCAAATAGGGTTTCTAGGGAGCGTGGGCTACCTATTTATAGAGCTAGAAAGGCCTCTAGAGTCCTAAATCGATCGATAGAAAATCTAGGAGAGAAACCCGCAGAAAAATCGTGGTTTGACCAAATCTCGCGCCGCCAACCGAAATTAGGGCTTCTAGGGTTAGGGTTTTCGAGGGGGGACAGTCGATCCTAGCTGGGCCTAGGGCTTGGGCTTCGATTACAGTCCATTAGAGCTCGAATTCATGTCCAATTAGGTGATTTGGGCTTGTTCTTGCTAACTCCGATTTTTAACCCTAAGTTCTAAATTGGGCCTAATACAATTTTATTTTGGGTTTCTTCCTTTAGACAATGTTGCTGGAATTATTACTTTTTACGAGATACATATTTTTTTATATTTTAATTAAAATTTCAAATTTTAGGTCGAGAAGATAAATAAATAATATTATTTTATTCATTATTTTATTCCAAGAATTATATTCATTCGAGATTTATTTTAAATCGGGGTCACCATGGTTGTGCCTCAAAATAAATAATTATTCATTCTTATTTATGTAGTTTGGCCCTTTTTTTTTTTCAAAAACAGTTTTTTATTATTGTGCCATTTAATTAAGAAAGATCATTGAAGTTATTAGATGACAAGTTAATTAGCAATATAATTATTTTAACATGTTCAATAGATCGGCCTTATTTTTAATTGGGTCTTAGATCAATTATTTATTCCCTATTTTGCTAATTTATTTTTCTTTTCTTCTTTTGTTCGTTTTATTTATTCCCATGAAACTTTATCAAGTTCAAAATTTTTAAGCAACTTTATAGACTTAATTCACAGCACAATTTCATATATTTCTTCTTCCTCATTTTTCATTTCAGTATATATTTTATTTTTAATTTTAACCTTTATTAATTGACTGGGGTGTTACACCCTCCCCCATCTTAAAGAATTTGGTCTCTAAATTCGCTGATCATTTATTTTTTTGTCAAATAATTTAACTAAGATTGACCTTATCCATTAATTATTCAAAATAACATGTTAATAAAAAATCTAGAGGAATGAAAAGAACTAACTATGGTTAAGGATGAGGGATATGATACCTCCTATAACTCCTTCTTCGATAGGTCGGGGTTCCTTCACTATCGATTCCGATCCACCTTTAATTTTAGCTTGCGGGGGTAGCTTAGGGCAACTAGCTATCCTATGGTCTTTACATCTGCATCGAAGACACGCTCCACGCTTCCTACAGAACTCCTCGGCCTGATGACCCAATTTATGACAATAGAAATACTTCCTTTGCGATAGGTTATTCTTTCTCTTCTTATTACTTTGAAATTCCTTACGACAGGCTCTCCACCCTCTAACAAAATCGGGCCTTAACTTACCCATAGACCCACTCACTTTCATCTCAACCAAGGCCTAGACTCCTGCAAAATTACTATAAGGTTAATAATCTTATTACCCTTACGTGCCTCACTATCGTAGTCTTACACATGTTTTATTACATAACTCGAGACACTACCCAATCTCACTAGGTGACACGAAGGGACGACACGGATCAAACGACCTATACTCAGGGTAACCTATACTTATGGACAAGAACCTAGGACTTAAACAACCTAGGCTCTGATACCACTTCTAACACGCCCCGAACTGAGAGCAGCGGAAGGCATACTCAGAACGTGGCAGTGAAACAGTCATGTCAATCAGAGTGATATAACCAACACAAAAAAATAACACCAATGACACAAGGAGGCCATAATTTAACAAAAATATAATTTTATTGATATTGTAGCAACCCTGATAAATGTAAGAATAAAAAAAATTCTAATTAAATAAAACCTCCAATTAAATGGTCAAGGGGCCCAAGTCAAGCCAAATGGTGAAGTCCAATTTAACCTTAACCCATATGGACCTCACGTATAGGACACATGGGCCATAATAGCCCATGACCCTCCAAAAGACATATATGGTATATGTCTAAATATATGGGTGTTAAAGGATTTTTCTACAAACACTCAAGACCCACGTTTGAACACTGCATGGCTTTAGGTTTTTGATCGAAACAAAGAAAATGGCTATGGTTTTAGTAGTGGGAAAGATGATTATGGGAAGGTTAAGACCCATTAGGATCCATACGTGGAAATTTATATACCATTAGGATTCTAAACCTTGGGAATCTATAAATAGCCCCATCGAGCAAGCAATCGTCTGTTGCTTTGCTTTCTGTTCAACGTCGACCTGCTGCTCTTGTTTCTTCTTCTGCTACTAGTTCGACTGCCGTATTGCAACCAGGAAGGAGCATCTGCTTCCTTCTTCTTCTTCTTCACAATCGTGAGCGGTTGCTTTAGCCGTTCCACCGTTCAGTTGCGGTTGCAGTGAGAAGCCGCTGCTTCTCTTCCTCCTGTTGCTGCGTGTAGCTACCGTGAACGAAGGGAGAGGCCCTGCTTCTTCTTCCGTTGTACCTTTATTACCGCAGACGTGTTGGGAAGACTGCCCTCCTTCATCTACGTTCGTCCACTGCTGCAAGCTTGCTGCAGTGGTATTGCAGTCGCAACTACTACATATCAATCTTCCTTCCACGGGTTGCAGTTGTTGCTCCAGTGCTTTTCTTATCTGGTTCATCGTCCAAACCAAGCCAAGAGGTAGGTGAAGCGAGACGATGACGCGACCGGGCTAAGATGTACGACGGACTCGATGTGCGGCTAGCACTAGCACGCTAAGGTAAGCCAGGCGGCTGACCACCGTGGCGTTCTCCGGGTGGAGACGTCTCTCAACAGAAACTCTAGCTAGCCCAACGATCGTCCCTTGCGAGGGAAACGTGGGATCGCAGCGGTTAAGGAACCACTGTTGCCTAGGGTGGTGCAGTCCGAGCTCGGTGCTCGATTGGAGCTAAGGAACGGGCACTCTCCACTCACAATCACGGTGATTTGTAGCTAACTATAGGTCCTAATCTCACAAACGCAGCATGATAGAAAATATACTAAATCAACAAATGTGAGTATAGGAACGAGCACGTACCTCCACGACTAGTGCGTGGGGAAGAAACCCCGGCCGAATCCGACAACCCCGATACACACAAATGATTAACGGTTACAATTTCAGAAATAGGGCCCACTCCTTGCATGGAGATAACAGGCTACAACACTATTTTTTGGGGCTGTTGGGACTCGGGTTGACGGGCAGCACTCGAGGGAGCCGAGGGAGGCGAGTCGGGGCCGATCCGGGTGACGATCGGGTACTGATCCGGTTCTACCCAAGCTGGTCACCCTGCGCAGCAATCTTGCGGAGGCTGGTACTGATAGATCATGGGTCCGATTGGAGTTTCGTTTGTTGGAGAACGTCGGCGACAAGATGACGTCTCTCTACTTTGAAGGGCGCGATCAGATCTGTCCAGATCTAGGCGCAGCAGTAAAAGTTCTCAACTTCTGATTCTGCGCACATAGATCTGCACAGAAAGACAATTAATTATTAGAAAAATGTCTCCCGGTGTCGGAACGATGCTCCGTTTTTTGCCGATCGTTGGCGACGTCAAGAGGAAGGATATGACCAAGGGGTTTGGTCAGATCAGCAAAGGGGATGGCGGGGCAGCTTCTGGAAGTCGACTTAGCTTCTGGATCGGGTCTGCATAGGGAGGTCTGCGTAGTCCCACGAGAATCTCCACCACGGCCAGCACACACCTCGGATCGGCACGAAACCGGCGGCAACACGAAGAGGACTCAAAATCCTACGACCACTCAGAAGATCAATTCCAGAAAGGTTGAGAGTAGATCTGGAGAAATTTGGGATCAGGAAACTCCAAATCTGGACAGCAAGCTAGGGCAGATCTGCGCGACTTCACGAAACGAATTGTTGTCGGCGATCTAGAGCTCCGATTGACGTGAAACCACCTCTGGAATTTTCCTGACTCGTAGAAGCTTCACTGATAATTTTTGTGGAACCATATGCAAAGGGATAGGGAGGATAGAGGGTGAGTCACACGCCAAAATTAATCTCTCGTCACAAGATTTGGCCAAGGGCATCACACCCCATGGAAAGAAGAGAATCACTCTCTTAATGCACTTTTCTTTCACAAATTCTTAATTATTTCCACTAAGAACACTATACGTGTGTTTAAATAGAGGTAAGGCAAGGGGAAGGGGCTGGAAAAAATGTGGGAGCAAGGGGAGGGAGAGGGGAGTTCGTATCTTGACCAAGGGGGGGAAGGGGGGACAAGTGCCACCTAATTTTGGAATCTAGGGAGGGGAGTCAAGGCTAGGTAGGTGGCTGCCTACCTCTTGGACCAAGAAAGAGGGCTCCCCCTTCTAGAAGTCCACAACCCACTAGGTTCCTTTCACACTAGCCCATGGGCTTGGCCCATTTAGAAACCCAATAGTCAAGCCCAACACTATTCTATCCCATTACATGATCTTGAGCCCATTAGCCCTTTTACAATAATACAACCCAATAGTTATCCACAAGCTCCAAATAAGGTCCAATAAGACTAAAAATTGTACCTTGATCATGTGTCCACGTCCTCGGGCTCCAGCGTGTCTAGCGACGTGTGTCCGCACCAATTCTCCCCGGGTGGGAGGAACTCGACCCCGTCGAGTAAGGGTCCGGCTTGAACTCTCTCAGTGTGATCAAGACATTGTCTGGCATGGGACGTCCTCTCCAATGCATAAAGAAGTGTTGGTAGGCTCCGTTCCTGGTGGTGATCACCTGCTCATCCAGTATACAATCTATATGCTTGTGTTGAGGCTGGAAGAGGTGGACTCTCGGGTGGTGTGTCACTCACAACAGGAGAAGAAAGTCTAAAAACTCACGAGGGATCACCACGGGGTTCTGATATGCTACTAGACCAGAAACATGGAATATCGAACTGATACCATAGTCGTCCGGTAGTTCAATAACGTACACATTCGAACCCATTTGTTTCATGACTCGAAAAGGGTGGGAATCGCGGGCATGGAGTTTCTTTACGGTCCCCGAGGGGAAACCATTCAGGTATTACCTTGATCATGACGTACTCTCCCTTTTTGAACTCACGGGCATGTAGCATGCATCAGCTAACTCCTTCTATGTGCATGGCTGGCCTTTTATTGGGACACGACTTAATGAAAACCATATGCATGAAAGAAAACAAACAAACAGACTCATATAGGACACTAGATAAACCTAGACACCCATAAGTAATACTCGCAAACAATCAATGCAACCCAAAGTTAAGGGACTCCTAGACATCCTAACATGAACCTATTGACTTCTAAATGGGGATTCAGAGGTGTGGGAGAATCACTCCCAAGTGCACATTACCCAGGGACTGAGTACCCGGGTTGGCAACATGCTCTTCTAAAAGCTCATCAAAGAACTCCTCCGCGAGTTCTGGATCCGCCTCATAGCTGACCGGCACTAGCGTCGGTGTGGGGTCATGGACTGGAGTGTCCGAGATAGCCAATGATTCCCGAGTCGGACACTTGGCCGCAAAGTGGCCAATTCCACCACACCTATAGCCCTGGTCACGTGGCCCTGTGCTAGAAGATGCTCCACCAGTCATCGGCCCCTTTCCCTTGTCTTCTCGACTGGCCGGGGGTGGTGGGAGCTGGGGTCGGGCCGACAATGCGGGCTGCTGGGGATGTGGGGTGGGCAATGGTGCCTGTGGGCGAGGGGGAGGGTCCCTTGGAGGGAGAGGGCGAGGCCTGAGAGCAAAGGGGTCCTGGCGAGGTGGTTCCGGAGGACGAACCACCAGAAATCGACTATAGGAACTGGGCGTGGTACGAAGGTCGAACCCACGCTGATGGGTGGTCACCGGTCGCTGGACGGGAGCAAAATCTGACTCAAACTGCTCTAACTCGAGAGCAACCTGATATGCGGCCTCCAGGGTGCTCACATTGCGATGAAAGAGTTCATACTGAAGGTGGGGCTGTAGACCACGACGGAAGCGGGAAACAGGCATCGTGCTCTCTTCCGAGACACCACATCGTAAAAAATATTCATCAAACTCTGCGATGTATTCGGACACGGACCGATCCCCTTGGTTGAGATTCTGCCACCTATCAATGAGCCTTTGATGGTATGTGGTAGGAAAATACTTGGTTCTAAGTCTCTCCTTCATATCATCCCAAGACTCAACCTGGGGTTCTTGACGCTGATATAGCAAGCTCTCCACATTGCACCAATAAGTTTGTGCTTGCCCTAATAGCTTCATTTTAGCGAACTTGACTCTCCGGAGGTCCGTCAACTCGAACCACTCGAAGTACCGATCCATACTGGCCTCCCAATCGAGATAGACCTTTGGGTCCAAAGACCCGTCAAAAATGGGAGGGTCTGCTCACATGGTACAAAGGACTCTATCGTCCTCTTTATCTCTTGGCTGATGAAAGCCATGATGGCGTCGGCCGTACCCCCCATACGCATTATCGGACCTATAGTCTTCTAGACCAAGGTCACGATGTGGTGGTTCGATGGCTCGGTGAGGGTCGGGCTGAGGAGCGGGTGCGAGCTGGTTTTGGGCCGCGGGAGCAGGCTGGACTTGGGCTACGGGAGCAGGTTGGACTTGGACCACCGCGGGAGGTGGTGCGGGTGGGCCCTGGGCCGCTCCAGGAGGGTCCCCGTGTGACATTCTATCTAACCGTCCAACTAGATCTTGGACAGACCTATCGGAGGTCTCCATGCGTCCCTTCATGGCTCTAAGGCGACCATCCATATTATCGGAGAAGTTTCGAAAGGTAGTTTCGGACTGGTCCAACCGAGCCATAATGGCCATCTTCGCCTCATGCAAGGAGTGGAAGTCTCCCGAGACGGCATCCCGTGGGTTAGCCATAGATGCGGGGCGATGGTATTGGGTACCACGCCGGGTGGGCATGCAAAGACACAAAGGTTGGAATGAACTAACTAGGAACCTAGACTTAAACCGATATCCGGTACCTGACGGAGTCCGGAGATTCGAAGATCCTCTCACGCGAGTGAATCACCTCCCCGATAGGCGTAACCTAACGGTCGGGCGACACCTTTTCATATGCCGAATAATGGTATGCAAATGTGACACCTAGACTTAGACACTTTTTTTTTTATTTTTGTTAAGCAATGACTAATGACTACCCTAGACTCAACTGGTGCTCTGATACCAATTTGATGCGAGACGATGACGTGACCGGGCTAAGACGTACAACGGACTCGATGTGCGGCCAGCACTAGCACGCTAAGGTAAGCCAAGCGACTGACCACCGTGGCATTCTCCGGGTGGAGACGTCTCTCAACAGAAACTCTAGCTAGCCCGACGATCGTCTCTTACGAGAGAAACATGGGATCGCAGCGGTTAAGGAACCACTGTCGCCTAGGGTGGTGCAGTCCGAGCTCGGTGCTCGACTGGAGCTAAGGAACGGGCACTCTCCACTCACAATCATGGTGATTTGTAGCTAACTATCAGTCCTAATCTCACAAACACAGCATGATATAAAATATACTAAATCAACAAATGTGAGTATAGGAACGAGCATGTACCTCCACGACTAGTGCGTGGGGAAGAAACCCCGGCCGAATCTGACAACCCCGATACACACAAATGATTAACAGTTACAATTCCAGAAATAGGGCCCACTCCTCGCAGGGAGATAACAGGCTACAACATTATTTTTTGGGGTTCTTGGGACTCGGGTTGATGGGCAGCACTCGAGGGAGCCGAGGGAGGCGAGTCGGAGCCGATCCGGGTGACGATCAGGTACCGATCCGGTTCTGCCCACGCTGGTCACCCTGCGCAGCAATCTTGCGGAGGTTGGTACGGATAGATCAGGGGTCCGATCGGAGTTCCGTTTGTTGAAGAACGTTGGTAATAGGATGACGTCTCTCTACTGCGAAGGGCGCGATCAGATCTATCCAGATCTGGGCGCAGCAGCAAAAGTTCTCAGCTTCTGGTTCTATGCACACAGATCTGCACAGAAAGACAATTAATTACTGGAAAAATGTCTCCCGGTGTCGGAACGATGCGCAGTTTGTTGCCGATCGTCGGGGACGTCGAGAGGAAGGATCTGACCAAGGGGTTTGGTCAGATCAGCAAAGGGGATGGCGGGGAAGCTTCCGGAAGTTGACTCAGCTTCTGGATCGGGTCTGCACAGGGAGGTCTGCGTAGTCCCACGAGAATCTCCACCACGGCTAGCACTGACCTCAGATAGGCACGAAACCAGCGGAAACGCGAAGAGGACTCAAAATACTATGACCACTCAAAAGATCAACTCCAGAAAGGTTGAGAGTAGATCTGGAGAAATTCGGGATCAGGAAACTCCAAATCTGGACAGCAAGCTCAGGCAGATCTGCGTGACTTCACGAAACGAATTGTTGCCGGCGATCCAGAGCTCCGATCGATGCTAAACCACCTCTGAAATTTTCCGAACTCGTAGAAGCTTCACTGATAATTTTTGTGGAACTAGATGCGAAGGGATAGGGAAAATAGAGGGGCGAGTCACACGCCAAAATTAATCCCGTCATAGGATTTGGCCAAGGGCATCACACTCCATCGAAAGAAGAGAATCACTCTCTTAATGCACTTTTCTTTCACAAATTCTTCAATATTTCCACTAAGAACACTATACATGTGTTTAAATAGAGGTAAGGCAAGGGGAAGGGGCTGGAAAAAATGTGGGAGCAAGGGGAGGGAGAGGGGAGTTCGTATCTTGACCAAGGGGGGGAAGGGGGGACCAAGGGGGGACAAGTGCCACCTAATTTTGGAATCTAGGGAGGGGAGTCAAGGCTAGGTAGGTGGCTGCCTACCTCTTCGACCAAGAAAGGGGGCTCCCCCTTCTAGAAGCCCACAACCCACTAGGTTCCTTTCACACTACCCCATGGGCTTGGCCCATTTAGAAACCCAATAGTCAAGCCCAACACTATTCTATCCCATTACATGATCTTGAGCCCATTAGCCCTTTTACAATAATACAACCCAATAGTTATCCACAAGCTCCAAATAACGTCCAACAAGACTAAAAATTGTACCTTGATCATGTGTCCACGTCCTCGGGCTCCGGCGTGTCTAGCGACGTGTGTCCGCACCAGTAGGTGTTCTCAAGTATCGAAGTCAAACTTGTTAAACACAAAATTAACCATGTATTTAGGTCATACAACATGATGCCATGTTTTTAGTTTGAATACCGTAGTTTTTACGACATAACAGTAAATAGCGACCCTGACACGGGCGCTGATTTAATGAACGACCTTATGCCCAGTCGCGTTTTCTTTAGATAATTAAATAAATACAGCATGTTTAAAAATCTATATCTATTAAACCTGACATTAAAATTTATGCATGACCATGTTTTTGGAACCTATGTAATTTTCTTTACCGGTTCATGTCTTTAGTTCCCTGTTCTAATACACTTCAAATTTCATGAGTGATGTGAGACGAAAGCATCCAGGTTTGAAATTTTCTTTTTCCTTTTCATTTTTAATCTTTCTTTTTCTATTTCCTTTTCTTTCCTGAACCTCTCAAAATTCATCACCCCATTTTCTTTTTCTTTTCATTTTTTTTCTATATTTCTAAATGAATGACAATTAACTTCAGGGATTCCCTTGTTGATTTCATTTCTTCAACATGGGTGGGGCATGCTTCAGAAATTCTTTTCTTTTGTGGCCAATAGTGATGGGACAGATGGAGAAACGGGGCTCTATTTTTGGGAGGCTCTCTCAATGAGCTATCAGGGTAGAAGCTTGAGGGCGTTTTGATATAGGAATGAAGGGAAGAGAGGATGAGGGAGGGTGGTATTAGATTAAGGTCAACTAAAGATAGTTATGGAGGGGAATGGAAGGGTACGGGGCGGTGCTCTGTTTTTCTGAGTGCTTGGACTGTGGAGTCTGTAATGGTTCTGAGGGGAGATGGAGGGCGTTGTAGGGGGGGGCAAGAGGCACCTGCGGTGCATGAAGATGAGAAGGCGAGAGTTTGGCCGGTGGAGGGCGGCTACGTGTGTGGGAAGGGAGAATGACAGAGGGAGAGGGGGCGTGAGTTAGAGAGAGTTAGAGAGAAGGAGGGATGGGGACGTAAGAGGGAAGGGAAGGGAAGATCTGGGCATCGCACCCAGCCGAAGGGGGGGGGGGAAGGACGTGCTCGCCGTGCTTGGAGGGAATGGAGGGGGTTGGCAGCGGTGGAGCTCCGGTGAGGCAGTACCCTTTGTTCGTCAGCGCCGTGCTCGGATGCCGCTGCATGGCCGGTTGCCATGCTTGCCATGTCCGGACGCGGAGTGGTCGCCATGTTCGGAGAGGGATCGTGGTCCGTCGGCCGCAGGTCGACGCTCGGAGCTGCGGCCGACGTCGCCAGCATGCTCCCGTGTAGGGAAGTTTCATGGCGGGATGTAGTGGCGTTCGACGGTGCGAGCTCCTCCTTGCTGCTGCCGAGTTGGGTGCGGTTCGGCGGTGGCGAGCAGGGGTGCAAGGCGTAGGGTGTAGGGTGGCGGTGAACTGGGTACCTGAGACGATGGCTGCGTGCTGGCGAGGGGCGGGCTGATGCCTGGTGTTCTGCATGGTGCTTGGAGGGTGGGTGGCGTAGAAGGCGGGGCCAGAGGCCCTATTCATGTTGCAGGTGGGGTGGAAGAGGGAGAGGAGAGGAAGGCGACTGGGGGGGGTGAGGAGGCATGACTCATGTTTGTAGGTGAGGTGGATGAAGGGAGCAGTGGAGAGACAACTGGACTTGCATGGCTAGGAAGGGGTCCGCGGTGGAACAGGGAAGGTCGAATGGGAAGATGGTGAAACTGTAGCAGTGGGGGAGGGAGGGGTTGGGGCTGCATCTCACGGCCGGGTAACTTGGGTTTCTCACCCACGGGGAGGGGCATCTCACCCCATCTCCTTCTCGGAGAAGAGAACACAAGGAAGGCTTCTCACCTCACTTGGGATATTGTTTCCAAAAATTCTAATAACTTCATTGCTTAAACAAAGATTACAAGACCTTTTATAGACTCCACAAAGAAGACCAAAAGATAACTCACCTAACACCTACTTCCTACCACTCATAACTCCCTTAGGAAGACTAAAAGACACAAATAAAAAAAGACTCTTACATGATAGTTGGGGACATAATTACTACAAAACATAAAACATGGCCCATTTGGCCCAAACATGCGACCCAATTAACAAGAGACGATTAAACATAGATATATATTTAATACTTTTGTTGAAGTCGATTCCGTCAAACCCCTCCACTTGGAGAAGGTTCGACCTCGAACCTTGATTCTTGAATCTCGAACTGCAGGACCCCGGCTTGTTGGGACAAACCGGATGACTTGCTCTGATACCATTTGATGTGAGACGAAAGCATCCAAGTTTGAAATTTTCTTTTTCCTTCATTTTCTCCCTTCTCTTTCCTTTTCATTTTTAATCTTTCTTTTTCTATTTCCTTTTCTTTCCTGAACCTCTCAAAATTCATCACCCCATTTTCTTTTTCTTTTCATTTTTTTCTATCATTTTGGTGATGTTACCATTTCTAAATGAATGACAATTAACTTCAGGGATTCCTTTGTTGATTTCATTTCTTCAACATGGGTGGGGCATGCTTCAGAAATTCTTTTCTTTTGTGGCCAATAGTGAAGGGACAGATGGAGAAACGGGGCTCTATTTTTGGGAGGCTCTCTCAATGAGCTATCAGGGTAGAAGCTTGAGGGCGTTTTGATATAGGAATGGAGGGAAGAGAGGGTGAGGGAGGGTTGTATTAGATTAAGGTCAACTAAAGATAGTTATGGAGGGGAATGGAAGAGTACGGGGCAGTGCTCTATTTTTCTGAGTGCTTGGATTGTGGGGGTGCTTGGACTGTGGAGTCTGTAAAGGTTCTGAGGGGAGATGGAGGGCGTAGTAGGGGGGGGCAAGAGGCACCTGCGGTGCATGAAGATGAGAAGGCGAGAGTTTGGCCGGTGGAGGGCGGCTACGTGTGTGGGAAGGGAGAATGACAGAGGGAGAGGGGGCGTGAGAGTTAGAGAGAGTTAGAGAGAAGGAGAGATGGGGACGTAAGAGGGAAGGGAAGGGAAGATCTGGGCATCGCACCCAGCCGAAGGGGGGGGGAGGACGTGCTCGCCGTGCTTGGAGGGAATGGAGGGGGTTGGCAGCGGTGGAGCTCCGGTGAGGCAGGACCCTTCGTTCGTCGGCGCCGTGCTCGGATGTCGCTGCATGGCCGGTTTCCATGCTCGCCATGTCCGGACGCGGAGTGGTCGCCATGTTCGGAGAGGGACCGTGGTCCGTCGACGCTCGGAGTTGCGGCCGACGTCGCCAGCATGCTCCCGTGTAGGGAAGTTTCATGGCGGGATGTAGTGGCGTTCGACGGTGCGAGCTCCTCCTTGCTGCTGCCGAGTTGGGTGCGGTTCGGCGGTGGCGAGCAGGGGTGCAAGGCGTAGGGTGGCGGTGAACTGAGTGCCTGAGATGATGGCTGCGTGCTGGCGAGGGGCGGGCTGATGCCTAGTGTTCTGCATGGTGCTTGGAGGGTGGGTGGCATAGAAGGTGGGGCCAGAGGCCCTATTCATGTTGCAGGTGGGGTGGAAGAGGGAGAGGAGAGGAAGGCGACTGGGGGGGGTGAGGAGGCATGACTCATGTTTGTAGGTGAGGTGGATGAAGGGAGCAGTGGAGAGACAACTGGACTTGCATGGCTAGGAAGGGGTCCGCGGTGGAACAGGGAAGGTTGAATGGGAAGATGGTGAAACTGTAGCAGTGGGAGAGGGAGGGGTTGGGGCCACATCTCACGGCCGGGTAACTTGGGCTTCTCACCCACGGGGAGGGGCATCTCACCCCATCTCCTTCTCAGAGAAGAGAACACAAGGAAGGCTTCTCACCTCACTTGGGATATTGTTTCCAAAAATTCTAATCACTTCATTACTTAAACAAAGATTACAAGACCTTTTATAGACTCCACAAAGAAGACCAAAAGATAACTCACCTAACACCTACTTCCTACCACTCATAACTCCCTTAGGAAGACTAAAAGACACAAATAAAAAAAGACTCTTACATGATAATTGGGGACATAATTACTACAAAACATAAAACATGGCCCATTTGGCCCAAACATGCGACCCAATTAACAAGAGATGATTAAACATAGATATATATTTAATACTTTTGTTGAAGTCGATTCCGTCAATGAGTCTATGATTGTACCTGCCCGGTGTGTATCACCTGACAAAGAAAGGGCGACTTTGTCTTAGTCGCTATTTATAAGGCGTTATTTGTGTAGATATTGTTAAAAAGCTTAAATTTATGTAAATAGAATTCTGCGACCAGACAGGAGGCGTCAATTAAAGATTGAGCACCCGTTCACTCAGTCGTTGATTATAATTGATAATATTATTATACTGTAAATAATTAGAATTAGCGCCAGCATGATATGTCGTTAATTTGTATTAATTCATGAAAAGTTCAGAAATAAATAGTATTGAGGGACCGTTCATAAAGTCGCTATTATCCTAAATAGCGACCTATGAACAGACGCTATTTTCCTATTTTTCAGTTTTATCGCGTTGTCTCAACCCATATCGCGTGTTACTTGGCACTCTCATCTCACTTCCGTAGATGGAGTCCCTGTTTTGATTTCATCGATTACACACTCAATTCTCGGTGATGTTTGAACCCTCCGCGGGATATTCCTTCCTTCGGATTGGTGATTTCATCATAGAGACCTCCGTAAGTCTACGTGAAGCCTTGGATTCCCTCAAGGCCGTCGAGCAGGCTGTACCCTAAAAACTTATAACACCATATCTTGTCACGTCACTCTAAAGAAACGTGATGTTTTAGCCCTCTTGGAGCGCTGTTTCTAGCCTCTTTGAGAAGTCTATTTTCTGTCAGTAATTGGCGACACAGTCCTAGGCACCAGAAGGAACTGGCGACCTGTCCAATGCCGTTATTCCATGATATAGCGACTGTGACATGGATGCTATTTATGAATGAGCGACTGAATGAGAAGTCGCTAGTTCTTCGTGCCTGTATTGTTCACAGAAATTAGCAACCACGCATGTGGGCTCTATTTCTGTAAATCGTGGCGACTCAGTGGGCGCCATTTACCTAGTTTCACGACATGTCTTGGTTCTCGCGAGGTTTTAATGAGGTGTCATACTTGTTCGAAGTCCAGCCCTTGAACTCCTTCATTCGTGAAGTATATCTTATCATTCTACAATGGTTTATCCTTTGGAACTCTATATTGGCTATAACTACAGGGGATGTCTAAAACATACATGACCCAATGCCTGCGCATATAGGGACCGATCTGGTCCTGGGAGGAGCACCCGAAAGTACTTGTGCCCATGGGAGCTATATTGATCATGGTGTGTCATTGCACCGAAGTACTTGTCGTTCTAGAATTAATGGCATTCCACAATCTCGTACTTGACTTGACATGACATGACTTGCGTGGTCCGGAACGGGTAATTACTTGCTTGATATTAAATAGCAAATTCACGTGACATGACTTGAAATATTTACATGCTTGACTATCTTGTTACATTTCACATGATTATCTTGAATTCTTATTAGTTCTGCTTTATTATCTTTCGATACTCTCTCTCTCTTATCGTTTTCATGCGTACATGCATAACTATACTTGCATTCATGAAACATGTAATTACTTACAGCAAGCTTGTACTTAAGATATAATTCCTACTGAGCGTTCGCTCACCCTAAGTTTCCCATACTTTTCAGGTAATTCTGATGACGAGGATCACTCGAAAGGGAACGGACATGAGTGACGAGCATAGAGCCATCCAGTCGTAGAAGCGTCTATCTATCCGTGTCTTTTCCTTTCTTGAGTCAATCATTGTAATTTTCCTTTTATTGAGTCAGAATTGTCCTTTAGTACTTTTCATCAAGATTATGTAATAGAATTTCCTTCATGGTTATTATGAATAAAGGATTTGGTTTATCTCTACTTTTGCGCGCTCTGTCTATGTGTCGAATACACTTATGCTCTGATTGACATGAATGATATAACTCATCACGCGTACCGAGTTCCTTCCGCGCTCGGGATGTGACAATTTTTGTGGTGTCAGAGCCTTGGATATTCAATTCCTCGAAAATCAAGTCCAAGGATAGGTTTATACCTTTACTCATTGAGATTGGGTAGGACCATGGGTTAAGTTGACTTAGGGACTTAAACTCTTGGTTAAACATATCATAATATACTTATTAGAAATCTTGTAGGATCATCACCGCAGAACGTGCTCAGTGGCGCGACATGCAGCAAACCATCCAAGGTCTTACTCAGGCTCTACAACAAGTAGCGCAGGGTGAAGCAAACCATGGAGCGGGAGATCTCCACTGTAGTTTCCGTAATATGAATCCACCAAAGTTTAATGGCTCATCCAACCCCGATGATGTCGAGCACTGGATCAGGGAAGTAGAAAGGATATTCCGAGTTATGCATTGCTCGGACGAAGAGAAGGTATTACTAGCAACTTTTGAATTGGAAAGGGACGCCCGCTTTTGGTGGGAGTCTGTGGAAGCTACATTGGCACATGATCATATTACATGGGCGGAGTTTGTGGAGTACTTTAATAACAAGTATTTCTCCGATCGTATACCAGAGAAGAAGGTCGCAGAATTAGCCACACTCAAGCAACGAACTCTATCAGTGGCCGAGTATGAGGCCCAATTCTCTAGATTGTCAAGGTACGCACCGCATCTGGTGGGTACTGAGAAGATGAAGGCGAGAAGATTCCTAAATGGACTTCGACTGCAATTTATAACCCAACTGGCGCCGATGGACATTCAAGTCTATTCGGAGATCGTGCGAAGAGCCCATCTGTTAGAAGACGCCACAGAGTTGTCCGATCGGATCCGTGGGAAGGACGAGAAGGAGCAGGTTACAAGATCCAGTAATTTCAAGCCAATCTTTAATAAGAAGAGGACTGGCAACGGAGGAGATTTCTCCCAGGAAAAGAAATTAAAGAAAAATAACAACAAACCCTTCTCCATTACTACCGCACCTTCAAAGGAGGTGTGTAAACACTGTGACAAGGTCGGCCATAGGGCCGAGGAATGCTGGAGGACACTAGGAGCTTGCCTCCGATGCGGGAGCCGTGATCACCGGATTCCCGATAGCCCGTTACTTAATGATCAAGCCAGAGACGAGAAGCTCCCGATGAAAAAGCAAGCACGTCTCCAAGCTCTTTAGGATGTAGAACAAGATGAAGGCGGACTGGTGGAAGGTACATTAAAGATATGTTCCAGTCTGCTCGTGACTTGTTTGATATAGGCGCATCACATTCTTTTATTTCTAAGAAGTTTGCTAATCTATTACCTATGGAACCAGAGTGGATAAAATTAGTTATCTCTACTCCTCTCAGAAACGAGTCCGAGATCACCCATCATTATATAAATTGTGAAGTCATGGTGAAAGGGAAGAACCTACCTATCAACCTAATATGCTTAGACATGAAAGATTATGATGTTATACTAGGGGCCGATTGACTGTCCACTTACAAGGCGGTTATAGATTGCCGGAACGGCAAGGTAACTTTTAAGGAGTTCCTGGAACTTGTCTACACTAGCTCTAAGGGTCGGAACAAGTCACCCATTATTTCGGCTCTCCGAGCTAGTAAGCAAATAAGGAAAGGGTGTGTATCCTTCCTTGCTTTTGTCACCATAAGAGAGACTAAGTGTGACGACCCGGATTCCGGATACCAGATATACCCGGTAAGACTACCGAATAGACCTGATACCACATGGAACCCGCGAGGCCTCCCAAGAGCGGTAAAGCTCCGAAGGGAAAAAGGATTGTCGTGTAGTACATTGAACTGACAGATATAGCAGTAAGCAATTAAATTTCATTAGATCGGTTTGCTAAAGTAGCAGAAATAAAATTACATTTTAATTAATAGATTTTAAACAATTAAATACCCAGAGTCAAGTCCAAAGGAAAGACAGCAAGTCTACCAAGTACAGTCGACATAAAAGAAAGACGTACCGGAAAGTCGGGGGAAGCCCGACGGAGGTACCAACTGGCAGCTACGACTCGAACTCCAGGACCCGCGGAAGCAGAACAAACACATCACCCCACCTGAAAAGCAGGGGTGAGCCTCGTGTCACTGGCTCAGTAGGGGTCACGCGGATCCCCACTGAAAAATACGCAGTAACATGGAACAACAGGAACAGCAGTGAGGAACAGCACTAGAAAGCTGTAAAAGAAAGGGAAGTAGGAGTAGGGAACAGGTAAGGACGAGGGGAATAACCCGAATAGGCAAGCAAGCCTAGAAAGGGAAAGAGGAGTAGAGAGCAGCAAGGAAAAGGGAAAAAGCCAAATAAAACATCCCAACCTACACCTAAAACAGGCATGCAAAAGAAGGCCTAGAAAAGACCTAAACAGGCACAGGCAACACGACCGGAGCGTCGTGCACCGGACAAGACATAGACCTCGAGTACAGCCACGAAAAGGCCAACCCGGAAAGGTCACGACAAATCCTACAAGTGTCTCGACTACCCACCGATCGCGGCCTACGCGAGCCCGGTCGAGTCGCAGACCCACACGGAAACACAGGTACAAGTACTAGTCAGGGTCACGCCCGTCGGCGTCAGTCCTCTGCCCCTAAGCACGTGTGCACACACTGGCTCCTGCCTAGAGCCAGGCCTCTAGCTAGTTTTCTCCCCCCGTAGGACGCTACGGTAACCGCAGGAGCCGACGGAAACTAGCTTACAAACCGGATATCAGGGTTACCCCTCGACTGCTGGACGTCTAGGGTGACGAGAAGAGGAAGCTCGAAAAGCGGCGCTGAAGTACAGATAGTCGAACATGCACTGTCACCCGTACCTCAAACACCGAGGGCAGCGCAAGAAACTGCCAACAGACTCGGAAACGTAGTCTTAGCCTTCATAGGAACATCAACCGACGTCCACGGGGAAAACGGCCAGACCACGGGAGCAAAAGACATCACCCTAACATAGACAGACATGCACACACAGACCTACCCCAAAACAGCCCCTAACATTACCTAGAACGAACCCACAACACACGGCCGCACACCTGAAAGCCCAACGGCCATCACGGCCACAACAGGACTGTAACGGCTTAGCACAGGCGCGTTACACGGGCCTGACGCACCAGGGTGGGCGCGTGAGAGAGAACAGGCACAAAGACACAACGCGAGCCACGTAACGCACCAGGGCAGGCGCATTACGGCGGCCTAACGCACAAGCGCAGACGCGTTACGCCCACCTAACGCGTGGGGACAGGCGCGTTACGCCAACCGACCCAAAATCTAGAACTCGGACGAGCAGTACGTAACGGTCCACGGCGGACGCGTTACAGCACTGTGACGCAAGGGGGCAGGGCCGTTAGAGACAACCGACACAGCCACCCAACCCAGCTAAATGGAGTGTAACGGCCTGGGGCAGGCGCGTTACACAAACCTGACGCACCAGGGCGGGCGTGTCAGGGGAACCGACTCACCCAAACGCTAGACGACAAAACAGGCGTGACGCATCACCCCGGACGCGTCAGAGAGCTGTGACGTGCCTCCCCTGGGCCGTCACACTCCCAAAATCATGAAGAACTAAAAACGCCCAGACGCTGTGACGGTCTGTCGTAGGGCCGTCAGAGACATGTGACGGTCTCTGAAACAACCGCTACACCGGTCACGGCGGGAAAATAGTGGAAACGCCAAATCGGGCCATTCCACGCCCCATTCACGCCGAAGCGCAGGGGAAACAAACCTAGACGATGAAAAACAACTCTAGGAGGCTCAAAAGCCCACATGCAAACCCTAAAATCAGAGATCGGGGTGATTTAGACAAATCGACCCTAAATGGGTCACCGAGGTTCCTGGACTCCTACCGGCCTCGAATGACAACCGATCGACACGAAACTTACGTGAATGAGATCCAGACATCCCAACGGTCAGTTTGACACTAACCACATCACAAATGGTTGCCGTTTTCCGGCGAACCCTGAAAACCCCAAAAACTACGGTTTTCACTAAACCGGCCCGATCTCCCCCGATCGAGCACCAAACAACCCACAAAAGTAGGGAAAACATGCAGAAGGAAGTGGCGATCCGTCTCCCTACCTCCACCGAAGAAACCGTGCCCCGAAGGGACTAAACCATGCCGAAAACCACCAAATCACGAACGACACCCTCTCAGAATCCACCGAGGGATCGCGCCCGCCACGCTCCATCCGCTGCTCCTTCCCGCGAACCGATCACTCGAGCACGTCCACGCCTCAGCCAGCTCCGCAACGGTGTGCGCCCCGCGCCGAACGGACCAGAGACGGGAGAGAACGGAGTGAGATAGCGTGAAGTTGAAAATGAGTAGGAGAGATAGTGGAATTGAATTTATAGAAAGAAATTAGGAAATTTTCCTAATTTTTGAGAAATCCAATTTTTGGCCCGAACTCAGAAAAATACACAAAAATAGTCAAAACGATCGGCTCAAAGAGTACATCACCGCTGTATCATCCTTGAGTCGATGAATTGAGAAATAAACTCACTGTAGGGTTCCGTAATTAGTACGAGAGAAAAACCCACACAGATCGTAAAACTCAACTCGGGAGCTACAAAAGCGATCCGAAACTCTCCGAAAAGGATCCGAAAGACCCAATAAAGATCCAACAAAGATCTGGGACATTACACTAAGGAATCCAAGATAGAAGACATCCACATAGTTCGGGAATTTCTCGATGTGTTTTCGGAAGATTTGCCCGGATTACCCCCACAAAGAGAAGTGGCCTTCACCATCGACCTTGTCCCTGGTGCGGGTCCAATTTCTAAGGCACATTATAGGATGTCCCCCACCGAGCTCAAGGAGTTAAAAGAGCAGCTGATAGAGCTTTTGAAGAAAGGATTTATCAGACCAAGCACTTCCCCGTAGGGAGCACCCGTGTTATTCGTAAAGAAGAAGGATAGATCGATGAGACTCTACATCGACTATCGGCAGTTGAACCATCTCACTATCAAGAACAAGTATCCACTATCGAGGATTGATGAGTTATTTGATCAGATATCTGGATCCAAGTACTTCTCAAAGATTGATCTCCGATCAGGATATCACTGATTGAGGATCAAAGATAAGGGCATTCATAAGACCACATTCCAGAGCAGGTATGGGCACTATGAATTTGTTGTTATGCCTTTTGGACAAACGAATGCCCCTGCCACCTTTATGCAATTGATGAATAGCAGATTCAGGCCTCATCTAGACCAATTGATAGTGGTCTTCATCGATGACATATTAATTTATTCAAAGACCGAAGAAGATCATGAGGAACACTTGAGGATTGCACTACAAATATTGAGTAACCAACTCTATGCCAAACTCAGCAAGTGCGACTTTTGGCTCGAGGAAATGTCCTTCCTAGGACATGTGATCTCGAAGGATGGGATTTCTGTTGACCCATCGAAAGTCGAGGCCATGAAGAACTAGGAAAGACCAACCAATGCAACCGAGATCCGAAGTTTCTTAGGTCTAGCTGGCTATTATCGACGATTCATCAAGGACTTCTCCAAGATCGCTGTCCCTCTTACTAGGCTGACTCGCAAGGAAATTCCTTATAAGTGGGATGAAGATTGTGAGAAGAGTTTTCAAACCTTGAAGGATCATCTGACAACTGCCCCAGTTTTATCACTACTAATTGAAGGAGAGAAGTTCGAGGTATATACCGATGCGTCTAGCATTGGCCTCGGATGTGTATTAATGCAACAAGGGAAGGTCATTGCTTATTCTTTCCGACAATTAAAGAAACATGAGGAGAACAACCCGGTGCACGACTTAGAGTTGGCCACGGTAGTGTTTGCTCTAAAGATCTGGAGACACTATCTCTACGGAGAACAATTCACCATGTACTCCGATCACAAAAGTCTCAAGTACTTATTCTCACAAAAGGAATTAAATATGAGACAAAGGCGTTGGCTAGAATATCTCAAGGATTTTGACTTCACAATATAATACCTTCCTGGAAAGGATAATCCTGTAGCTGATGCCCTCAGTCGAAAGCTGAGAGCGTTATTGGCCAACTGTATGATCCAAGAGTGGAAGTTGTTGGAGCAATTATCTAAACGTGATATAAGTACATACCATGAGAAAATGTGTATTAATCTATCACACATGAAGATACAACCAGATCTTCTCTCTGAGATGAAGGAGCTTCAAGATAGTGACCCGGTGTTAGTAGAGATCAAGGATAAGCTAGAAGAACTACCAGACTTCAAGGTAGCATCAGATGGAAGATTATTATTCAAAGAAAGGACTTGTGTCCCGTATTGCCCGGAATTGAGGAAGAAAAATTTAGAAGAAGCTCACCGATCAAGGTACACGATTCATCCAGGATCTACCAAGATGTACCAAGACTTGAAACGGACCTTTTGGTGGCCCAACATGAAAAGGGAGGTAGCGGACTTTGTATCTCGCTGTCTCACCTGCCAACAAGTCAAGGCGGAACACCAAAAGCTTGCCGATAAGCTACATCCTCTAGATATTCTCAAGTGGAAGTGGGAGGATATCGACATGGACTTCATTATGGGACTGTCTAAATCCAAAGGTGGACATGATGGAATATGGGTCATCATAGATCGATTGACCAAGTTAGCTCACTTCATGCCAATAAAGAGCCGATGGTCAGTTGATGTTCTTGCTGCCTTGTACATCAAAGAAGTCGTCAGACTGCATGGGGTTCCTGTTTTGATCATGTTTGACCGAGACCCGCGCTTCACTTCCCATTTTTGGAAGGGTCAACAACACTCCCTGGGGACGAGACTCAACCTTAGTACTGCCTTTCATCCTCAGACGGATGGTCAGACCGAGACAACTAATCAAGTCGTAGAAGACATGCTCAGAGCTTGTATCATTGATTTCGGTGGAAGTTGGCATGATCACTTGCCTTTGGTCGAGTTTGCATATAACAATAGCTACCAGGCAAGTATTCAAATGGCACCTTTCGAAGCATTATACGGAAGGAGTTGCCGATCACCCTTGTGCTGGGACGAAGTTGGCGAAAGACAACTGCTAGGCCCAGACGTGGTGAGAGACACCACAGAAAAGATTCAGCTAATTAATTAGGGAAAGACTCAAGACGGCTCAGTCTAGACAGAAGACTTACGCCGATACTAGAAGGAGAGATCTTGAATTCCAAGTCGGAGATCTCATCTTTCTTAAGGTTTCTCCAGGACGAGGTATCCGAAGTTTTGATGTTAAAGGCAAGCTTACAATAAGATATATCGGTCCCTTTGAAGTGTTAGAAATAGTTGGCGAGGTTGCCTACCGCATCGCCTTGCCTCCTCAATTGTCCGAGGTTCACAATGTGTTCCACATATCTATGTTGAAGAAATATGTGCACGATCCAACCCACGTCATAGATCATGGTGACCTGGTGATACAAAAGGATCTCACATATGAATAAAAGCCTTTGAAGATCTTGATCGCAAGGTTCGTGCGCTAAGAAACAAGACGATCCCCATGGTAAAGGTACAATGGAGCAAGTGCTCAGAACAAGAAGCCACATAGAAGACTGAAGAGTCTGAAGAAAAGATTTCTTGAGTTATTTCCAGATAGTAAGTACTCTGCACCCTCCATGTTTATACACAATTGAATTTGGGGATAAAATTCTTTTAAGTGAGGGAGGGTGTAGCAACCCGGATAAATGTAAGAATACAAAAATTCTAATTAAGTAAAACCTCTAATTAAATGGTCAAGGGGCCCAAGTCAAGCCAAATGGTGAAGTCCAATTTAACCTTAACCCATATGGACCTCACGTATAGGACACATGGGCCATAATATCCCATGACCCTCCAAAAGACATGTATGGTATATGTCTAAAGATATGGGTGTTAAAGGATTTTTCTACAAACACTCAAGACCCACGTTCGAACACTGCATGGCTTTAGGGTTTTGATCGAAACAAAGAAAACGGATATGGTTTTAGTAGTGGGAAAGATGATTATGGGAAGGTTAAGACCCATTAGGATCTATACATGGAAATTTATATACCATTAGGATTCTAAACCCTGGAAATCTATAAGTAGCCCCATCGAGCAAGCAATCGTCTGTTGCTTTGCTTTCTTCATCTGCTACTAGTTCGACTGCCGTATTGCAACTGTGAAGGAGCATCTGCTTCCTTCTTCTTCTTCTTCACGATCGTGAGCTGCTGCTTTAGCCGTTCCATCGTTCAGTTGCGATTGCAGTGAGAAGCCGCTACTTCTCTTCCTCCTGTTGCTGCGTGTAGCTGCCGTGAACGAAGGGAGAGTGATGCGGGACGAGACCATGGACATGACAAGCTCGTGACTGTCCCTTAACGAGGGAAGCGTCGGACGTGCGCGGTTGAGAAACCGGCAATGAGCTAGGGTGATCGGCTCTCTCGTGTGCCCGGATCGGGTCACGGGACGATCTCGCACTCTCTCGCAGCAGCGGTAATGAATAGATAAAGCGAGCTAGATATCCCTACACATGCTCTCTAGCAGCGGCATAAACAAATATATATGAAGTAAGCAAAATGCCAAGTAAGGGAGCGAATGCGATACCTCCACGCGCTCGGCGTGGGGAAGACGGACCCGGCCGAAACTCGTACTCCCGGGATAAATATTACACAATGATGACAGTAATGAAATATCGCCCACTCCACGCAGGGAGGTAAAGGGCTACACAACTGGGCCCGGGAGGATCAAATTCGGGTTGACGGGCGGCTTCTCGCGTCTCTTCGGCAGCACCCGAACTTGTGACTGTGGGGCCCACGCGCTGTCCGGAGGGACCGTGCGGGACCCGATGTCACCACTGTGGTGGGGACACTTGTGGAAGTGTTCCCTGGGCTGGCGGCATGCTGGTTCGCCGGTCGGAGGCCAGGCGGCTCCGTTCGACACCGGTCGGGATGACCGGCCACGGATCTGCCGGTTCTGTTTTCCGGCGCGCGCTCCGGCGAGAACGGACGCTGCGATCAGCCCCGACGTCAGAATGTGATGAAATTGGCGTCGTTGGAAAGCTGCTTCGAAGGGCTTCAACTCTCTATGATTACAGAAAAATAACAAAGCTTGCACTTCCAATTGGCGAAATTTGAAGGTTTCTGTTGTACTGTGTCTGAACTCTCAGACTAGCAGGGAACTTTCCTGAGAGTTACCTTTGACCGATATGTGAATGTCCGAATCTGAGGTTATGGTCTTCAGTAAAGTTGTTGGAAATCAATCTAGAAAATCAGAACGATTTTTGGATCTAGATTTGGGAAAGGTTACGAATTGATATGATTTTTTCACTAGCAGTGGGTCGGATCTGGAATCTGACTGACAACACTGTAGCTAAGGAAGAACACGAATTTTTAAAAATAGATGGAAGGCTGATCAAAAATTAAGAAAATTCTTGGATGTAAGGGATTATGGACAGAACTCCCAGTAAAATTGGGAGGGTTTGAAAAATTCAAAAAGGTGATCGGAGATGGGAAACTCAGAGCTGTTGTCACTGTAGACAGAGACAAAACAGATCTCTGAAAATTTCAGATCAAGAGGATGTCGTGGCTGACTGTAGAATTTCATGGAAGTCACCTCTATCTAGCAGGACAGAGCCTTGAAGATGGCTCCGCGGCGGCTCGTAGGCGACACGAACGGCGGCGGCGGCGACACCGATGATCACCGGAGGTAGGGGGAAGAAGATAGCACTCTAGAATGGGGGTTGGGGATGAAGAAACCAGAGGGAGAGAGAGGGGAGGTCGAAATTCACTCAAGGGGAGGGGGGTCTTGCACAATGCTTTTTCTCATTTCATTAATATTCAAATGGAAAATACAAGTATTTATATGCCTCCAATCTAATCAAATCTCCACCATTGGATCTAGGGATGAGGAATGAATGGCCTAGATTAAATGTGACCAACACACACAAAAAAAATAAAAAAACCCAAGTGGGAGACAAGCTTGACATGGTAGGTAGCCTACCTTAGACTTTTTACTCCCTTTGTCTACCCATGTGGCATTTGACATTCAACCCTTCTAGATGGCCACCTAGGATGGTTGACTAGCCCCACATAGGTGACATGGACCAATGGGAAAGGGCTGAGGGCCCCCTTGCTGGTCCTACTGTATAATTAGATAAAAACCCACACAATCCACGGGAATGACTACTTGACTTATAAAGCCTTACATTTGCGTACATACTTTCCCAAGGATATAAACACAAACTAAAAGGACATAAATGCAAAAGAAAAAGTACATGCTCGGCGTCGATTCCCATCAACTCTCCCCGGGTGGGAGGAACTCGACCCCGTCGAGTAGGGGTATGGATGCTCGAGTACTCCGGCGGATCCGTCACCGTGCCAAGTAACGCGGGTACGCTCCACTCCGAGTGATCGTCACCTGCTCATTCCATATATACTCGATATGCGCGGACTGCTATGGGCCGAAGGTGGACACTCCGGGTGGGGCACTCTCAAAAGGGAAGGAAGCAGCTCGAAGACTCACTAGGAATCACCGCTGAGTCCCTGTAGGTGACTGATCCGGGTATAGATGTAGAACCGATCCCATACTCATCGAGTGAGTCTAATCGCTTCACACTCATAAGGGACTGACATCGATGAGCTTGCACAAGACACATGCAGACAAACAAACTACACACAAACCATGCAAACAAACCACACAAAGAAGAGACAATACGGACTCATGAATGACTCGAGACAAACCTACTGCTAGTCCGACCCGTACATGGGTGACGGCAGACCAGGACACCCGAACGTATGCCATGCATGCATCTGACGTAACCGGTGGTTGACGTCATGGAGAACTCCTAGACACCCGATGATGCACCAATCATGGAGATTGGGCTTGGATGTGGGAAGTCCGGGAGGTGCGGGTGGTTTAGATGGATCGGGGTAACCAAAGTTTTCATTACCCCCAAATGAAGGTTCGGACCTATGGCTATGTGGAGTTTGCTTGGCCCGAGTGAAAAAGGGGGGATAGTGAACTCCGCGGAAGAAGGGTAGTGAGTATGAAAACTCGGGAGGTTCACTAGTGAAGGGGTCAAAAGGGTCGAAGAAGGTGTGACCCCATGAAGTGGGTTCCAACATGACATGGTCCCAAGCGTGAAATTCTTGAAGGTGCGGGTGGTCACCTTCCTCTGTCATGGTAGAGGGGACCGTGTATAGGAAATATGATTCCTCCCTCGGAAACAAAGTCATGAAGTCGGGCTCATCCGGTAGCGGGAGAAGTAGAAGAACCTCCGTGGTGACACAACCCACGGTGCACTCAAAGGTAATGGACCCGAAGGCCGGATGGGTGAAGCTAAGACTAGCGGGTTGGTCAAAGCCTCGCGCCAAAAGATGTGTCAACTTCCATTGTGAATCTAATCCCATGACAAGATCGTCCAATGTGTCAACATGGTGACTAGATCGAAATGTGGTATGGAAGGAGTTGACCGGCACTAAAGGGAGGATGGGGTCCATGGATGGAAAGGGAGGTGGGACCAAGCCATCCTTGAGCCAACTAAAAAGTGGCTCGGCGATGTATAGCGTTCCCGTAAAAAACACGGGTGGCTCGGGGTGAGACGACTCCAAGCATAATGGTTTCTAATGTGGAGTGGGCCGCTGGGGTTGAGTGACTGGACATACGAGGGTGATCTTACTGGGTAGGTAAGGTGGGTGTAAGGTGCAAGTCCTCTTGCCCCAGTCAAGATTGGCTCTTCATTCTCCTAACCAGGTTTGCCCTAAAATGATGCATGAACCAGCAAGTGTGCCGATCCTGCACCATGCGCCATCGGTGTAGAGAATAGAGCCGATCCTCTTATAGAACTCAATACAAGCAAAATCACCATCGTGGACAATCTCGCCTGTCTTGGAGAGAGACTCCACGATGTCAAGAGAAACTCAATTATCCGACTCCCTATCGGTGAAATGGAGTTCCGTTGTGGACCCGTTGGGTAGAGTGACTTTCATAGTGAGAGGGGTAAAACCAAGGGCTCGGTCCATGAGGACATTGACTTTGGCCACAAAGGTTGACCACTCGGATGTATGGTCTTGGGGAACGGCCATGGGTAGCGGATATGGACATGCATACACACGGTGACAAGACACTAGACCGACTATGCAAGTTTGGAATGCATGCACACTAAGGACCCTAGACGTAAACCAAGACTCGGTACGTGGCGGAGATAACCGATCCGAAGATCACTCGCACAAGTGTGCGGCCTTCCCGATAGGCGTAGCCTAACGTTCGGACAACACCTTTTGATATACCGAGTAAAGGGATGTAAATGTGACCCAAAAGATATTTTTTTTTGTTTTAAAACAATGATGACCCTAAACGCGACTTAGATAATGACTAATGACTAGACGTAAATGACACTTTTTTTTTGATTTGGACACCCTAGACTCAACTCTCTCTGATACGAAGGGAGAGTGATGCGGGACGAGACCACAGACACGACAAGCTCGTGACTGTCCCTTAACGAGAGAAGCGTCGGACGTGCGCGGTTGAGAAACCGGCAATGAGCTAGGGTGATCGGCTCTCTCGTGTACCCGGATCGGGTCACGGGACGGTCTCGCACTCTCTCGCAGCAGCGGTAATGAATAGATAAAGCGAGCTAGATATCCCTACACATGCTCTTTAGCAGCGGCATAAACAAATATATATGAAGTAAGCAAAATGCCAAGTAAGGGAGCGAATGCGATACCTCCACGCGCTCGGCGTGGGGAAGACGGACCCGGCCGAAACTCGTACTCCCGGGATAAATATTACACAATGATGAAAGTAATGAAATATCACCCACTCCACGCAGGGAGGTAAAGGGCTACACAACTGGGCCCGGGAGGACCGAATTCGGGTTGACGGGCGGCTTCTCGCGTCTCTTCGGCAGCACCCGAACTTGTGGCTGTGGGGCCCACGCGCTGTCCGGAGGGACCGTGCGGGACCCGATGTCACCACTGTGGTGGGGACACTTGTGGAAGTGTTCCCTGGACTGGCGGCACGCTGGTTCGCCGGTCGGAGGCCAGGCGGCTCCGTTCGGCACCGGTCGGGATGACCGGCCACGGATCTGTCGGTTCTGTTTTCCGGCGCGCGCTCCGGCGAGAACGGACGCTGCGATCAGCCCGGACGTCAGAATGCGATAAACTGGCGCCGTTGGAAAGCTGCTTCAAAGGGCTTCAACTCTCTATGATTATAGAAAAATAACAAATCTTGTACTTCTAATTGGCGAAATTTGAAGGTTTCTGTTGTACAATGTCTGAACTCTCAGACTAGCAGGGAACTTTCCTGAGAGTTGCCTTTGACCGATATGTGAACGTCCGAATCTGAGGTTATGGTCTTCAGCAAAGTTGTTGGAAATCAATCTAGAAAATCAGAACTATTTTTGGATCTGGATTTTGGAAAGGCTACGAATTGATATGATTTTTTCACTAGCAGTGGGTCGGATCTGGAATCTGGCTGACAACACTGTAGCTAAGGAAGAACATGAATTTTTAAAAATAGATGGAAGGCTGATCAAAAATTAAGAAAATTCTTGGATGTAGGGGATTATGGACAGAACTCCCAGTAAAATTGGGAGGGTTTAGAAAATTCAAAAAGGTGGTCGGAGATGGGAAACTCAGAGCTATTGTCACTGTAGACAGAGACAAAGCAGATCTTTGAAAATTTCAGATCAAGAGGATGTCGTGGCTGACTGTAGAATTTCATGGAAGTCACCTCTATCCAGCAGGACAGAACCTTGAAGATGGCTCCGCGGCGGCTCGTAGGCGGCACGAACGGCGACGGCGGCGACACCGATGATCACCGGAGGTAGGGGGAAGAAGATAGCACTCTAGAATGGGGGTTGGGGATGAAGAAACCAGAGGGAGAGAGAGGGGAGGTCGAAATTCACTCAAGGGGGGGGGGGGTCTTGCACAATGCTTTTTCTCATTTCTTTAATATTCAAATGGAAAATACAAGTATTTATATGCCTCCAATCTAATCCAATCTCCACCATTGGATCTAGGGATGGGGAATGAATGGCCTAGATTAAATGTGACCAACACACACACAAAAAATAAAAAAACCCAAGTGGGAGACAAGCTTGACATGGTAGGTAGCCTACCTTAGACTTTTTACTCCCTTTGTCTACCCATGTGGCATTTGACATTTAACCCTTCTAGATGGCCACCTAGGATGGTTGACCAGCCCCACATAGGTGACATGGACCAATGGGAAAGGGCGGAGGGCCCCCTTGCTGGTCCTACTGTATAATTAGAAAAAAACCCACACAATCCATGGGAATGACTCCTTGACTTATAAAGCCTTACATTTGCGTACATACTTTCCCAAGGATATAAACACAAACTAAAAGGACATAAATGTAAAAGAAAAAGTACATGCTCGGCGTCGATTCCCATCAGAGAGGCCCTGCTTCTTCTTCCGTTGTACCTTTATTATCGGAGACGTGATGGGAAGACTGTCCTCCTTCATCTACGTTCGTCCACTGCTGCAAGCTTACTGCAGTGGTATTACAATCGCAACTACTACATTTCCATCTTCCTTCCACGGGTTGCAGTTGCTGCTCTAGTGCTTTTCTTCTCTGATTCATCGTCCAAACCAAGCCAAGTGGTAGGTGTTCTCAAGTGTCGAAGCCAAACTTGTTAAACACAAAATTAACCATGTATTTAGGTCATACAACATGATGCCATGTTTTTAGTTTGAATACAGTAGTTTTTACTGCATAACAGTAAATAGCGACCCTGACACGGGCGCTGATTTAATGAACGACCTTATGCCGAGTCGCGTTTTCTTTAGATAATTAAATAAATACAGCATGTTTAAAAATCTATATCTATTAAACCTGACATTAAAATTTATGCATGACCATGTTTTTGGAACCTATGTAACTTTCTTTACTTGTTCATGTCTTTAGTTCCCTGTTCTGATACACTTCAAATTTTATGAGTCTGTGATTGTACCTTCCTGGTGTGTATCACTTGACAAAGAAAGGGCGACTTTGTCTTAGTCGCTATTTATAAGGCATTATTTGTGTAGATATTGTTAAAAAGCTTAAATTTATGTAAATAGAATTCTGCGACCTGATAGGAGGCGTCAATTAAAGATTGAGCACCCGTTCACTCAATCGTTGATTATAATTGATAATATTATTATACTAAAAATAATTAGAATTAGCGCCAGCATGATATGTCGTTAATTCATATTAATTCATGAAAAGTTCAGAAATAAATAGTATTGAGGGACCGTTCATAAAGTCGATATTCTCCTAAATAGCGACCTATGAACAGACGCTATTTTCCTATTTTTCAGTTTTATCACGGTTTCTCAACCCATATCGCGTGTTACTTGGCACTCTCATCTCACATCCGTAGATGGAGTCCATGTTTTGATTTCATCGATTACACACTCAATTCTCGATGATGTTTGAACCCTCCGCGGGATATTCCTTCCTTCAGACTGGTGATTTCATCACAGAGACGTCCATAAGTCTATGCGAAGCATTGGATTCCCTCAAGGTCGCCGAGCAGGTTATACCCTAAAAACCTATAACACCATGTCTTGTCACGTCACTCTAAAAAAACGTGATGTTTTAACCCTCTTGGAGCGTTGTTTCTAGCTTCTTTGAGAAGTCTATTTTCTGTCAGTAATTGGCGACACGGACCTGGGCGCCAGAAGGAATTGGCGACCTGTCCAATGCCGTTATTCCATGATATAGCGACTGTGACATGGACGCTATTTATGAATGAGCGACTGAATGAGAAGTCGCTAGTGCTTCGTGCCTGTACTATTCATAGAAATTAGCGACCATGCATGTGGGCGCTATTTCTGTAAATCATGGTGACTCAGTGGGCGCCATTTACCTAGTTTCACGACATGTCTTGGTTCTCGCGAGGTTTTAATGAGGTGTCATACTTGTTCAAAGTCCAGCCCTTGAACTCCTTCATTCGTGAAGTATATCTTATCATTCTACAATGGTTTATCCTTTGGAACTCTATATTGGCTATAACTATAGGGGATGTCTAAAACATACATGACCCAATGCCTACGCATATAGGGCCCGATCTGGTCTTGGGAGGAGCACCCGAAAGTACTTGTGCCCATGGGAGCTATATTGATCATGGTGTGCCATTGCACCAAAGTACTTGTTGTTCTAGAATTAATGGCATTCCATAATCTCGTACTTGACTTGACATGACATGACTTGCGTGGCCCGGAACGAGTAATTACTTGCTTGATATTAAATAGCCAATTCACGTGACATGACTTGAAATATTTACATGCTTGACTATCTTGTTACATTTTACATGATTGTCTTGAATTCTTGTTAGTTCAGCTTTATTACCTTTCGATACTCTCTATCTCTCTCTCTTGTCGTTTTCATGCGTACATGCATAGCTATACTTGCATTTATGAAACATGTAATTACTTAAAGCAAGCTTGTATTTGAGATATAATTCCTATTGAGCGTTCGCTCACCCTAAGTTTCCCATACTTTTCAGGTAATTCCGATGTCGAGGATCACTCGGAAGGGAACAGACATGAGTGACGAGCATAGAGCCATCCAGTCGTAGAAGCGTCTATCTATCTTTGTCCTTTCCTTTCTTGAGTCAATCATTGTAATTTTCCTTTTATTGAGTCAGAATTGTCCTTTAGTACTTTTCATCAAGATTATGTAATAGAATTTCCTTCATAGTTATTATGAATAAAGGATTTGGTTTATCTCTACTTTTGCGCGCTCTGTCTATATGTCGAATACACTTATGCTCTGATTGACATGAATGATATAACTCGTCACGCGTACCGAGTTCTTTCCGCGCTCGGGACGTGACAGATATCAAGAATTTAAATTATAAATTTGACTCGACTTACAATAAAGGACTCAATAAAAGAAGACAAAGGAACGAGAAGGAACAAGACTCACGACACTAACTAGACTCAAGAAAATAAGGAAAAAGACTCAGGTCTCTAAGCTCCAGGTCCACTCGACCACTCTGGCCCATTCCCAATTTCGTGCTCTCCATCTATCGCATTACCTAAAAAATGTTAAAGAAGAGAGTGAGTAAGAAGCTCAGTAGGATTTATATCTCTATCGCCAGGTAGTATTTAAGTAATTAACGATTTAAGAGGGTGGGGAAAAACTATATGCATGAACGGTACAAAACAAGTAAAACCGAGAGACGATAAGCAAAGCAGATTCATAAACAGCAGGAATTGTAGAGAGTTGAATTGAAAGGATCATGTATATAATTTCAATCAAGGCATAAGGAACTAGTATAATTGTAACTGATCATGCACAAGTGAACGTCATTTAGCAAGTTGGCCATTTACCAAGTCAAGTCAAGTCAAGTCACGTCAAGCAAGTACTTCCACGCATTCATGCATGTATATCAAAGTTTTATGAGGATGTGGAATGTCGTAGACTTGCACGCTAACAAGTACTTCGGTGCAATGCCTCACCATGTCATTAAAACTCCCATGGGAACTAGAACTTTTCGGGCGCTCTCCCCAGGACCAGACCGAGCCCTTTTGGTGCGTTGGCATTGAGGGTTGGATCAGAGATCCCACGAAATCTAGACATCCACAATATTTAATGGCCAAGAGTTCCAAGGTCAAGCTATGTAGCCAAGGCAATAAGCGTAAGAGTATGGATTTCTTTAAGAGTTCCAACCATAAGCTCATTAATCAAGGGAAAGGCCACTTAACAAAAATGACTTTGATGTGAAGGATTTCTGGGGAAATGATTGCAAAATAGACTTGACAAAGGTCATAATCTCGAGATATTATAGCCTGAAGAGGCTATATTGGTTTAACACGCAAAAACTACGAAGAATCACAATTTTTAGAACACTGGATGAAGATGCGGTCAGCACTAGACCGCTACTAGAAGAACGCGGTCTCAAGAGAACCGCTATCAGACGGGTCAGACCAAACAATGAGCCGGGCTGATGAAAGAACACGTCTGCCGTTGCTGACGTGTTTACAAGAAGGAGTCTAGGACACCGGTCGCCTATAAAGCCAAATGTCCTTGTTCATGAATACGCGGTCGAGGCGCAGCGCCACTAGGATAAGGTGGTCGAGCCAAGGCCGCGATCTGCAATCTAGGCAGAAAGTCGGCAAAACTTAGACAGAGCCTCGTTCCGCCCTAGGTGGAATTCCAGTGGGTTCAGGATTTAGTGGTACAACCTGCTCGGCGTCCTAGTGGGAATCCCAGGCTCGCGGAGACTTACGGAGGCCTTGAAACATGAACACCTACTTCAGAGGAAGGAATATCCGATGGAGAGGCATTCTATGTCCAAGAATTTAATGCTAAACACATGCGGAAGACAGGAGTAGTCGGTAAGTCAATACCACCGGAGTGGCGTGACCCTCAAACAACCTTATGAAACTAGCAAGTAATAACAATATGGATGAAGCAATGAACAATAAGGTTCAAGTTACTCGCAGAAATGATTCACTATTTTAGCAGATTATTATACCCTTTTTGACATATAATGACATGAAGATGATTAAATTTAGATCAACAGTTTCATATCTCCTAATTAGCAGTGCGTTCTGTCATGACATTACCCTAAGGACATATTGCATAACAGTGAATAACAGAGCACAAAAATGCGGGAAAATGAACCGAGTTTAGGCTGGAAGACAAAAGAGCGGCTAGGGTTTTTCTCCTGCCAGGGTTTTTCTCCTGCTAGGGTTCGTGTGCCCCTCCATGGCCGCCCCCTTGGGGGGGCCAGGCTGACAAGGGTCCCCCCCACCTTTGGACATTGCCAAGTCCTTATCCTTCCCCTGGCCTGTCAAGTCTTTTGCTTCTGTTGCCCGTCAGGATTCCCTAGAAGAACTTCAACGTGAGGTGCCTTTCCGTCCTGCATGCAAGCATGTTTGTCCGGTGACACTTAGCGAGATGCCAGCAGTCCTCTTATCTACTGATGAACTCGCTGCTATCTCAGAGCCGTTCAAACTTTGCCTTGTCTTTAAGTTTTATAAGGATCATCCGCCGCTAGAGGAAATCAAGAAGACGCTGCATGAAAAGTGGAACATCATGGGTTCTGTATCAGCTTCCAGGTATTATCGTCGTCATGTTTTGATCTGGCTATTTTCATATAAAGATTTCATCCGGGTTTGGACGAGGGAGAGTTGGGTTATTCTTGGCCAGACGGTGAAGATTTTTCGTCGGTCCCCGTGGTTTCGCCCGGGTCTTGAGTCACCTCTGGTGCCGATATGGTTCCATCTGCCGTTGCTCCCCCCTTGTTTCTATAGCTATGGAGCTCTTTCTGTTGGGATGTGTACCTGAAGCGGAAGCCATCCCACCGAGAAGGAAGACAACGAGGAAGACAATCCACGCTCCCGCTGCACCGGGAAGGGAGTGACCGGAACCCACGTTCTCCCTCTAGTTTCTCTCTCTATCTCACGTACTGTATGTGTGTGTGTAACCTAATGAGGAGTTACGCACTAATGTAGAGAGGAGGGACCAGTCCCAATTGGGCTTAAGCAGGATCCCACCCATAACAGGATCCTAATGGGCACTGAATGGGTTCAGCCCATTAACATATTCCTTTAACTGGACTTAATGGTGTGTTTAAGTGTGTGTGGCCCAATGACAAGTGAACCACAATATTAGGATTAAACCCAACACCTTCTTCTATTGCCTCCTCTGTGGGTCGTCTCCTCAAGATTGGCCCAGCCACTAAATCCTTAAGCCGCCTGCAGGGTGCTCGCATCTACGTTGAAACAGATGTTTCCAAGCCTATTCTGACTGAAATCTAGATTGGGGTTGGTAAGGATGGTATGAAGCAGCCTTTGGTTCCTTTGTTCGTTCCCTTTTTCTGTTTGGCTTGCAGGAAGCTTGGACACGAAGCGAAAAATTGCATTAAATCAACTTCGGCTCAGAAGTCGCCTGTTACTGGGAATATTGGCGAGGCATCAAAAGATGGAGAAACGGTGTGTGAGAAGCAGTCTATGTGGCGGGAAAACCCCCCTACCCAGGTTAACAATATTCTTCTTGACAGAGAACAATCGGCGGAGCTAACATCTACTCTGCCTGATGGGGTGTAGGTTGTACAGCCTACCAACCATAATTTTGCTTCGGGTTTTTTGCATATTAGTCCCTACAAACATGACGAATTATATTTTAGTCCCTCAAATCTCACTATTGTTTTAATAGTCCTTATAATCTTAATCGTTACACGTTTAAGTCCCTGCCGTTCATTCAGTTAACTAAACTATAGTTACCTTATACCCAGGGAAAGGAAAATACTAACTTACCCCTAATTAAGTGTGAGTGTGTGAGAGAGAGACAGAGAGAGGGAGCAACTGATTCACCTACCCCTCCTTGTCTCCCTCCGGCCTCCCTCCCCCTCCCCGGCCCTCCGGCCTCCTCCTCCCCCTCCGGCCTCCCCTGTGACCTCCCCCCTCCTCCTCCCCTCCCCCTCCCCGTCCGGCCTCCCCTGCGACCTCCCCCCTCCCCGGCCCTTCGGCCTCCTTCTCCCCCTCCGGCCTCCCCTGCGACCTCCCCCCTCCCCAGCCCTCCGGCCTCCCTCCCCCCTCCTCTGCGACCTCCCCCCTCCCCGTCTGGCCTCCCTCCCTACCCCACCCAGCTTGTTCTCTGCCTCATCCATGGCGCGACGCTGTTGACCAGCCAGGGCATCTCGATGGAGGAGGTGGCGTAGAGGTAGTGGGTGACGTGGTAGGACCAGTCCGGGAGGCCGACCTGGCGGCAGTCGGAGGGCTGCTTCGCCGGGTTGGAGTGGAAGGCATGGTAGGATGTCTGGACGAACTCCCCGTAGCGTACGATCTCCCTGCGGAGGTCCTCATCCAGCGGGTCGAGGATGCCCTTCACAGAGGTTTTGGTTTGCTGTTGTAAATAATAGCACACGGATACACACCATTGTTATTACTTGTTAGAACAAAACAAAAAGTGAATTGTAGAGAAGTTTGGGAGGGCATCAAGAGGTCGACACTTCACCCTTAGAGTGTTGACACTTCAGTTGAAGTCTGCTGGAACATAACTTCTGTTATGCATCAAGAGGTCGACACTTCATGGTAGTGAGGTCGACACTTCACTAAAAGTCCTCTCTCCTCAACTGATGGGCCTGAAGCTTAACTGCGTGGGAGAGACAAGGCCGCTTGGTGCGGTTACTGTTAGAGTGTGGAGTCAGAACTCTTCATCATGCGCCTCTGCACGGGATCACTCTCTGACTCAGGGGAGCATCCACTGCTCCAGGGGAGCAATCGCTGCTTCAGGAGAGCATGGCGAGCACATGCTATCTCCAAGGGAGCATCCACTTCTCCAGGGGAGCAATCACTGCTTCAAGGGAGCATTCTCAGCGTCAGGTGAGCATGGCGAGCACATGCTGTCTCCATGGGAGCATCCTTCTGTCTCCAGGGGAGCATCCTTCTGCCCCAGGGGAGCATCCTTCAGTGCCAGGGGAGCAATCGCTGCTCCAGGGGAGCATATGCTGTCCGGGTTATAGCAGGGAAGCATATGCTGTCTCTGGAGGGCATTCATTATCTCAGGAGAGCATCACTGGCATCAAGAGAGCATGCATTGCGGGCTCAAGGCAAGTCGACCTGCATGAAGAAGTGTCGACCTGGTTCTGGCAATGCATTAACCTGACTGATGCTAGGGGAGCATCTGCAACCGCTGAAGGGCATACTCGGTCCCAGGAGAGCATCCGGTGGGACAGGCGAGCATGCGCGTCTAATGTATCCCGGAAGAGGGTTTCTGTTTATCAGGGGTATTATTGTCCTTAATGCCCTGATTAATGACGCCCTAATCTCCTAGTATAAAAAGGTGGGCTCTCTCATTGTATTGTAACTCAAGTATGTGATTATCTTAGTGGAATCCTGCTGCGGCCGTGGACGTAGGAAGGCATCTTGCCTCCGAACCACGTAAAAAATCTCTGTGTGTTCTTGTGTGATTTCTCTTCTCTCCTTTCTTCTTCCTCCTCTGCTGGTTGTCCTCCTCGTCTGGGTACTCCATATCCCCAACAGTTACCATTAGCGTCAACCAGGCACGCACAGTGCCCAGTCGGACCCTTCTTCATCCTCAACCTCGAGAGATCCACCCCGCTGGAGCTCATGTTGCGAACGAATTGGCGGCCCTGATGTCAGCCATTCAGAGTTTGTGCACCTGTAAGGACATATTTTTTCAGGACATCGTCAGGATGTATGGTTGTTTGAAAGAAAAGGTTACACTGTCACACACAATTCACTGAAAGGATATCACCTTTCTACGGAGATTTCCAGGTCATGTGAACAACAAGGTCCAGGATTGGGTAATGCTGAACTGGTAAAGGATAAATTGCTAACAGACTGTGGTCCAGACCAAGAATGTGTAACTGGAGGTATTGTTGCCTTGGGAAAGTTTGATGCCCTTCATATAGGTCATCTAGAACTTGCTGTACAAGCATCAAAGGCAGGGACTCCTTTCCTTCTTTCATTTGCAAGCATGGCAGAAGTATTTGGTTGGGAGAATGAATGCCCACCAGAGACAGCATGTGCTTCCCTGACGACAGTGATGCTCTCCTGAGGCAATGAATGCCCACCAGAGACAGCATGTGCTTCCCTGCTAGAACCCAGACAGCATATGCTCCCCTGGAGCAGTGAATGCTTCCCTGACACTGAAAGATGCTCCCCTGGAGCAGCGAATGCTCCCCTGGAGCAGTGGATGCTCCCCTGGGGCAGCGATTGCTCCCCTGGAGCAGCGAATGCTCCCCTGAAGATGGCATAAGCTCGCCATGCTTCCCTGATGCTGTGAATGCTCCCCTGGAGTAGTGGATGCGCTCCTGAGGCAGAGTGTGATCCCGTGCAGAGGCGCACGAACAAAAGAGTTCTGACTCCACACTCTAACATCGGCACCGTCGTGCCCTGCTGGTACCCCTCCGCCCCGCCCTAGCTGGGCCGCCTCCATGGCCGACCGCCTCCATCCTCGTGTCTCGCCGGCGACGAGGTGCTCCCTGCGGAGGTGCCGCCCTGCTCTCCCACTCGACACGTTGTTCTCCACTCGGGCACGCCACTGTTGGCGGGAGACTCCACTGCGGCTTCCCAAGGCGTTGACTACCCCCGTTCGTTGACTGATGACGCGGCCGCGTCCTCTCTGGATGCCCATGCGCTTGCCACATACCCCCCCCCCCTCGATGGGACGCACCCAAGAAATGGTGCTCTGTTTCTTGGTGCATCCGGTTCCTCTACGGTTGGCGTTCGCCCGTCGGCTTCAGGTTCTGCTCCCAGTGGCCTTCCGGGAGTGGGTATCTTCGACTCGGGTTCACCAGGCCCTTGCTGTGGGCGACGTGAAATATGCATCAGAACTTCTGGGGAGGAAGCACCGTCTTGTGCTGACAGTGAACGAGGGATGTGTGGTTGACAGTGAAATATGCATCAGAACTTCTTGATATTTCTTCTCCCAATTTGACATTCTTGTGAAGTCTGCATGCACTGGGCAAGGCACATCTGGTGCGAACGTCATATTTCGTATAAAATTTTGGGCTTCACCCAGATTACCTCCACGTCCCAGAAGATCAACCATGATAAATAATGTACATCTGGTGACACATCCCCCTCTCATCCCCCTCCACCTTCGGTCCCCCTCCCCCCCTCCAGTCCCCCTCCTCCCTCTCCCTCTGGTCCCCTCTCCCTCCGCCTCGGACCCCCCTCCAATCGCGGATCGCCATGAACCTCAGCCGGAGGGGAGGTCGACTCCACAGGAGGGGAGGTCGACTTCGCAGGAGGGCGGTGCAACGTGTGTGTGTTTACAGTGTGAGGGGGAGAGAGGAGTGAAGGGTGTGGAGAAGGAGGCGACAGTGGCGAGGGGTGAGTTTGTGCGTGTGAGGGTTAGAGAGAAAGAGAGTGAGACGGAGGGGGAGAGGGAGGGCGGCCGGAGGGGGAGAAGGGAATCGGAGGGCTCCCCTCCGATCCCCTCCCTCGACCTCCCTATGTGTGTGTGTGTGTGAGAGAGAGAGAGAGAGAGAGAGAGAGAGAGAGAGAGAGAGAGAGAGAGAGAGAGAGAGAGTCAACGTTCAACAAGGGTATTTTAGACTTTTTACACACATTTGATGGAATATTCTACGGAATATTCTTTTCTGTGGACGGTAACAAACTACAGAGATTCATTTGTAAAATATTAAAAATTATAGGGACTTTTAAGATAATAATCAGATTTGAGGGACTAATAGGCAATTCACTAAGTTTGTAGGGACTAATATGCAAAAAACCCTTTTGTCATAGGACCCTGCATGCAACACTGAACGGGTTCACTTGGCTACCGTCTCATGGACGGAGTCTGGGGATGGGGAGAAAAAGCATGATAAACCAACCTCCTGCTCTGCTCGGGTTGAACGCACAGCGCCTATTATTCTTGACCGCCTGGCAGCCATACGAAACTTGCAAGCTTTTCATATTTCTATATCAAATAAATTCGCTGAGCTGGGCCTTGATGAGCCTCCAGGTGATCCTGCATCCGATTAACATACTGCGGCTGATGGGGATCCTTTCCTCCAATTGGCCACAATTTCCGAAGATACTGCTGCTTCAATTGGAGTTCATAATGAGGCTTCCTCAGACTTTGCTATACCAAAAAAGAGAAGGCTGCGTAGGAAATATGTGCAGTCAGTCGATGGTATTCATCTGTCCACGAGGTCGGCTAGGCGGTCCCAAGTATCAAAAGATGACTTGGATTTATGACGGTTGCTATCGTATGGAATGCCCGTGGTGTGGGCAATATTAACACCGTCTCTCATATTCATCAACTTACCTTGCAATATCACTGTGATTTCTTCGCTATTCTTGAGCCCATGTTATCTAACACCCACATCTTGTCAGTGTGTAGAAAGGCTGGTTTTCACTCTGCTGTTTTCAATTCGGAGGAATGCCCCAGTATTTGGGTCTTCTGGAAAAATTCTTTTTCTCTTACTTGCTTAGTTTGCCATCCCCGGTACCTCACTTTTGCGATGGGTAATCCTCAACAGCCCGAAGCATATGTTACTGTGGTCTATGCTAAATGTACTGTCTCCAACCGGAGGAGGCCTTTGTAAGCGCACCTTTCACAATTTGCTGCCTCTGTCAATGCTTCTTGGTTTCTCGCGGGGGACTTCAATTCCATCTGCACTGTGGCGGAAAAACAGGGTGGCTGCACCCCTCAAGCGTCGAGTATGAATGAGTTCAGTTCCTTTATTCATGCTTCTTCCATTATTGATGCTGGCTAACCTGGTGGAATGGCCAATCTGGCGGCCGAGCTATATTTGCCAGATTGGACTGAGGCTTCTACAACAACGATTAGCTCTCGTCATTTCCATCAACCAGGATTACTCATCTACCTTGGGTCTATTCGGACCATTCTCCTCTGCTTGTAAGGTTCCAGAATCACACCAATACGGGACCAAGACCGTTCAGATTTCAGAATATGTGGGTGAGGCATGAGTCCTTTATGAGTACTCTGAAGCAATGTTGGGAGCTTCCCTTAAGGGCCCCTCCTCTGCATAGACTCGTTCTCAAGCTTAAACGGCTGAAATACACGCTTAAAAGCTGGAATGTCGATACCTCTGGCAACATTTTTGCTCATATTGCTCAATGTGAACAGGAGCTGCTTTCAAGTGAGCAGGAGTATATTGCAAATCCCACAGAAGATGCACTATTGGCGCTTGAGAAAACTCGACAAACTCTTGGGGAAATGCAATTTAGAGAGGAAATTTATTGGAGACAAAAATCAAGGGTCCGGTGGCTTCTGGAGGGAGACCGAAACACGAAGTTCTTCCATGCTATCACCCATTACAATAGAAAGGAACTGGCTATCTCTACTTTCTCTGATCAGCATGGCAATACATATGACAGGATGGATGATATTTTAGACTGTGCTGTCAATTTTTACACAAACCTTTTTGGTTCAGGAAGTAATGTCTCTCATGATGATCTTCTAGACCTCATTCCCTCCTTGGTCTCGGAGGCTGATAATGTTTTGTTGCTGGCTATTCCAACCCCTCAGGAGATTAAGGACATTGTTTTCAACATGTCTGGAGACAGCGCACCAGGACCTGACGGTTTCCCTGGATTGTTCTTCACAGCTTGCTGGGAGATAGTTGGAAATGATGTTGTGGAAGCTGTAGTGGAATTCTTTCGCACTGGCTCTCTTCCTCGAGCCTACACCTCATCCTTTCTGGTCATGATCCCTAAATCAGACTCTCCCCGTACCATTGCTGAGTTTCGCCCAATCAGCCTGTGTAATTTTATTTACAAATTAATTGCATAGATTTTTACGGATCGTTTGAGCGGCCTTCTTCCACGCATTGTTTCCCCTGAGCAAGGAGCCTTCGTCCAGGGTAGGGACATCCTTGATAACACCAATCTTGCTCAAGAGCTCTTGCAGGACCTCTCTCGTCCATCCAGAGGCCGGAACATAGTAATTAAACTCGATAGGATGAAGGCATATGATAGATTAGAATGGCCTTTCCTTTGTGCTGTTCTTAACAGGTTTGGGTTTCATGATAAATGGGTGGCTTACATCCAGGCAATGTTTACCAATTGCTGGTTCTCAGTTATGCTGAATGGTACTTGCAGAGGATATTTCAGGTCATCCCGCAGCTTACGCCAGGGTGATCCCCTACCTCCGGCACTATTTATTCTTGCTGAGGAGGTACTTAGCAGAGGCCTTAAATCCCTCATGGATTGTCACCCAATGTGCAGGTTTAAGGTGCCTTCTACTTGCCCCACTATATCCCACCTCTTATTCACGGATGACACTCTTATCTTCACTAATGCTTCTTCTGCGGCCCTTAAGAAGCTACTATCTTTCCTGCATCGCTATGAAGAGATGTCTGGACAGAAAATAAATTTCACTAAGAGTAGCTTTATCATGGCCTCATCGACTCCTTCCGCTTATATTGCCAAGGTGGTTCGTCTTACTGGCCTTCGTCATGAGGCTACTAAACTCACCTATTTGGGTGCTCCCATCTTCGTGGGATGAAGTAAGGCTTGTTACTTTGATTTCATCATTTCGAAGATTCAAGCCCGGGTGTCCTCGTGGATGGGTCGGCTACTGTCTTATGGTGGCAAATTGACTCTTATCAGACATGTTCCCCTATCAATGCCCACCCATATTATTGCTGCATCCACCCCTCCTCTCTCCGTCCTGCATAGCATTGAAGCTATCCTGTCAAGGTTTCTGTGGTGCTCTGAGGACTCTGCTCATAAACACCACTGGATTTCTTGGAAGGCCCTCTGTCAGCGCCTGGAGAAGGGAGGGGTTGGCTTTAGGTCCACTCTCTTGGCGGAAGCTTTCTCTTTCAAACGTTGCTGGAAGCTTGTCTCAGATGAATCCTTGTGGTGCTCATACATGAGAGGTAAATACTATCCTGGTGGCTATTCGACTCTGCATCTAAGGAACTTGGGTCCAAACTGTGGCGCAGCCTTTGCCGTTCAAGGCACTCTTTTCAGAATTATTGTAAATGCAACATTGGCAATGGTGCTATGAAGTTCTTTCTTCAAAATTGGTCCGGCATGGGGGCGCTCATCCAGCATGATGATCTGGAGGCATGGTCAATATATCCGCACAAGGACATCTCTGTTGCTGATGCTCTGAATCTCCACACTGATTTTCTTCATGGGCTGGATCGCATGATTTCCCCGGAGGTCTTATATGCTTATATTACTACTGTTTCTCCTATTGCTAGAATTACCTGTAGTAGGTATCTTTGGACACCTGACACCCATGGCAATTTCACTATTGCATCTGCATACAAGGTTCTTGAGCAGGCTGCGGGTCCTTTGCCAGCTGAAGGCAGTGATGATGTATCCTTTCTGAATCTGATATAGCATAAAACAATACCCCCCAAGTTCTCATTTCTTGCCTTGTGTCTCATTCGCAACAGACTTCCTATGGATGCATCGATTCAGGCTCTGGGAATCCATATTGTATCGGCATGTAGTTGTTGCGCTCAGCCGGAGGTGGAGACTGTCAAGCACATTTTTCTTGATATCCCTATGGCAACGGCGGTCTGGAACCACTTTGAGAAAATATTCGGTATATTTCCGCCTCAGTCATCCATGGTTTCCTACCTCTCTGGTTGGCTCCGAAACGACTGCGGGAAAAGGCGTGTTCATCTTCTTCGGAGGGCGCTCCCTATCTACATTTGCTGGGAGCTCTGGTTAATGTGCAACCGGGCTCGTTTTGACAATGTACGTCCCTTGCCGCAAATGGCCATTCAGAGAGTGACTCAACAGCTCCATTATGCCCTCTGTAATGGAAGTTTTTCACCAGACATTCACTCTGACGTTGGGCTCCTTTCTCAGTTCAACCTTTCTCCTACCGTTTCCCAGACCCAGCTCCGAGTTGTAGCTTGGCAGCCCCCACCTGCGTATTGCCTGAAACTAAACACGGATGGAGCTTCGCGAGGTAATCTGGGTATTGCTGGCGGAGGCGCTGTCCTGAGAGACACCAGGGGCAGGTTAATTATAGCTGGAGCCTTCCGTTATGGCTTGACTAGTAGCTTGGATGCAGAGATTCTTGCTGTTCTTGATGGGTTGCGTATGTGTCATACTCTCGGCTTCTGGGTTCACTACATTGAGGTTGACTCCAAGGTGCTTTGGCTGATGCTAAACAACAGAACAAGAATCCCATGGAAATACCTGGAACTCTGCGAGGAATTATGGAATCTCCTGGACCTCTTCAGCCCTTCCATTCAACATATTTTCCGCGAGGGGAATCAAGTGGCGGATTTCTTCTCCAACCTCGCATGCGACTCTAGCGCCCCGCAATTTTTCAGAACTGAGAAGGAAGTGCCGAAGTTTGCCAAGGGCTTACTTAGGTTGGATCGCATCCAGCTAGGCAGCATCAGGAAGATAGGCTAGGCTTTCTATATTTTTTCTACTATTTCTATTGTGTCTTTCCAAGTTTGTTCAGGGGTATGCCCCTGTGACTATGTTCTTTCACTTGATTTAATATATTCTTCAACCTTGGCGGTGTCCGGTGGAGCGAGTACGCTCTACTCCTCTAAAGTGGGGTACGCTCTCCTGGTTCCCTCCTAGGTTATTTATCAAAAAAGGCTGGAAGACAGAGTCAAAACACGGTCATGCAGGAGCCGCTATCTGTATAATGCGGCCAACTATAGACCGCTATCATAAAAATATTATATATCCTTTTTGTGAAAATATAGAATGAAGGCGTCAAGGTAGTGGACGCGTCTAAAAGAAGGCGTCTAGAGAAATGGACGCGGTTACTGTTTAATATAGAATATATTAAAACAAAATAATTTACGTTCAAAGATAGCGTCCAACCCCATTGACGTGTATAAAAGGACGCGTCGACTGCATTGACGCGTTCATAATCACCAATTAAATATTTAAACGGACACCAAGACGTGGTCTGTCGGGTGACCATGGTCTCAAGTCGTGGTCACTGGCTCGACCGCGATCTGGGACCGAACCCGCCTTCCGACGAACCCCGACAAGCCTTGATTAAAACGCATGAGTCGATCGATACAATGAATAAAAATTGGGCAAAATAGTATCATTGGAAAGAGGACAAAAAGATGAACAAGATAGCATGATTATTAGAGGTTTAGCCTGAGAGAAACCTACCTTTGATGGACGAGAAGTGAAGGTAGAAACCTCGTCGAAACCCTAAACCGACCTCGCTTCTCTCGCCGAATACGCCCTCGATCTCGCACGCCGCCGTCGCCCAGGAGCAAATAGGGTTTCTAGGGAGCGTGGGCTACCTATTTATAGAGCTAGAAAGGCCTCTAGAGTCCTAAATCGATTGATAGAAAATCAAGGAGAGAAACCCGCAGAAAAATCGTGGTTTGACCAAATCTCACGCTGCCAGCCAAAATTAGGGCTTCTATGGTTAGGGTTTTCGAGGGGGGACAGTCGATCCTAGCTAGGCCTAGGGCTTGGGCTTCGATTACAGCCCATTAGAGCTCGAATTCAGGTCCAATTAGGTGATTTAGGCTTGTTCTTGCTAACTCTGATTTTTAACCCTGAATTCCAAATTGGGCCTCATACAATTTTATTTTGGGCTTCTTCTTTTAGACAATGTTGCTGGAATTATTACTTTTTATGAGATACATATTTTCCATATTTTAATTAAAATTTCAAAAGTTAGGTCGAGAAGATAATTAAATAATATTATGTTTTTCGTTATTTTATTCCAAGAATTATATTCATTCGAGATTTATTTTAAATCTGGGTCACCATGGTTGTACCTCAAAATAAATAATTATTCATTCTTATTTATGTAGTTTGGCCCTTTTTTTAAAATAGTTTATTATTATAATGCCATTTAACTAAGAAAGATCATTAAAGTTATTAGATGACAAGTTGATTAGGAATATAACTATTTTAACATGTTCAATAGGCCGGCCTTACTTTTAATTGGGTCTTAGATCAATTATTTATTCCCTATTTTGCTAATTTATTTTTCTTTGTTTGTTCATTTTATTTATTCCCATGAAACTTTATCAAGTTCAAATTTTTTAAGCAACTTTATAGACTTAATTCACAGCACGATTTCATATATTTCTTCTTCCTCATTTTTCATTTTAGTATATATTTTATTTTTAATTTTAACCTTTATTAATTGACTGAGGTGTTACAACTGGCGCATAAACCAACAACAAAAAACCTTCTACTGTCAGCATCATGACCCTCCATCTAGGTTGGCGCATAAACCAGGAAAAAGACCCCTTCTACCGTCAGCATCATGACCTTCTGTCTAGGCTGGCGCATAAACTAAATAAAAGACCCCCCCTACCCTTGGCATCATGACATACCATCTAGGCCAAGTTGTTCGGCAACATGACAATTCGTCTAGGCCGATAAATAATCTGCCTTGGCATCATGACATACCGTATAAGTCAAGTTGTTCGGCGTCATGACTTTCCATCTAAGTCGATAAATATTCTACCTTGGCGTCATGGCATACTGTCTAAGCCAAGTTGTTCGACGTCATGACTTTCCGTCTAAGCCGATAAATATTCTGCCTTGGCGTCATGACATACTATCTAAGCCAAGTTGTCCGACGACATGACAATTCGTTTAAGCCGATAAATATTATCCCTTGACGTCACGACCTTCCGTCTAAGCCAAGTCATTCGACGTCACGGCCTTCAGTCTAAGCCCACAATCATCCTATCGTTGGCCCAGAACTGCCATCCGAACCAATGAACAATAGACCCCTTCTCCCTTGGCGTCACGACCTTCCATCTAAGCCAAGTCATTCGGCGTCACGACCTTCGGTCTAAGCCGACAATTATCCTACCTTTGGTCCGGAAATGTCGTATGAATCAATGAATAAAAAGACCCCCCTGGTTTACACCAACCCTCAATCCCATCGGGATTCAACACAACACATAAAATCTTCTCTCCCCTGCCATGACATTAGTCTCCTGCCTCTAGGACAGCCGACCTGCGGGCGTGCCTATTAAGCCTTAATATAAAAAAAGAGAGAGAAAAAAAGAAGAGTGAAAAAAAAGGAAGAAGAAAAGAAGAAGAAGAAGAAGAAGAAAAATGGTGATCATAACATGATCTGCATGCTTGCTTGTTCTACTTGCATGTTTGCTTGTGATACAGTACTAGTACACTTTCTTTGAAAGTTCTAGAACCATACTCCCTTGCTAAATAACGCTGTCCCAATTCAAGATATGTGTGCGACATGTCATACACTAAGGGATGGAAAACCAATTTTTCGGTGAGTGCATGCATAAAGGGGAAGAGTCATAGCTGTGTTGGTAGCATAACTCACAAAATATACCTGAGGCAAAACTCCCACACTTCACACATAATGTGATCGATGATTTCTAACCGTAGGGATGCCAGAAATTCTCCCTAACACTTTATAAATGGTTGAATACCTACACGAGCATGGAAGGTAATCGTGAGGAAAAAGTTACCTGCCCCCTCTTTATAAAAAATGGATAAGTGGAATGTGAATCCGTGTAACCGGGAATCCTCACAGAAACAAATGAGGAGACTCGTGTGGAATGGTAGAGCAAAATCTCACAACAAAAATTGTAATAAGAAATGTGAATCCAAGTAACCGAGAATCCCCACTGATACAAATGAGGAAACTCGTGTGAAATGGTGAAGCAATTCCAAAATAAAATTACGGTAAGGGTGAATCCTAGTAGCCTGGAATCTCCACTGAAACAAATGAGGAGACTCGTGTGAAATGGTGAAGCAATTCCCAAATAAAATTACGGTAAGGGTAAATCCTAGTAGTCGGGAATCCCTATTGAGATACAAGAGGAAATTCACGCCGAACGGTGAAGCCCATAATTCAAAATAAATTAAGGGGCTGTGCGAAGCTACCGAAAGCCGAAAGCCCGAAATCTACGTGTAGGCGATAGAGTAATCATCTAGTGTTACTTAGAACGTCTGCATATCTCTATGTTTAGGGTTCATCGCTCACATACCTGCACTTTCGGTCTACGGAGAAATCGTCGTGGGTGTAGATTGTGATTTTAAACTATGCACATATGCTATGCAGTGTCCTCTTTACGAACGCACACCTCCTTTAGTTGTGCTTCGTGGGTCACACTCTGTTGAATCATGGGACGCCATCCTTATCCCGCTCCCAAGAGGAACTATACTACATATCTACTCTATGCCTGCTCATGATGAATGCTTGCATGCTTGAGTGAAACTTTCACAAGAATAATCAATAATCAAACAAAAAATATAATAAGTAAATAAATAAATGAATGAAAATGAAATGAAATGAGAAAATAAAAATGAATGAGTGAATAAAAATAAAGGATGAATAAAAATGAAATGAATAAGGAATAATTTCTATCCCCACAAACTGTTCGTCTGAATGATGTTACAGCAATAACTGCCGCAAGAGCACGGTGAAAGGAGGAAGGCTGCACCCGCAGGTCTCGCTCAATCATCCCTCACTCGCGACACCTGCAGGTGAGGGGCATTTGTTGACGCTCAAAAAATTACACAGATGCTTTGGGAGCACTCTGAAAGCACAACAGCAGCCAAGTCGAGTGTTGAAGAAGTCACCTAAGTTGGTACACAACCCCCAAAGCAGTAATCAAAAAATCCAAACCTCGTTAGCGGAAAGAGCTCAATACATTATGAAGAAATTTGTCCGGCCGTGCTATTTCCGGCAAAGCCAATACCCGGCAGAACCGTCGTCTACCATAGGAGCGATCAAGCCAAGTAAACTCAAAGAATAATTCCCCAAGAATAAAGAACTCCCGGGCAATCATCCACCTGTTGAGATTATCGCAAGTGAGTTTTCCAACCGTGGGACGTGGCCACAGAGACGAATATCAAGACTCAAAGGGCCCTCCAGCGGCACGTGCCTTCACCAGCTCGGCACAGGAGGGGAATAGACCATTTAAGCAATGAAGGTGGACATTCAATAGGTCGAGGAACAAATGCTAAGCTAATGGAGCCAAAAGATTGACATGAGGAGGCTAATTAAGCCAAAATGACCAGATGGGCCGAAGATTCACAAATGGGCCGAGAAGACACTTGAACTGGCGGCCAAGCCAGTGATCTGGTGGCCAAGGGACCCGGCGGCCAAAGGAGCCAGCGCGTCGGATCACCCCTGTGCGCCTTCGGTAGCCATGTCACTGCCCCCCGCTTTTCAGCCGCCGTCTGAAGCTGCAGCCTCTTCAAATGACACTGATTCGAAGAGAACAACAGATGGAGACAGATAGATAGGCCCACACACACCATACAACAGAAAAAAAAAAGAGAGAGAAGGGGATCAAAGAGATCTATAGTCTTCCACATACCCAGTTCGTCAGCCCCAGAGAGTGAGGTGGGTCTCCATCAGATAGCACCCATGCTGGGCTACAATCCCCCTTTCCCTAAGTTTTTCTTCCCTCTCTCTTTGCAATAGATGTAATTTACTTTTTTTATTCCGATGTTTGTTTCCCCGGAGGATGAATGAACAGCATAATTCAGGGTTTATTGCCTTCTGTACTCTCTTCCCCCACTCGTTTCTTCTTTATGCACAACCGATGATTCACCCCTCTGTGTCTAATTTGCGTGATAGCTGTTCACTGCATCTACTAACGCTGTTAAACTCAAATGATTCCCCTGTTTCCCCAAAGGGTGTGGATATTTACTTTGTTTGAGTTTCTCTCCGATGGTCAATGACCTTCCCCGATGGACGTCAGAGGTTTACCCCGCTCCCATGGTATGATCTCTGTTTGATCTACCTCCGGTGAACATCTATTCGATCGTCAATCGCTGGTTGAATATCCACGACAAGGGTATGTAGCCATCAAAGGCTTCGATCCCCTGTAGAGCACCCCAAACGGTCATGGGTGGCCCTGTAGCCCTATTTTCAGACCGTTTCCCCTTCTCCGCAGTTCGAATCATTCACACCTCGATTCTTTTGTTCAGTGCCCCATATGGTGCCAGAGATCCATCAACATCCCTCAGATGTGGTCTCTGAGCAGCCTAAATGAAGGGGTAAATAGGGTTTATGTTAAGCACTTGCTGTTATTTCCCACTCTCTGTCGTCTCTATATCACGTAGAGTTCAGTAGGTGATCCGGTGGCGAGGAGGGGCTGATCCGGCGTGATCTGGCCACCGAATCATCATTTCCCATCCTTTGCTGCCAGCTCATTTGGCCCCCCCAATGGCCGTCGGAACGGTTGGTCACATTGCTTTAAATATATATATATATATATATATATATATATATATATGTGTGTGTGTGTGTGCGCGCGCGCGTGTATACATAGCTGCCAGATCACCCGGATCACTCTCGCTGGCCGCCAGATCAAGAGTCTTCTCATGTAGAGGCCGCCAGATCACCTATTCTCCCCGTTTCTTGAGTTAAAACCTTTATTTAGCCTAGCCCACAACTGGCAGGGATTTGCCAAGTCTTCTAGCATGACCCCCGGCCAGTAAAATGGGCATAAATAGTGATTTCCCCCCCCCTCATTTTCATATATTCGGGTTTTCTGACCACTCCCTAAGTGGATAATAAACCGCCTTATTGGCATATAGTGCCCCGATCTCTTAAAACCCATCGGCCCGTGGTTATACAGGTGCTTCACGGAGCCCTTATGTATATGCCGTAATGGTCCTCATGTTAACATAGTCGGCAATTGTAACCTACGACCTTTGGATGATGCGGGTTTCCCGACGGGAGAGTCCTCAGGGATTTGCCATCCATTATGGGGTCCGAGCTGTCATCGTGGCATGCCCGCCTGTTATGGAGTTCATCTTATCCCGCTATGGATGCACCTCCTATATATTCCCCTCGATACATTCTAGGGCAGGGGGAGATGCTGCTAAAATTCTCTTAGAAATTGGAGTTTCATTTCCTATTCTGTGTCGGGTTTTCTCGACTTTTCGCTCGGTCTCCATCCCTTATGGTGGTAACGGCCTCACGGCTACTTAAGCCAGATTATGAGAGCGATGTGCCTAGTAAGGGGATAAATCAATAATAAAGTTCCACCTCCTGGCATAAATCGTCTCGACGACATACGAGTCCGCCTGAATGCGGTCATGCTAGGTTCACCTCGTGGATCCATATAAGTGTACCTCAATGCTAAACGTAGTCTCATAATAAAAGGCAGCCATTGATCGACAGCCCTACAAGTGATCGTGACTACCTGGAGGGTTAGCCCTCGGGTTTCCCACTCATCATAGGGTATGGGCTTGATGTTAGGCAAGATCATCTTTCAGGGGACCGTCTCGACATTTCATGGATGAGTCTCTTATACCTTCCCCAACACACTTCGGGACGGGGGAGGTGTTGCTGAAATCTTCCCATAATATGATGAACGAATAAACTAATAAACGGTTGAACAATGCAACGATAGCATATCCTCAGTCAACCAACATTGAATTTTCAATTGTGCATAAGCATTCACAATTGCTTATATCGTACATGTTCTATCGAAAATTAATATATTCATACAATTCCAAATAAAGAAATAAACTTATGTGTGCCAATCTACTTAGGCATGCTCTCATACGCATATATATGCACATAGGTGTGCATATCCTATATGCCTAAATAACTTGATTCTCCAGTATATAAAATGGTGATTTGTAGAAGGTGGAATTACGTCTGTCTAGAAGTTATCACTAAGCGTGAGATGATCTTCAGATCTAAGTTCTCTGCCTCGTACTGGGAGTCAATCCACTTAAATAAACATCATTGTGTTGCTTGCTTAATTGCATGATAAATTCCATATTTTTTAATAAATATTTTCCAAATAATACTCTTCTTCAAAACTACTCGGCCCCAGGACCCCTCTATTTTGACGATTAATCAAGGGTTGTCCTTCTTTTGGAAGGGTGTAATTAACGCCGTAGCCTTTATGATACGGCGGGTTTCAGGTCCCGACACGATATCCACCTTCGTCTGATTTGTCGGACGGTGGGCACAATAAACTTGTCACTTTATGACCGGCACCGCATCAATTAACAGTGAACAAACAAACCTCCCAACAAAATAAATTGTTCCAAACAACTGGTTGGCCAACTTGTGGTTCCTCATGGAGAGGAAAGCATTCTTCTGGCAAAGTTGCCCTACTAGACTTCTCTAATGGCTTTTGGGTAGCGATTGGCCCTGGCCCCAGCGGTGTTGGCCAACGCTATCATTCTTGGGGGCTTTGAATGCCCATCCTTCCCTGAGGGAGAAGTGTGTGTTGCTACCAACCCACTACTGAGCGCCTAGGCGGGACTTTTATTTCCCAGATTTGCAACGATGACCGAGGTGGACAACCTTGTGGTGTCGCTACTCTTCCGATTCATCAATCAGCCATAGCAGCATGCCTTGACCCAGCTGACCAGGGTGCACCAGAAGCTATCTTTTCTTCCGTTGAGCGACGAGGAAGTGCTGAGCTTCGACTGTTACTCACTGCACGCCCACCCTCCCGTTATGCAAGAGGGCGATGGCGTGGTGTACAGATTGTCACACCAACATGATCAGGCTTCTCCAGTCTTTACGGAGTGGGTCCAGAGTGTCCGACCCAGCGTGTTTATGATCCGTCAAGGGAGCGTGACTATCCTAAAGCCATACTACTCGTACCACTTTGGGTAAAACTTTGGGTACAACCAGCACATCCAACCGAATGTAGAGTTCCCGTTAGCCAGGCGACAATACAAGCACCATGATGCTCATCTGGTGGCGGCCTTGTGGTGGGACTTCATATACTGCGGGCGATGGCTGGGTGTTTATGATCCCCGAGTAGGACCGTCAGGGTCAATTTGATGTGCATTTCACCCGATGGTGGTCAAACGATAGCTGCATCTTTAGATAGAATGCTCGGGCGATCAAGAAAGTTTAAGAGGCCCGCCTACTGAAGGAGGACCTACAGCTGGAGGTGGCTAGTATGCCTGGGGAGATCCAGGAGTGGTGAGGAAGGCTTCCTGCAGTCTGGGCGTGAAGTCGGAGCAAATTATTTTGCGGCCGGTGACCTCTTTCGGGCCTACCGGTAAGGCTTGTTGTGCTCTTTCTTCTTTCTTTTTGTTTGAGCATTACATTGTTTCTTTCAGTTGACGTGGTGTCTTGTAATCTTGTGTAACGTATGTTCCTTCGAAGATGACACCATCTTTCAATACGCCCTGGGGCAATGCTGCAGGGGGACGCCCCTCTTCCTGTGAAGAGGTCGAGAAGGGAGAGACAATAAGGAGGTTACCCGGCCAACCCTTCACACTCACATCGGGGAGAGTGCTTCGGAGAAGCATGAGGCCCCATGTAAGCTATAATTCTTTGTTGTGTACTCACCTACTCTCTTCTTTTTTGTCGCGTATGGTTGGATCTCATGCTCTTTTGTTTATTGTGTGTTTGTGTTTGTTTCAGGTCCACCGGAGGCTAGGGGGGCACGTGTTTTTCTCCCACTCCCGGTGAGGCTCCTCCTCAGACAAGAGCCAGGGAAGGTGACCTGGAAATTGATGAACTGATTGATCTGTCCAGGAGCTTTGTGCTGATGAAAGGCATTTCTCCCCTTGCGGAGGAGGGTGGGCTATCCATTGGCCAACCGTTGGGTATGACCCCTTCGTGTGCACATACATATTGTGTTTTGTGTTTTTGTGGAGGGAAGTTGACGTGATCATCATTTTGTCGCTTGTTGTAGGTGACCAAGTAGGCAACTCTCCTTCCCTTGTCCCGACAGCGGGTGGCCCGTCGGGTTGAAAGCAACGAAGTGAGGGACACTCTAGGTAAGGGCCTTATTCAACCCTTTAGGCGATTTATTCACCCTTGTGTGCCTGGTTATCTTCTTGTTTATGGCTTGGGAATTCTTTTCCCACTTGTTTTTTCTTGGTTGTTTTTCAGACGTGGACATGGCCAACGTTGCAGGTGTAATCGTCGATTTGGCCACATCTGGTCCGGGAACCGAGCTTCCCAAGTTCGATGTTGTCCCAATGGTTGGCAGCATTGTCGGCTTGGTGCCAGCACCGACGACAAGGAGAGGCCCAAGGAAGCTAGGGCGATGACTCCCCTAGCTTCGCCTTTGGTGCATGAGGTTCTGGCTTGCACAGTGAGCCTGGTGGACTCTCAAGGATGTGACGGCCCAAGTGAGAGATTTTTTCCTCGGCCTTGCTGATCGTTATCCTTATTTTTTTCCCTAGCTCATATCGAGCTTGTTCCTCCTTTTTTGTAGCGGTGCCCGATCCCCGGGCTGGTGGTGAGGAACATGTGGACATCGAGGCCCTTTCTAGTGAGGGCACCTCTGCTAGTGAGGCTTGCTCCCACCGGCTTTTTCTTTGTTTGTATTTTTTTTGCTTCATTTAGATGTGCCTATTTTTATGTCTTTGGGCTTGTTCTTCGTCTTCTTTTTTTTCCAGGCGGACTGTCTTCCTACTCAAGTATCTCGGAGAATACCTCTTGGAGTTCTTCTGTGACCTCGTCCCCTAACAGAAGCAAGGCTCCAGATGTAGAGGTGACCTCGAATTCCCACCCCTCGGAGGCGTCTCAGTCAGCTACTCCCCTTGTCCAGGCCAATGCCGCAGGTGAGAACTTTTCCCTTGGTGTTTTGCTTTGTGCCTTGGGAATTTGACTGATCGAAATCTTGATCCTTCTTTTTTCTATTTTTTTTATTTCCAACTTCATCGCCGTTAGGGTAACAGGAGCCCGGGATAGGGGTGGTCGAGACCACATGGTTCGTCATTCCTACCGAGGTGGCTAGTGAGGATAGAGAGGTTGTTATTCGCTCCCGTACTGGTGGAGGGCCACCCTTTCTCCCCATTTCTAAGGGGAGGGCCAACGAGGAGCCAAGCTTTTCTCAAGGTATGGATTTGTGGTTGAGACTTATATGTTTTCTCAACTTTTCCATCTTATTCTTTTTTAGGAGTGTAATGAGTATTTCTCAACCCTTGGGTTATTGTCTTGTGCTTTGCAGTTGTGACCGATGCCATTATGCAGGAGGCTCCGGACTTCCCAGCCCTGGGCATCGAGTGGCCGGTGATAAGTGCACATTTTCATATGTTTATTTATGTCATAGACATTATTTCTGGGCTTTAATGTAATTAATTATGCAATATTTGTAGTTAATCTCAATCTCACAATGAATTTAGATTTTCATGTAGTTAATTTAATTTTTAGGCATAAAGTAATATGTGGGAATTGAGATGCATAGAAGAGATAGAAATTGAGTGAATAAATAAAAGATTTTATTCATAATATTATTTTATTTTAGCCACCAAAAAAAATTAAATTTTGTTTGTGCAAAGGTTCATGGTTGATTGTTGAATCGCGTCAGTACAGAGGGACACGTTTAAGAATGCTGCTAGGATAAATGGCGCGTTCTAATTGGCAAATTCTTTTGAAAATAATGTCGGAGGAACTGGACACGATTTGGGATTAAAGACGTCATTTGAGGAAGAGGCTAATTGAGAATTGAAAAGTGGTTGAAAAATATGACGTGTTTTGAAACGTAGTGCTATGAGTGGACACGATTTAAATACCCTGATCTCTCGATCCGTCTTCGTTGCGTCTACAATTCCTCTTCAAATTGGGCTGCCATTCGGAGGAAATACTACCATGTTTTGCATAGGAACGTGAAAGAAGGTGGCTCTGTTCGCAGGAAGGTTGATTGGAGTGAGATTCTTAGCTGGGCAGGGGAATTTCCCCTGTAAATAGGCACACACGATCGATGGCGGTACAAGGAACTCTTGTCTTCTTAGTTTTTCTAAGTTTTAGTTTCTCTTGTAGTTATGCTAGGAGTAGGCATAGGTAGATTCCCCACCTCCTTCTTCCTCTTTTTTTTCTCTCTCTTCATCATCCACTTCTTCCACTTCTACTACTACTACTTCTTCTTCTACTATTACTACTACCACTACTACTTCTTCATCTTCCTCTCTTCTTCATTTATCCCCATTGCCATCTCCCTCTACTTCTCCTCTCTCTAATCCCTCTCCCAAGGGCGACGTCTACTTCGATGTAGGTGATGAGTTACAAAGACGGCTCGTGATCAAAGATTTAAGGAGAACGACGCCATCTCTCTCATCACGGTAGCTACATCTTCTTCCTTAGTTCTTCTCTTTGATGTTATTTAGAATTTATTTTTGAAGTTGTAATTTTTATTTTCACAATTTCATATTGTAAACTTTTTTCTTTCAATAAAAAAAAATAGAGTCAGTTTGATTTTCCCTCTTTAGATCTTACTCTCTCTCTTATATCTCTCTCTATTTCTTCTTCCTCTCTCTCTCTTAACCCTCCAACTTCATTAAATAGGTTTATTTCACATTCTTTTAAATTCCAAAAATTACAAAACAAATCAATAAATTTTGCTCTCAAAAGAACATAAGCTTTTAATTTGAAATTCTCAACCTCTCCATGGATTTGACATGTGCTCGCCATTACACTGTGTGCTTCTATTTTTGTTGTCAATTTAATATTTTTAAGATTGATTGAAGAGTGTTTTAACAACGAGCATCGTTAAATATCAATTTTTTTGGCGCCATTGCTAGGGAACTTTTTGAGTTTTGAGTTGATAGTTTTGTGTTTTTTATGTATATATTGTTACTAACACTTTTTTCTTTTTTCTATTTTGTAAAAAAAGGAGAAAAATCAGACTTGAAAAATGTAATAAAAAAATCTGTCAAAAAAAACATCACATAAAGCAAGAAAGTGCAGGTAAAGATCATATTCTGAAAATCTAAAAAAATCTAAAAAATCACAAAGAATAATAAAATAAAAAGTAAAAATTCTAAAAATAATTGTGAGGTAAATTTAGTTTCTGCCTTTTCTATTTCCCTTCTTAGTTTTCATCAAAAAAAATATGGATGAGGTACCACTATTAATATCTCATCTTTCCCTCTTTTGATTTAGTTTCTTTTCTACACTTAGTTTCCATATTTAAGAAATCTCAAAAAAAATTATTGTTTCTTTTCACATCAAAAAAAAATTCAAAACACTCTAAGGGTAATTTTAGGAAACACCCCTATTGGTGAAGGAAGGACCCTCCGTTCGGAAACTCCTCTAGTCAGACTAAAATCTCCTCCACTAAAACCTTAGTAAGTCCCCAACATCGAAGAATTCCCTCTTCGATCATCGGACTGATTATACCATTGAAGGTTATTGGAGGTAGTTATCCCAAAAAAATAAACCAAAATAAAAACTAAAAAAATAAAAACTAAAAAAAATAAACATAGGTGATAGAATAATTCCTATCCATGGATTAGGCACACAAATTAGACAAGCTGGATCCATTGACCCATCAAATTGATCAATTCTTGGCCACAGACCCAAGCCTCTTCATATCACCTACTCGTAAGGAGAATGATCACATGTGAGCCAGGCCGTCCCATTATGTAGGTGAGTGCCCAACCCAATTTTCACCTCTCACCCAACCTAACCCAACCCATTAAAAAGTCCGTACTCTTGGTCGACCAACAATGAGAGTCTGTCATGTATGGCAGCCCAGTTTCCATCATCTATCCAAAACCAGGCCCAAACCACTCGATTTTTCCACAATAGGGCCTATGGTCTACCTCTCAACCAAGGACAAGCCCAAAATTCTTAAGGACTCTCCACACCATACTATTACCCATGTCTACATATCTTTAACTCTGGTTGATGAAACCAACATAATTTTTCTTGGAAATCTTATCAAGATCGGGCCCAAAGTCCTCCAGACCTATACTTTCAAAACTGGGCTTAATATCTAACTAACTCTTATAATCAAGCCCAATATGGAGGATAACCTATATACTCTCCACCACCTCACTATCAGACTGATTACCCTTCAAATTACTATCCTTGACAATCTGACTCTCAACCCACTTATCCATCTCCTTTATACATAAATCTCAATAAGGAGGAGAGGTTTAATCAATGGCAGCAGCTCATCCTGACTCAACATCAATCCTTCTAGGCCCAACTACAATCACTTTCCAAGATAGAGGCCCACCTGAGTCAGCTTACTGAAAATATCATAGGAACGAAAGTGGACCAACTATCTATCTACTCCATTGTAAACCCTGAATATCAACTTCATGGATTTTACCATAATGAAAGTTTATATGATCAATCCATGATTCCCCAGTCCATGGACACGCATTTCACTTTTGACTTAGATAATGAGGGGATTATGGAGGAGTCATATTAGGAAGAATTAGAAGGAGCTAGAAGTAGTCACTATATCAATATGGAAGAACATCCTAAGGAGCCTAAGCCCAATTCCATCTGTAAATAAGGTTATGACGAGTCTGTTGATCTTAAGTTTGGGGGAGAAGAAGAGGAAGAGGATTCACTAGTTAATGATCAAATTCCTTTAATTCTCGTTCCTGAATTTGATGAGTCCTTGTTCCAAGTGAAGGACGAAAAAAATGTACCTACTTGAAATTCACTTTGGCCGGGCATCTCTTGATGTAGGAGAGGGTGTGAATCTTTTACCTATTCTAGACCTTGGTGAATATAAACTCATCTTTGACACTTTGCAATTATCCGATTGGTCAACTCCATCTGAGCTTTATGAGTATCCTTGTGTTAAGAAACACATTTATTTCATTCCCGATCGTTCTCATATCCTTAACACTAGCCAATTGGTGGAACCCCCAAAAACCCCCATTCTCACTTCAATGGCATGGAAGTAAATTCTAAAATTGAGGTTGTAGAAAAAATTTGAGGGATAGTAAGGTCCGTATTGATGTGCTCAATACTTACAAAGACCTTAAGCGCAATAAGGAATATTATGTAATTCATGACGTGATCATTGACATTGTTCCTCTTCCATTCTCTGATCGGGTGGGTCCGTTCGGACTGCTAGACCCACCATGGTGTGCAACGCTGACCGAAACAAGAATAATGGCCATTGATTTTTATATGACTCCTACCGAAGAGAAGTTATTAACATATGCACTTAAAGACAAAATCAATAATGATAACAACCAACATGTTTCTAGCCCGTGTATGTACATGCATAATCTTTTCCTCCAATAGCACAAGGGTTAGTACTTAAAGGAGGATAAGATCACTTGGTGACTCATGCTTAGTGCGACAAGTTGGTTACTGAGCTACATTGCATCTAGCTAAAGACGGTTGTTGCACCCACTTATATTCTCGAGCTAATTGGAGCTTAAGCAAAGGGAATCACTCCCTAAACATTGCAACGCAGTATGATGCCGAGGACTCCCTGCTGGTCAAGCCGAGCTCAAAAATCGGGACATCTCACCTTAATGAATGGCACAACACAACAAACAGGAATCGCTCCCAACTGAACGGTGTCATGCCAATCGCTCCCTAGCAATTGAGCCCGACTTTGGACTCAAGGCAACTCACTATGTCCCATTGCACCCTACAAAGAAGCGAGGACCACCTCAAACATTTGGCAAGTAGCACCCTGTCGGTAATCTTGCAACATCCCTGCCTGGGACTCAACGCTGCCCACCGCGTCACCCACCACATGATAAAAAAGGCAAGGGATGACTCCCAAAATGGCTTTTACAAATGGCTCGAGGCTAATGGTTCCAACAGTCAAATCAAACTCGAGCTCCAGAGTCACTAGCGGGGTGTAGTTTGGTCGTGGTCACCAGATTGACCGTGATCAAGCAAAGATGCGGTGCATTAGGCAGCCTCGTTCAGAACGCGTCATTTGTGTGGACAACGTTCAAGCTAAAACCCCCTACCGGACTTGGTAGACGTGTCGACGCCTCTATCAGACTGGGTACACCCTCCTAGCGCCTCCACCAGACCAGGTAGGGTCCGCCAGTGCCTTCACTGGGCTGGGGCCCTCTTGCCAGCCCTCCCACCTAGTTGAGTAGCCCCTTCTAGCGCCCCTCCACTCAGCCTACTCCTCCACCGGACCAGATGGGTCCTCCCAGTGCCACCATCGGACCAAGTGGCCCTCCCTAGCGTAGCCTACTCTGCCCATCACCAGCCCGACCAAGGGGGTCCTCTCGCAATGCCTACCTGACTAGGTGAGCCCCACCGGTACACCAACCAGACCAGGTAGGCCCTGCCAACACCTACACTGCCCCCTACTAGGGTTACAGATTGAGGTCGCTCGACTACCCGCGATCACATTCAAGATGCGGCTTATTAAACATCCATGTTCAAGAACATGACTCCTGAGAGCACTGTGTTCAAGTTAAAACTCTCCACCGGGTTGGGTAGCCCCTACGAAAGCCTTAATCGGGCTAGGTATCCCCTGCTAGTGCCTTAACTGGGCTGGGTAGCCCCTGTGAGCGCCTGCACTGGACTAGGTGGCCTCCGTAGGCCACCCTACCCATTCTAGTTTGACCTTTGGGGCCATTCCACCCTGCCCACTTCACAACCGGACCAAGTGTAGGTCCCCAGCGACCAGGTGGCCCCGGGGGGGCACCCTACCGAGTTCGGTTGGGACTTTTCCACCTCCCCACCCTCCCCCCTTCGCAACCGGACCAAGTGAGGGTCCCCAGTGACTCTACCGGACTAGGTCACCTCTCCCAGCACGTCAACTAGACTGAGTCCCCTTTGCTAGTGCTATGCTTGTGCCCTATGTCCATCGAACTAAGTGGGGGTCCCCAGTGGCTCTACCGGACCAGGTGACCACTGCCAGCGCCCCAACCGGACTAGGTGCCTCCCTTGGGTGCACCAACTAGACCAGGTACCCCCTCTTTGGGCCAACTTTGGGCCTATAAATACCCCCCTAGGGGGGCATACAAAGGAGAGAGCGGCAGTAGCATGCACACCCAAGGAGAACCCCCAATAGGTCCTAGGTGGTCATCCTGAGGAAGGTGATTTGACTGTTTTTGGCTTTAGTCTTTGATACGTTGGGGGCACGTCATGATGACACCTTGTTAAATGACACTTAGACAAGTTGTTGGGTGGTACGAGAGGATCTAGAGGGGGGGGTGAATAGATCCGGCACCTAATTTTTCAATGCAATGGAAGACCAGCAAGAAATAGTAAGACAGTGTAACCATGATTCAAACACGGTTCTATTCTAGTGCAGAAAGTCACAGGAAACACACTGCTGAGAGGAAGCTCAAACAAGACAAAAACAACTGTGAAGGAGACAGAAGAGATGGAGTGCACCCAAACAAACCACAACACTAGAGATTTTTAAGGTGGTTCGGCTGCTACCTAGCACGCCTACGTCCACCCCTCACCAACCCGGTGAGGCTTCCTGCTGACAAATAGCTTGAAACACCGCTGATACACAGCTTACATCGCTGATACACAACTTGACACCGCTGATTCACAGCTTCACAACGGGGACGACGCCTCACGCACAAAAGAGTAGAAGTAAAAAAAAAAACTCAAAACAAAAGCACAAATGCAAAGAAGGAGAAGATACTACTACTGCAGAAAGGAAAGTTCAGTAAGAACATCCATGAGAATCACTCTTCTAGAAACATCGTGGCTGGCTGGCTGGCTTGGCCCTTTCTTCCTCCTCTCTTGTTCTCACGTTCTTGTGTAGGGAACATAGGACCGGTGCTCCTTCTTCTCTTCTTTTCTTTCTTGCGTTCTGCTCTTCTCTCAGGCACCCCAGCAATACCAACGGCAGTAGTAGTAGCTCCATGCAAAAAGAGGGGTGTCCAATTTATAGACTCAAGCAACAGATCTTTTCCCTCCAAGGTCCTGCCACTTGATTGGCTGGGGAAAAATAAGAGTTCTTCAAATAATTCAATCTTGCAACATCTTTTCCTCATTGGTTGGCAAGAGAAAGGACGTCCTTCTGTCCTGGGAAGCTTTTCTAGAACCAAATCCTGATTGGGTAGATGTAAAAAGGTGGTTACCATGAAAGGTGACAATTCTCACATTTGCTCACTGACATTTCTATTGACCAAAAGGATTGATATGGTAAGCCAATGATGACAAGGACAGTTGACTGAGCTAGGAGTCTTTTCCAGACCTCAAAAATTGAGTTTTTAAGGGTTTACATTGAATCTTTTTGCTCTCTGTATGGTTTTCGAAAAGACAGTTTCATCTAAACATTTTCAGATGAGCCTTGGGTGCGTTGACGCAGCTTCACCCATGCGTCGACGCAACTGTTAAGAATAGGCCTTTAAACGGCTTCTAGGAAGGCCCCTACGTCGACCTCCTAAGAAGTCAGGGTCGACACAGCTGTCAGAGATACTCCCAAATAGAACATGGAAAAAGGAAAGTCGACACCTGGGGTCGACACTTCAGTGAAGCACTTGAGCTGTTTGTAGGAGAACATGTTGTGCGTCGACACAGTAGACGAAGGGCGTCGACACATCCTTTGCGGGATGTGATTACAACGGCCTCTGTGATGGCTTGGGGTCGACCCTCTGAGAACCTGAGGTCGACGCAGCGGCTTGACAGAACCTTCGTATGAAGGAGTCGACACCATGGGTCGACACCTTCAATTCCCACGTTGATTGCGTTGACGCAGTAAGGCTGTAAGGTCGACGCAGCTGAAGACCCGTTTAGGATTTTTTCTTTCTCTTGTGATCAAATGCGTTGACGCAGCCTTTGGTGGGGTCGACACAGCATTGGAGCCTTTGTTGAACTTTTTCATACCTGACCAATTAAAAGATGTTTCATGAGTTTCTATATCAAATGGCCAATGACTTATAGTAAGACATCATCAAAATGTCATTTATCCAACATTCTCCCCCTTTTTGATGATGACAACTATGAGTCATTGTGCTCACATTTTGACAAGAAATTTTATCATGCAGTAAACTATCACATAAGTTTAATCATAACTATCATGAAGCACATGATGAGATTGTCTACACGAAGGACCCAACAGGATATGCAGATCAACATGATATGCAATGAACACATGTAGACAATAGGTAATGAAGGCTGACTCCCCTTTTGACATACAACCAAAATTCTCTCTCCCCCTTTGACAAACAAACTCTCTCCCCCTTTGACATCAGCAAAATATGAGGGGTGCTATAGAAAGAGCAGCATAGAGTAGGATTAGCAAACCATGAGATGTGGAGAAAAACTTCAGAAGAGAGATCAAGTCCAAGACCCGTCTGAGAACATGACTAGATCAGCTCCAAAAGCAGATATCTCCCAGCACACACGCATTTCATGGTAGTAGAGTATGAATTGATGGATTAAAATCAATAACTTTTAGCAGTATTAGAATTCAAGCAACTAACAAGAAAGTGCTCAGTCAAGATTACTAGTGTTGATGCACAAAAGTGAACGGAAGTTATTGACAATGCCTGTTCAGTCTAACTCATCGAGATCCAGTGACTTTTTAGGATTAATTACCCTGAGTATTGAGGCCAAACAAGCTGGAATTGTGAGAACTTATCTGAACATGCACCTCTGATTTTCACAGTGGCCGTACTGACAATCAAGTTCAACTAACACATTTTTATGTGAGGAATCACATTTGTTAGGTGCAAATGCCCCATTTACTCAGCGCAGTTAACTGTCATGCCTCATTTTGATCAGAGATAGTTGGCCACTTCATGCCTGACCCACTATCACTTCATTGGTGAAGGGGTATAGTTTCTCAGTGGACAAGAGCCATTGCTCTGTTAAGCCCTTCTAGCTCATTTTTTTAAAATAAACTCTACCAGATCAGAGTTAGTGAAGACATTACCTTTTGACGTGAACCACCTCACGTCTCAGGTGAAGTGCATCCGGTTACTCAGTAAGCCCTAACCATTGCTCTGTAATGAGTGCTTTGGATAAATCTCACTTGATATGGTCGTTTGATCACAATACTCAGTAGAACTACATCAACCAAAATTGTCAATGAAAATGCATAGACAGACCATGGAACATTAGAAATTATAACATGAAAAGCATCAACAGAAGTAAGCCTATGTGTTGGACGGTATGAGAGGATCTAGAGGGGGGGTGAATAGACCCTACACTCAATTTTTGGATATTTTAAGAAACACTAATAGGACTGAAAGCAGTAAGCCAATACACACGCATAACAGAGCTGAAATCAAAGAGCCATCGGTGGAATGAAATGAAATGTATTTGGAAAAACTTCAGAGAGCCTGTGAAGAGGGATAGAAAAGATGGATAACATGCATCACACCACAACACAGGGCTTTTAAGGTGGTTCGGTCGCCACAAGACACACCTACGTCCACCTCTCACCAACTTGGTGAGGCTTCCACTCTTTGGCCAAAAGATACACACACACACACACACACACACACACACACACACACACACACACACACACACACACACACACACACACACACACACTCACACTCACTCGAGGACAAGTCCTCAAAGTACACGGGTAAGAAATCCCACAAGTAAAGAACAAAACAAGAAGACAAACCCACACATGCTGCAACTGCAGCTTACACGGTGACAGAATCACACACACGACGTTTTGAAGATGAAGAAAGACAAACGAAAAAAACAAGAAAAATGACTTCAGCATAATGAAGACTCCAACGAGATTGCAAAGCAAATTATGAGCTGATGAACTGTATGGCTGAAGGAGATGACTGGCTACAATCTTTTCTTACTCTACCTCTCAACTCTTTTTCTTTCTCTTTTCACTCTGACTTTTCTACATCCAAGCTCTTTCTCTATGCTTTGCAAGCAGCAATGGCAGCAGCAGCTGTAAGCCAAGGAGGGCTGTCCAATTTATAGATTTAAGCAGCACAAAAGCTTCCCTCCAAAGCTCTACAAATTGATTGGCTGGAGTAGATAATATTTCTTTGAACATCAAAAATCCTGCAGCAATTTCTTCTCATTGGTTGACAGAGGAAAGGACGTTCTATTGTCCTGGGAGATCTCTTGGATAGCTCTTCTAATTGGAAGGGAGCAAAGAGAAGGTTCCCTTGAAAGGGTGACCTTTCCCACAAATGCAAACTGACATAATCACTGACTAGACAAGTTGTTTTGGTAACCCAATGATGACAAGGAAAGTTGACTATCCTAAGAACCTTTTCCCAGCCTCAAAAATAGTGTTTTTGGGTGTTTACGTCAGATTTTTTTGGTCCCTGTACGGTTTTCGAAAAGACAGCTTCATTTGAATTCATTCAGATGAACTTTGGGTGCTTCGACGCGGCTTTACTCATGCGTCAACACAACTATTGGAAATGGGCTGTTAAACGGCTTCTGGAAGACCTCCTGCGTCGACGCCTTGACTTGGGTGCGTCGACGCATCTGCTTAGAGATGCGTTTACAACGCTCTCTGGAAGTGCCCTACATCGACTCCGTGAAGAAATAGGGTCGACGCATCCTGCGCTGTCAGCGTGTCTTCCTACTATTTGAAGCTCGTGGTGTCGACGCATCAGAATGCCTGCATTGACGCAGCTATGAATGCTTGCTGGAAGTTCTTGTGGGTCGACGCGGTTTGCATGGTGTGTCGACGCTCTGGTCAGAGAAGCATTTATAACGCTCTCTGGAAGAGCCATGCGTCGACGCCCTGTGTTGATGGTGGTGCGGACACCCGAGCAGTTGAGCGGCGCGACACGCCGAGCCACCGGTACCGCACACGGAGCACGACTCGAGCCACCTCAGCGTCCATCTGGCTTGGAGACAGCCTGGAGACTCCGCCTTGAGCCTCCCCATTTATCATATTTAGTTAGCCTTTATGTGTGTGTAATTTGTATTTATTTCATTGTATTCAGTATGTAATTATGAGTGTACGAGGGGCTTATTTGCAAAATGGGACCCCTGGGCCCCACGGGACCCCCAGGCCCCTCCCATTGATCCACCTCAGCCCATGGGCCCCATGTGGGGTCAGTCAACATGTCAAATGGAGGCACCTAGAAGTTTGAATGGTAAAAGGCACATGGGAGACAAGTGGACTTCAAAGTCCAAGGTGGCTACCAACTTGTCCCCCCCTTGCCACCAAAGTCAATAGGGCGCCCCCTTCCCCTTATTTTTTTTTTAATTTTTGTGGAATGGTCACATGCCATCCCAGCCCTCCATCTTACACCCCTAGATCCAACGGTGGAGGATGGATTAGATGGGTGACCTATATATGCTTGTATTTTCCCATTTTCATGAATTAATGCCATAAGAATTGTGAAATTTGTTGGAGCATGGCCTAAGCCACCCCCTTCTCCTCTCCCTCTTCCCCTTGAAGCTGTGAAGGCTTCCTTCAGGTGGTGAGACTCCACCCTATCAGTTCCGGTCGCCGCCGCCGCCACCGCCGCCACGAGCCGCCACCGCACCGCCATTGCCATCAACGGAGTTCTGCCCACGCAGTACCACAGCAGCTTGTTCGAAATTCACAGGTCTTCCCCGAGCTCATTTGGCTACCAAATTTGGAGGAGTTGTTCCTGGGATGTTCCTCTCCACCCACAAAAATCAGGCCAGCATTCAGATCACGTTTCCTAATTTTTGATTTTCGTCCACTCTTCCATTTCGGTTCTGCCAGAGTTCTGTCCAGGTTCATCTCCGCCCTGAGTTTTATGTCTTAGATCTATTTTTTGATTTTTATTAGTTCGCCTAATTTTACTGGGGATTCCATCCATCCACCCCTTCATGCACAAGTTTTCTCAATTTTTGATCCGCCCATCTCATATTTTCTAAAAATCGTTCTCAGACCCATCTACAGTTCTGTCCACCTGTTCCCAGATCCGACCACTAGTCACCTCAAAAATCATAACAAATCGCCATCACCTCCAAATCAAATTCCAAAAATAGTCCCAGTTCCGTGGTTTGATTCCCTACAAATCCTAAGAAGAGCTCAAGAGCTGAATCGGAGGTTTACTAGGCGGTCAACGGTGGTTCTCAGACAAGTGCCCTGCAGATCTGAGATTTTGGTTACTGTACAACAGGGACTTGTAAATTCAATAAAGTTTTGATCCGACCAGATCCAGCAGGTCTCTCTGGGTCTAGATTGAAGCATTTGAAGAGAGCTTTCCAACGATAGCTCATGTGTCCCGATCCGACGTCGGGATTGACCGCAGCGGCCGTTTTCGCCGGAGCGCGCGCCGGAAGACAGCAACCAAAATCCGTGAGTTATTAGTTCAAGAGTTGGGAATCGGGGCCGATCGACCTCCGATCTGTGTTCCCGGCCGACCGCAGTCCGTGGAGGCACGCCACCAGGGGTCCCCATCACAGTGGGTCCCACCCCCGCAGATCTGAAGGACAGCGCCGCCCGTGGGCCCCACGGGCCCGTAGAAGCCGCCGTTCGGAAAGCACGAAAATGCGGAGTTCGGCACCGCCGGGCGACATCAAGATGCTGCCCGTCAACCCGAGTTACGTGATTCCTGGACCCCACATGTGACCTTTTATCTCCCTGCGTGGAGTGGGTCGACTTAGTGTATTACTGTAATCATTGTTAACCGGGAGTCCGTAATTCGGCCGAGGTTGTCTTCGCCACGCCAGGTGCGTGGAGGTAATGGTCCGAACCTCTTGGCGTTCATTTGCTTAGCTAGTATATGGTCTTTTGCCGCTGCCGAGAGTGTAGGTACTAGCCCGTGTGTCCATGTCACCGCTGTGAGAGTGAGAGTGACCCGTCCCGCGACTCGATCCGAGTCCGGAAGTTGAGTCGGACTACCCTTGACCTCCGCCGGTTCCTTAACCGCGCACGGTCCGCGCTTTCCCTCGCTTGGGACGACGAGTGAGCTTCCATTTCTGTTAGCGACGTTTCGCCACTAGGAGCTCGTAGTGTCGGGCTTAGTGTCTCCCTGGTGTGTGTTGCTAGTCGTGTCTTCATCTAGAGTCCGAGGGTGGCACCATATAGTGTCGTCTCCCGTGTCCGTCCCGCATCAGATGGGGTCGACGCAGCTGAAGACCCAATTGAGTATTTTCTTCTTCTTGAGATCAAATGCATCGATGCATCCTTCAGCCTTGGTTAAACCTCTTCATACCTAGCCAATAAAGGAATGTTTCATGAGCTTCTAAATCAATTAGTCAATGACTTATAGTGGGACATTATCAAAACATGATTTATACAACACTATGGAGTCCCTCGTCTAAATTGCTAGTTTTCAAACTTAAGGAATTGTTGACTTTAAGCCTCAATTCATTTAAACAACCATGATAAAAGGAGATGTGGGAGATTGCTTTCAGAGAAGTCAGTTAATAAAAATAGTCTTAGAAGGGAATCTCCCCTTGAAACATTCCACAAGGAAGTGAAGAGTTGACAAATGAATAGGACACACTCCCGCTCAGTAATTGCTAGGAGTGGAATGACTGAGTGTATGCACAAACAATGTGTGGCAATGAGGAAAGACTCGGAATTAAGGTATGAAGATGAGATTGCAGCGCACAGGAAAAGAAGAAGCTGTGCGTCGACCTGTCTTTGACAGTGCGTCGACGTAGAACTGTCTCACAGAACTCAAGATTTGGGCGCTTTGAACTGTAGCGTTGACGCACTGGAGCCATAATGATGAAAAGCTTCTAATGCATCGGAATGAACTACGAACCTGTTTCAAGAAAATTCTATCAACTCCCCCTCAATTCATAGACACTAAGATGCAATATGTAAGGACCCTTGGTACTTGGCGGAGTATCTTCTCTCGCATAGTGAGTGCTCCCAGACAGATTGTGCCTGTCCTTTCACACGTCACCATTTTATATATCATTGAGTCATGTAATGAGATGAAACAACCTACAACTTATGAACAATGCAACCAATCAGTCATGCATGATGGACTCCCCCTGACCATAGTAACCAGTGATCCCTTGGACTTAGATGAGCAAAAGCATGCGAATGTAATCAAGTGGGAGGTCTACACTGACCCAATTCTCTCATTAAAGTTGAAAATCTATCATTGCTCAGAGGTTTAGTGAAAATATCTGTAATTTGCTTCTCAATTTCAATGAATTGGAATTCAAAATTCTTTTTGCTTACCTTATCTCGAAGGAAATGATGCCTTATTTCAATGCGTTTCATGCGGGAATGCTGGATGGGGTTCTTAGTTAAATTGATGACACTTGTGTTATCACACAATATGGGTGTGCATCCAAGATCTACTCTGTAGTCCTGGAATTGGTGCTTTATCCACATCACTTGGGTCCCACAGCTACCTGCTGCTACATATTCTGCTTCAGCAGTAGATAGGGCCACTGAGTGCTGCTTCTTGGAAGCCCAAGAGACTAGGCACTCCCCCAAATATTGGCAATACCCACTAGCGCTTTTTCTATCAAGTTTACACCCAACATAGTCAGCATCAGTATAAGAAATTAATTCAAAGTAGCATGGTGTTGGATACCACAGCCCTAGATCATGTGTGCTAGCAATGTATCTTAAGATTCTTTTCACAGCAATCAAATGAGATTATTTAGGATTGGCTTGAAAACGAGCACACATGCACACACTGAACTGAATATCATGCCTAGAGGTAGTGAGATATAAAAGAGACCCGATCATACCTCGGTATGTTTTAGGATCTATAGATTTACCATTCTCATCTGCATCTAGAGATGCGTTTGTTCCCATGGGCGTGGATATGTGTTTGGCATCCTTCATTCCAAATCTCTTCGGGATCTCCATTGTGTACTTGGACTGGTTTATGAAAAATCCTTCCTTAGTCTATGTAACCTGCAATCCAAGAAAGAATTGGAGTTCCCCCATGAGGGTCATTTCAAATTCCTTTGTCATAAGTTCAGCAAATTGCTTGCACATGTTAGAATCAGTTGAACCAAACACTATATCATCCACATATACCTGTACAATGATGATGTGGCCATTCATTACCTTTGTAAAGAGTGTTTGGTCAATTTTACCTCTGCTGTAGCCTCTGCCGATTAGGTGTGCACTGAGTCTGTCATACCAGGCCTTTGGAGCCTACTTTAGTCCATACAGTGCCTTGTTTAATTTGTAAACATGATTAGGCAAATCAATATGTTCAAAACCAGGGGACTATTCTACAAACACTTCCTCTTTAATGAAGCCATTCAAAAAAGCACTCTTAACATCCATTTGTTGAAGCTTGATGCCTAGGGAGCATGCAAATGCTAACAAGATTCTGATGGCTTCTAGTCTTGCTACATGGGCATAAGATTTTTCAAAATCAATTCCAATTTCCTGGTTGTACCCCTTAGCTACCAGCCTAGCTTTATTTTTAGTGATTGCCCCATCTTCATTTAGCTTGTTCTTAAATACCCATCTAGTCCCAATAACAGGTTGGTCGGTGGGTCTGGGGACTAGATTCCAAACCTAGTTTCTTTCAAATTGACTAAGTTCTTCATGCATGGTATTAACCCAATTTTCATCTTGCAAGGCATCTTCAATGCTTTTGGGTTCAAATTGAGAAACCAATGCAATGAGGTATTCATTATGTACATCTTTATGAAATGACCTGGTCCTAGGGGATCATGAATATTCCCTATGATGTTTTGGACAGGATGATCTTTTAAAGTTTGAATATTGGTAGAAGACTCACCGAGCAAAACTGAGTGTGCAGGGATTTCGATCGACTGACCTGTCTCTTGCACTATGGGCTGTTGATGGCTGCCTTCTCCCTGTTCTTCCTTGTGCTCCAGAAATTTTCCGTCATCATCCTCCTTTTCCCTGTCAACAACACATTTGTCTAAATCATTAGACAGTTCAGCAAATACTACATGTGGAGTTTCTTCTATAGTTTGATTCTTCACATTGAAAATCCTATATGCCCTTGATGTTTCAGCATAACCCAAGAATACTCCAATATCACTCTTGGCTTCAAATTTGTCCAAATTTGATTTGTCATTGTTATGCACATAGCATTTTGAACCAAATGCTCTAAAGTAAGCCAAGTTGGGTTTCTTATCTTTCAGCATCTCATAAGAAATTTTCTTACTCTTTGGCCTTACCATGGCCCTATGTAGCATGCCGTGTTTGCTGCTTCAGCCCAAATTTTCTTGCGAGCTTGCTCTCAATCAACATGGTCCGGGTAATTTTCATAATTGTTCGATTTCTTCTCTCCACAATGCCATTTTGCTCTGGGGTCCTGGGAGAAGAAAATCTATGTGTTAGACCTTCCTGATTACATAGTTCAGAAAAAGCTGAATTTTTGAACTCGCCTCCATGGCCGGACAAGATGATAGAAATTCTAAACTTACCTTCTTGTTTCAATTTTCTGAATAATTTCTGAAATTCATGAAAGGCATCATTCTTATTAGCAAGGAAGAAAATCCATGTGAAACGAGAGAAATCATCAACTATCACATATCCAAACCATTTCCCATTTAGGCTGGCTATTCTGGTTGGACCGAACAAGTCCATGTGCAGAAATTCAAAGGGCATGGACGACAAGGGCTCACTTCTAGATTTAAAGATTTTTCGAGTTTGCTTACCTAGAGAGCAAGCTTCACAAACCTGGTCAGCCTTTGTATAGGTTAGTTTTGGCAAACCTCTAACCATTCCAGGCTTGGATAGTTTATGCAGTGTACCATAGCTGACATGTCCCAGTTGTCTGTGCCACAGTCGCGCATCACTGGGCTGTCTGGCAGACAAACACAAATTTTCTGAAAGTGAGGCATCAAGGTCTACCATGTAGACATTGTTTACTCTATGACTTACAAACATCACAGAGTCAGAGTTCTTCTCAAAAAAATTTCATTCACTAGCATCAAACAGAACCTTATGGCCTCTGTCGCACAGTTGGCTTATACTGAGCAAATTGTGCTCAAGGCCTTCAACAAGCATAACGTTTTCAATGAAATTGGATGAGTTATTACCTACTGTACCTGTGCTAATGACTCTTCCTTTGTCTTTACCTCCAAACCTCACCTGACTACCTTCCTTCTTGATCAGATAGCTGAACTTCTTTCTATCTCCTGTCATGTGCCGTGAGCAGCCGCTGTCCAAGTACCATCGGTTGTGACGGGCTGCTAGGCAATCCTGCATAGAAGACATTAAGTAGAGGTTTTTGGAATCTAAATAAATTTTGGTCCACAGTCATAATTCAAAGTATGCAATAAGTTTGTTGGAATCCATATTTGCTTAAAGGCTCTCATTCTTTGACCGGACCAGCATTGATTGCTGGTGTGTCCAAGTCTATTGCAGGTGTGGCAAGCAGATTTTATGCATTTCATGGAATAAGAATTAAATTGAAGTCTAGATCTTGGGTCTCCAAATGTGTTGGATTGGGTATGGAAGATACCCACGTTTGGCTGCTTGTACGCCTTTCTTTTATCATTGGACCCTCTTTTCTCTTCAGAGTGAGGGAATGGGATGCGTCGACATGATCGATTGCTGCGTCGACCTTCCTGTCTAGCGGATCTTGGTTGAATATGTGGTCTTGCAGAAGTGTGTCGACCCTGTGGCTCAGAGCATCCTGTCTAGCGGATCTTGGTTGAATATGTGGTCTTGCAGAAGTGTGTCGACCCTGTGGCTCAGAGCATCGACCTGATTGTGTAGGAGGTTTCTTATGATAAGTTTGAGGGTTTTCTTTCTGATTTTTGGTGTCTTGTCCTTGGGGTAGAAGGTTTTGATTTTTGAGTGATCTGGAGTCAGAAACACTCTGACTTGTTGATTCTTCCATGATTAGCTTACCCTTCCCTTTTTTAGGGCAAATAGAGATGGTTTTTAACTCCAAAGCTTTCTTCTTAGTGGGATTAAATCCCATCCCTTCCTTTCTGAAATTCACCCGGGTACCTAATATAGCATCTAGGTTGGACTTACCCTGGGTCATTTTTTCTAGGGCAGATTGCTTGTCCTTCAACTCCTTTTCAAACTTCTCATGATCCTTCTGCATTTCTTCATTGATAGCTTTAATGACTTGATATTTTTCAAGGTTAAGCTTATTTTCTTCTTCAAGTTGCTGACATTTTAGTTTGGCTTCTTCAAGTTGTTTCTTGAGATCTGCATTTTCCACTTTAAGATCTTCAAATCATGGGCTGTCTGATTCACATTCCTTAATCTTTCTTGTCAATTTATCATTTTTAGCTTTTAAGATTTCCAGATCTTTATTAGTAAGTTTATCATGAACTAAAGCATTGACTTTCTTTTTCAAATATTTGTTCTTCTTTTTATACATCTCATACTTCTCAAACAAGTCAGCATATGCATCTTCCCATTCCTCAATTGAAAAATTTTCAAATGGATTGCTTACTTGGCCTTCACCTGCCATTAAACAGAGATCATCCTCATCGTCCAGTGCGGAGGAGATTTCATCTTCCTCCTCCTCGTCGCTCCAAGTGCAAACCATTGCCTTGGGCTTCTTTCCCTTTGCTTTGGCCATCTTTTTAAGCATCTCTGGGCATTCTGCTTGCATATGCCCTAGTTTCCTGCATTGGTAGCAAATGACATTGTCAAAATTTTTATTTTGAGCAAATTTAGGATTGGAGACTTTCCTTACCTGATCCGTCCTCTTTTTCTTCTGGAATTTACCTCTATTCCTTAGGAACTTCTTAAACTGTCTAGTGAGCAGGGCATGGTCAGCTAAGCTTGACTTTGGAATGTCATCTTCATCATCCTCATCAGAACCGTCTGTGCTCTCAGCAACTTTGAGAGCCACAATCCTCTTTTGATCGGTATCCTCCTCACTTCTCTTCAGGTTAAGCTCATATGTCATGAGCGGCCCTATCAGTCTGTCAACTGTCATTACGGACAGGTCCTTTGAATCCTCAATAACAGTGGCCTTAGTGTGCCACGCTGGGGTGAGAGATCTAAGGATCTTCCTAACCAAATCACTGTCAGTGTATTCTTTTCCCAGAAGTTTTAAACAATTTGTTAGTTGGGAAAATCTTGCATACATTTCAGAAATAGATTCGTCTGGTTTCATTCTGAACATCTCATAATCAGAAATCAACATGTTGGCCTTGGTGGCCCTTACCTCAGATGTCCCCTCATAGATTAGCTCAAGCCTATCCCACATTTCTTTTACAGATTTGCAAGTGGATACTCTTGAGTATTCTGTGGGGTGGATAGCGCACTGCATGATGTTCATGGCGCTCCAATTAGTTGTGGATTTCTAAACCTAGTCCGGTGTCCAGGTGTCATCTACTTCTAATAAAACAAAAGGGCCTTTACTCACAACACGCCCAATCAAGTGATCCTGGACACGTAGAAAAACTTCCATTCGGTTTTACTAATACTGATAATTTGTACCATCGAAGAATGGCGGTCTATTGATGGCATGGCCCTCAGCTATGTAGCCGCGAGGGACATTCCCATTGGATCTCCCTTGGTCATTGGACCACATCTCTTAGGGAACCTGCTATGATACCAACTGTTGGGTGGTATGAGAGAATCTAGAGGGGGGGTGAATAGATCCGGCACCTAATTTTTCGATGCAATGGAAGACCAGCAAGAAACAGTAAGATAGTGTAACCAGGATTCAAACACGGTTCTATTCTAGTGTGGAAAGTCACAGGAAACACAATGCTGCGAGGAAGCTCAAACAAGATAAAAACACCTATGAAGGAGACAGAAGAGACGGAGTGCACCCAAACAAACCACAATACCAGAGATTTTTAAGGTTGTTCGGCTGCTACCTAGCACGCCCACGTCCACCCCTCACCAACCCGGTGAGGCTTCTTGCTGACAAACCGCTTAAAACACCGCTGATACACAACTTACACCGCTGATTCAAAGCTTCACAACGGGGACGACGCCCCACACACAAAAGAGTAGAAGTAAAAAGAAAAACTCAAAATAAAAGCACAAATGCAAAGAAGGAGAAGATACTACTGCTGAAAAAAGGAAAGTTCAGTAAGAACATCCATGAGAATCACTCTTCCAGAAACATCGTGGTTGGCTGGCTGGCTTGGCCCTTTCTTCCTCGTATCTTGTTCTCACGTTCTTGTGCAAGGAACTTAAGACCGGTGCTCCTTCTTCTCTTCTTTTCTTTCTTGCATTCTGCTCTTCTCTCAGGCACCCCAGCAATACCAACGACAGCAGCAGCAGCCCCATGCAAAAAGAGGGGCATCCAATTTATAGACTCAATGATACGGGACAGACCACGGACTCGACTCGAATTATGAAGGTGATCCTCGGACTCTAGACGAGCTCGCGATTGTCCCTTAGCGAGGGAAGCGTCGGACATGCACGGTTGAGAAATCGACAGTGAGCTAGGGTGGTCGGCTCTCTCTTGTGCCCGGATCGGGTCACGGGGCGGTCACGCTCTCTCTCGCAGCAGCGGTGATATCACAATATATAGCTAGCTACGATCCTAGCATGATGTCTAGCAGCGGCATAAACAAGTATATATGAATAAAGCAAATGCCAAGTGTAGGAGCGAACACGATACCTCCACGCTCTCGGCGTGGGGAAGACGGACCCGGCCGAACTCGTGCTCCCGGGACAAGTAATACACAAATATGACAGCCAAGAACTACTGCCCACTCCACGCAGGGAGGTAAAGGGCTACACAAGTGGGCCCGGGAGGACCGATTCTGGGTTGACGGGCAGCTTCTTGCGACTTTTCGACAGCACACGTACTCGCGACCGTGGGGCCCACGTACTGGTCGGAGGGGCCGTGTAGGACCGGGCGGCACCGCTGTAGTGGGGACGCCTGGAGGGGTGCTCTCCTAGGGTGGCAGCACACTGGAACGTTGGTCGGAAGCCGGGCGGCTCCGATCGTCACCCACCGGAATAACCGGCTACGGACCTGCACTTGCTGTTTTTAGGCGTGTGACCCGGCAAGATCGCTCGCTGCGACCAGCACCGACGTTGTATTGAGGCGAAACCAGCGCCGTTGGAAATCTGCTTTGAAGTGCTTCAACCTAGTGGCCTTCATAAAAATTCATCAGATCTGTGTTTCTGATGGACGAATTATGAAAGCTGCTGTTCTTAGTTTCAAATCTGCTCAGGCAGAAACTAAGTTTCCTGTAAATCGGCATTGACCGGTAGGTAGACCTCCGAATCTGAAGTTGGGTTCTTCAGCAACATTGTAGAGGTTCAAGAGAGGAAACCAGGGATATTTTAGATCCGGAAAATATGGAAGTTTGGATTTTCTAGAGAGTTTATACTAGCAAATGGTCGGATCTGGACTGAGACAGACAGAACAGATTTGGGAACTTGGAAGAATTTTAGAAAATATGTGGAGGGCTGAAGAAAAATCAATAAACTTCGTGGTGATAGGGGAAGGTGGAAAAAACTTCCAGTAAATTTGGGAGCTCCTGAAAAAATCAAAAAGTGGTCTGGAGATGGAAAACTCAGGGTTACTGTCACTGTAGATAGAAACTTGGCAGAACTGGAATGAAAGGTTGGATGAAAATGTAAAAATAGATTTCGGAGACTAGAGGCCAAACCAATTTTTCTGGAGGGTGGTGGAAATATCTGAAACACACCCTAAAAATCCCAGCTCAAGAAGATCTCGGAGGTGTGAGCAGAAATTCGTGGAAGATGCTACTGTCTTGAATGGACAGAACTCCGACGAAGGCTTCACGGTGGCTCGATGGCGGCACGAACGGCGGCGGCGGCGGCACAGATCAAAACCTGAGATAGAGGGGTGGGGATAAAAGGGATACCACTCTAGAAATGGGGTTGGGGAAGATGAAACCAGAGGGGGAGGGAGAGGGGCGCACCAAGCTCTTGGGCTCTCCAAGAAATTTCAACAATTCTTCTATCATTAATTGTTCCAAATGGGAAAATACAAGTATATATATGAAATGGCCAAATGACTCAAATTGCCCTTAGACCTAGGGTTTAGAATAAAATAAGTGTTTCAAACAAAATAAAAAATTCTAATTACTTCTAGTGGAAGGGGGCGTCCCCTTGACCATGGGAATGGGTAGGTATCCTACCCTTTGAAATTTTGTAACCCTTGTCTCCCATGTGTCTAATTGCCATTCAAACATTCTAGATGCCACCTAGGATGGTTTGACCAGCCCCACATGGGTGACATGGACCAATGGGAAAGGGCTAGGGGCCCCCTTACTTGGGCCTACTGGAATTTTGCATATAAACCACAATTGCGCACCCATATAACACAAGGGTATATATACAAATATAAAAGGACATAAATGCAAACAAAATGTGGACGGTCTTGCTTCGATGTCCCCATCACTCAAGCAGCAGATATTTTCCCTCCAAGGTCCTGCCACTTAATTGGCTAGAGAAAAATAAGAGTTCTTCAAATAATTCAATCTTGCAACATCTTTTCCTCATTGGTTGGCTAGAGAAAGGACGTCCTTATGTTCTGGGAAGCTTTTCTAGAACCAAATCCTGATTGGGTAGATGCAAAAAGGTGGTTACCATGAAAGGTGACCTTTCCCACATTTGCTAACTGACATTTCCATTGACCAAAAGGATTGATATGGTAAGCCAATGATGACAAGGATAGTTGACTGAGCCAGGAGCCTTTTCCAGACCTCAAAAACTGAGTTTTTAGGGGTTTACGTCGAATCTTTTTACTCTATGTATAGTTTTCGAAAAGACAATTTCATCTAAACATTTTCAGATGAGCCTTGGGTGCATTGACGCAGCTTCACCCATGCGTCGACGCAGCTATTAAGAATTGGCCTTTAAACGGCTTCTGGGAAGGCCCCTACGACGACCTCCTGAGAAGTTAGGGTCGACGCAGCTGTCTGAGCTACTCCCAAATAGAACCTGGAAAAAGGAAAGTCGACACCTGGGGTCGACACTTCAGTGAAGCACTTGAGCTGTTTGCAGGAGAACATGTTGTGCGTCAACGCAGCAAACAAAGGGCGTCAACGCATCCTTTACGTCATGTGATTACAACGACCTCTGTGATGGCTTGGGGTCAACCCTCTGAGAACCTGAGGTTGACGCAGTGGCTTGACAGAACCTTCGTATGAAGGAGTTGACACCATGGGTCGACACCTTCAATTCCCACGTTGATTGCATCGACGCAGTAAGGCTGTAAGGTCAACGCAGCTGAAGACCCATTTAGGAGTTTTTCTTTCTCTTGTGATCAAATGCGTTGACGCAGCCTTTGGCGGGGTCGACGCAGCCTTGGAGCCTTTGTTGAACTTCTTCATACATGGCCAATTAAAGGATGTTTCATGAGTTTCTAAATCAAATGGCCAATGTCTTATAGTAAGACATCATCAAAACATCATTTATCCAACACAAGTCACAAGTCTAATGTATGCTCAAGGGCTACACGCTCCGGTGACTAAATGAGGTCTTAATCTTATGTCTCTAATAATGTGCCCTACTCAAAAGTTGTGGTCAGAACGCACCCCACCCAGAGGCCGTGATCAGGACGCTATCACACAGATGACCGTGTTCATATGAGAACGTGCCATTCTTGGAGACCACATTCAAGCCCTGATAGTCGATGGCGCCTTACTACTCCAGACAATGTCCATGACACCCGACTACTCTAATCTCAACGGCACCCGACCACCCCAGTCTTACTGGTGCCTATGGTGCCCGACTACCCTAGTCACAACGGTATCCACGACACCTGACTACTCTCGTCTTAATGGCACCCGACTACCCCTCTCTCAATGGTGTCAGATTGCTCCAACCTTAGTAGTGCCCGTGGCACTTGAATACTCCAGTTACACTAGTGCCCATGACAGTCAACTACTCCAGTTACAACGGTGACCATGGCACCCGACCACTTTGATCTTAATGGCACCTGACTTCCCCAGTTTCAACGGCCCCCTATTACTATAGTCTTAACGGTGCCCGACAGCTCACCCCAAGCTGAGCCCAATAGCTCACCCTGAGCCATGCCTAGTTGTTCTACATGAGCCGTGCTCGACTGTTCCACACGAACCACGCTCGTAAGCTCCTCACCCGAGCGAGGCATGCAAAAACATGTTGTGCCCCTTAGGCACAAGCATGTGCTATGTTGTTTTGATGATAGCAATGCTATTTTATTTTGATGATAGAAACACAGTGAGTGCATTTGGATATTGTTTTGATAGCAACATGAATGATGATGAAATGTTGTCATGAATGCTGATGAAATGATGCTTTGAATGCATTATTCTGTTTGAATGTTCTAGCATATAGATTGCATATATGTTCTTCAGCACTCTCTGCATTGTTTGGACAGAAGTGGGTCGACCCCTTTCCAGATGGGTCGACTCCCCAGATTTGCAAGTCTATACATTGGTTTTGTCATGCATATAGACTTCCAAGTCTATACATTCATGCATCTGTGTGCTTCACGTTTTGTTCAGGTCTATACACTCTGTTGCATGTTGATCGTAATGTCTACACACTGGAAGTCCATACAGTCAATTGCTTTGCTTTGATCAAGTGTGTATAGAGTTTCTCTTGGCATGAAGTCTGTACATCGTCTTAGCACTCTAAAGTTTGTACAAACTTTCTCATGTGCTCAATGCATTGCATTGCATGAAGTCTATACATTCATCTGTATTACATTGCATGAAGTCTATACATTCTTCAGGCATGTGCATAGTTTGTGAAGAAAGTCTATACAGTGCACTGTTGTGGTTGTGCATCGTTTAGAACAAGTCCATACACTGCACTGTAGCTGCAAGAAGTGATGTAAAGTCTATACATCGCAGCATGCATTCATTGTTAAAGTCTATACAGACTTCAGCGTCTCGTTCATGCATTGTTCATGAAGTCTGTACATTGGACTGTGTCTTTGTGCATCATGTTAAGTCTATACATTGCACTGTTCATACATAGAGTTTGTGTCTCATGCATCGTCTATGCAAAGTCCATACATTGCTTTCAAAGTCTGTACAGCGTTCGTCTCAGCCAGCGTCTCATGCTGCGTCTTAGGCATGTCTGTACATTGCACTGTAGCTGCATTGTTTCACCTGAAGTCTGTGCATTGTCTCAGCCACCGTCTCATTCAGCGTCTCACGCTTGCAAAGTCTATACACTGGTCGGTGGAAGCAAGTCTATACATTCGACTGTTCAGCCTGTGACTAAGTCTGTACAGCCAGGGAGACTGTTAAGTCTATACATTCATTCACTATAGCTTACACGAGGTGAAGTCTATACATTGGCCTTAGTTTTCTAAGTCTGTACATTGGCCTCCATGCCTCAAGTCTATACATTGGACTGTCTGGTCAAGTCTGTACATTGGCCTTAGTTTTCCAAGTCTGTACATTGGCCTCCATGCCTCAAGTCTATACATTGGACTGTCTGGTCAAATCTGTACATCCTTCTGTTGAAAGTCCAAGTCTATACATCGGACTGTTTGGCCAAGTCTGTACATCCTTCAGTGAACTTCGAAGTCTATACATTGGAAGCCTTTACCTATGATGCACTTCAAAGTCTATACATTCGCTGTCTTCCATTCCTTCAAGTCTGTACAGACGTTGCATCAATCAAGTCTATACATCATCAAGTCTACACATTGGAAGTCCATACATTCAGTTGTCTTGATCTGATCAAGTCTGTACAGAGTTTCTTTTGGCAAGTCCATACATTGAATGTCTATACATTCATTTGCCTTGCATCATTCATTAAGTCTGTACAGCCCCTTCGCTTGGCAAGTCTGTACATTGTGGATGTCTATACACTCGATTGCTTTGCCTTGGTCAAGCCTGTACAGAGTTTCTTCAGCTAAGTATATACATTGCTTCACGACGTGAAGTCTATGTTCGTGAAGTCTATACATCGAGTGAAGTCTATACAGTGCCCATTTCTCTTAGAGTCTCATGCATATGTCAAGTCTATACATTGCATTTGCATTCACAACGTCTTCACACTTGAAGTCCATACATCGGCAGTTGTCTATGAAGTCTTCATATTGCTTAAGTCTGTACAGCGGCTGCTTCACATATGAAGTCTGTACATCGTGTAGCTTCATGTATGAAGTCTATACATTGTCCAGTGCATTGCATACATCATTTCATGAAGTCTGTACATTGTGCATCTCTTGAATTCATTCGTGAAGATTGAACATTGAGCAAGTGTATACATTGGACGAGTCTGCATCGTGCCTCAGTCATGAAATCTATACATCGTCTGTCTTCATTAAAGTCTCACGAGGTCTGTACATCGTGGCTTCTGTGCTCCAAGTCTATACATCATGGCAAGTCCGAAGTCTACACATTGGAAGTATATTTCATTCATGCATCAATGGGTCGACCCCCTGATTAGATGAGTCGACGCCCCTTTAGACTTCTAAGTCTATACACTGTGTTCATGCATTGTTCTCATCCAAGTCTACACATTGCTGGTCTTCATAGCAAGTTTATACACTGCTTCATATATGAAGTCTGTACATCGCATAGCTTCACATAGATGAAGTCTATACATTGGGCAGAGTCTGTACACTGCATTCGAGTTCACAAGTCCATACAGTGAAGTCTATTCAATACAGTTCATCTTCTAAGTCTGTACAGAGTTTAGACTTAAACTGATGACTTATTCGTCTGTCTGACAGGTGCCTCTGCTCGTGAAGCTTAAGGAGGGCACGTGATCTGAGGCTAGAAGGCCTGACCAGATGATGACACGTGTGCTGAAGCAAGTCTGGATGCTGCCACGTGGTCCAAAATATTTGGGCGGGAACTGTGGAGAACACGCGCCCAGGGGCTACTGCTGCTGTGTACATAAGGAAGCCTTCTTCCACAGAAGAAGATGGATCGAAGCCTGTGAGTTGAACCAGAGAGCAGAGGAAGAAAAAGAAAGAAGAAGCAGAAGAGAAAGAAAAAGAGAAAGAAAGAGAGATAGTGAGATCGAGAGAAGAAGAGTGAAGTCTGAAGATATGTTTACTAGACCGTGGATCAAATCCAGGCCAGTGTGCTCTGTTGAGAGCTATATTGTGTTTTTCATTTACAACTTTCTGCTGCTGTGTTTTGTTATCTCATTTTCTATTTTACCTTTTCTTCAAGTTGTCTGTCAGCGGAGCAAGCTGTGAAGCTCAGTATTTGCAGTGGAGGATTCCACTGGACGGGTTAAGCTGTAATCCCCAGCGGTTCAAGCTGCGAGTCAGCGATGGCCCAGCGGAAGCAAGCTGTGATGCTCAGCGGATGGCAAGCTATGAGGCCCAGCTGATGTAGGCAAGCTGTGATGCCCAGCTGTTCAAGCTGTGAGTTAGCAGTAATCCACACTCTGGTTTGAGTGTGGGGTGGACGTAGGTCTGGAGGACCGAACCACCTAAAAACTCCTATTGCATTGTGGTTTGATTTATCTGTCTTTGCTTCCGCTAGATGTTTGCATAGGGGCGCTCCAAGTGTTTGCTTACTGGTTGAACAGAATATTTGATCAGCTTGTTTCATTTGTCTAAATCTGTCTAGTGAGCATTAGATTTTAATTGAGCGAAAGTTTTTTAAAGGACATATTCATTCACCCCCCCTCTGAATACATAGCACCGAACCCAACACTTGGTATCAGAGCGGGTTGCTGTGCATAGGATCTAACAATCCGCAGCAGATCCTGCATCTATTTTGGTGCTTTTCAGAGTGGGCTTCTTGTGCTCAGTGTTTTGTTTCACCGATTTAGTGTCTTACTTTGTTCACCTGTTTTCGGTGCATCTATCATCTCTCGATGGCTCTTCCACCGATCTTCAGAGGTAATGACTTTGACACATGGCTGGGAAAGCTGCATCGGTATGTTAGTTCGACTGATCCTGAACTCTGGAAAATAATAGTCCACCGTCCACACAAATTATCAAAAGATAAATCTAGATGGACTGATAAGGATAAACTGAAAGACTCTGCCAACTCGAGAGCATTAGAATTAATGAATGCATCAATTGACAGAGGTCTAATTTCGTGTGTCTCTTCTTGCAGGTCTGCCAAGGAAATTCTGGAGAAACTAAAGCTTACCAAGAATCGCAACACATGTCTCATGGTTGACGATGATGGACAGCAAGAAGAAAATGAAGAAGAAAATGAAGATGAGGTACCTTCTAAACTTGAGAATTATGATATTGATGATTGGATTGTAGCATATGATAATTTGCTTGACTCTTATGAAAAGTTGGAAAAATGAAATAAGTCTCTAAAAAGGAAGTTGAAGGATTATAAAAATGCTAATTCAGGAGTTAAGGATATGGAAATTCTGAAGACAAAAAATGAGATATTCAGAAGACAGCTAAAAGATTTTGATTCTATTAGTTCAGATTTAGATCATTTGAAATCCGAAAAACAAGCTCTTATGAAACAAATTGGTTTACACAAAAAGGAGAATCAAAAGCTTGCTTGTGAAATTGCTGAACTAAAAGAAAAACTTAGCTTAAATGATGATAATCAGACTCATAACAAAAATGCTGTTCAAAATGAAAAATTGGTGAGAGATTTAGAGCTTGTTAGTTCTGAATTGGAAAATATAAAATCCGAAAATGAAAAACTCAAAAATCAGTCCAAAGAATTTGAACACAAATCAATGAATCTTGAAAATGAAAATAGACTGATTTCTGAGAAATTGGAGGCTGAAAAAGCTATGAATCTAGAGTTTCAGAAAAATCTCAACAAACCTCAATCTGAAAAACATCAAGAAATGTTTTATGAATGCTCAGATGATTGGGTGTTTGATGATGAACTCCTAGAGCAAAATAGCAAACTGGAAGAGGAAATTAATAAGCTGAAACACCTAAACTCAGTAATGTCTGAGAGGCTAATCACTCTAGAAAAAGAGAAGAGTGTAAACCTGGTGAGCTCTAGTGAGTTGCTGAATGCTGAACAAGAAGTTGAAAACATGAAGACCATTAATCAGATGTTAAATGAAAAGGCTATGTGCTATGAAGATAAAATTGCTAACTATGAACTTCATGTTTCCAAACTGCAATCTGAAATTTCAAGTTTGACAGAATCTTTGGCTAAGTTTGCTAGTGGAAAAGAAAATTTGGATAAGCTCCTTGCAAGCAAAATTAATTTTCAGCATGAGGGTCTGGGCTTTAACCCAGCTAATAAAAAGGGGTTTGACAATAAGCTTCACACTTCATTTGTGCATAGTTCTGAGTCAACCAGTACATCCAGCGTACCTATCTTTCAATTCAGTGCTCAGAAAAACAAAAAATCCATTGTCAGTCCCAAAACTGAAAAACAAACTCAAAAACTGAAAAAGAATGAAAATTCACAGAAAAAGAACAAAAACACTCATGCTGGTACAAAAAGAGTTGCACATAAGACACATGATCTCTCACACACTCATACTAAAAAGGGGTCATGTTATTATTGTGAAAAATTTGGTCATGAGATGACTGAGTGTTTTGTAATGAAGAATGATGATCTGAAATTTAACAGTGTTCATGCTAGGAGCTATCAGGTTAAGAAATCTTCTTCAGCTCAGAATAAACATAAAAGAAACAATTTGAATGTTGAAAAATTTCAAGCAAATCCATCTGTTGTTAAAAGGAATGTCAAATGCTTTTACTGTCACAGAATAGGTCATCTTATGCATGAATGCAACTTAATGAGAATTGATGACCTAAATAATGTCAAACAGAAAACACATGCTAAAAAGATTTCAGATCAGCACATCACATGTTTTAACTGTAACAAACGTGGTCACAAAGCCATTGAGTGCTGGTCAGGAAATCACTGGAATAATTCTGAATCAAGCAGCAAGCACCTTAGGTGCTTTGAATGTGGCAAGCATGGCCATACAGTCAAGGACTGTTGTCATGTCCAGAAGAAATTTGTTAATCCATATATTGTCAAAATTCCTGCAAAAAGATCTGAGAAATTTTCATGCTATAACTGTGGGAAGCCAGGCCATAGAGCGGCTGATTGCTGGCTGGCTGATTTTGGTAAACAGAATTTTAATTCTGTTAATAAAAATGTTCATGCATATGCACTTAGAAATCCTGCTCATAGGAATGTGCATAAAATAAACTTCAGAACTGCTGCATCATGTCACTACTGTGGTCAGATAGGTCATTCAATGACTGATTGCCATGTGATGAGAATAGATGACCTTCATGCTAAGAAACTGTTTAGAAAACCTACTAGGGATTTCATTGTTAATGCAGGACCCAAGACTGTTTGGGTTCCTGCCCATGCAAAATAGTATGCTAACTTGCAGGTGTGCCTTGGTGGGAGAAATAAAAGGGGTTGAATTTAGCCAAGGCACTCAAAAAGGGAAAACCCCAGGATTCTACTTATCAGGTCAGTTCTTAACACTGCTTATATTTCATTATCTAAAAATTGCTTGTTTGAAATGACTGCATATCATGTTGATCTGTTGGTGCTTGAAGTTTTCTGAATTAAGAATTGCACAATCATGCTTATGGTAATTCTCTTCTGTCTAATTTGCATGAATCATATCTGAATGTAAAATTTGATATCATGTGATGTGTTTTCAATACATTTCATGCATATAGTCAGGGGAGTCCAACTGTTTTTGATCAATCATATTGCTGCTTAATTTTATCCTTCACATGATGCATCTAGACAGGGGGAGCTTTCCTGTTTTATCTCTTCACTGATCTAGCTGATCTGCCTGTATTCCAGACTCAGCTATTGATTTCTAAATTGCATTACTTTAATGTTCAACCCTTGTCTCATCATGATTGCCTTCTGCTATTCTCTCTATAAAAATTGTCTTGTTGACTCCACTGATTTGCTGCAATGTCAATGTTGATTCATCTAAATGAGGAAAGATTTTAGTCAGTGCACCCTAGTCATAAATCAGAAATATTCTGAAAAGAAGAATCTTCTATTATACTGGCTTAAGAATGTCTGATGAATCAAATTGATTTAAGACTAATGTATTCATTAAGTTTTGATGTAAAAGACTTGAAAATATCTGAATCATTATTTAATAAATCTTAACCAATTGTCTCATGCAACTTCATGCAAAATTTTCTGAAATCTGAAATGTTAAAAGACATGGCTACCTCTGGTTAAGATATATGTAGAAAATATTGTTCTTAAACAATTAAGTGTTCTGAGAAATGTCTGTATATTCTGAAAATATTTGAAAGAAATATTGGTCAGAGCAATGACTTTGGTCACAGAGAAGCTGGGTTCTCTATCAAAGAAATAGAGCAAGCCCATGTCATGAAGTGCCATAGTTACCTCTCTTATAAAAATGATTAAAAATCTGGCAGAGCAATGGCTTGGTCGTGTTGAGTAACTGGGGATTCTGACCTCTGATCAAGGTGTCTCCTCATGTAAAAAGACACTCCAAATTGCTAACTCTGTTCTCTTTAAGAGGCAATATGGTTGTCACATTGAGTAACTGGGTCACTTCACCTAAGACGTGTTGTGCCTCATGTAAAAAGGTGTTGACTTAACCAAACTTGCTCAAGAATTAAGTGCTGTTCAATAAAATATTCTGAAAAACTAAAGGCAAGTTCAGACACATTTATATATGTTTAATCTCAATATCATATTGTGTAACTTCCATAGGAGTCATTGAATTTAAATGAGTAAGATGGAAGGAGGTTAAACATGAATTTCAGATGAATTTTTTGGTTGGTTCATTTCTATTAAAAGATGTTTCAGATATGAGTAATGAATTTTCCTGATAAACTGTGGATTCATCATTCTTAAATCAGGATGGTAAGTTGAAGACCATTCATAATCCATATAATTGAAGAGTTTGAAATCCGTTTATCAATATTTATGAATTTGGTGTGTTGATAAAAATACTTCTTCCTCATCCATTCTTTGGCATCTACATTTAATGCACTGTGCTTACAGATTGTGGCATTGCTGTCCCTGTGCTTTTGTTGATATCTCCTTTCATCTTGATTGGTTTCAGCTTTCAGAACTTTTCAGACCTTTTCATTCTCAAAGGGGGAGATTACTGTCAAAGGGGGAGACTTTCATTCATTCATTACATGCATTTTGCATTCATGAGTTTATTGCTCTAAGGGAAATTTGCATGCATACTGCCATTTTGCACTCATGTTCTTACTGTTTTTCTTTTTTTGATTATGTCAAAGGGGGAGAAAATTTGGTGTGTGACTCACTGTCACTCTGTTGCCATCATCAAAAAGGGGGAGAATGTTGTGCCCCTTAGGCACAAGCATGTGCTATGTTGTTTTGATGATAGCAATGCTATTTTATTTTGATGATAGCAACACAGTGAGTGCATTTGGATATTGTTTTGATAGCAACATGAATGATGATGAAATGTTGTCATGAATGCTGATGAAATGATGCTTTGAATGCATTATTCTGTTTGAATGTTCTAGCATATAGATTGCATAGATGTTCTTCAGCACTCTCTGCATTGTTTGGACAGAAGTGGGTCGACCCCTTTCCAGATGGGTCGACTCCCCAGATTTGCATGTCTATACATTGGTTTTGTCATGCATATAGACTTCCAAGTCTATACATTCATGCATCTGTGTGCTTCACGTTTTGTTCAAGTCTATACACTCTGTTGCATGTTGATCGTAATGTCTACACACTGGAAGTCCATACAGTCAATTGCTTTGCTTTGATCAAGTGTGTACAGAGTTTCTCTTGGCATGAAGTCTGTACATCGTCTTAGCACTCTAAAGTTTGTACATACTTTCTCATGTGCTCAATGCATTGCATTGCATGAAGTCTATACATTCATCTACATTGCATTGCATGAAGTCTATACATTCTTCAGGCATGTGCATAGTTTGTGAAGAAAGTCTATACAGTGCACTGTTGTGGTTGTGCATCGTTTAGAACAAGTCCATACACTGCACTGTAGCTGCAAGAAGTGATGTAAAGTCTATACATCGCAGCATGCATTCATTGTTAAAGTCTATACAGACTTCAGCGTCTCGTTCATGCATTGTTCATGAAGTCTGTACATTAGACTGTGTCTTTGTGCATCATGTTAAGTCTATACATTGCACTGTTCATGCACAGAGTCTGTGTCTCATGCATCGTCTATGCAAAGTCCATACATTGCTTTCAAAGTCTGTACAGCGTTCGTCTCAGCCAGCGTCTCATGCTGCGTCTTAGGCATGTCTGTACATTGCACTGTAGCTGCATTGTTTCACCTGAAGTCTGTGCATTGTCTCAGCCACCGTCTCATTCAGCGTCTCACGCTTGCAAAGTCTATACACTGGTCGGTGGAAGCAAGTCTATACATTCGACTGTTCAGCCTGTGACTAAGTCTGTACAGCTAGGGAGACTGTTAAGTCTATACATTCATTCACTGTAGCTTACACGAGGTGAAGTCTGTACATTGGCCTTAGTTTTCCAAGTCTGTACATTGGCCTCCATGCCTCAAGTCTATACATTGGACTGTCTGGTCAAGTCTGTACATTGGCCTTAGTTTTCCAAGTCTGTACATTGGCCTCCATGCCTCAAGTCTATACATTGGACTGTCTGGTCAAGTCTGTACATCATTCTGTTGAAAGTCCAAGTCTATACATCGGACTGTTTGGCCAAGTCTGTACATCCTTCAGTGAACTTCGAAGTCTATACATTGGAAGCCTTTACCTACGATGCACTTCAAAGTCTATACATTCGCTGTCTTCCATTCCTTCAAGTCTGTACAGACGTTGCATCAATCAAGTCTGTACATCGTCAAGTCTACACATTGGAAGTCCATACATTCAGTTGTCTTGATCTGATCAAGTCTGTACAGAGTTTCTTTTGGCAAGTCCATACATTGAATGTCTATACATTCGTTTGCCTTGCATCATTCATTAAGTCTGTACAGCTCCTTCGCTTGGCAAGTCTGTACATTGTGGATGTCTATACACTCGATTGCCTTGCCTTGGTCAAGCCTGTACAGAGTTTCTTCAGCTAAGTATATACATTTCTTCACGACGTGAAGTCTATGTTCGTGAAGTCTGTACATCGAGTGAAGTCTGGTGAAGTCTATACATCGCCCATTTCTCTTAGAGTCTCATGCATATGTGAAGTCTGTACATTGTATTTGCATTCACAACGTCTTTACACTTGAAGTCCATACATCGGCAGTTGTCTGTCAAGTCTTCATATTGCTTAAGTCTGTACAGCGGCTGCTTCACATATGAAGTCTGTACATCATGTAGCTTCATGTATGAAGTCTATACATTGTCCAGTGCATTGCATACATCATTTCATGAAGTCTGTACATTGTGCATCTCTTGAATTCATTCGTGAAGATTGAACATTGAGCAAGTGTATACATTGGACGAGTCTGCATCGTGCCTCAGTCATGAAGTCTATACATCGTCTATCTTCATTAAAGTCTCACGAGGTCTGTACATCGTGGCTTCTGTGCTCCAAGTCTATACATCATGGCAAGTCCGAAGTCTACACATTGGAAGTATATTTCATTCATGCATCAATGGGTCGACCCCCTGATTAGATGAGTCGACGCCCTTTTAGACTTCTAAGTCTATACACTGTGTTCATGCATTGTTCTCATCCAAGTCTACACATTGCTGGTCTTCATAGCAAGTTTATACACTGCTTCATATATGAAGTCTGTACATCGCATAGCTTCACATAGATGAAGTCTATACATTGGGCAGAGTCTGTACACTGCATTCGAGTTCACAAGTCCATACAGTGAAGTCTATTCAATACAGTTCATCTTCTAAGTCTGTACAGAGTTTAGACTTAAACTGATGACTTATTCGTCTGTCTGACAGGTGACTCTGCTCGTGAAGCTTAAGGAGGGCACGTATCTGAGGATGGAAGGCCTGACCAGATGATGACACGTGTGCTGAAGCAAGTCTGGATGCTGCCACGTGGTCCAAAATATTTGGGCGGGAACTGTGGAGAACACGCGCCCAGGGGCTGCTGCTGCTGTGTACATAAGGAAGCCTTCTTCCACAGAAGAAGATGGATCGAAGCCTGTGAGTTGAACCAGAGAGCAGAGGAAGAAAAAGAAAGAAGAAGCAGAAGAGAAAGAAAAAGAGAAAGAAAGAGAGATAGTGAGATCGAGAGAAGAAGAGTGAAGTCTGAAGATCTGTTTACTGGACCGTGGATCAAATCCAGACCAGTCTGCTCTGTTGAGAGCTATATTGTGTTTTTCATTTACAACTTTCTGCTGCTGTGTTTTCTTATCTCATTTTCTATTTTACCTTTTCTTCAAGCTGTCTGTCAGCGGAGCAAGCTGTGAAGCTCAGCATTTGCAGTGGAGGATTCCACTGGACGGGTTAAGCTGTAATCCCCAGCGGTTCAAGCTGTGAGTCAGCGATGGCTAAGCTGTATTGTCCAGCGGAAGCAAGCTGTGATGCTCAGCGGATGGCAAGCTGTGAGGCCCAGCTGATGTAGGCAAGCTATGATGCCCAACTGTTCAAGCTGTGAGTCAGCAGTAATCCACACTCTGGTTTGAGTGTGGGGTGGACGTAGGTTTGGAGGACCGAACCACCTAAAAACTCCTATTGCATTGTGGTTTGATTTATCTGTCTTTGCTTCTGCTAGATGTTTGCATAGGGGTGCTCCAAGTGTTTGCTTACTGGTTGAACATAATATTTGATCAGCTTGTTTCATTTGTCTAAATCTGTCTAGTGAGCATTAGATTTTAATTGAGCGAAAGTTTTTTAAAGGACATATTCATTCACCCCCCCTCTGAATACATAGCACCGAACCCAACAAAACATACCACAACACCCGAGGGATGAACGTCAAGGAACTTACAAGCGCTCTCATGATTGGGTGACCCATCATCACATATTGAGGATATATCGCGACGCCCTCGAGCGGCGTCTTTCCGAATCACGAGTCCATTAATATTCATTATGTACAAAGGTGAAAATACCCGTGTAACAACGCAATGATCGGGGGACCGACATAAATGATGAAATTGTCCTGTGGCTTGCGCACAACTTGTAATCATGCTCTCAACACCATATATAGTCTTTCACAATATGCATCAATGAAGTCCAGTCAGAAAATTGACTCCCGTCTTCACCGGTCGCCAGTCTCAACACTGTTCATCAGACTGTCATCCGTCTTACAGCTCGGTCCCTACCCAACCAACGGAATACACCCCACACCTGAGCCAACACTTGCCTGCTCCTAGCCGAGTCAGCGTCAGCATCTCCACACCCGAGCTAGCACCTACTCCCAGCCGAGCTAGCGCTAGTAGCTCCACACCTGAGTGAGGGCCTTTCAGCTCCATGTTGAGCTAGTGTCAGCCGCTCCACTTCTCGAACCAATTCCTCGCTCCCATAAACCTAGAGTCTGCACCCTCTCTAGTGCCTACACTGAGACCAGCCTCCCTGCCTCCAATCATTCTTGATGTGTTGTTGTTGGTTTGTCGATATAGCACAGGTCAAGCCCTCTTGACACCGCGGCCTCCAGGGTCCCTGACTCTCTCCCTTTGGCAATAGAAACATGGGTGTACAGATTATGTCTAGTGTACAGATTATGTCTGATATAAGTAAACACCGATCACTTGAGGGCGGTGGGGAAATGTCTTGCACCCGAATCCCACATCGTCTGATACACCTTCACCTGCGGAATCGAGCCTGCGCTTGCTGCTTAAATAGCTACCACGTGCACACTTGCCTCATCCATGTGTCTCCCATATGTCTATGCACACGTGTCGTGTCTAGGAGGTACATCCTAGTTGAAATACAATTCCGTGGCAATTGTCGAAACTCGATTGGCACGCCCACAAAACACATACACCCATACAAAATCAAAAATACCCATAAAACCCATCATCAACCACAAATTACATATTTCTTTCCATACCACCATTTCGCGTGTGCACTATGTACGAAACAAATTGGCACGTCCGGTGGGACATTTCCTACCCTCTTCTTTCTGTCGAAAGAGAGTCACACCTACTTTTAGGCCATGGTGCCCTCGCCCTTTCTTATTGGAGAGGAAGAGGAGGGCCGTCCAAGCTGCAACACACAACCGGTTAGCCTCAAGCAACCAACTTGCGGCTGCAACAAACCAATGGTGGCAGTGGCCTACGAACCAATCATCATCGCTACCCACGCCAGACACGGACATCTGGCGATGCCAATCGTGTTTAGCAACTTTGCTCTTGTCTTTGGCCTGCCCTGATCCTCAGGCGCCTGTGGACACCAAAAATTGCACACCCAAATATCACGCCCGGCCTCGCGTCAACAACGGCGCCGAGTGAAGAAGCCCGGGAGAGACTGATCGCCCGGGCTCCCCAAGTATGCATACTGCTGTGAGACCGTCTCCGGAGTCACGACATTGAAGAGAAACCAATCACCAAGAGCCCCACAATCCATGGGCCTCGAAGAAAATTAAATGTGCCACGATTCGTGTCCATAACGGGCTCAGAATGGGCTCAAAAGCACGCCCCATGGGGCTTCAGTGGCACAGCCCTTCAGGGGCTTCAGCGGCACGCCCTTCAGGCCGCTCAGCGGCACAACCCGTTAAGGGGCTTCAGCGGCACAGCCCTTCAGGGGCTTCAGCGGCGCGCCCTTCAGGCCGCTCAGCGGCACGCCCTTCGGGAGCTTCAGTGGCACATCCCATCAGAGGCTTCAGCGGCACGCCCTTCAGGGGCTTCAGCGGCACGCCCTTCAGGGGCTTCAGCGGCACGCCCTTCAGGCCGCTCAGCGGCACGCCCTTCGGGAGCTTCAGCGGCGCGCCCTTCAGGCTGCTCAGCGGCGCGCCCTTCGGGAGCTTCAGCGGCACGCCCATTAGAGTCTTCAGCGGCACGCCCATTTGGGCTCCCAGCGGTACACCTGTCGGCTCTTTTGCGGCACGCTTGTTCAGCCCGCCAGCGGCACAGCGTAAGGCGTTTTCAACGGCAGACGACGTGGTGCCCATGCCCTACGCATTCTTGGCGCGCAGCAAGCCGTCCAAGGTGGCAGTCGATGACTGGGCCACGTAGCCTACCCCACTGACAGCCAGGACAGGAGCAGGTCAAACCCATCATCACAGCCGGCTTCCCGCCTTCGACAGCCGTGCTCAAAGTCCCCGGTGGCTGGTGGTATAAAAGGCCTCCTGTTCAACAAAGGAAGGGGGTTCCCTGGGAAGAAAAGGAGCACACACACAAAAGGCACAGAGGAATACACACAGAGAAGAGAGAAGAGAAGAAGAAGAAGAGGCATCCCGGCGTGAGCTTCCTCCGACGGCCACCAGGAAGAGAGAGAGTAAGAGAGTGGGAGAGTTAGATGTAGCGGGGGGGGGGAGCAGAGAAGGAGGGTGGACGATCGACCCCACTTCAACTCCGTTCTCTCCCCTTCCATGGGTTTCCCCATTCTCCTCCTCCTGTTCTATCTTTCTTCGGGGTTTCCCCCTTGCCCACAGCCCCGTATTGGGCACTTGCTTTTGTAATATGTTTGTAGGGCCACGGCCCTTGGTCTCCCATGAATGAAAACAATCGCCCTCCATGGGCCTTTCCTGCTATTTCTGTTGGTTTGCTCTCGCCTTCACAATGCATGCAGTGTGTTGCCCGTGTTCTCCGTTCTCCGGTTTCTTTCGAGTCACCGTATCAATGTGACGCCTCCCCTTCGAAGCCTGGCCTTGTGGGTCCTTCACTCGTCTCCTGTAGACCCTTCCTCCTTTTCTTGAACAACCTACAACCCCCCCCCCCACACATTTAGCTCAGCTGGCCCTCAACGACACACCCAATTGGCCCTCAGCGGCACACTCAGCTGGCCCCTCAGCGGCACACCCAGCTGGCCCTCAGCGGCACACCCAATCGGCCCTCAGCGGCACACCCATGGCGGCCCCTTTGCCGACACACCCTTTGAGGCCCTTAGCCGACACACCCATGCTCCCTTCAACGGCACGCCTTGGCCAACCCTCAGCTCACCCTGTCCTGTATTAGAAGTCTTCCGTTCATTGTCGGCTCCGGGCTTTCCGAGATTCCATAAAGGTGTTGCTGCCCTCAGGCGCCCACCTCCAGTTTTTGGGTTCCGCCACTCCATGTGGGCGCGTTCCCTTTATCTCCCTTACGCCCCGGGTCAAGGGGAGATGCTGCCGAAATTTTGTGAGAAAATAACAAAACATTAAAAGAGGCAAAAGGAAGCAACAAATGAACAGAATAATCAATGAACCTTCCAACTAATCAAGCCACTGCCGGCACCATGACGAAAACCGAACTGATTAACTGCCTGGCACCCCGAACGTCCGACTCGCAAGAAAAGAGGCTGAACCGAGCAAAATGGAAACAAGGGGGAAGTTTATATAAAATTACATGGAAATTAAAACAAGAAGAAAAGAAAAGCCTTAAGATAAAAAAATTGAAGACTGACTGAACCTCCACCATCACGCCCTGATTGGCCCTTCAACGGTGCACTCTAATTAGCTTCCAGTGGCATGATCACCTCACCCTTTCACCGGTACGCCTCCCCTAGCCATCACCGTTGCAGCCTTCAGCGGCACATTCCTTGTTGCCTCCCAGCGGTACGCCCCCCGTTTCCCTTTGCCGGCACACTCTCCTGCTTTCAGCGGCACACTCCTTTCAACCCAGCGGTACACCCCTATTACCTTCCCCGGCACACTCCTCTCAGTCTCCAGCGGCACACCCCCCCCTTGTTACCTCCAGCGGTACACCCTTATTGGCCTCAGCGGTACACCCCTTTAAGCTCCAGCGGTACGCCCCTCGTTGCCTCCCTGGCACGCCCACGCACTCAATAAACGAATAAACCAGCAAAAGGAGAGAACCCAGCGACCAGCGAATCTTAAGCGCGTCCACAACTCTGGCACGCCTGGTGGGACCGATCCGCCCTTCATCTCTTTGCCGAAATTAGGGGCCCCGCAGCCCCCTTCTTGTAGTACTAATTGTGCTACTTTCTTAAATGCAGGAAGAGAGAGAGGCATCATGGAACCGACAATGGCTGTTGTTTGTGGCCCTCAAGTCGTGGAGAACCATGTCCGAGGCGGCTACCTGGCGGTGCCCCTCAACTTCGGGAGCTTCCCTCCCACCGTGGGCTTCCCCAACTTCTTGGGGGTAGCCTTCGCCAACATCCTCGAGGTGAAGGCGCCCGAAGAGTCCCAGGTCAACGCTCCCGCCCCGGAGGCCACTGAAGCTGCTGCCGGTCGAGCTATGGCCAAGAACAATACCAGCGTCCCGACAACGACGCTGAGCTGCAACGTGCACCACATGCACCAAACTACCGGCCCATCCCACCAAGGGTCGGCATCCCACCGAAGGAGGCTTCGGAGGAGCAACACCGGCGCCGGCTCAGGGCGTCGCATGTCCAACTCCGGAAAGTCCATGACGGTTGGGGCCCTCCGAGTCCGCGTAGACGGGCAGAGGTCCCAGGTGACGCCAGACCACGTCGTCCCGACCATCCCAGTCCGCAACTCCTTTCAAGGACTGGAGAAGCTGAAGGAAAGGGCAACGCCCGCAACCCCACGCAGGCCGGCCAAACTGAAACAGATTTGGGTACCCAAGGGGGCCCAACCTGCTACACCCGCCCAAGCAGGGCCCAGCGCTTTCCGCCCGAGGAGGGCCCGACAAGATGACAGGGTCGAGGTGATGACCCCAACTTCCCGACCGGCACCCGTCATCCCGGCGCCGTCCGAGAATGCCCGCCGCCGTCGCCGAGGGCGCCGGCACAATGCCGCCCGCCCGGCTCTCACGGCCTGCTCTCCTCCTGCCGCTGTCATCGACATGCAACCCCATGCCGCTCTCCCTGACCAGGAGTGGGAAGGGATCGAGCAGGCTATGAGGAATTACCTCCGAGGCCCGGGTAGCACCCCCGCCGGCCGCCAGAGACTGCTGGGGGCAATGGCTTTCGCTTTTCAAGAGGAAGGCGCCCGACCCGCACCTAGCGTGGAGTCGAGGACCCGTTCGGAGGAGTCGCGCCAGTCCCCTGTACGGGAGGAAGCGCCGCCCCGACGGTCGGTCTTCGATAGACTGGTGTTCCCAGGGAGATCGTCCAGGAGGGCGACAAAAAGAAACAAGAACAAGAAATGGCAAACATTCACCTGCAACATGGCAGGAGTTCATGGTCGGTATGGGGCCTTGCCCACCGATCCGGAAGAATTGGCCAGAATAGCCGTCAGGCTGGGACCCCTTACTAGAAGAGGAAGAGCGGCAGGCGGCGCGACACCCGCAGGCGCCGAAGGGACCCTACCTGAAGAACCCCTTGCGGCCCTCACGGCCAATGTGGTCACCACCGGTGACACGAGTGGCGGACCCTCGACATCATCCGAGGACGCCCCGGCCGAAGAGACAGGGGGCATGCCCAGTCTCCCCACAGCTGACCCTACAATGCTGCTCATGATACAACGATTCCAGCAGGAAATCGAGTCACTCAAGAAGCAGCTAAGTGAGCGGAACACACCGCCCACGATGTCCTGGCAGACCGAGGTTATACCCGAAGTACCCAGGGACAGGGGGCAGTCTTCAGAGGCAGCTCTTCCAGTAACCCTCAATCCTCTCGGGGGCGCGCCCCCACAACAAACACATTGCACGGCAGTGGCCCCGCCACAGGCTCCGCCTTCGCAAGGGTCCCCCATGGCTCCCCGGGCGACCGTGGTAGCCACCCCGAGTGCGCAGCCCGCTCATTTTTACCCGAATCCGGTCGACCCGGCAGCAGTCAGCCGGTTGATGCTCGAACAGATGATAGATATGAAGCTGGCCGAGAGGGGCGAAGGGGATCAGACGCCGTTTGACGTCTACCGGGTACCCTACCCGGCCCACTATGCCGCAAGGAAGCTGCCGGTCGGCGTCACCAAGCCGCCGAAGTTTGAAAAATTCAACGGGCAAGGGTCCCCTAGGGAACACATTGCCTACTATGTGAACATCATGGGAGATCTAGCTGCTGATGAGGCCTACCTCCTGAAGTTCTTCGGTTCAACACTCACCGGTCTTGCCTTTGAGTGGTATTCCGGCTTGCCGCCCGGGTCCGTCGCTGATTGGCCCGACATGCAAAAGAAGTTCAAAGAAAGATTCTATGTTGCAGAACGGGAGGTCACCGTGGCAGAACTTTATGCCACGAGACAGAAGAATGATGAGTCGGCCCTCGACTACATCAAGAGATGGAGGAACCTCAGCATGAGGTGCAGGCGTCCCCCGCACCAGGAGGATGCGGTGCAGATCTGCAAACAAAACTTGAAGAAAGAAATCCTGGAAAGGATGATCGGCACTGAGGTCAAGACATTCGACCGCCTGAACAACGTGGTAGCAGAGATCGAGGCATTTTTGGCCCGATACTCCTCCACTCCAGCCATGTCAAGCCAGAGAGCCAGACAGGCCGAGAAGAAGCCAGCTCCCCCTGAGGTGCACACATTAGACTTCCAGGCTTTTGAGAAGCAGAAAGAGAAAGCCAAGGCGGCTGCCAACCTTCCTCCGCCCAGAACTACAGAACGGCGGGAGGGCCCCTCACTAAGGGAGAAGATGAAAAACAAGCTTTATTCCTTCTCCCGAGACAAGTCCAAACTCCTGTTCGAATGGGCAACCAGCTACAGCAAAATTACACTGCCAGAGCCGAAGAGGCCCGGTGACCTGAAGAAGAAAGATGACCCGCGCTTCTGCTTATACCACCAGGGTGCTCGGGCATACTATCGAAGACTGCTACGTCTTCAAGGATGTTATTGAAGCCCTAATCAAGAACGGGGAGCTAGACATGGGGGAGCATAAAGTAGACCCCCCGCAGCCGCATGAGCTGCCCAGCATAACCTCCTCCGTCAACATGGTCTCATTGTACCAGGAACTGCCAAAGGAGTGGGCGGAGGCCTGCGCCCGCGCCACTTATGAGACCTTCATCATGGCCCCAGCTCAAGACCAAGAAGGGTGGCAGACTATACCCAGAAAAACTAGAAAGGCGCGCGCCTCTCGGCCTACCCCAGGAATTCACCCGAGGGTGGCAGCGCCCCTGCCTGCACCGCCCCCGGCAAGCCCGGTTTGCCACGACACGGCCCCTCGGCTGGTCATGAGGCGGCCCACTCACAACAAGAAGAGTTCTGTCCTGCTGCGGATGCACAAGAAGACTAGCCCGGCGGTTGAAAGACTCCAGGCTATTATTGATGGGCTCGAAGATTATGAACAGCCCGAAATCCAGCCTGTGGAGCTGAAGGAGTATGTCCCCTGGAAGGAGTTCGAATCACTCGAGCTGGCTCCGGGAACAGAAGCTGATGCAGACAAAGAGCCTCCCCTGTGGGGTGAACTTCCTCAAGAGCAGCCATCCGCTGCAGCAGGCAAGAAGAAGAAGAAGAGAAGACCCAGGGGCAAGAAGAAGAAGGAGGTCATCTTCGCCTGCAACACCCTCTCGGCGTTGTTCGACACCGCTCTCTCCCTGGAAGAAAAAGAAGAAGAGCCACCCCATGAACCGGCGGAGGTGAATCAAGCTGAGGCGTCCACCTCCCAACACGCCACCAGGTCCGGAAGGAAATGGGGGCGCCCTCCTCAGGACAACCTCAACATCATGCTCAGGGGAGAACAACCATACCAGATTCCCGACCCTGAGGTCCGAGGCATCGAGATCCCTCCTCCATCGGGTCTCTATCCCGGTGGGGCCAGGAGTCAAGGCACCCCTTCATGCGCCGAATTCCTGTCAGCCCGAGTAGGCAAGCAGGCGCGCTCCCCAGTGCCTCCCTCCACCAAGAAAGCAAGCAGTCCCCAAGCTCTACCGGCGGCTACTCCTCCTCAGCCAGAAGGAGAATTCAACGACATCCCAAACCTCGCCGAATCCATGCGAGAAACAGAGGAAGCCCAGCAGGCCCCGCCGGCTCAACAGGCTACAGCAGAGCCCACAAAGCAGGCATCCCCTGATCTGGCACCCCAACCTCAGGATGGGGGCAGGCGCAGCAAGCCCGAAGAGATGAAATTGCTCAAGGTGCGGGCGGCCGAGCGAATAGTCAGACACCTCAAGAAAATCCCGACCCGGTTTACGGTATGGGAGATGCTGTCCTTGAATGAAGAAACGCGGCAAGCCATCATCGCCGCGCTCCAGACGCCAGCACATCTTGAAGCCTATCTGGCAGAAATATCACCTGAAGTAGCAGTGGCCTTCACAGAAGCTGACATGCTCCTGCCGACCTACAGCCATAACAGGCCCCTCTACATGAAAGGGCAGTTGAACGGCCAACCTATCAACAGGGTCTTGATCGACCCAGGGGCAGCAGTGAATATACTCCCGTACCGGGTGTACCAGAAGCACTACTTTGACGTACACCTGGTCGAAGTTAAAAACGTCAAGATTGCTGGCTTTAACCAGAAATGTGAGGTGCCCATGGGGGCCGCAGAGTTCAACTTGACTTTTGATGACTTCACAACCAAGGTCCAGTTCCACGTCATCAACTCCAACACCTCCTACAAGGCGTTGCTTGGCCGGCCTTGGCTACACCAGAATAGAGTGGTGCCCTCCACCTTACATCAGTGCATCAAGTACCCCTGCGAGGGGAAAGAAGTCAGAATCTTCGCCGACCTCCACCCGTTCGAGGTGTTCGAGTGTCACTTGTCAGATGCTAATCTGTACTTAGAGAAGGCAAAGCAAGCTCCTCAAGCTGCCCAAGTCAAAGGGAAGAAGAAAATGGAGTCAAGTGGCTGGTTTCCTCCGCCACCCCCGGGCTATGTGGCTCCCCCGCATGTACCATTCATTGCACAACAAGAGGGGGTATTCAGGGTGGCTCCTCTCACCATCTACCCTACACCGGGGGCGCCTTGCCTCGAAGACCTGCTACAAGATGTCAGGGTCCCCCCAGGGATCGTCAAGCCGGTAATAGAAATAGAATGCCAAGCAGCCGAGCAGCTGAGGACCTTCGAGGTGCCTAACCCTGAAGGGCCGCCCACTATCTTCTATGTTGTGGGGGAAAAGCCAGTCAGGGAAGACGATGATTGCCGATTCCCTGAAGAGTTGCATGACCCGCACGTCCCCATTGCGGGACTCCCTCACCTGACTGACCGGGCAGCCAGGATGGTCAGAAAGCAGAAGATTCCCCCATATCTGCCCTCCAGCCGGAAGAAGATGTTTGAACAGATGTGGAACCCGCCAAACCTGGATCGACGGTTGCTGCAAATCACCAAGCATCCCGGTTTGGGTTTTTCACTAGAAGATTACTACGAGGTTGATGTGATATCAGTTTCGGCCTTGTCCGTTGATGACCCTGCGGAAGCTGCAAATTTGCAGGAAGCCCACCAAGATGTATATCCCAGCCCTCCGACCGAGGAGGCACAAGATGAAGAAGTGTTCCTGTGGAACCCTATCCGCCGCTGCATGGGGAAGACCTCCTCCGTCTCCGAGGGACTGACCCCAGAGGGGCACACCTCTGAGGCGCCCTCGCTCCGGCCTGTTGGCGAAGCGAGGAGCAATAGCATGGGCCACGTCCCGAATCTCCCCCGATACGACCCCGTCATGTACGCCTTGTACCACAGGCAGCAGCGGGAAATCGGGATGTTAAAGGCGCAGCTGGCTGAGTCGACCTCGCTAGTGGCCGACCTGATCCAGGGTTCTCTCCCCCCGTGGGGTGGCTATCTGCCCCGGCCCCGAGGCACCAGTCCGGACACCTCCGCCCGGTTGAAAAGAGAAGCAAGAAGTGCAGCAAGCCCCTCGACTGGGCGACCAGCCCGGCGAGACGTGACGCTCCAGGAGAAGCTTCAGAAGCCCTACTCCTTCCCAAAGGAGAAGACTCGGGGTATCTTTGACTGGGCTTGCTATTACGGCAAGGTTTCTCTCCCAAGGCCCAAGAGGCCGCAAGACGCCAGAAGGAGTGGGGACCCATTGTTCTGTCCCTACCACCAGATGTTGGGCCACGCCATCGAAGACTGTTATGTCTTCAAAGACATTGCTCAAGGCCTCATCGACAGGGACGAGCTCAGGATGGGAGACTATGTGGTAGCCCCGCCACGCCCCCACGTGACGGACAGCCCCAGAGCAGGAGCATATACCCTATCCATCCAGTACCAGGCGCCTGAAGATGCGGCTACCCCGGTCCCCGTCCACGCTATCTATGATGAGTACACAGAAGACCCCAAGGTGGCCCTGTGCTTTTCTGCACCAGCGGACCTCACAGACCCGGCGGCTATGGTCCAAGAGGACTACACGGCTAATCCAGCCTCCACGCCCAGCCAGGAGGAGCAAGAGGACGAGGATGCTATCCTCGAACCCGAGGGCAATGAAGACCAGGATTTTGTCGATTTGTCGCCAGCCCCGCCGGAAATTGAACATGGCGGCCAGGCCACAGTCGACGAATTGATTGAGATCAACCTCGGCACAGAAGGCGACCCCAGGCCGACCTTTCTAAGTGCTCTCATACCCCCTCGTGAGAGAGAACAATACATAAAGCTGCTACAAGAGTTCTGGGATTGTTTTGCCTGGAACTACAAAGAAATTCCCGGACTCAGCCCCGAGGTGACTCATCACATCTTGTCCATCGATCCTAAGGTGGAGCCAGTGAAACAGTCTCCCCGGCGCATGAGGCCGGAATTGATCAGCCAGATCTGCAAGGAGGTCGACAAGCTCATAAATGTCGGTTTCGTGGCAGAAAACCAATACACCACATGGTTGGCCAACATTGTACCAGTGAAAAAGAAGAATGGACAGATCAGGATTTGCGTGGACTTCCGTGACCTGAACAAAGCCTGCCCAAAAGATGACTTCCCGGTGCCTATCACCGAAGTGATGATTGATGCAACTACCGGCCACGAGGCCCTGTCCTTCATGGACGGCTCGTCCGGCTATAACCAGATTTGGATAGCCGACCATGACCGGATTCACATAGCCTTCAGATCGCCCAAGGGGATATTCCACTACAAGAGGATGCCCTTCGGCCTCAAGAACGCTGGTGCCACATATCAGTGGGCGATGACCAAGATCTTCGATGAGCTGCTATACAACAAGGTCGAATGCTACATCGACGATCTGGTCGTCAAGACTAAGAAGAGAGATGAACATTTAAATGACCTCAGGGTTGTCTTCCAAAGGCTCCGGCTATACGGGCTAAAAATGAACCCCATGAAGTGCACCTTTGGCGTGTCCAGTGGAAAGTTCCTCGGCTTCATTATCTGGCACAGAGGGATCGAGATCGACCCCTTCAAGATAAAGGCCATCCAGGAGTTGCCCCCTCCGAAGAGTCTGGGAGAGCTGAGGTCCCTACAGGGCCGTCTAGCCTATATCCGCAGGTTCATCTCCAACCTGTCGGGGCGTTGCCAACCCTTTCACAGACTCATGATGAAGAATGCACCCTTCAGCTGGGGTCACGACTGCCAGCGTGCGTTCGACCAGCTAAAAGAATACCTGAAGACCCCGCCAGTCCTGGGGGCACCTGTCAAAGGCAGACCGCTTATTCTCTACATAGCGGCTACCGAATACTCACTGGGGGCAATGCTTGCCCAGAACAATGATGAGGGGAAAGAGCGGGCTCTCTACTACCTCAGCCGGAGACTGGTGGGTGCGGAGGCCAAGTACGCTCCGATAGAGAAAGTCTGCCTTGCTCTGGTCTTCGCAGTCAAGAAGATGAGGCACTACATGCTGTCCCATGAAGTGAGCCTAATATCCAGAGCTGACCCTATCAAGCACATTCTCCTCCAGCCTGTCCCGAAGGGACGCCTTGGCAAGTGGGCCGTGCTGCTCATGGAGTTTGATATCACCTACGTGCCGCAGAAGGCCGTTAAGGGACAAGCCGTCGCGGATTTCTTCGCAGCACACCCCGTGCCCGAAGGCTCCCCGTTGGCCACCGAGCTACCCGAAGATGAGACACTGGAGGTGGATCATCTCCAACAAGCTATCTGGCAGCTATACTTTGACGGGGCTTCGAGAACAGAAGCGACCCCATCCAGGCGCGCCAAGGTACGAGCCGGAGCAGGCATCGTCCTCAAGTCGCCAGACAGAGAAGTGATGCACACTTCCTGCTGCATTAGCCAACCCTACATCAATAATGAAGCAGAGTATGAAGCTCTGATCATCGGCCTCCAGGTCGCCCTCCAAATGGAGATCAAAATGCTCCAAGTGTTCGGCGACTCGCTGCTGGTCGTCAAGCAAGTCCAGGGGCAGTTTGATGTCCGAAAACCTGAGCTGCTCCCTTATCACACTAAAGCAAAAGGGCTCATGGAGCGGTTCTACCTCCTCGAGATAGGCCATGTCGTCAGAGGGGAGAACGCACAAGCCGACGCATTGGCAAAATTGGCAAGCTCACTGGCAGTGCCTCCAGATGGATCTCTCCATATCCAGGTAATAAACCACCCCAGATGCCCAGCATGATAGAAGAAGAGCCAGAAGAAGAAGACCTAGAAGTCGCTACAGCAGAAGCCGTCAGCCTGCCTGACTGGAGAGACCCCCTGATGCAGTGGTTCAAGTACCAGTAACTACCCAAGCAAAGGGAAGAGAAAATCAAGCTAGTCAGAACCAAGGACTCTTATGAGCTCCGAAACGGAATATTATTCCGGACTGTGGCCGATGCCAAGCAGAAGCTACTCCTCCAATGCTTGTCTATTGAAGAAGCTTGGAGAGTTATGAAGGAGGTCCATGCCGAGACAGCTGGTGCACACCAGGCGGGGCCGAAGATGAAAATTGAAATCAAGAAACTTGGCTATTATTGGCCTGCAATGTTCAACGACTGCTGCGAGTACGCTAAGTCGTGTCAGAGATGCCAGGAGCATGCCACCATACCCAGGAGGCCTCCCGTGCAATTGCACCCAACCGCGCCCAGTTGGCCGTTCGCCTAATGGGGAACAGATGTTGTGGGCCCCTTACCCGCATCTTCCACAGGCTGCAAATACATTCTGGCGGCGACCGACTACTTCTCCCGCTGGGCAGAGGCTGTTGCCTTACGGGAGGTCACCGGAGAAATCGTGGTCAGGTTTGTCCGCCGCAACATTATATTCCGGTTTGGCGTGCCCGACCGGATTGTGTCAGACAACGGCAGCCACTTCCGCAACCAGAAAGTCTACCGGCTAGCAGAAAAATACAAAATTGATTGGAGGACCTCAACTCCTTACAATCCACAAGCTAATGGGCTGGCCGAAGCTTTCAATAAGACACTTTGCACTCTCCTCGCCAAAACTGTTAGCTCTAACAAAAGGGACTGGGAAGAAAGAATGTATGAAGCGCTTTGGGCGTACCGAATTGTATACAAGACCCCAACGGGCTGCTCGCCCTTCTCTCTCGTATACGGCTCGGAAGCAATCATCCCCGTCGAACTGGAGATACCGTCCCTCAGGGTCGCCATTCAGCATGGGCTTGTCCCCGAAGGGCAGACCAACACCGAGCGAAGGCTTGATGAACTCTCCAGTCTAGAAGGAAAGCGGCTCTAGGCCCAACAGAACATTCAGATCTACCAGGCCCGGATTGCACGCGCCTTTGACAAGCTTGTCAAGGAACGCGAATTCAGAAAGGGCGACCTCATCATGGTCAAGAGAAGAGACCTCATGGCTGCCAACCCTAAGGGTAAGCTGAATGAGAACTGGCTCGGACCCTACGTAGTCCAAAAAGTCTACGAAGGTGGGGCCTATGTAATCGTCAACCATCGCGGGGAAGTTCAGTTCCCGCCTCTTAATGGAAGGCACTTGAGACTGTACCACGCTCCGGCGCCCCCGTTCAATCAATAATATGACCCTCTGCCCTATTTTGGGCGGATTTGCGTGATTGATGTCCAAACAACTTGCCCACTATCCATGTTTTCAAAAAGCAAAAAAGGGGGGAAGAGAAAGGTAAAAAAAAAGAGAAGAAAAAAAAGGGGAGAAAAAAGAAGAGAGGAAAAAGAGAAGAGAAAAAAGAAAAAAAAAAGAGAAAAAAGAGAAGAAGAGAAGAGAGAAAGAAAAAAAGAGAAGAGAAGAAGAGGAAAAGAGAGAAAAAAAAAGAAGAAAAAAAGGGGAGAAAGAAAAAAAAGAAGAGAAGAAAAAAAAAGAAGTAAAAAAAAAAAAGAGGGGAAGAAAAGATACAAGAGCAAGGGAAGAGTGGAAGCCGAGAAAGGGGGAACTCCTCCCGTTTCTAGCCGTCGCCCCGTAGCCACGGAAATACTAAAAGAAATTTCTAAACAAACTCTTCTCTCCGTCCTCCCCGGGCGGTGAGTACCCCTTTGGCTCGGACCTCCCGTCCGGGTCATTGACTAAACAAACTCTTCTCTCCGTCCTCCCTGGGCGGTGAGTACTCCTTTGGCTCGGACCTCCCGTCCGGGTCATTGACTAGACAAACTCTTCTCTCCGTCCTCCCCGGGCGGTGAGTACCCCTTTGGCTCGGACCTCCCGTCCGGGTCATTGACTAAACAAACTCTTCTCTCCGTCCTCCCCGGGCGGTGAGTACCCCTTTGGCTCGGACCTCCCGTCTGGGTCATTGACTACACAAACTCTTCTCTCTGTCCCCCCCGGGCAGTGAGTACCCCTTTGGCTCAGACCTCCCATCCGGGTCATTGACTAGACAAACTCTTCTCTCTGCCCCCTCTGAACGACCAGAAAACGGTCCCTAACCGAGGCACCCCACCTGAGGCCAGTACGAGCTTTCAATATTGCGGTGGAACTAGGGAGTCGCCCGTTCGGTATGGTGGAGTGGTCCCCTCGTCCTCCCCCTGGGAAGGCGAGCACTCTCCAGTACCCTGACATGGGTCCCTGCCTGGTTCTCCCAAAGCAAATCCTCGCGAAGGCTCATACCCTGCCAATGGGTCGCAGCACAAAAAAAGGGGGAAAAGATACAAGAGCAAGGGAAGAGGAAGAAGAAGACAATATACACAGAAGAGGAGAAAAGGGGAAGAAAGGTCCCTCTGGGACGAATGCACACGCAAAGGACATGAGAGACCATAAATGTTCTACTCTATTCAGAAAGAGGATTAAACTACATGTGCTTCGGGGCATACCCCTGTGTTACAAAAGGGGGGAAAAGGAAAAGTAAGGGAGCGATGCCTAGTCAAGGCCCCTGAAGATGTCCTCGAGAGGGAGGATCCCGACGCAAGGGAAGTTCGTCATATCGCGCAGTCGGCCCCTCAATTCCTCAAGACGGGCGAACTCCGCTTCTACGGACACCATTTCAATTTCGGCGACGGCAAAGGCTTCCCTCTCTTCTGCGACCGCCCTTTCCGCCTCGGCAAGGTCAAGCTTGGCCACAGCGAGGTAGCCCTCTAGCTTTTCGATCCGACTCTTGAGGGAGCGGACGCTGCCCTGGCCTTTCTCCAAGGCCTTCCCATGGCGCTTTTCATCATGGCGCCGTGCCTCCAAGACCTGCAAATATTCGTCGCTTGGGCATCTAGCGCGGCGCGCGCGTCGGGAGCCTAGGTCTCGAGGAACTCGCGACGCTTCACATACTTCAGCAACAGCAGAACCCGCCGCGACCACTCCTCCAGTGGGCAGCCCAGCACTTGTAACGCCCCGGTCAGCTGCGTCACTATAGTGTGTACCTCCCGGTATGATAAGGAAAGGTCGGCAAATAGCATCGTCCGCAGCGTCACCAGCATTTGATGGACTGGCGCCTCTGACGAGGTGTGACTGACCGAAGGCATGGCTGGGGGAGTAAATTCACGGTGCTGTCCACCTCTGCCCACAGATCAGCGTTCACCGCGGCCGAAGAAGATGGAAGAGCAAGAGTCAAGAGCCTGGCCGGCGTGCCTCGACAGAAGACCCTTGGCCAGCCACTGCCGAGGGAGTGGACAAGACCATTGCCGAAGCCTCCGGCACTCCCGTTATTTGGAGCTCCCCTGCCCCCTCTGCCTCCGCCTGGCTCGCTTCTGCCACTACTTCAAGGGGGAGGGGTGCAGGTGCCGCTGCTTCAGCTAGAGGAGGAGCTTCGAGCAAAGCCAGACCCGACGCCATCACCCACTAACTTTTCTCTCGCATCTGGGGCCCCTCCAGATGTGCACGAAGCCCCTCGAATATCTGTCTCAAGAGAGGGTCCTCCATCTCGGCCGGCAGCCTCGGAAGGGGTGGAAGTGGAACCAGCAGGTGAGGGACGCCTCCCGCCTGCACGAGCATGGCAAGAGTCTCCACCTCCGGAACAGATGCCGGAGTCGGTCCCCCCGCTAGTGGCTGACCGGTGATCGGCCTCCGCTTGGCGATTGCCTTGCGAGAGCGGCCAGGCATCTTCCCGGTCGTCGGCACCACCTACCCACATGAAATACGGTTAGCCGCCCGTCGCCGAGAATAAATTACGCAAGGACGAGAAGTGGGAAGAGCCATAAAGCCCCGCTTACCTCGGTCACCGTGAAGGCGCGGTCTTCGGGCGCAATCTCTCCTTCCTCCAGAGGCTCGTCTGCCGCTTCAGAAGCACTTGAAGTCCATGCGGCCGACTCTTGCTGAAGAGCCTCGAATAGAAGGGCTAGTTTGCCCGAGCCCACGTCGACCCCCACCTGACGGTCGATCGGTGCAACTGGGGTACCCTTTTCCACAGCCTCCGGCAAGTTAAGCCCCTGAAACCCGGAATTGACAAGAAAAGATCGTTAGGTAAATACGAAGGAGAGGAAGGAGCCAGCCCAAGCAAGCTCACACTTACAGCAGTCTTCCCCATAAAGCTCGGGGAGCCAGCAAGTAAGGGGGCCCTGAAGACCGGCTCGGGCGGCTCCGATGCCCCGGACACGCCTTCGTCAGGAGCCGCTTCATCGGAGGAGTAATTGTAGTCTACCTCTTCGCCCGATGATGATTCGACCGCCGCAAGTTCTCCCCTTGCCGGCAAAGGGGCTCCACTTCGAGGTCAATGGCCGGCGCACCCTCCCTTGGGCTAGATGAGGCTAGTACGCCGGACTTCAGCCTCCTCCTCACATATAGACGCGTCGTCGGGAGTTGCACGCGGGGCCCGAATAGTCCAGCGACTGCCTCTGCTGTGCCTGTCACGAAGAAGAAAAGGGTGGATTACATCAAATCCAGTCGGCTCCTAAAGAACAAAGAAGTCGTTTAGGCCGACAAAGACAAATACCCTCTTCGGCCCCTACAGCCCGGGATGACCCACGGGCTTCCTCGACGGGCAAAACCTTCTCGGGAGTTGCAGCCCTGCCCTTGCCCGGGATTGACACGGGCGCCGGTTCCTTTGTGCCGCCCGTAAAAAAGAAACGCATTGTCGCCATACGAGAGTGCGAGGCCAACCCAGGAGGCAAATCGATCACGGACGACGCAGGCGGCCCATGAACCTCACCAGCTTTGTGACTCGGCCCAGTCTGGGTAGCTTCAAATTCCTCAAAAGATAGGATAGGGGCCACCGGAGGGGCTACCGTCGGAGCCGGGGATTCCTCAGCCCGCCTCCGCTTTGCCGCTTGTGGCCCGGCCACCCTGGCAGCAGCCAATGCCTCCTTAACAGGCGACTTTGCTCGGGACCTTCCCTTGGCCTGCGGTGAGGGAGCCGGGGCCGCCGCCAGGATCGCCTTTTCTATGACCGCGGCTTCACCCATGTCAGGCGTGGGCACAGGAACTGGCTCCCCCGCGTGAGGAACAGGTGTGGGCACGGGCTCTTTCATAGGAGCTGAGACAAAAGAAATATTCAAGCGTCAGGGATCTGCTCCAAGATGAAAATAAAAAAGGGGGGAGACTTAAAAGACACGGCGATAGTCGAAGGTACTGACCGGCAGGTTGGCTGGGCTCGGGTCGGGTAACCTCGAATTCCTCAAAAGAGGGGACCCGTGGCGCCGAAGGAACGGCGGTCGGGGACTCGGCCGCCTCTGTTTTTCTCCACTTCGTGTCCCGCTGCTTGGCCACCTTTGCGGCGTCCACTGCTTTCTTCACGGGAGATTTTGCCCGGGGCCTCTTCGCTGCCTTGGACAGAGGAGCCGCAGTCGGGGCCAGTGGCGCGGCTTCAAAATATGCATGCTTCTGCACAAGCCGAAGGAGATTCTGGTACGTGGCCATTTGCACGCTATCGGGGTGGTCTGTCAGAAAGGAAAAGAGAAAGAACAAACACGCATTCATGATTAGCATCCAACTATCTGCCAAGGCCGCAATGATAAGAGACGAAGACAAAAGAAGAGAAAGAGATCAAGTACCGTGAGGGCCAGTATACAGTCGCAGTGTAATCGGCCAGTAGTTCAGGGATGGCTCTTCATCCCGACGTGCCGCCACTCGAACGAGCCAGCACACATCCTCGATCTTCTGGCACCGGTCCATAAGACTGGCCAGGTCCGCGTGCTTCTTCATGGAAAGGTGGCAGAAGAGGCTGAAGTGGTCTATGCCCCACCCGTCAGCATAATAGTACGGGATGTGCAGGCGCTTGCCTAGGATGGAGGCCCTCTGATCTTCGATCTTCAGTCCGTTCACCCGGAGAAGGACGTATAGCCACGTGGTGTCCTTATAGTTCTCGGGCTTCCTCTCCTCCCGCCTCATGAATGTGCGGTATGGGCAGAGCGTATCTCTCTCCGGATGCCAGCTCTAGGCGGGAGTCCCCTCTTCCTCTATAGGGAACGGATAATTGATGAGGTCCAGGCGGTCGCTCCCTACCCGGCACAGATCCCTCAGCGTCTTATGATAGTTGTCCTTCACCACTGGAGGCAACTCTACTTTCGACGTTGGCCTCTTATCCCGGGCTTCCCAACGAGCTGCCATATATGCCGCCACCTCCTTCTCCTATTTGTTTTTGAGCCGAAGAAGATGATCGGGCTCAATGTCAAGTACCGGCACCGTCTGCCTACTGAGGAACCTCCTCTCGGCCCCATCCCAACAGTGGTCTTATGCAACCGATAGAAGGCCGTCCGGGCGTTCCACCACTTTATGTAGTCTTGGGTCACTCGGGGAATGCGACCCGGGGCCGGCACCCTGAAGGAGGCAGTGTCCGCCCGGTGAAAAAAATCCCACCAGCTCTTAGCATGCTCAGCAACTGAACTTCCCCGGACGTTCCGCGAAGGCAGGCCGAACTGTGCATGATAAATAGGCATATGCTGGTCATACCCGAAGTTGCGACCAAACCGGAAGGGATAATACGGTTCCAGCAGCACATTATCCCCCTTCCTAAACACCAACACGCTCGGGCGAATGGATAGCGCCCAGTCCCTCAGCTCCGGTTCCAGCAGCGGGCGGACCACATTCTCTTGGCTGATGGGGTGGACGTACTTCTCCACCTGATCGTCCTTACACTCCCTCTTATTGTTCACCAGAGGGCTAGAGTGCGCGGCCAACGTCCAGAAATGAATGGTGCCAGCCGCATCCCGGGGAACCGTTGTCAACCGGCCCCGAATATCAAACATCCGCATGGAGGTAGAAGCCGGCTCTGCACTGGCGAACTCCAGCATCCTCGGTATTAGTTCCTAATCCTGGAGAACTCGCGGGGCGAACTCGGGGAACAGCGAGCAAACCCACGCGTTGAAGAAATGTAGTGGGCACACATACCGGGCCTGCCTCGGAAACTGATGGGTGCTGATATCTCCCAGCGCCTTGTAGATCAAGCAAAGGGTTGCCGGGCACAGTGACAGCTTGATACCCCATGCCATCTGACATGCCGGGTAGATGGCATCCGGCCGGATCACTGTCTCATCCCCGTACGGCATGGCAAATGAGCACAGCCAGTACGTGAGATAGGCGGCACAGTGAGTCTGTGGGTCGACACCCATCGGGTTGGTCCCGCTCCGACGCCCCCTGGAGGGGATCTTCACGCCGAGCTTAGGCTTCGCACGCTTCTTGGGGGCAACGGCGGTGCCGACGCACGGGAATTCCTCGTACTGCTTCAGCCCATCATAAAAATATTCCAGCCACAGGGGCATGCGCACCCTCTTCCTGTCCCCGCGGGCGGGCTGCTTTCTCTTGTGCGACAACTGGTACAGCTCCCGGTACGCCTTCATCAGGTACCGGTATGAGTACCCAAGAGAATAATAGCCATCCCCGTTAGTCTCATCCTTGATTAGATCGGGGAGGCACACTTCTTCATAAGGCTCCCCGTCAATGGGCAAGCCACTCAGCTGACTGAGACTCCATAAGTCAAGAGAAGTCTCGCCCTCTGCCGTGTAGAAGGTGTTAGTCTCTGCGCTGAATACCTCTATCATGCCGCAACAGAGACCCTTGGAGATGGGGTAGCCATACCGGGAGGCGTATACGCTGTGGTAGATGCCGGCCCGAACCAGCAGTGGGGCGTAGTTGAACAGTACATATTCAGTGAACTCCACTGCCCCTTCCCGGAAACTGTGAGCGTCTTGAAGCTTCAGCTCCCCGAACCAGCCCAGTGATAGTTCATACTTGAATCTGATGGCCAAGCAGTCCAAGACGAAGGGTTCCTCCCTGTAACCTCATTTCAGGGGAGCCAAGAACAAACCAAATCGGGGCGGCTCGCCCTGCACCTTCCCTGTAGACATATCCCACTTTGCTGGTGTAAATTGAGGGGCCCGCACTAATTTGTCTTCAGCCGGCAGCACTCCCTCAATACCCAAGACCGACTTCCATTCCCGGGCTTCTCCCACCAGATACATCGGAATGCTCCTGGGGACGCTGTACAATAGACTGTCCCGGACATGCAGGATGGCCCGCTCGACGGCTTTTATAGTGCGAAAGTCTCGCCCCTCTCGGGAGCGCAGGTGCTTCAGGAATCGAACAAGATGCCTATCCTTCGGGAAGTCTTTCTTGTACTCCCCGGTGGCCCGATCAAAGGTGAATCCGCTGTCAACTCTGGCAAGCCGGCCGAAGTCCATGCTCTCCCGGTCGGACCCCGACGACTCTGCCAAGGCAGCTATTTCCGCATGTTCACGGTCCAGATCCTCCACATTGAGCCAAGTGACCGCTGGCACGGGACCCCGCGGAATGAGGTCGGCACCGACAGCAGCAGCAGGGGCAGAAGAGCCACTTGGGGTAGCCATTTGTCTGTAAAGATACACAAATCAAAGGTCAGAATAAGCCACATGCAAAAGGAAATGAAAGACTGTAAAGGGGCTTTACTACAAGACAAATGAATAAGATGTTGCCAATTTCTGACGAAATTTCGGCAGAGTTTCCCCTAGGCCAGAGGCATAAGGGAAAACACGGGTGCACGCCCACAAGGAGTGACGGCCCCAACAAAGTCATGGTGGGCCCTGAGAGGCAACACCAGAAGTCCGCCGGTCAAAGGAGCCCTCTTCCTTAGCTAAAAAATCCCCCTTGGCCCTTGGCCGGTACGCTCCCCTCCATGCCTTCACCGGCACGGTCGCCAGGCAACCTTGCCCGGCACACCCTGGTGCCCTCCTTCGCCGGCACAACCCTGCTGAGGCTTCACCGGCACACCCGCCAGCATGCCTCACCGGCACGCCCTAGCAACTGCTTCGCCGGTACGCCCCGTGGCGAACTCCTTTCGCCGGCACACTACTCCATTAGGCTTCCCCGGCACGAGCCCCTGATGGCTTCACCGGCAAGGTCCCAGCGCCTGCTTCACCGGCACGGTCCAGCGCCTGCTTCACCGACACAGCCTAAGCCTCTTCCCCGGCACACCCAGACCACCCGTCCCCCCGCCCACTTACACCCTGCGTTCCCCGGCACGCCCTTGAGGGGTCTTCCCCGGCACACGCGGTGAGGCCTCTCTGGCACGCCCGTCTGGGTCATTCCCCGGCACGCTTGTGCCCTATGCTGCCCGGCACACTCCGAAGGCGTTTCCCCGGCACACCTTCAAACGCTTCCGCCGGCACACTCAGCAAACGCCCCCTGGCACGGTCGAGACCTCCCTCCCGCCGGTGCTATCGGTGGTGGCCGACGGCAAGGAAAAGAGGGGAAGAAAAGAGAAGAATAAAAAAAAGGGAAGGGGAAGAGAATGAGAAAGGGAGAGGGAAGAGATAGGGAGATGGAGGTGGAGAGGGCTAGGGCCCCCGGCCGCCGAACACGGTAAAAAAAGAGGGGAAGAGAAAGAGAAGGGAGAAGAAGGAAGATAAGAGAAGAGAAGAGAGATGGGGGGCCTCCAGCCTCCCACGGTGGCGCCCTCACCCGGTAGGAAAGACGACGCCGACGGCAACGAGGGTGGCAGAGCGGCGTCCGGCGCCGGAGAAGAAAAGAGAAGAAGAGGAATAGGGGGGGTTCGCTCGGTCACCAAAGAAAGAGAAGGAGAGGGGGGGAAATGGAATTCGAAAGGGGGGTGGCCCGTTCGAGCCACCCCCGCCCCCTTTTATAAGGCTATAAAAAAAGGGAGAAGAGAAAAAGGAAAAAAAAAGGAAGAAAAGAAAGAGGGAGGGAATGAGAAAAGAAAAAGAGGAAGCAAGAAAAGAAAAAAAGAGAAATAAAAGGAGAAAATAAAAGAATGGGAAGCATGAGTATATGTAAAATATTAAATAAATAAATATATATATGTACCTACACATATGCCTACACTTACATACTCGTCCACTCACGCATGTGAAGGAGTAGGTCAGTAACGCACAACAATAAGTGTCTCTGGGGAAACATTCCATCCCCGTAATCCTAGTTGGACGAACGTCTGCAGAAGCAAAGACGACTCTACCCCTGTAACTTTACCCCGGCAGTGGCACTATTACCCTGCCGACAAACGAGGCCTTTCTTGGCACGTCGCCTCGTGCCTTAGCCACCCGCATCACACAATATTGCCATTACGGACCCTACGTCCGAATCGGCATAAATTCTACCCTTGCGCTGGCATTAGCCCCTTGCCAATGAATAAGTCCCTTTCTGGCGCAAGGCCTCGTGCCCTAGCCACCCGCTCCACACAATATTGCCATTACGGAGCCTATGTCTGAATCGGCACGAATTCTCCCGTTGCGCTGGCATTGTCTTCGTGCCAACGAATGAGCCCTACCTTCCGGCGCAAGGCTTCGTGCCCTAGCCGACACTCGCATATTCCTCGCTTGTCAAAAAAAAGAAAATAAAATAAAATGGGGTTAAAAAATAGAGATATCCCGCCGGACTTGCCCCTACACAGGGACAAGGTTAAAAATGGCAACAACCCGGCTGTGGCGAAAACCCGAAAGGGCGCTACAGGCAAAATTGGGTACCCCGTCGCGTGAAAACCCGAAAGGGCGCGTGGGCAAAAGCAAGAGGGAGCCGGTACCGGTGAAAACCCGAAAGGGCGCTTGTATCGGTAATGTGGTTCAAAAAAAAAGAGAAAGAAAAGAACAGAAGAGACAACAAGCCAGGTCAGCTCCCGACTCCCCGTCGGCACTGACAAAGAGACTAAGAGACGACAAACCAGGCCAGCGCCCGGCATCCCGTCGACACTGACGAAGAGACCAAGAGACAACATGCTGCTTCAGTTCCCGACACCCCGTCGGCACTGATGAAGAGACCAAGAGACAACACAAACTGTTTCAGTCCCCGACACCCCGTCGGCACTGATGAAGAGAACAACATGCCGTTTCAGTTCCCGACATCCCGTCGGCACTGATGAAGAGACCAACAAACTGCTTCAGTTCCCGACAACCTGTCGGCACTGATGAAGAGACCAAGAGACAACAACTGCTTCAGTGCCCGACACCCCGTCGGCACTGATGAAGAGACAACAAATTGCTTAAGTCCCCGGCACCCCATCGTCACTGATGAAGAGAACAACATGCCGCTTCAGTTCCCGACACCCCGTCGGCACTGATGAAGAGACCAACCAGCTGCTTCAATGCCCGACACCCCGTCGGTACTGATGAAGAGACCAACAAGATGCTTCAGTGCCCGACACCCCGTCGGCACTGATGAAGAGACCAATAGGCTGCTTCAGTTCCCGGCATCCCGTCGGCACTGATGAAGAGACAAAGAGACCCACATATGCTGCTTCAGTCCCCGGCGCCCTGGCGGTGCTAACGAAGAGACCAAGAGATCAACAAACCAGACCAGCCACCGACACCCTATCAACAACGTCAACAAAAGAGAAGAGACGAGTACACCCGCGGGCACCGCCCGGCTCATTCTTCGCCCGCGCTACCCGTGGGCGGGGGGCATTTGTGGACACCAAAAATTGCACACCCAAATATCACACCCGGCCTCGCGTCAACACCGGCACCGAGTGAAGAAGCCCGGGAGAGACTGATCGCCCGGGCTCCCCAAGTATGCATACTACTGTGAGACCGTCTCCGGAGTCACGACATTGAAGAGAAACCAATCACCAAGAGCCCCACAATCCATGGGCCTCGAAGAAAATTAGCTGTGCCACGATTCATGTCCATAACGGGCTCAGAACGGGCTCAAAAGCACGCCCCACGGGGCTTCAGCGGCACAGCCCTTCAGGGGCTTCAGCGGCACGCCCTTCAGGCCGCTCAGCGGCACAGCCCGTTAAGGGGCTTCAGCGGCACAGCCCTTCAGGGGCTTCAGCGGCGCGCCCTTCAGGCCGCTCAGCGGCACGCCCTTTGGGAGCTTCAGCGGCACAGCCCATCAGAGGCTTCAGCGGCACGCCCTTCAGGGGCTTCAGCGGCACGCCCTTCAGGCCGCTCAGCGGCACGCCCTTCGGGAGCTTCAGCGGCGCGCCCTTCAGGCCGCTCAGCGGCACGCCCTTCGGGAGCTTCAGCGGCACGCCCATTAGAGTCTTCAGCGGCACGCCCATTTGGACTCCCAGCGGTACGCCTGTCGGCTCTTCTGCGGCACGCTTGTTCAGCCCGCCAGCGGCACAGCGTAAGGCTTTTTCAACGGCAGACGACGTGGTGCCCATGCCCTACGCATTCTTGGCGTGCAGCAAGCCGTCCGAGGTGGCAGTCGATGACTGGGCCACGTAGCCTACCCCACTGACAGCCAGGACAGGAGCAGGTCAAACCCATCATCACAGTCGGCTTCCCGCCTTCGACAGCCGTGCTCGAAGTCCCCGGTGGCTGGTGGTATAAAAGGCCTCCTGTTCGACAAAGGAAGGGGGTTCCCTGGGAAGAAAAGGAGCACACACACAGAAGGCACAGAGGAATACACCCAGAGAAGAGAGAAGAGAAGAAGAAGAAGAGGCATCCCGGCGTGAGCTTCCTCCGACGGCCACCAGGAAGAGAGAGAGTAAGAGAGTGGGAGAGTTAGATGTAGCGGGGGGGAGCGGAGAAGGAGGGTGGACGATCGTCCCCACTTCAACTCCGTTCTCTCCCCTTCCATGGGTTTCCCCATTCTCCTCCTCCTGTTCTGTCTTTCTTCGGGGTTTCCCCCTTGCCCACAGCCCTGTATTGGGCACTTGCTTTTGTAATATGTTTGTAGGGCCACGGCCCTTGGTCTCCCACGAATGAAAAGAATCGCCCTCCATGGGCCTTTCCTGCTATTTCTGTTGGTTTGCTCCCGCCTTCACAATGCATGCAGTGTGTTTCCCGTGTTCTCCGTTCTCCGGTTTCTTTCGAGTCACCGTATCAATGTGACGCCTCCCCTTCGAAGCCTGGCCTTGTGGGTCCTTCACTCGTCTTCTGTAGACCCTTCCTCCTTTTCTTGAACAACCTGCAACCCCCCCCCCCACACACACATTTAGCTCAGCTGGCCCTCAGCGACACACCCAATTGGCTCTCAGCGGCACACTCAGCTGGCCCCTCAGCGGCACACCCAGCTGGCCCTCAGCGGCACACCCAATCGGCCCTCAGCGGCACACCCATGGCGGCCCCTTTGCCGACACACCCTTTGAGGCCCTTAGCCGACACACCCATGCTCCCTTCAACGGTACGCCTTGGCCAACCCTCAGCTCACCCTATCCAGTATTAGAAGTCCTCCGTTCATTGTCGGCTCCGGGCTTTCCGAGATTCCATAAAGGTGTTGCTGCCCTCGGGCGCCCACCTCCAGTTTTTGGGTTCTGCCATTCCATGTGGGCGCGTTCCCTTTATCTCCCTTACGCCCCGGGTCAAGGGGAGATGCTGTCGAAATTTTGTGAGAAAATAACAAAACATTAAAAGAGGCAAAAGGAAGCATCAAATGAATAGAATAATCAATGAACCTTCCAACTAATCAAGCCACTGCCGGCACCATGACGAGAACCGAACTGATTAACTGCCTGGCACCCCGAACGTCCGACTCGCAAGAAAAGAGGCTGAACCGAGCAAAATGGAAACAAGGGGGAAGTTTATATAAAATTACATGGAAATTAAAACAAGAAGAAAAGAAAAGCCTTAAGATAAAAAATTTGAAGACTGACTGAACCTCCACCATCACGCCCTGATTGGCCCTTCAACGGTGCACTCTAATCAGCTTCCAGTGGCATGATCACCTCACCCTTTCACCGGTACGCCTCCCCTGGCCATCACCGTTGCAGCCTTCAGCGGCACACTCCTTGTTGCCTCCCAGCGGTACGCCCCCCATTTCCCTTTGTCGGCACACTCTCCTGCTTTCAGCGGCACACTCCTTTCAACCCAGCGGTACACCCCTATTACCTTCCCCGGCACACTCCTCTCAGTCTCCAGCGGCACACCCCCCCTTGTTACCTCCAGCGGTACACCCTTATTGGCCTCAGCGGTACACCCCTTTAAGCTCCAGCGGTACGCCCCTCGTTACCTCCCTGGCACGCCCACGCACTCAATAAACGAATAAACCAGCAAAAGGAGAGAACCCAACGACCAGCGAATCTTAAGCGCGTCCACAGCGCCATCGTCGTGGCCGTCGAGTAGCCCACTCTAGCGACCACCCTTGTGGATAGCCAGCCTCGTGCTTCTACACCAATAGTGACCCAGCACGGGTCTCAATCCTTGGGCCCCTGGCTTCGCCAGCACCCAACACGGGCTTCCATCCCTAGCTCTCTGGCACAACATTATCAATGAGCCATATAAGCATCAAGCATCGAGTCCCAGTCATGCTAACTCTTAACATGGGGAGCAAGCTCTAGGTACTCCGCATTCCACCACCAGATACAAGAGCCAAGCCTTGGGTCTCTACGACACCAGCTCCTAATACGGGCTTTGAGCGCTGGGTCTCCGGCACAACATTACTAGCGACCTGCGAGGGGCATCAGGTCCTGGCTTTTGGCCACCTCAACTCTTAATACGGGCGTCAAACCCTGGGACGTGGCCGACTCAACACCCGGTACAAGCTTCCATCCCCGGGTTCCAGCTTCATCAATACCCAAGATGGGCTTCTAGCCCCAAGTCCCAGCTTCATTAACACCCATCATGAGCTTCCAGCCCTGGGTCCCAGCTTCATCAACACCCATCATGGGCTTCTAGCCCCGGGTTCCAGCTTCATCAACACCTGAGATAGGGTTCAAGCTCTAGGTTCTAGTTTCATCAATACCCAAGAGGGCTTCTAGCCCCGAGTCCCAACTTCATCAACACCTATCATGGGCTTCCATCCCCAAGTTTCAATTTCGTCAATACCTAAGATAGGCATCCAGCCCCTGGTCCTAGCTTCATTAACATCTGGGACATGACTTCCAGTCTCGGGTCCTAGCTGCATCAACACACAAGATGGGCTTCCAACCCTAGGTTCCAGCCTCATCAACACCCAAGATTGGAGTCCAGCTTTGGGTCCCAGCCTCATCGACACCCAAGACAAGCTTCTGGCCCCGAGCCCTAGCTTAATCAACACCCTATACGGGTGTCAACCACTGGGTCATCACTACTCTGGCTTCATCGACTTCTAACAGGGGCTCTCAGCCCTGGGTTCTAGCCTCATCGACATCCAACACAGATGCTAAGTCTCATGTCCTCGGAATCTTATAATGGGTGTTGGATCGAGAGGACGGTCAAGCTAGAGGGGGAGAGGGTGAATAGGTTGACCCTTTAAAATTCTATGCACGATCACACTTGAAATATAGTGCAGAATGATAGAGATATGATCAACAACTAAACAACAAAGAGAATCGAGCCTAATCAAACATCTAACGAGAGGAGAATGTTCAGAGAAAGCAAACCACAAGAGAACACAATTTTAAGGTGGTTCGGTCTCCCTGTGGAGACCTACGTCCACCTCCCCACTTAACCAGTGAGGAACCCTGCTGAGCTTTACAGCTTTGCTAAACCAAGGAAGTAATTCCTCTACACTGCTGACTACACCAACAGAACACAACGAGGAACGAATCCTCAGATCCGCTGTCAAACAGCTTGAAGGCAATCTACCTTGACACCCCTGATCTCAGCACAGTCCACTGGATCAGAATCACCCTCTCTTCACTAAATCCAGTAGAAGAGATGGGTACAATGTTCAATAACAAGAAAAAAAATGAAAAGATAAGAAATCACACTTCAGCACTTGGACACAGCGGAATTGGAATCACCAATAGAGAGATCCATGCGCATGAGGTTCAACCCTTGAATCTCCTCCGTCTGGAATGTAGAAGAGTCTTGGTGGCGCGATGATCTTCTGATCTAATTTTTTAGCAGCCTTCGTCCAGTTCTTCTCTCAGCCTCACTCCCGTTCTACTCTCTGCCGCTTTTCAGTTCTGCTCTCGGCTGAACCTATTTTGTGGTCTTCCCGCGCACAAAACAATTCACGTGAGGCAGGTGGGCCACCACCCTGATTTCCTGGTTATCCTCATGATTGCTCACGTGGGGAACCTTCTGGAGTGGTGGAAGGTACGAAAGCTTATCCGCTTGTGGCTGATGTGGCAATTGACGACTGAAGGTGTGATCCACTTAACACGCTCAGCAACTGGAATTAGATGGCGTCAACCCTCTTGCTCCAAGGAGTTGACGCAGCCTTCAGATATCTTCTTCCTACGAAACTCAAGTCTGATGCGTTGACTCCATCAGCCAGCTGCGTTAACGCATCGGTAATCCAGTGATCAAGGTCTTCGGCAGATAGACGTGCTGCGTCGACGCTGCTAATCCATAGCGTTGATGCAGTGGTGTTCCAGAGCTGAATGTATATCAGACTCAATTGCTGCGTGGACGCTGTCTTGCAATGGCGTTGACACACTGCAGTATTCCCGTGAGCTATGGACTCTGCCTAATTAGCTACTGTGTCGACGCTGCTGTAGCATGGAGTTGACGTAGCCAGGTGAATCTCTGAAATCCTCTTCAATTGAAGCGTGGACGCATTGAACTCCCAGCGTCGACCCTGTTACTTTATTGCATCAAAAAGAAATTGTATGAAAGTATTACTGAATCAATATTATAATCAACATTTTTGAGTTGAATGCTACATTCACACTTCATCGTTGTCATCATCAAAACCAGGGGCACAACAATGGGGAACGAGACAGGGCTAGCTGGCTACCAGGAGGAGATCGCAGTCCCCTCTAGGATCGCGACCAGAACGCGGCCCCTGGGGGAACCGCGATCTGAATTGTGCACCCGAGCCACCGCCATGTCCTATTGGATTTTCCAGCGTCTCCCTTAGGGATTTGCTATTCCACGTGGATTATAAGATTCACGTGGGGCATCGGTGCGTTGGCAGTCCATCCCGCCGCATGGATTATGGGGTCCATGTGCGAAGCCCCTTGATGGGAATCAACACCGAGCCTGTACCTTTTTTATTATATTTATGTCCTTTTAGTTTGTGTTTATATCCTTGGGAAAGTATGTACGCAAATGTAAGGCTTTATAAGCCAAGGAGTCATTCCCATGGATTGTGTGGGTTTTTATGCAATTATGCAGTAGGACCAGCAAGGGGGCCCTCAGCCCTTTCCCATTGGTCCATGTCACCATGTGGGCCTGGTCAACCTTCCTAGGTGGACATCTAGAATGGTGGGCTGGTCATATGGACATATGTGTTTAAATGGGTCAACATTCTAATAGGTTGGCCACCTACCCCATTCAACTTACACATGGTCAATGGTGCACCCCCTTCCCCTTGAATTTTTTATTAGTTTTTGTGTGATATTCATACCTCATCCCAGCTCTTCAATCCACACCCCTAGATCCAAGGGTTGAGGATGGATTTGGTTGGAATCATATATAAGCTTGTATTTTTATGAGAAAAGCAATGAAAAATCAAAATTTTGTGAAATCCAAGAAGGCTTCTTGCGCCCCCCTTCCTCTCTCCTCCTGGTTTCCTCTTCTCAAACCCCCATTCTAGAGTGTATCAATCTTCCATCTCCCCCTCTCAACTTATGATCATCACCGGTGCCGCCGCCGCCGCCGTTCGTGCCGCCTTCGAGCCGCCGCGAAACCGTTCTTGGTGTTCTGTCCTGCTGGACAGAGGTCTCTTCCCGAACTTTCTGCTATCAGCCACGGCCTCTTCGTGGTCTGCAATTTTTATGGTGTGTTCTTCCCTTGTATCCCAAGATCCACCTAAATTTTCACGCCCAAATTCCATCGTTTAGTATTTTCCCATTTTCGTGCATCTTTCATTCCTAGTTCTGTTTTGTCTCTGTCTACAGTGACAGCAGCCCTGTGTTTCCCACCTCCGGCCATCTTTTTAATTTGTCCAAACCCTCCCAATTTTACTGGGAGTTCTGTCCATCACCCCCTACATACACAAATTTTATTAATTTTTTATCAGCCTTCTATCTATTTTTAGAAATTCGTGTTCTTCCTCAGCTACAGTGTTGTCAGCCAGATTCCAGATCCGACCCACTGCTAGTGCAAAAATCATAGAAATTCGTAACCTTCCCCAAATCCAGATCCAAAAATAGTCCTGGTTTCGTAGCTTGATTTTCCACAACGTTTCTGAAGAACACAATCCCAGATTCGGACGTCTACCTCACGGTCAAAGGAAATCCACAGGAAAGTTCCCTGCTAGTCTGAGAGTTCAGACACTGTACAACAGCAACCTTCAAAATTCGCCAATCAGAAGTACAGGCTTGATTATTTTCTGTAATCACCTTGGGTTGAAGCCCTTCAAAGCATCTTTCCAACGGCGCCAGGTTTGTCGTATTCCGACGTCGGGGCTGATCGCAGCGTCCGTTCTCGCCGGAGCGCGCGTCGGAAAACAGAACCGGCAGGTCCGTGGCCGGTTATTCCGACCGGTGCCGATCGGAGCCGCCCGGCCTCCGGCCGGCGAACCAGCGTGCCGCCAGCCCGGGGAACGCTTCCCTAAGTGTTCCCACTACAGCGGTGTCACCGGGTCCCACTCGACCCCTCCGGACAGCACGTGGGCCCCACCGTCACTAGTTCGGGTGCTGTCGAAGAGACGCGAGAAGCCGCCCGTCAACCCGAATTCGGTCCTCCCGGGCCCGTTTGTGTAGCCCTTTACCTCCCTGCGTGGAGTGGGCAGTAATTCATTTGCTGTAATATGGTGTATTAATAGTCCCGGGAGTACGAGTTTCGGCCGGGTCCGTCGTCCCCACGCCGAGCGCGTGGAGGTATCGTCCTCGCTCCTTACTTGGCATTTTACTTAATTTCATATATGTTTGTTTATGCCGCTGCTAGAGAGCATGTGTAGGGATATCTAGCTCGCTTTATCTATTCATTACCGCTGCTGCGAGAGAGTGCGACACCATCCCGTGACCCGATCCGGGCACACGAGAGAGCCGATCACCCTAGCTCATTGCCGGTTTCTCAACCGCGCACGTCCGACGCTTCCCTTGCTAAGGGACAATCGCGAGCTTGTCGTGTCCGTGGTCTCGTCCCGCATCAATTTGGTATCAAAGCAAGTTGAGTCTAGGGTGTCAAAAAAAAGTGTCATTCATTAGTCATTTACGTCTAAGTCATGTTTAGGGTCATCATTGTTTTAAAACAAACAAAAAAAAGTGTCTTTTGCATTGCATCCCAATAACCCGATATATCAAAAGGTGTTGTCCGAACGTTAGGCTACGCCTATCGGGAAGGTCGCACACTTGCGCGAGTGATCTTCGGATCGATTAACTCCGCCACGTGCCGAGTTTTGGTTACGTCTAGGTGCATCATCTTGTAGTGTGCATTTGCCTTAGTCGGTGTCTCCTACTCCGTGTCTTGCATGCCCACTCGACGAGGTACTCAATACTCACCCCCACCACCACCTATGGCGGAATCCCGAGTCTATAGTTCCAATGAAGTGGCCACATTGTTCCGAACTCTTGTGGGGAAAATGGATGGGTTAAGTGAGCGCATGGATGAGTTAAGTACTCGAGTGGATAGGATGGAAGGAGTGAGTACCCGAGTGAATGGCCTAGGCACCCGCCTAGAAGAGAGGATGAAAGCCGTAGAGGATAGGGCCGCTGGGTCGAACCAGTCCGTTCAAGGATTGGTCGGGAGAGTTGCCGCACTAGAGAGAGGTCCAGCCAAGGCACCACCGATTGCCCCAGTCCAAGCACCCGTCCCACCTATACAAGGTCAACCGGAGCCAGGTCAACAACCCGTGACTCCAAGGGTTCAAGGGATAGCTAATAGGAGGCACGAAGTCCCCGAGGTGCATGACTATGAGTCCGAAAATGAGCATCGGGGGCATGGTCGTGATTACCGCCCTACACGGCGTACCCACGACCAAGATATGGATGAACGGGCCATTTGGACCGTTCGGGCCGACCCTCCCACCTTTGACGGGTCCTTGGACCCAAAGGTCTATCTTGATTGGGAGGCTGGTATGGACTGATATTTTGAGTGGTTCGAGATGTCGGACCAACGAAAAGTCAAGTACGCCAGGATGAAACTTTTAGGCCAAGCACAAACCTATTGGAGGAACATGGAGAACCTATTGTTTCATCGTCAAGAACCCCCGATCGATACATGGCCCGATATGAGGGAGAAGCTTAGGAAGAAGTACCTCCCTACCTCCTACCGCCAGCGTCTTATAGAGAGGTGGCAAAGTCTCACCCAAGGAGACCGGTCCGTCTCTGATTACATCGCCGAATTTGATGAATACTACTTGCGATGTGATGCCACGGAGGAGGATTCCCTTACCGTCTCTCGGTTCCGGCGTGGTCTACGCCCACACCTACGGTATGAGCTTCTCCACCGCAAGGTGGACAAGATGGAGGATGCTTATCAAGTTGCTCTCGAGATGGAGAAATTCGAGGGTGAGGTCGAGTCTATTCCCCGGTGGAGCCCCGCTCCTCCCCGTAGTGACTCCCGTGGCTCCTTAGGTTCATACCCGAGGGGACCTATGGCTCGTCCACAGGAGCCCGTCCGTCAGGAGCCCTTTGCTCCTAGACCTCAACCTCCCCCACCATGGGATCTACCTCCACCCCAACCACCGGCATCCGTTGCCCATCCCCTGGCACCCATAGGCCGTCCCACGACCCCGACACTCCCTCCTCTGTTGCCCACGGCACCTACACCACCCTTGTTGCCTACACCCCCTACCCGTCGGGAGGATAAGGGTAAGGCCCCTCTTATCGGAGAGAGCAGTCGGTCCCGGCTGCAATGTTTCCATTGTCATGGGTTTGGCCACTTCGCCAACCAATGTCCCACTTGTGCCACACTAGCTCTAGGGGTTGAGGAGACCTTGCCATCTGAGCTTGAACTTGTCAATTACGAGGCCGACCAAGCACTAGCCGATGAGTACTATGCCATGGGGGGAGAGTTGGACGGCTCACCCGCCGCCCAAGATGCCGCCACTTAGTGGGCTTGTGTCACCACCATAGTTTAGGGTCATATATGAGTCAGTGTGGTTTGTTTTGTGTGGTTTGTTTGGTTTGTGTGTCGTTTGTTTGTCTGCATGCGTCTTGTGCAAGCTCGTTGTCGTTCTCTTATGAGTAAGAGGCGAGTGGACTCATTCGATGAGTATGGGATCGGTTCTACATCTATACCCGGATCAGTCACCTACAGGGACTTAGCGGTGATTCCTAGTGAGTCTTCGAGCTGCTTCCTTCCCTTTGAGAGTGCCCCACCCGGAGTGTCCACCTCTAGCCCATGGCAGCTTGCGCATATCGAGTATATATGGAATGAGCAGGTGACGGTCACTTGGAGTGGAGCATACCCGCGCTACTTGGCACGGTGACGGATCCGCCGGAGTACTCGAGCATCCATACCCCTACTCGACAGGGTCGAGTTCCTCCCACCCGGGGAGAGTTGATGGGAATCAACACCGAGCCTGTACCTTTTTTATTACATTTATGTCCTTTTAGTTTGTGTTTATATCCTTAGGAAAGTATGTACGCAAATGTAAGGCTTTATAAGCCAAGGAGTCATTCCCATGGATTGTGTGGGTTTTTATGCAATTATGTAGTAGGACCAGCAAGGGGGCCCTCAGCCCTTTCCCATTGGTCCATGTCACCATGTGGGCCTGGTCAACCTTCCTAGGTGGACATCTAGAATGGTGGGCTGGTCATATAGACATATGTGTTTAAATGGGTCAACATTCTAATAGGTTGGCCACCTACCCCATTCAACTTACACATGGTCAATGGTGCGCCCCCTTCCCCTTGAATTTTTTATTAGTTTTTGTGTGATATTTACACCTCATCCCAGCCCTTCAATCCACACCCCTAGATCCAAGGGTTGAGGATGGATTTGGTTGGAATCATATATACGCTTGTATTTTTATGAGAAAAGCAATGAAAAATCAGAAATTTTGTGAAATCCAAGAAGGCTTCTTGCGCCCCCTTCCTCTCTCCTCCTGGTTTCCTCTTCTCAAACTCCCATTATAGAGTGTATCAATCTTCCATCTCCCCCTCTCAACTTCTGATCATCACCGGTGCCGCCGCCGCCGCCGTTCGTGCCGCCTTCGAGCCGCTGCGAAACCGTTCTCGGTGTTCTGTCCTGCTGGACAGAGGTCTCTTCCAAAAATTCCTGCTATCAGCCACGACCTCTTCGTGGTCTGCAATTTTTATGGTGTGTTCTTCCCTTATATCCCAAGCTCCACCTAAATTTTCACACCCAAATTCCATCATTTAGTATTTTCCCATTTTCGTGCATCTTTCATTCCTAGTTCTGTTTTATCTCTGTCTACAGTGATAGCAGCCCTGTGTTTCCCACCTCCGGCCATCTTTTTAATTTGTCCAAACCCTCCTAGTTTTACTGGGAGTTCTGTCCATCACCCCCTACATCCACAAATTTTATTAATTTTTTATCAGCCTTCTATCTATTTTTAGAAATTCGTGTTCTTCCTCAGCTACAGTGTTGTCAGCCAGATTTCAGATCCGACCCACTTCTAGTGCAAAAATCATAGAAATTCATAGCCTTCCCCAAATCCCGATCTAAAAATAGTCCTGGTTTCGTAGCTTGATTTCCCACAACATTTCTGAAGAACACAACCCCAGATTCAGACGTCTACCTCGCGGTCAAAGGTAATCCACAGGAAAGTTCCCTGCTAGTCTGAGAGTTCAGACACTGTACAATAGCAACCTTCAAAATTTGCCAATCAGAAGTACAGGCTTGATTATTTTTCTATAATCACCTTGGGTTGAATCCCTTCGAAGCATCTTTCCAACGGCGCCAGTTTCGTCGTATTCCGACGTCGGGGCTGATCGCAGCGTCCGTTCTCGCCGGAGCGCGCGCCGGAAAATAGAACCGACAGGTTCGTGGCCGGTTATTCCGATCGGTGCCGATCGGAGCCGCCCGGCCTCCGACCGTCGAACCAGTGTGCCGCCAGCCCGGGGAACACTTCCCTAAGTGTCCCCACTACAGCGATGTCACCGGGTCCCACTCGACCCCTTCGGACAGCACGTGGGCCCCACCATCACTAGTTCAGGTGCTGCCGAAGAGACGCGAGAAGCCGCCCGTCAACCCGAATTCGGTCCTCCCGGGCCCGTTTGTGTAGCCCTTTACCTCCCTTCGTGGAGTGGGCAGTAATTCATTTGCTGTAATATGGTGTATTAATTGTCCCGGGAGTACGAGTTTCGGTCGGGTCCGTCGTCCCCACGCCGAGCGCGTGGAGGTATCGTCCTCGCTCCTTACTTGGCATTTTGCTTAATTTCATATATGCTTGTTTATGCCGCTGCTAGAGAGCATGTGTAGGGATATCTAGCTCACTTTATCTATTCATTACCGCTGCTGCGAGAGAGTGCGACACCGTCCCGTGACCCGATCCGGGCACACGAGAGAGCCGATCACCCTAGCTCATTACCGGTTTCTCAACCGCGCACGTCCGACGCTTCCCTTGCTAAGGGACAATCGCGAGCTTGTCGTGTCCGTGGTCTCGTCCTGCATCACCCCTCATGCCCGCCCACAGCACGGATAGACGTGAAGTTCTACAATGCCATAAGAAAATACGATCCACCTTCGCTACCAGCTCGAGCTTTTAGCGCAACAGTTGGGGCATGATCCTATAAACTGGTATTAGAGCGAGGTCACGGGTTCAAATCCCCCAGGTGCCGCTGGGGGGGAGATTATTGGATTTTCCAGCGTCTCCCTTAGGGATTTGCTGTTCCACGTGTGATAGACACTGAGAGTGTGATCTAGAAGGGGCGGATGAATAGATCACTCACAAATCGCGGTAAACCAAGAGCAATTCAAATAGAGAATTCATATTGGCTAAATTGAATATGTAAATAACTCCAATACTCAATGAGGCAATTAAACAGATAAGATAGTTGCGTATACACCTCAGAGAAATGGATTAGATATGTGATCAAACAAGTGACGAGCAGTAAAAAATGTAAGATGAATATCCTCATTCAACAACGTCAGCAAGCAAGATGAATGTGAAGCCCACAGAGAAATTCATGAAACAGCCAATGTGATACTAGGCGGAGGTTGGGCTAGGAAGTCTCCTCACGCAAGGGCAGCTTTCTAGACATTCCTGGCCTATCCTTCCGACTAGACCTTTCGATATACCACTTGCTGCACGGAATTCACTCAAGTAAATATCTAACAATGCAAACCACACAGTCTGACAAAGTGATTTTTAGGTGGTTCGATTGCACAATGCAATCAACGTCCACCCCTCGTTCACATTGAGCGAGGATTCCTTGCACAAAGCAATACCGTCAAGCAGACTCAGTCTGCGACAAGATGCTGGCTCACAGCTTGAAACCAGAGGGAGACAAATCACTCAACCCAAGTTATGCTACCCACAAAACTTGGCACCTGGGCTTGCTTCCCACAAGTCCAGAACCGAAGGACCTTCCTCCCTTCCTCAGAAGCAGCGGAAAACCACGAGTGACCCCAAGTTACTGGCAACCGCAGACAATGTCTCCCTTCATCCAAGAACACTTGGAGGGAACAAAATGATGAACCAAAGCAAGAATGAAATGAAAAACAAAATAGAAAATTGAAAATAGAAACGAAATGTAGATTCGTAGAAGCACTTTGAATCAGAATGGCTGGCTGCTCTCAAACATCCTTTCCTCACTCTCTTTCTTCGCACAAACTTTCACTCTCTCTCTTTTCTTTCTGGCGCTGCTCTCTTTTTCAGATGGGATCTTCACACAGCAGGAGCTCTCGCAGCTTTTAGCAGTCGCAACCCTCTTTTCGAAGGACGAGGCAGTCTTTAAATAGAACTGAGGCTCCGTTTGGATGAGGCAGAAAACCTAGTGAAATTCTATTGGTACACCTGGCATTAGAATATTCTTCCTCTAGAAACCTCTGAAAAAGTGTGCCACGTTTTCTTGGATCACGTGCCATTGTATCGCTGGAGTTGGTTTTCAATCGGGTCTGATTTTAAGTTCCGAAACAAGGATTCGGATCTTCTGACCTGTTAACCCATGAAGATCTGCATCGACCTGACTGCTTAGGCTTGTACTTATGCATTGACTTGTTTTAACAAGTGCACCGACCTATGTTCAAGACATGTTGATGTGCACCGACCTTGTTGCATGAATTGTTCAGCTACATCGACCTTCCTTCATGAATTGCTTAAGGTGCATCGATACATCAACCTTGTATCCTTTGAAGGCACTGGCATTTTCTTGGCTGGCTTCATTCTGCATCGAGGCATCTTACTTAGTACCTTGATGCATCACTCTTGAGTGCGTCAATGCAGTGGCTAACTACTTCGACTTGTCGCTCTGCGCAAGCTGACTCTTGATCGTATCGCATCGATGCAGTGGATGACTGCATCGACCTTATGTGCTTCGCCCGCTATCTCTTAACAGTACTGCGTCAAGGCAGCTGCTTGCTGCATCGAGGCAGAACACTTGAAATCCTTGCATTTAAAGAATATGTAAATCAGTTTAAACTGTTCAATGTAATTATGTGCAATTTTATTCAATCACAGTATAAGATACTCAACTTTTTATTTATGGTTGAAATTGACAGAATAACTCATATTGGCTTGATATCAACAAAACACAGAATGCAACGCACTTCCCCCTTTTGATGATGGCAACCATATGAGTTATTGAGGAAGTTTTATTAAGAGAGAAGTTTCTCTTTCCTTGAGTAAAAATTTGAGCAATCGAAAATGAGGGAATGCAAAGAGAATGATAAGTAGGTAAAAAAAAATAGTTCAAACATGAAGGCTGAAGGCTCAAACCAAATTATACTACCACTATCAACTCTCCCCCTTTTTATATCTGACAGTAACTCAGGCATTTCTTCTACCACTACCATCTCTCCCCCTTTTTCTATCTGACAGTAACTCAGACATTTCTATTCTCTCCCCCTTTGACATCATCAAAAGGAATGAGGAGAGAAGGAGCGTTGCTAATCGGTAGAGAGCAAATACAGTAGATTTCACAAATTCAGAATATCTCATATGCATCTCTTAAAAGATTAAGTGAGTGAACTAAAGTGAGCTTAGAGGTTTCAAATCTGATAATCAGGAGAGACAATGATTCAGAGTGAAGATTATCGCCATACAGAAGTAATGAGGGAGATCAAAGTTTAAAAAGATCTATGTCAAGAAAATTTTATCTAAAGGCTGAACTGATCAAACTTGTGGGAACTTCTTCACTGAAAAATATGTTCTCGCAGTATTGAGGACAAACAATCAACATTTTATATAAGAGGGATTTGAATCCAACAGAATTTTTCTTTTCTTAACAGCTTGCTTTTGAATGAGCAATTTTGGTTAAATCAACACTTTTTACGTGAGGAGACACATTGGTTAGATGCAAGAATCCCTAGTTACTCAGTGTAAAAACCGTATTGCTACTATTTAATGAGAATAGAAATAACAAAAGAGATGTCTTTTTACGTGAGGCACAACACGTCTTACGTGAAGTGACCCAGTTACTCAACACTCCAAGCCATTGCTCTGCCATGAGTTGCTATTTTTCACCGAAAATTTTTTAAACAGAGTTAATCTGGTACTTCATGACACAGCTGTTCGCATTTCATGATGAAGATCAGCAGGTTTCTCGGTAACCAAAATCATTGCTCTGACTTTAGTTTTTATGCTCTATTTCAATGTGAAGTGTTTGAAGACAATACTACATGAACTGGTTTCCAGAAAATTTGCTTTTATGAGTTCAACCTTCAAGCTTTTAGATGATTTCAAGACATAATAGTTTAACTTTGTTTCATGCTAATGAGAAATGTAGGAAGATATTCTTCAGACCTTTTTAGTTTGGTCTTTTACATGATTATGAGGTAGAAACTTCTTGACTTGTTTTTAGTTGATCAGACTTAAAGGTTTAAAAAAGTTATGAGTTTCTATGACTTGTGAATGGACTGTAAAAGATTCTCATAGAGAGCATTTTTGCAGCAGCATGATCTCTCACCACCCTTCTGAATCTGTCCTCATATTACACAAAATGACCAACCTAAGTAGCTCCCCCTCAGTCAGAAAGACAAAGATTAAACGGATCAGATAAGCTCCCCCTGATAATTAGACTGACCACTAACCTCCCCCTGACAGCATGAGTCAGAACACAAACAAGTTTCATAAATGTAGGTCAGAGCACTACATATGCATCTACCAGGTAACAAAGTGAGTCAACACCATGTCGATGCAAGGATGATTTAAAAAATAATAATCAACACGACGAGGCATGAGCATTAATGCCTTGAGGCAGTGTGTAGATCAGAAAGAGGAGTTCAAGGGTATCTGAAAATGCCCAGTTCTCTTTTGAAGGTAGAGAATTTCTCATTGTCTAGTGGCTTAGTGAAGATATCAGCTATCTGATGTTCAGTGCCTATGTGAATCAATTCAAAAGTGCCTTTTGAAACCTCATCTCTGATGAAGTGATGTCTGCTTTCTATGTGCTTGGTGCGTGAGTGCAGGACAAGATTTTTAGATAGATTTATAGCACTTGTGTTATCACAATAAATGGGTGTGCAGCCCAGGTCTATCTGGTAGTCCTGGAGCTGATGTTTTATCCAGATGATTTGTGTTCCATAGCTCCCTGCGGCTACATACTCAACCTCTATAGTGGAGAGGGCCACAAAATGCTATTTCTTGGAACCCCAAGAAACTAAACACCCACAAAAGAGTTGATAATGTCCACTAGTGCTCTTCCTATCTAATTTTCACCCATCATAATATGCATCAGTGTAAGATTTTAGATCTAAAGTGTGTGATGCAGGGAACCATAATCCCAAGTTGTGTGTGACATAAATATATCTAAAGATTATTTTCAAAGCTGCAAGATGCAGTTCAATAGGCCTAGATTGATATCTAGCACACATACCTACACTGAATTGTATATCAGGTCTCAAGGCAGTTGAGTATAGCAGGGATCCGATCATAGCTCGGTACAGCTTTGCATCAACTTCTTTACCTGATTCATCCGCATCTAATGAAGCATTGGTACCCATTGGAGTTGAGATGTTCTTCAAGTTATCCATCCCAAACCTCTTAAGAATTTCCAGAGTGTACTTAGTCTGGCTTATAAAACACCCATCCTCCAATTGCTGAACCTGCAAACCAAAAAAGTATTTCAATTCACCAACCAAACTCATTTCAAACTCATTGCATAGTTCAGTGCATGTTGAGCCAAAGACTATGTCATCTACATATACATGAACTATGATGAGGTCCTTATTCAGAATTTTAGTAAACAAAGTTTGATCCACCTTACCTCTGTTGTAGCCCTTACTGATCAGAAATTCTGTCAGCCTATCATACTAGGCCCTAGGAGCCGGTTTCAGACCGTATAGCGCTTTGTTTAACCTGAAAACTTTGCTAGGGTGTGAAGATAATTGAAATCCAGGGGGTTGTTCTAAAAAGACTTCTTCTTTAATGAAACCATTTAGGAATGCACTTTTAACGTCCATTTGATGAAGTTTTATGTCTTTAGAACATGTAAAAGCCAATAAGTTTCTTATTGCTTCCATCCTAGCAATAGGTGCATAGGATTCATCAAAATCAACCCCGAACTCCTGACAGTAACCCTTGGCTACTAATCTGACTTTATTCCTTGAAATTATTCCATCTTCATTCATTTTATTTCTAAAACCCCATTTAGTTCCTATGACATTTGTATTTTCTGATCTCGGAACTAGTTCCCAGACATTATTTCTTTCAAATTGACCTAGTTCCTCATTCATTGCATTTACCCATGATTCATCTTTTAAGGCCTCTTCCACTGTCTTGGGTTCAATTTGTGACACTAATGCAACTAGGTCTTGATTATTTACATTTCTAAGAAAAGAGCTTGTTCTAGGAGGATCAATCAAGTTTCCTATGATATTATGTGCAGGGTGATCTTTCAAAAATCTAACATTTATTGATGACTCACATGTTTCGGCTGGCTCTACCTGGTTTGGAACGTTTGTTGCTGCAGGTGACTGAGTTTCTTTGTTCAGCTTGTCCTCCAAAAACTCTCCATCATGCTTTGAGTTCCTGTCATCATCATCCACGTTGATAACATTGTTGGTTTCATAAAAAATAACATGAGGAGATTCTTCTGCAGTTTGATCTGAGATATTGAAAACCCTATATGCCCTGGATGTTTCAGAGTATCCTAGAAAAATTCCTGGGCTACTCTTTGCTTCAAATTTATCAAGGTCCTTTTTATTATTGTTGTGAATGAAACATTTGGAACCGAAAATCCTAAAGTAAGTCACATTTGGCTTCTTACCTTTCATGAGCTCATAGGGGGTTTTCTTATGGATGGGTCTTACCATGGCCCTGTTGATAGTATAGCATGCAGTATTGACCGCTTCTGCCCAAAACATTCTAGGTAGCTGACTCTCCACGATCATGGTTCTGGCCATTTCAACAATGGTCCGGTTTCTTCTTTCCACTATGCCATTCTGCTCTGGAGTCCTGGGAGAAGAGAATATGTGAGTTAATCCCTCATTGTCACAAAATTCAGAAAACATGGAGTTTTCAAACTCTCCTCCATGGTCAGATTGGATGGTGCAAATTCTATGATTTCCTTCTTGTTTGATTTTATTGAAAAATAGTTTAAACTTCTGAAATGCATCATTTTTATTTGCTAAGAAAAATATCCAAGAAAACCTAGTATGATCATCTACAATCACAAACCCAAACCTTTTACCGTTCAGACTCTAAGTTCTGGTTGGACTGAATAGATCCATATGCAAAAACTCCAATGGCCTGGAGGACAATGGCTCAGATCTAAGCTTGAAAGACTTCCGAGTTTGTTTACCTAGAGCACAAGCATCATAAATTTTAGAGATTGAATTGAACTTGATCTTAGGCATGCCTCTAACTACATCATGTTTGACTAACGTATTCAGTGTAGTATAGCTAGCATGGCCTAATCGTCTATGCCAATTAAATACATTGTTATCCAAATCAGCAGACAAACAAAGATTTGATTTTGAATTTTCATTTAAGTCTACAATGTAGACATTATTGACTCTATGTCCTACAAATTTAACCATGTCAGAATTTATTTCAAAGATTTTGCATGCATTATTGTCAAAACCACTCTGTGACCCTTGTCACATAACTAACTGATGCTAAGTAAATTGTGCTGAAGACCTTCTACAAGCAAAACTCTTTCAATGGTATTTGAGGGAAACTTACCAATTGTACCGGCACCAATTATCTTACCTCTGTTCTTCCCTCCAAATTTGACCAGACCTCCTACCTTCATTTCCAATTCACTGAATTTGGTCCGATCACCCGTCATGTGCCTAGAGCAGCCGCTGTCTAGGTACCACCTGTTGTGCTGGGCTGCTAGGCTCACCTGAAATCAAATCAAGTAGAATGCTTTAGGACCCTAGAGAAGTTGGGTCCAAACATGTCACTCAATCCTTCCAACAGAATCTTAGGGATCTAGATCTGACTGTACCCTTTTTGTGAGCAAAACTTTTATTTTCAGGATGAACAAATTTAGGGGCAACAGGTATTGAAGAATGTTTTGTTTGCTTCATATTGTTGAATGTTCCGTTCCAACCATTTTGATAATTATTCTGTGGATTCCTCCTAAACCTTTTCTAATTCCTAAAGATTTGTTCATTGAAATGAATATGAGAAGAATTGAATTGAGCCCAATGTGGTGTGTATTGATTCCTATTTTTGTTTTGGTTGGGCCATCTGTTCTGAGTCCACTGCGTCGATGCATAAGAGTTGTTGCCTCGACGCATCCCATTTTGAAATCCAAGATTTGCTCTGTTGATATCTGCATGACTCGAAATAGTAGTTTGGCTGCTCTGATGCAGTGCGGGCTTGTGGACAGTTTTACCTTGGCTTTTGAATTTAATGTGATTGGTTTTCATGGTTGGTTGGGCATTGTTATCCCTAGTTGAGGTGGATGGGGTGTCCAGCTTTTCTTTACCCTTTTCTTGACAAAATGTGGTAGTCTTGAATTCAAAAGGTCTCTTATTAGATGGATCAAAGCCCAAACCTTCTCTGTTAAAATTTACTTCTACACCTAGCATGGTGTCCAAATTTGCTTTTCCTTCCACAAAATTTTCCAAGATATTTTGTTTATCTTCAATATCTTTTTAAAACTTCTCACTATGTTTCTGAATCTCAATGTTGGCAATTTTTACAGCTTCATATTTTTCAGAAACAAGGACATTTTCTTTCTGGATCTCCTGAAATTTCACCTTAAATTCATCCAGATTCTTATTAGCTTCTTCATTTTCAACTTGTAGATTTTTATTTTCAATTCTCAGTGAGCCTAATTCTTCAAGTTGTTTCTTCAGATTATCATTTTCCTTTTTCATATTTGTTTGTTCCTCAACAACATTGCTCAGTTCTCTTTTCAGCATTTTATAGTCTTTGGTTTGACAGTTAAGCTTTTCTAACAAGTCAGTGTAAGCATCTTACCAATCATCTATTGTGTATTTTTCAAAAGGAATGCTTACCTCATTGTCTGTGTCGGCCATGAGACACAGTCCTTGCTCCTCCTCTTCTGAAGAATCCTCTTCAATATCCTCTTCCTCGTCACTCCATGTGCAGACCATAGCTTGAGACCTCTTTTTCTGCACTTTGGGGTTCTTCTTCATGAGCTCCGGGCATTCACTTTTCATGTGTCCTTGTTTTTTACAGTGAAAACATGTAAACTTGTCAGAACCTCTATTCTTGTCAAATTTAAAATTGGAGTTCTTACCATCCTATTGTGGCCTTCTTCTCCTGAAGTTCTTACCTCTGGTCCTCAAAAATTTCTGGAATTGCCGAGTTAGCATAGCCTGCTACTCATCATCGAGACCTGAGACATTCGCATATTCTTCACTGCTCTCACCACTGCTTCTGGATACCTTAAGAGCTATGGTTTTTCCTTTCTTGTTCTCTTATGTATTCCTCTTAAGGTTGATCTCATAAGCCATCAGGGATCCTATCAGCTCCGTGACAGTCATAGTGGATAGGTCCTTAGACTCTTCTAAGACAGTGGCTTTTGTGTGCCACACCGAGCTTAGGGACCTTAGTATTTCCTTCACCAATTAACTTTCCTAGATGGTTTTACCTAGAGCTTTCAGACTATTGGTGACTTGTGAGAGCCTAGCATTATTGTGTGCTGTGATACCACTTGATGGGTAGTGGATGGCTGATCTAGAGGGGGGGGTGAATAGATCTGCCCCTCTTTTCACAATTCAACCCTCTTTAAAGCTAGACAACGAGAATCACAGCGGAATATAACTAGCTTAACGAAGAAGACAATGATTTGCTTAGCAGGATGAACAAGTAATATGAATATTAAACCTAAGCATGCATCTAGCACAAGCAATCACACAAACACACCATAACACAATGGATTTTAAGGTGGTTCAGACTGAATCCTCAGCCCTACGTCCACCCCTCACCAAACCCGATGAGGCTCCACTAGTGCAGCGCACCAAACCGCAAATCGGAAACCACCGATTGCCTTCCTACTAACCAACAGTAGGGATGTCAACACCGCAGATCGGAAACACCTCCGATTGCCTTCCTACTAACCACCTGGTAGGGACGTCAACCGCAAATTAGAACACCCTCCAATTGCCTTCCTACTAACCACCGGTAGGGACGAATCACAACTTCAATGTTTAACAATATTGAAAGTAAAACAAATGTGAAGGAACTAAAACAAGAGATTGAGTAAGAAGGAATTGGCCCTTGAATGGAAATGATTTGTTGATCAGCAACATGGATCTCTTCTTCTTGCAAATCAATCTTCTTGATTCACCCTTGAATGGATGAATGTTCTTCACGGAGTACTGTTCGTGTGAACAGTAACTGTTCTTCCAATCCTCTCTTGATCTTCTCTCTTTGATCTCTTTGAATGGATGAAGAAGTGAATAGATGCTACCTTGATCCTTGCTTCCTTCTTCACAGATCTTGGAAGATGATCGCTTTGATATGAGCTTGAATACCTTGGATTGGATGAAGATGTTCTTCACGGATAACTGTTCACGTGAACAGTAACTCTTTCTTCAATCTCCTCTTTGTATCTTCTTGAAGTGGATGAAGAGAGTAATTGATTCTATCTTGAATCTTGTTTCTTCAATAGCTTGTAGGAGATTGATTGCTTCAAAAATCACCTTGGATGAACTTGAAAGGATGAAGAAAATCACTTTGAAAAATGAGCTTCTTGGATCGCCTTGAAAGCTTTGCTTCTTCTCCTTCTTGGAAGTTGATTGAAGAGTAGAAGGTGATTGCTTCAGGATTGCTTCAGATCTTTACTTGAAACTCTTGAGTGGATGAAGAACTCATTCACGAACTACTGTTCATATGAACAGTACTTCGTCTCCTCTCTCTTGAAAACTCCTCTTGCAGCCACCCTTAATCCCAAATGAAGCATTAGGGTTTGCCTCCACCAATGTGTTGGTTTTATAGACCTTGAATGGTCCTTGGAGAAGCCCTAGACCAGATCCACAATTGGGTAATTGGGAGACTTTGGGGTTCTTTGGGATTAAAGAAATCATGAGAAGTAGGCAGCCCACGAGGTGGAATTTGAAGTCAAACATGGTTGGCTCGGGGCTGGCGGTCGACCTGCAGCTCCTGGCAGTCGACCGCTATTGTGAAATACTGTAGACGAATGGCCCCTGGGATTTCCGGTCGACCGCTACTGGCCGGCGGTCGACCGCTACTGAAACTCGTGCAGGCTGACAGTTGCTGGCTGGGGCGGTCGACCGCCAGCTGGGCAGAACCCGGATTTTCCCGGGTTGGTCCGTTAACTATCTTAGCTCCGCCGCTTAACTCCTTTAGTAGTCCGTTCATGTCTGTGGCAACAACTTTGACTGTCTTGAAGGTTTATTACTGACTCTTCAATCAAATTTTTGTTCTGGGGGCTCCGCGACCTGACCGCGCAGGTCGATCCGCGTGCGAGGGCGCAACATTGAGCTTTCACATTTGCCAACTCCACTCCATTCCTTGGATTATCTTGTATGAATCCTCGGTCCTTTGTAGAAGCTTTGCTTCATTGCTTGGGCCTTTTCTTTCTTGCTTGGCCTTGCTTAGCTAGAGCCTTTTCTTCCTTGCTTAGCCTTGCTTGGACGTGTTCATTTCACTTTCATTTCGCCACCTTCATTCCATTCTTTGGTTGCATTCTGTTGAGCTTTAACAATAGATATTTCCACTCCAATCAAAGTGTACTTGGCATCATGCACTTGGCATCATAAGTGACTTTTGATCATCCTCCTGGGATGGCTTGCTCCTTTGGATTGATCTTGATTTGTGTGTTGCAAGCCATTCTTGATCTGCAAGTGCACTTGGCATCATGAGTTTTCACTTTGCATCTTGAGTGATCTTGGCGCCTTTGGATCTATCTTGATTTCTGTGCGGCAAATTGGTTAAGCGTTGCAAGCCATTCTTGATATGTTGAATTGGCAATATAATGACCTGAATTATATGCAAATGGATTTTATCAAATGCATAGCAAAAGTAGAATGCATATCAAATTGATTTTATCAAATGCATAGCAAATGCATAATGAATAACAAAATGACTCTAAAGACATACATCATCAAAACACTAGAAATGAGTCATAGTTGAGTCATAGTTGGAATCACATCAAAACAATAGAACCAATCATTAGTTGAGTCATAGTTGGACATCATCAAAATAATAGAAACACTCACGTTTCACACATGCACAACTTTAGCACAACATTCTCCCCAACAAGCATACATTTCTGATATGGTCTCATCGGGCTTCATTCTAAATAATTCATAATCACATGTCAACATATTTACCTTGGTGGCTCGTACCTGTGATGTTCCCTCATAGATCAACTGAAGTTCATCCCACATTTTCTTGGCTGTTTTGCATGCAGAAATTCTAGAATACTCCTCGGGATGTACAACGCACTGCATGATGGTCATTGCCATCCAATTTACAGTTGATACACTGATCTGCTCCCTGGACCAAGTACCATCATCTTCAGGAAGCTCGAATGGTCCGGCGGTGATAACCCTCCACAGTTCATGGCTCTGGGCCCTTAGAAACACTGCTATCCTATTTTTCTAATAAAGATAGTTAGTACTGTTAGAGAATGGTGGATGATTAATAGAATGTCCCTCAGTGATGAAGCTACGAGGGGTGCTAGTTCTATGTCTTCCCTGGTCATTGGACCACATGTTGGGAAACCTGCTCTGATACCAATTGATAGACACCGAGAGTGCGATGTAGAAGGGGGGATGAATAGATCACTCACAAATCGCAGTAAACCAAGAGCAATTCAAACAGAGAATTCAGATTGGCTATATTGAATATGTAAATAACTCCAATACTCAATGAGGCAATTAAATAGATAAAATAGTTGCGTATACACCTTAGAGAAATGGATCAGATATGTGATCAAACAAGTGACGAGTAGTAAAAAATGTAAGATGAATATCCTCGTTCAACAATGTCAGCAAGCAAGATGAATGTGAAGCCCATAGAGAAATTCACGAAACAGCCAATGTGATACTAGGCGGAGGTTGGGCTAGGAAGTCTCCTCACGCAAGGGCAACTTTCTAGACAGGTCTAGCCTATCCTTCCGACTGGACCTTTCGATATACCACTTGCTGTAGGAAATTCACTCAAGAAAATATCTAACAATGCAAACCACACAATCCGACAAAGCGATTTTTAGGTGGTTCGATTGCACAATGCAATATACGTCTACCCCTCGTTCACACTGAGCGAGGATTCCTTGCATAAAGCAATACCGTCAAGCAGAATCAGTCTGTGACAAGATGCTGGCTCACAGCTTGAAACCAGAGGGAGACAAATCCCTCAACCCAAGTTCTGCTACCCACAAAACTTGGCACCTGGGCTTGCTACCCACAAGTCCAGAACTGAAGGACCTTCCTCCCTTCCTCAGAAGCAGAGGAAACCCACGAGTGACCCCAAGTCGCTGGAAACCGGAGACAATCTCTCCCTTCCTCCAAGAACACTTGGAGGGAACAAAACGATGAACCAAAGCAAGAATGAAATGAAAAACAAAACAAAAAACTGAAAAAGAAATGAAATGTAGCTTCGTAGAAGCACTTTGAATCAGAATGGCTGGCTGCTCTCAAACTTCCTTTCCTCACTCTATTCCTTCGCACTAACTTTCACTCTCTCTCTTTTCTTTCTGGCGCTGCTCTCTTTTTCTGATGGGATCTTCACACAGCAGGAGCTCTCGCAGCTTTTAGTAGTCGCAACCCTCTTTTCGAAGGACGAGGCAGTCTTTAAATAGAATAGAGGCTCCGTTTGGATGAGGCAGAAAACCTAGTGAAATTCTATTGGTACACCTAGCATTAGAATACTCTTCCTCTGGAAACCTTTGAAAAAGTGTGCCACTTTTTCTTGGATCACGTGCCATTGTATCGCTGGAGTTGGTTTTCAATCGGGTTTGATTTTAAGTTCCGAAACAAGGATTCGGATCTTCCGACCTGTTAACCCATGAAGATCTACATCGACCTGACTGCTTAGGCTTGTACTTATGCATCGACTTGTTTTAACAAGTGCACTGACCTGTGTTCAAGACATGTTGATGTGCACCGACCTTGTTGCATGAATTGTTCAACTGCATCGACCTTCCTTCATGAATTGCTTAAGGTGCATCGATGCATCAACCTTGTATCCTTTGAAGGCACTGGCATTTTCTTGGCTGGCTTCATTCTGCGTCGAGGCATCTTGCTTAGTACCTTGATGCACCACTCTTGAGTGCGTCGATGCAGTGGCTAATTGCTCCGACTTGTCGCTTTGTGCAAGCTGGCTCTTGATCGTACCGCATCGATGTAGTGGCTGACTGCATCGACCTTATGTGCTTTGCCCGCTATCTCTTAACAGTACTGCGTCGAGGCAGCTGCTTGCTGCATCGAGGCAGAACACTTGAAATCCTTGCATTTAAACAATATGTAAATCAATTTAAACTGTTCAATGTAATTATGTGCAATTTTATTCAATCGCAGTATAAGATACTCAACTTTTTCTTTATGGTTGAAATTGACAGAATAACTCATATTGGTTTGACATCAACAAAACACAGAATGCAACATGTCCACCCTCAAATCCCTCCACCAACACCGTTCTCTACCTTGGAGACGGAGTGGAGAGGTTCGGTTGCATCGTCCCTAAGATGGGGACATGTGTGAAGCCCCGATCGAGCCCCTCCCTTCTCCTCTAGCTGCCCCATCACCTCCATCCATCTCCACCACCGCCGTTCCCATCCCCCTCCCGAACGGAGCTCTGCTTGACCTAGGGGCTTGGCGGCTGCCGTTGACGACAATTTGAGGCCCGTGGGGGCTGCTAGAAGCTTGAAAGAGGGTGAGGAAGGGGGAGACGATTTACTATAGGCTAGATATTTAGCTAATAGGTAGATCTAAGGGGGAGAACGACGGTGGTTTGAATGGGGAAATGATGGCTTTGAATGGGTCTTCTCACCCGTCCCCGTCGCAGGAACGATGCACCCAAAGCTTCACGCTCCATCTCCATGGATGAATCGAGCCGTCTCAACCCGAGTTAGGGTTTATCTTCATTCCCCATCATCCTCCTATGCTTGGAGAAGGTTCGATCTCGAACCTCAAACCTCAGGAACCCGATTTGATGGAACAACCCGGTTTCCTAAGCTCTGATACCAAGTTAATGTGGGACGAGATTGGGGTCTTCAACTTTCTTCAGCCGGAGCTCGGAGTAAACTTCGGACTGGGGCCTCATAATCATAGTCTCCTTAGGGACCGCCTTCTGAAGGCGGTCCTTATGAGGGCCGCGATCTTGTTTTGAATGCGGTTTGTCGGCCAACCGTGATCTCAGCGTTTCCTGCAACTGCTCCGAGCTCTGGCTGAAGAAAGTTGAAGACCCCGATCTTGTCCCGCATCAACTTGGTATTAGAGCACGGTTAGAGTCTAGGGTAGTATACTTTAGGGTTGCATTTCGCATTCCCTTGCATTTAGTGCTCTTGCATGCCCACCCGTAGGGGGACCGTATACCATCCTCCTGCACCTATGGCGGACCCCCGAGCCCACGTCCCCGGAGAGCTCTCTTTGGCCGACGTTATGCATACCCTCATGACTAGGCTAGATGAGATAGACATGTGTATGGAGGATAGAATGAGTGTCGTGGAGGATAGGATCGAGGCCTCTGACCGATCTGTCCAAGGTCTGGTCGGACGAGTCACCACCCTTGAGAGAGCCCCAAACAGGGGGAATCATGGGCTGACAAATGGCCATCAAGGGGCTGGGCCATAGGCCGTGGCCCCGGGGATTCAAGGGGTTAAGGATTATGGGTCCAAGTACGAGTGGGAAGGTCATGGGAGAGACCATCGTGCCCCACGAAGGAATCGTGATGATGAGGAGGACCGCGTTCTTTGTAACGTGCGAGCGGATGCCCCTAGTTTTGATGGATCCTTGGAACCCAAGGACTACCTTGATTGGGAGGCCGATATGGATCGATACTTTGAGTGGTATGATATGTTCGACCACCGGCGAGTCCACTTCGCTAAAATGAAGTTGCTCGGGCAAGCGCAAACTTATTGGATGAATGTGGAGAGCTTATTTATGCAGCGACACCAAGACCCCATTGAGACCTGGGATGAGATGAAGATAAAGCTGCGAGAGAAGTATCTTCCTGCCACGTACCATCAAGGTCTTATAGATAGGTGGCAGAGTCTCACCCAAGGCAACAGGTCTGTATCTGAGTATATCAAGGAGTTTGATGAGTACCTATTGAGGTGTGGGGTCCGTGAAGAGAGCACCATGACTGTCTCTCACTTTCGGAGAGGTTTGCGGCTACATTATCAATATGAGCTATTTCACCGCAATGTGACCACTTTGGAGCATGCATACCAGGTCACTCTCTAGATTGAGCAGTTTGAGGTAGAGTTCGAGTCTGCCCAGCGGCAGGGGTCCATTTTTCACCATGGGGCCAAGCCTCGTAGCTCCTCTGGCCCATATCTGAGGGGACCGGTGGCTCATCCACAGGACCCTTCTGCCTCGAGGCCCTGTCCTCCTTTACCGAGGCATCCTCCCCCGCCCCAGCCAGCCTCCACATACCCATACCCCGCTGTCCACGAGTGCTCGCGCCCTAGATCTAGCCCTCGTCGCCCTTGAAGTCCCGCGATCAATGACACCCAAGAGGGGGGTGAATTGTGTGTTTACCAATTTTACGAAAACTTTTGGCCTTTTCAAAATATGTGATACAATGTTAATCAAGAGGTTCAAAACTGTTTGTTCACAAATTGAATTTATCAAACTGAATTGGATGATGATATAGATTATGCAAGATATACGAGGATAAATCCAGAATCACAATTATACTAACACTCATGTAGAATGGAGGTAGAAGAAAAGCACCAAACCACATAATACAAAACACAATGCACAGCAGTTTTTAAGGTGGTTCGGATGCAACGACGGCAATCCTAACTCCACAACTCGGTGAGGCTTCACTCGGGGATAAATCCCCAAATGGAGACGATGCTCCAAACACACACGCAGGACGGCACCTGCCCACACACACAGGGACGCGCCCCAATACACACACACACACACACGGAGATGAGGTCTCCAACACGATCCAACAAACGGATCAACAAGACACACACACGCTGCGACAAGTGCAGCAAACCACATACTAAAACAACTAGATCTAAGTAGATCCACACACACACACGTAGATCTAGGAAGATCTACGCACACATGAATGGAACACAATGACCACACATGACCACGGATCCACAACGATCCACACACACACGAATGTTTCCAAATTGTGAAGAACACAAATATAAAGCCCAAAACATAACAACAATGAGGCACAGTTTAGAAGACTCCTGATTTGGCTTCCCTTAAGTGTATGATATAGAGCTTGGAACGATGCTTCCTGCTTCACTTGAATGACTTCAGAGTAAGCTTGAATGGGCTTGGAGTGGATGTAGAGTTGCTGCACGGAGTACTGTTCATGGCTATAGTACTCTTCCTTCTTCACTTGGATAACCTCCCTTTGATCTCTTCTTGAAACTCTTGCTTGCTTCTTGATAGCCTCCCCCTTGATCTCTCTTTGTTGGTTGCTTGATTCTTCACTTCATAGATGCTTGTTGGCTTGAGAAGTACCTTGAATGGCTTGTAGATGGATGAATAACTTGCTGCATGAGGTACTGTTCACGGAGCTATAGTACCTCTTCTTCCTCCTTGGACAGCCTCCCCTTAGATCTCCCTTGAAGCCCTCTTGGTTGGTTAGGGTTATGGCTTCAATGAAATGTTTTATATCTCTTAAATGGTCCACAGACAAGCCCCAGACCAGATCCACAAATCATGGTGGATTGGGTGTCTTTAGGATTAAACAAATGGGTGGAAAGACCACTCCTCGAGCTTGAAATAAAAGTCAACAAAAGGGGGCCTCGGGGCTGGCGGTCGACCGGTGGAGGGCTGGCGGTCGACCAGAATTTTACAAGTTTCAGTCCGTTGCTTGCTGGGAAAAACGGTTGACCGCCCCTGTCTGGGCGGTCCACCGCTGCTGGCGGTCGACTGGTCTTGGACCGGCGGTCGATCGCTGGCAGGGGAAGCCCCAGGTTTCTCCCGTTCAGCCCTTTAAACCCTTGAGCAGCTCATTCACGTTTGTGGCATCAAACTCCTTCGACCTTGAGGATTTGTACTGAGTATATGGACCTACAAAAACATGGATAATTGATTAGAACTATAGCTCAAACATCCATATGATAAATGCATAAACTCCATGCAAACCATTGATTATGAAATCAGAATTTGTTCCGGGGGCTCTGCCCCCGAAACCCCTACAAGGGGCGCTGCCCCCTTGACCCCCGCGACCGGACCGCGCAGGTCGATCCGCGGGCGAGGGCGCACGATGGCCAGAAGGGTTTCATGTTGAATGTGCATGAATGAGGTGTATACATAAGATACACAAGGTGAGATCGATGCTAAGCATGAGATACACAAGGTGATGGGGACATCACCTCCCATGCCCAAGTTCACAGCTCGTCTCCTCGCCCCGGTTGCATCCGGCATGGTCTAGTCATTTAATTTTGAGTCCTATGTAATTTTTATTTGAGTCATTTGATGTATTTTTCCTTTTATTTGAGTCATGTTCCTAGGTCTTGTGTTCATTTCCCTAAGTTTAAGTGTCATTAGATTGTCTAGTTAGCTATTGGGCCCAATTCATTGGGCTTGGCCCAAGGGCTCTCCCCTACCCCTTCGGTTATTTGTCATTGAGTCAATTGTCAGGGACTTTTGTAGAAATGTGGGTTTCTTATATATAGGACCCCATTCCCCCCATTTCAACTTAATGAATCAATCAATGAAAAACTTGCCATTTTGAGAGTTTACACTTCTTATTTAGTGGAGAGATTCCATTTTTGGGGTGAGAAGCCCTAGGGGAGAGATTCCCCACCATTCCCTCTCTTAATCTCTCTTTTTCACTCCACTTTCTCTCTCCTTAACACCCAAATTCGAATTTTCTTCTCTCTCCTCCCTTCCCAACCACCTCCACTCCCCACCTACCCCATTTAAGCCTCTTCCAATTCCCCACAACCCTCATCAATACTCTACCCCTTCCCAAGACCCCCTCCACCAATCCTCTCCTCACCATCCAACCCCCAACTACCCCTCCCACTTTCCCAAGCACCCTTCCCACTACCCCAAGCACCCCTTCCCTTCCCCAACACAACCCCCCCATTCTCAAGACAAAGAATTAACCCCACCCTTAAACCTATTTTCGAATATCCTTTCCCTCTCTCCATTCCAACCAAATTCGCAGCCCCCACTACCACCATCTATTGGACCCTCTTCCAGACCTTATTCTCCACCTCCCACACCTTAGAACACCCCCTCCAAGACCCCCTTACAGCCAGGGTCACTCCCACACTCATCTACCCCCTTCCCCTTCTTCTTTCTTGGTCATTGGAAGCTACTTCGAAGTTGCAGTTTGCTGTCCAGAGGTTGCAGATGAACCAGCAACTTGAAGCTGCCACCACGACTTCCTCCGATGAGTTTGAAGGCACAAGAGGCATCCACAGAAGCGTCTCCCTGTCTTCTTCGCAACAGAAGTGGTTTCGTCTTCATCCGAGCTGTGTGCTGCCCAGGAACTTCGTTCTTCCACAACGGCGCAGAGCTGTCTCTGCTGAGTACCAGAACCGGATTAGAAGCACTGCCACGATGAACCTCAGAGGAATCAGCCCCCAAGCTCTTCTACAAAGTTCTTCATCGCTCTATCTACGTTCAGAATCAGGAAGCAGAACTCCGTTCGGCATCCAGTAGCAGAAGTTATCAATTTTCTCCCTCTTCTGCACAGATCTGCTTCCCCACAGTCTACCCCGACCAGTCATCCTTGTTCATAGCCTCCAGGTCTTCTCCGCATCTTTTAGCATCCCCGTCAGTTTTTATGTGAAGAAGACTCGTCCACGATTCCAAAAACTTTGGCGGTTCTCGATTCGGAGTCCGGGAGCCATCGGAGCATTCTCTGCAACCTGCGGTTGGAAATCTGAAGCTACCAGTCCCAGAACTTGCCACTCTGTTCGAAGCTCCACCCCGATCAGCAGTGGTACCAGAAGAAATTTAAAAAATTCTGAGGTGTTCCAGTACTAGTCATGAAGAGTTCCCCCCTGGTCTCGCCATCAGAAAAATTCTGTATCGACTTCTGCAGCCCCAACTTCGACTGTCAGTCCTCCCTCCCAGACAGCAGGCAGATTCGGCTTCCCAACTTCTTATCGCTTTTGGTCCTAGTTTCCCCCTCCCCGCTTGGCCGGCTGAAGGCCCCTCCCTGTGTGGAGGTAGTATTGCTTGTAATATCATTAACCCTCACCCCAAGGTCCCCCTCTTGCGAGAGGTGTAGTGTTGTAACTTCTTTGGGCAGGTCAAGCGACATCGCCGCGGCGTGTGGGGATCCACTCGCCTCCCCGCTCGCCCTTGTCTCCGAGCGGGATCGGTTTCTTCAAACCGGTCGAGTAAGTGCTCACACCTCACTCCATTAGTGCTTGTCTTTCAATATAAGTTCTAGTTCCGCTGGTTATGTGAGTGAGAGCTCGATCCTCAAGCCCCATTGCCTTGAGTGATCACCGTGGGAAAAGAGAGAAATCGGTGCCTTTGGCACTTGGTCGGCCCCATTGTCTTGGGCTTCCACATCCATTGGGAATCAAGTCTTGGCCTTGCTGGCCCTCTACCAGCAAGGGCCCAACCCCTCAACCTCACCTTGGCATTGCCAAGTTACCCCGGGCTTGGGTGAGCGACGAGAGAGCGGTGGCCCAAATTGGCCCATTTAGATTACGAATGTGCTTGCTTGCTTAAGTCCAAGGTCGTGTCACATCAATTGGTATCAGAGCAAGTTTTAGACTTGTCTCTACTAAGTCTAGTCCTAGGGCCATTGCATTCTTCACTTGTGCATCACCCTTGTCCACCATCATGACTACCTCATACTTGGCATACTCACCACTCTTAGGCCCATTAGAAGCTTTTGTGTTTGATGGATCCCGCCCTAGCATATATCAAGAATGGGAAAATTTCATAGACCGACACTTTGGGAGGTTCACCTTATCAGGGCCTATCCAAGTCAACTATGCCAAGAGTTTGCTCTGGCGCCAAGCTAGGAAAGAATGGGAGTGCATTGTAGGTTTGAGAGAAGCCAAAGGGGAAGCACCCATTGAATCTTGGGTTGAAATGAGGGATGATCTTAGAAAGATCTATGCACCCCAATCCGGACCTTCTCAACCAACCACTCTTCCACCCCTAACCCCAACTCCAACCCAAGTACTTCCCCTATCAAGCCCAACCCAAGCCCGTCCATGTTCACCACCCCGGGAGTACCATGAGCCGGCTATCTCCACTCCACCACCAAAAGACCCATTCCTCCCCTTGGAGGAGGAGCCTATGATCCAAACACCCGATCCCTTGGAAGTAAAGACCGACCGACCTACTCTGACCTACCCCCCACCCATTGAGATCCTAAATGCCTTAAACGGTCAACTCACTAGAGACCTTGGCCCAATTTTCATGGAAGAGGTTGACTCACCATTTGGGAACCTTGAAGACATAGAGTCCCTCCCTCTAAGTAGCCCTTTCCATGACCCCTTTGACCCTTTCCTATGGGAGACTAGATCCCCATGTGACCCACCGACATCACCCACCACCCACCCATTCCTACCCATACCCACCATATTGAGCCAAGCCCACCTCAACCATGACCCAGGCTATACGATGAGAACCTTGACCTTAGGTAACATACACCCAGGGATTGATGAATTACCCCACCCCATGATGACCACCTTCTTAGATCCATTCGATCCTTTCCAATGGGAGTTCAAAGGTTGTCCCACACCTATACACATGGAAGTCACCTTTGGGAAAAGCATGCATGTGTCTAGGCTTACCATACCCCTTGGCATGAACACTATGTTGGGTCCATTCATTCATATCACCCACATGTCAAGTAGAAAGTATGAGTGGTCCATATTCGGATGTCATGGTCCACCTTCATTCATCATGGGTCTTAAGCATGTCAAAGCCATCTACGGATGTCCTGGTCCCCCAATATTTATCACCAATTTGCATGATAGGGCCACCTACGGGTGCCCCGGCCCACCTAGGCTAACCAAAGTCTACACTGAATCATTACACGATAGGTCTACTTTTGGTTGCCCAGGTCCACCCATCACCCCTAGAATGTCTGCATTCACAACATTGCATAAAGAGATCCGCAAGCACATTACCAAGAAGAATGTGACTTATAAAAGGCGAGCCGACTCTCATCGACGTCACCAAGAATTCCATGAGGGTGACTTTGTGATGGTAAGGACGGAGAGGCTCTCCCCGGGAGCCATCTCCAAATTGAGGCCACGTGGGGCTGGTCCCTTCCAGGTCCTGAGACGCATTGGTGCAAATGCCTATGAGTTAGATCTCCCCGAGGAATATGGGGTAAGTCCCACATTCAGTGTCGCCGACCTAGTGCCATACAAGGGATCCACGGTGGTACCTAGTGAGGATATTGAGCCTATTCCCTCCGTTGAGAGAGCACCCACCCGTGAGGAGAGTCCACCAGCCAAGAGAGCCCAGCGTGAGCGCATTGAACGAATATTGGATGAACATGTCACTACCACCAGGAGCAAGGTATACGAGTGCTATCTCGGCAGGTGGATGGATCGGTCTCGTTCGGAAGACTTGAGGGCAGTACCACTTCTACACCCTCCAAGGAGGGAATGACACTTACTCGACGGAGTCGAGTTCTCCGCACCCCGGGAGTATGATGGGGACATCACCTCCCATGCCCACGTTCACAGCTCGTCTCCTCGCCCCGGTTGCATCCGGCATGGTCTAGTCATTTAATTTTGAGTCCTATGTAATTTTTATTTGAGTCATTTGATGTATTTTTCCTTTTATTTGAGTCATGTTCCTAGGTCTTGTGTTCATTTCCCTAAGTTTAAGTGTCATTAGGTTGTCTAGTTAGCTATTGGGCCCAATTCATTGGGCTTGGCCCAAGGGCTCTCCCCTACCCTCTCGGTTATTTGTCATTGAGTCAATTGTGAGGGACTTTTGTAGAAATGTGGGTTTCCTATATATAGGACCCCATTCCCCCCCATTTCAACTTAATGAATCAATCAATGAAAAACTTGCCATTTTGAGAGTTTACACTTCTTATTTAGTGGAGAGATTCCATTTTTGGGGTGAGAAGCCCTAGGGGAGAGATTCCCCACCCTTCCCTCTCTTAATCTCTCTTTTTCACTCCACTTTCTCTCTCCTCAACACCCAAATTCGAAATTTCTTCTCTCTCCTCCCTTCCCAACCACCTCCACTCCCCACCTACCCCATTTAAGCCTCTTCCAATTCCCCACAACCCTCATCAATACTCTACCCCTTCCCAAGACCCCCTCCACCAATCCTCTCCTCACCATCCAACCCCCAACTGCCCCTCCCACTTTCCCAAGCACCCTTCCCACTACCCCAAGCACCCCTTCCCTTCCCCAACACAACCCCCCCATTCCCAAGACAAAGAATTAACCCCACCCTTAAACCTATTTTCGAATATCCTTTCCCTCTCTCCATTCCAACCAAATTCACAGCCCCCACTACCACCATCTATTGGACCCTCTTCCAGACCTTATTCTCCACCTCCCACACCTTAGAACACCCCCTCCAAGACCCCCTTACAGCCAGGGGTCACTCCCACACTCATCTACCCCCTTCCCCTTCTTCTTTCTTGGTCATTGGAAGCTACTTCGAAGTTGCAATTTGCTGTCCAGAGGTTGTAGATAAACCAGCAACTTGAAGCGGCCACCACAACTTCCTCTGGATGAGTTTGAAGGCACAAGAGGCATCCACAGAAGCGTCTCCCTGTCTTCTTCGCAACAGAAGTGGTTTCGTCTTCATCCGAGCTGTGTGCTGCCCAGGAGCTTCGTTCTTCCACAACGGCGTAGAGTTGTCCCTGCTGAGTACCAGAATCGGATTATAAGCACTGCCACGACGAACCTCGGAGGAATCAGCCCCCAAGCTCTTCTACAAAGTTCTTCATCGCTCTATCTACGTTCAGAATCAAGAAGCAGAACTCCGTTCGGCATCCATTAGCAGAAGTTATCAATTTTCTCCCTCTGCTGCACGGATCTACTTCCCCACAGTCTACCCCGACCAGTCATCCTTGTTCATAGCCTCCAGGTATTCTCCGGCATCTTTTAGCATCCCCATCAGTTTTTCTATGAAGAAGACTCGTCCACGATTCCAAAAACTCTGGCGGTTCTCGATTTGGAGTCCGGGAGCCATCGGAGCATTCTCTGCAACCTGCGGTTGGAAATCTGAAGCTGCCAGTCCCAGAACTTTCCACTCTGTTCGAAGCTCCACCCCGGTCAGCAGTGGTACCAGAAGAAATTTAAAAAATTCTGAGGTGTTCCAGTACTAGTCATGAAGAGTTCCCCCTTGGTCTCGCCATCAGCAAAATTCTGTATCGACTTCTGCAGCCCCAACTTCGACTGTCAGTCCTCCCTCCCAAACAGCAGGCAGATTCGGCTTCCCAACTTCTTATCGCTTTTGGTCCTAGTTTCCCCCTCCCCGCTTGGCCGGCTGAAGGCCCCTCCCTGTGTGGAGGTAGTATTACTTGTAATATCATTAACCCCCACCCCAAGGTCCCCCTCCTGCGAGAGGTGTAGTGTTGTAACTTCTTTGGGCAGGTCAAGCGACACCGCCGCGGCGTGTGGGGATCCACTCGCCTCCCCGCTCGCCCTCGTCTCCGAGCGGGATCGGTTTCTTCAAACCGGTCGAGTAAGTGCTCACACCTCACTCCATTAGTGCTTGTCTTTCAATATAAGTTCTAGTTCCGCTGGTTATGCGAGTGAGAGCTCGATCCTCAAGCCCCATTGCCTTGAGTGATCACCGTGGGAAAAGAGAGAAACCGGTGCCTTTGGCACTTGGTCGGCCCCATTGTCTTGGGCTTCCACATCCATTGGGAATCAAGTCTTGGCCTTGCTGGCCCTCTACCAGCAAGGGCCCAACCCCTCAACCTCACCTTGGCATTGCCAAGTTACCCCGGGCTTGGGTGAGCGACGAGAGAGCGGTGGCCCAAATTGGCCCATTTAGATTGCGAATGTGCTTGCTTGCTTAAGTCCAAGGTCGTGTCACATCACAAGGTAAGAGTCTCACCAATGGTTCTTGATAGTAAATGACATGTACCACCTGTTTTGGATTGTAGAGGAGCAGGGTGCTTATCCACAAATTTAGTTCACCAGGTGACTGCCATGTTTGATCCTGCAAGCAAGATAGTTAAGGTTAATACCATGCTTATTCACATTAAAGAGGTTATGAAACCTCTTTCCTCTTGTAAAAATAATTCAATCAAGCATGAATCAAGACCATGTACCATTGCCATTTGCCATCTCAAACATATTTAAACATGAATGTGCAATCAACCCTAAGTTTAGTTATCATCACTCAATCACACATTAAGTTTAGTTATCATCAAAACCATAACGCCAACAATCATCAAAACCATAACTCAATAGCCCTCTCGCCTGCCACCATCACCCTCGCCTTGCTGTCTCGTCTACAACCCTGGTTTGTGACCAGATCGGACCACCACCCCTACACGAGGCTGCCATGGTCCCCTGACTTGGACAGTGCAAGCGTCAGCCATCCCGGCTCATTTTGGACCTCCCCGCCTTCATCCACACCAGATTTTGCGCGAGGATTCTCCTGGGAGGCCATGGGTTCGTGGTCGCTTTTTTGCTGGTCGTCTGCCCCTCCCTACGCAGATCTAGACTGTGCCTGCTCACCGCGTAAGATTCAGCCAGAAGGGGGCCAACCTACCCTCACCTGAGCGTCCTCTCATGCGTTGTTCCCACCTACGTGTCAATTCATCATCGGCTGTACCAGCGGTGATTTCCGGCTTCCCTCAACACCGTACGGCATCCCCGACCGGCCTGCTGTCCCTGTCGACTAGAACTTCACCCAGATCGGACCAACAGCCCGCCTACATCCCCGAGCACCATCGACTTACTGCCTGTCAAACCGAGCATGCCAACCCTGGAGTTCTCTCTATAGCCTTTTACCTCTTTGTGAGGAGTGGGCATGTTAGTTCAGATCTGTACTATTTTCTGTTGCTCTTGTATCGGGGTTGCGTGTCTTGGTCGGGGTTGTCTTCCCCATGCACTAGCATGGAGGTACGCGTTCCACTCCTTACTTGCACTTGCTTGTCCCGTATGAGCACCTATGTTCTGCTGCTTTGAGTGCATATTAGGTTCCTAGCTCAATCAAGATCAAATCACCATTGTGAGAGAGAGTGTGACCCGTCCCGTGGCTCAATCCGAGCACGAGCGTGAGCAGACCACCCTTGACTCTGGTGGTTCCTCAACCGTGCAAATCCACGCTTCCCTCGCCAGGGACGATCGCGAGTTTGTCTTCTTGTTGGTGACGTTTTCTCCCTTGAGGAGCTTCGAGGGTGTTGAGCCGTTGGTGGCTCCGTTGTGCGTCGCTTGCTGGCCGTAGTTGTCTTAGGTTTGCGTTGTCCTTAGAGTCATGTTGTCCCACATCAAATTTGGTATTAGAGCCCCGAACAGGGGGAATCATGGGACGACGAATGGCCATCAAGGGGCAGGGCCACAGGTGTTGGTTTTTGTGTCTTCCCTAAGCGTTTTGATGATGAGCAACACTATGTTAAATTGTTGTTATTTCTGATCAGATTTCTTGCACTTGAATTATCCATGTTTTACAAGATAAAAGCTGCTAAGAGGTAATACTTCGTGTCCTTCTGTACCTCGTGTTGGTTCAGTTGTATGCTGATGGTCTTCGAGCTGTTCTTCTGAAGTAGCTCGGTCTGTTCTGATGAACTTCGAGTCGCTTCTGTATGGACCTCGTGTCGTTAGCATTTATGTTGGTCATCTCGAGTCAGTCTTCTATGATTGCTTCTGAATGAACTTCGTGTTGTTTTCCTTCACTTCGTGTCGTTCTCCATGCTGTCTGTCACTTTGTGTTGTTTTCATAATTGTGTCTTCACGTTACTCTGTGTATCGTGTCTTCGTGTTGTTTTCGTAGTTTCCTTTTTAGTTTGGCCTTCGTGTTGTGTCCGTGATTTTCGTATTAATTCAGTAGCTATGTCTTCGTGTTGGTTTTATGTACTCCGTGTCGTTTTCTTTGTTTCATTCTGTTCTCATCTCACTTCGAGTCGTTTCTTTGCATTCTGTCTTCGTGTTGGTTTTTCGCTTTAGACTTCGTGTCTTTCTCACCTTGACTACACTTCGTGTCGATTCTTGAGTTTCATCTTCATGTTGTTTTCAAAACTCGTGTCGGTTCCTGTTTCACTTCGTGTTGTGTTTATGAACTTCGTGTCGTTTTCTTTATTTCGTGTTGTAGACATCGTGTGTACCTCGTGTCGTTATTTCTCACCTCGTGCTGTTCTTCTTATTTTTCCAAGGGTTATTCCACTTCGTGTCGGTTTCTGTTGTCAGCCCGTGTTGACCTCGTGTTGTTGTTGCATTCGTAACCTCGTGTTGGTCTAGCATTTGTGTCTTTTTTTGTTGTGTTTATTTTCGTGTCTCTCTTGCTTTATAAACTGTCTTTGTGTCGTTCTTCGTGTTGTGTCTGCGTGTCAGTTTTGTACTTTTGCGTACAGGACATTGCAGCACCTCGTGTTGCTTCCTGTGCCACCTCGTGTCGTTCTATGTGTAGTGTGTGTTTTGTCCTCTACACTTCATGTCGTTTTTGTTATCTCTGCTTCAGCATGTATCTCGTATTGTTCTTTTCTTATCTCGTATAGTAGTCACGTCGTGTTGTTATTATATACCTCATGCAGTTTTTGGTTTTTGTGGCCATGCAGCGTGTTAATGGATTTACTCTCATTACAGGTCTGAGGAAGAACATTCCACACACCTGGGCTGCACGTGATCCGAGACAAGAGGAACTAATCTGATAAAGGCACGTGGCAGGAAGCTTCTGGATCGAGCGTGGGAGGCACATGCGGTTCGTGCCCTATCCACCTGCTGTTGATGCTATAAATAGAACCTTTCGTCCTCAGATGAAGGTGATCGAAGAAGAGAGGAATAGTAGAAAGAGCAGAAAAACAGAGAGTCCTTCGATCCAGGAAAAGAAAAGAAAGAAGAAAAAATAGCAGAGAGAAAGAGAGAGCAGAAGAGTGAGAAAAGCAGAGAGAAAGAGAGAGCAGAAGAGTGATCAGAAGAGTTGTTCTGACTTGCGGATCAAATCCGAAGTCTATTGCTCTGTATTGAGCTACATTGTTTCCATTTTCTGGCATTTGATTTCCTTCGTTCGTATTTTTCGTTTATTGTTCTTATCTTTCTTCAACTGTCCTTGTTTGTGTTTTCGATCCTCTGGATTGAGGTCGGGGTCCTCCTGTGAGATTAGGAGAAGGGAGATTCAATCTCCGGTTTGCAAGCAGCAGGTAGGCTGCTTGTGGGTTCCCTCCGGGTTGGGAGGAAGAGGGGTCTTCGACCTCTGGTTCACTAGCAGTGGGGATACTACTAGTGGGGTTCCCTCTTGGTAAAGAGGAAGAGAGACGTGAGTCTCTGGGTTCTAGTGACTGTGGGTTGCTAGAGGTTCCCTCCGGGTAGGAGGAAGAGGAGAGGTTGTTCTCCTGGGAAGCTGTGTATCAGCAGTTGTTTGGCAAGCTGTGTTGCCCAGCCGTTAGTGAAGCCACACTCGGTTTGAGTGTGGGGTGGATGTAGGTCTGAAGGACCGAACCACCTTAAAACTCCTCAGAGTCTTTGTGTGATTGCTTGTGGTGATGTTGTGGTGTGCTTTCTATTCACTCGAGCCTTTGTCTGCACTGCATTTTTGATAGTTCGAGTTCGATATTATTTGCTTTTAGCGAAATACACTGCAGTAATTTTTAATTCTTCGAAAAACTGTGATCTATTCATCCCCTCCCCTTCTAGATCACATCACATCTTACTTATCAGTTGGTATCAGAGCAGGTTTTTCCCAGAATGTGGTCCAACGGCCAGGGAAACGGATCCACTGGTCCTCGCAGTTTCATAGCTGATGGGCAGTCTATCACCCGTCCCCCTTTCTTTGATAGTAATAATTACTTCTTTTGGAAGAACAGGATGGAAGTCTTTATCAGGGCCCAAAGCCACAAGCTATGGAAAGTTATTACAGATGGTCCATCCACCCTTCCACCGAACGAAGATATGTGAACAGAAGATCAGGTTAAACTCTCCGCACTGAATTGGACAGCTCTTAACATCATACAGTGCGCCGTCCACCCGGAAGAGTATTCGAGGATCTCAGCGTGCAAGACTGCAAAGAACATGTGGGATGATTTGCAGTTAATTCATGAGGGCACATCTCAGGTGAAAGCTACCAAGATCAACATGCTTACAACTCAATATGAGTTATTTAAGATGAAGCCAGAGGAGTCGATCACAGAAATGTATGCCAGATTATCTGTGATCGTCAACAGTCTGAAAGGCCTTGGAAAAGGTATTCAGCAAGAAGACATAGTCAGGAAGATCCTTAGGTCTCTAACTCCCATCTGGGACACTAAGGTGACTGTCATAGAGGAATCAAGAGATTTATCCATCATGACAGTAACCCAGCTGATTGGATCTCTCATGACCCATGAAATGAATTTCAAACGAGGAAACGATGGGCATGACAGAAAGGGAAAGAATGTTGCTCTGAAGGTCTCACGACATACTAAGAAGAGCAACAACAGCAGCAGCAGCAGCAGTGATGATAGCAGCGAAGGCTCTGATGGACTCTCAGACCTGGACAAGGACGAGCAAGCTATGCTCACCAGGCAATTCAGAAAGTTCCTGAGAACTAAAGGAAGATTCTACAGGAGGAAGAAATTTAATGCTGCAAGGAAGTCTCCTGAACGAGAATTTGAGAAGAACCGGTTTGCTAAGAAGATCACTTGCTATCATTGTCAGAAACCCGGTCACATGAAAAGTGAATGTCCAGAGCTGCAAGCTAAGGCTCTTGGACACCAGAAGAAGATGGTGCACAAGAAGAAGAAGGCCATGCTGTGCACATGGAGCGATGAGGAGGAAGATCCAGAAGCCACTTCATCCAGTGAAGATGAAGAAAAGACTTGCCTCATAGCCGACCATGAGAAAGAGGTAACAAACTTATTTGAGAATTTTACGTTGGATGATTGGGAGGACTCCTATGGTGATCTGTTAAGTAAATATAATTGTTTAACCAAGGAGCACAGAATGCTTAGACGTAAGTTTCATTCTCTTTCTGAGGAACACTCTACTGTTGTCACTGATAGCTTGAAAAACAAGGAGATGGCCATTGAGCTAGACCAGGTTAAAGGTGAGATTGAGAGGTTGAGAATGGAAAGAGAGGAGAGTCTAGCTAGGATGAATGCACTGAAGTGCAAAGCTGAAGAGTGTAAAGGAGAGATTAGAATGATGGCTGAAAAATATGAGGCAGTTAGAAAAGTAAATCAGGAACTTCAGGACCAATGTAATAAATTTCAGAAGGAGATTGAGGACAAAGAAAAAATACTTGAGAAATTTACAGAGGGAAGAAACAACCTGAATGCCCTTCTGGGGTCGAGGGTAAACTTCAATAGGGAGGGATTAGGATACAATCCCACTAGTAAAAAACCCTTTGAATTTAAAACTACCACGTTCTGCCCCGCCAAGGGCAAAGAGAAACTGGAAACACCATCCAGCTCCAAATCTGTCTCTACTGTGAAGTTTTCGACCAGCAAATTCATTCAATCCACTGGTCAGCAACCTAAGTCAGGAAATCCTGAGACAAGAACTGCTCCTGTGCAACAGGTGTGGAACAAGGGTTCTCACAGGACCAGTCCTATTGATGTCACTAAAAAGGTGAAAAATTTTGTTAACAAAGCTCATCATGCTAGTCATCAAGGAGAGCATGCCAACATTCACCATTTTCAGCACCATTTTCATAGGAATAAAAATGCTTACATGAATTACACTCAACACACACGCACATCCTCTAAGAGGCCAACCAACAATGTTTTTGCTCAGAAACAGCATAGCTCTAATAGGAATAGGTTCATTCAACACCCACCAAGAAATGCCAAAAGGGAAGAATCAACCCACATGAAACCACTGAAGAGAACAGTAAAACAAATGTGGGTTCCTAAGTGCTTTTTGCATAATCTGAAAACTGGTTTTGGACCCAATTTGAATTGGGTCCCACATTACTCTGTCTGAACTTTTGCAGGTCAGCCTGGCAGCTGAGCATAACAAGTGGTATCTTGACAGCGGCTGTAGCAGGCACATGACAGGAGACCGGTCCAAAATCAGCAAACTAAAAATAAAGTTTGGGGGCTTGGTCAAATTCGGTGGAGAAAACAGAGGAAGAATTATTGGAATTGGTACGGTTGGTAAGTCCTCTACTAACACCATTGAAGATGTGTATCTTGTAGAAGGACTTCAGCACAACTTGGTAAGTATAAGTCAACTTTGTGACAAAGGACACAAGGTACTCTTTGACCACAATTCTTGCACGGTTTTTGAGCTGAATTCTGATAACATCATGTTCAAAGGTCATAGAGTAAATAATGTGTACATCGTTGATTTGGATGATAATTCTGAAACAAACTTGTGTCTGTCTGCTAATTTTGAACAGGTTGCTTTTGAATGGCATAGGCGTCTAGGCCATGCTAGTGTGTCTACTTTGAATAAACTGTCTAATTTTAACCTAGTCAGAGGTTTGCCCAAAATAAAATTCCAATTAGGGTCCAAGCTCTGTGATGCTTGTGCTCAAGGTAAACAGACTCGTGCAATTTTTAAGTTGAGAGCTGAGGGTCTCTCATCTAAACCACTACAGCACTTGCACATGGATCTCTTTGGTCCTACTCGAATACAAAGCCTGTCAGGTAAGAGATATGGTCTAGTCATAGTTGATGACTTCACTAGATTTTCTTGGTTGTTCTGTTTAGCAAATAAAAATGATGCTTTTGTTCACTTTGAAGAACTTTTCAATAAAATCAAACTGCAAGGTGAACATAATGTCATTACAATTCAGTCTGACCATGGAGGAGAGTTTGAGAACTCCTCATTTTCTGAATTTTGCTCAAGAGAGGGAGTGACTCACAGATTCTTTTCTCCCAGGACACCTGAGCAGAATGGAATTGTTGAGAGAAGAAACAGGTCAATAATTGAAATGGCCAGGACAATGCTAATTGAGAGTGGTCTTCCCAGGAGATTTTGGGCAGAAGCTGCAAGTATAGCATGCTACATTTTAAATCGAGCTTTGGTAAGACCTACTCATAAGAAAACTCCTTTTGAACTCCTCAAGGGTAAGCAGCCAAACATTTATTACTTCAAAATCTTTGGTTCCAAATGTTTCATCCACAATAATGGTAAGAATGCTTTGGATAAGTTTGAAGTAAGAAGCTATCCTGGAATTTTTCTCGGATATTCAGAAACCTCTAGGGCTTATAGAGTTTTCAATAAAGATGAGCAAACTGTTGAAGAAACACCTCATGTAGTGTTTGATGAGAATATTCTATCTAACAAACTGATAAATGATGACAGGGAGCCATCTCATGAGGGAGATTTCTTGGAGAAAATTGAAGAAGAAGAGATGCAGCCAGCTGCTCAACCAGAAAACTTACAACAAGAAGGAGCAACTGAGGTAGGTGAACCCTCAGGTGAGGTAATATTTCACAAAGATCACCCTAGTGAAAATGTCATAGGTAATTTGCATGATCCCCCTAGGACAAGGTCTCATTTTAGAATTATCCAAGAACAGGACTTAGCTGCTTTGACATCTCAGGTAGAACCCAAGACTGTGGAAGAAGCTTTAAAACATGATTCTTGGGTATCCTCCATGAGTGAGGAATTAAATCAATTTGAGAAAAATAATGTATGGAAACTAGTTCCTAGACCTGAAAACACTCATGTCATTGGCACTAAATGGGTTTTCAAGAATAAGATTGATGAAAATGGAGCTATCTCTAGAAACAAAGCAAGACTTGTAGCTCAAGGCTACAGTCAGGAATTTGGAGTGGATTTTGATGAATCCTATGCTCCAGTGGCTAGGATGGAAGCCATAAGAATTCTGTTTGTATTTGCATGCTCTAGAAACATTAGGCTACAGTAGATGGATGTCAAGAGCGCATTTTTAAATGGGTTATTGAAGGAAGAGGTATTTGTTGAACAACCTCCTGGGTTTAATTTCTCGGTTCAGCCTAACATGGTTTTTAGGTTGAATAAAGCCCTCTATGGATTGAAGCAGGCTCCCCGAGCCTGGTATGAGAGACTTTCTGAATTCCTTTTGAGCAAGGGCTACACTCGAGGTAAGGTTGACCAAACCCTCTTCACCAAAAATCTCGAAAAAGACTTAATAGTGGTCCAGGTATATGTTGATGATATCATCTTCGGATCCAATAATTCGAAATTATGTAAAGATTTTTCTGAGTCTATGTCCCAAGAATTTGAAATGAGTTTAGTTGGCGAACTAAAATATTTTCTTGGGCTGCAGGTCAAACAGATGGAGGATGGTTGCTTCATAAATCAAACCAAGTATACTCTGGAGATGCTGAAAAGGTTTGGAATGACCAACCTCAAGACAATCTCAACACCCATGGGTACCAGCTCCTCACTAGATTCAGACGAAAAAGGTAAAGAGGTGGATGCTAAATTATATAGAGGTATGATCGGTTCACTCCTCTACTTAACAGCATCCAGGCCTGACATTCAATTTAGTGTAGGGATGTGTGCCAGATACCAGGCTAGACCTACTGAAATGCATCTAGCAGCTGTAAAGAGAATCTTTAGATACTTATCTGCCACCCATGATCTAGGCCTCTGGTATCCTGCATCATGTAGTTTAGATCTCATTGCATACACTGATGCCGATTATGCAGGATGTAAATTAGACAGGAAGAGTACTAGTGGTCACTGCGAATTTCTAGGAGGGTGCTTAGTCTCTTGGGGATCCAAGAAGTAACACTCTGTGGCTCTCTCTATTGCTGAAGCTGAGTATGTGGCAGCAGGGAGCTGTGGCACACAGGTTATATGGATAAAACACCAGCTTCTGGATTATTCGGTTGAGCTAGGTTGTACTTCTATCTTTTGTGACAATACTAGTGCAATAAACATTGCAAAGAATCCTGTACTTCATTCTCGAACTAAACACATTGAAATTAGACATCATTTTATTCGAGATGAAGTAGCTAGGAAGACTTTTGAGTTGATCCATGTTGGCACTAACTCACAAATTGCAGATATTTTCACTAAGCCACTGGATACTGAAAAATTTAGCACTTTGCGCAGAGAACTAGGTATTTACAGAATTTCGTGATTGAACAACTGATTTCTGAATACCATGTCATGTGTTCTTATGCTTATCATATTCATTGTCTGTTGCTGAAAAATAACCTCATTATGAGTGATTGCTGACTCACTCCGTTTTGTTTGAATAATATGTTCTGATATCATGGTGTTTTCTTTGAGGTGTTTTGAGGTGTGTTTTGGTTAAGTCTGTGTTGAGGTCAAGGTCTCAGGGGGAGCTAGAGTTATAAAAGGGGTCTTGTCCTTTGACCTAAGCTGAACATACTTTGAACGGCATCTTGCTGACATTAAAAGAGAATCAGGTTGAGCAGGTGTATAAAAGAAAGTGTTGGATGCCTTATCCGTTAAGACTGCTCATCTAATTTCATGTTGGAATTTCAGCTGTTAGTCCCACTGAGATCAAAATCTGAACTCAAAGATTATCTTCCTACACGGTAACTGTCTTCTGATCTAGCCAGTACAGCATACCTACTTAGTCAATGTTGAGTCCGAAATGAGGTATTTTGTGCTTTAGTCTGAATCACCTTGGATCTGGTGTATTGTTCTCAAACGGACTCAAGCTTAATTAACAAGGTTTTAAGAGCTGGTTAATAAAAACAAAAATTCATAAAATTGTTATCAACCTTGTTAACTGCTCTTTGAGAAACTGGGATTTTCATCAATGAAGTGAAAAAAAAAAACATCCCATGTCATGAGATGGCAGTACTTATCTGGTTTTTTTTATTAATTGTCTTGATCATACAGAGCTATGGTACATATCTGGTTAGTAACTGGGGTGTCTGGCCTCTGATAAAGGTGTCACCTTAATGTCAACACCAGTTAGAATACTATCTCTGTCCTCTTGTCAGAAGGGGTAATGTGGTCCTGCCACCGAGTAACTGGGGTTTCATGCCTCTAAACAAGGTGTCTCCCTAATGTCAAAGGTGTACTTGACAGACTTACCTTTGATCTTGACCATCTTCAAAGATCCTGCTCACTTGGAGTATAGCTCTTGATTTGTTTGTTCTCAATACCACAGGTCTTTGTCTTCTGACTGTCTTACTTCATACTCTCTAAGTAAAGACTTACTCTGACCATTCTGGTATCCTGTACCTCACTTGCTTAGAATCTGGTTCTGTGTATGGAGCGAATCCTTATTCACAGTTTTTGCACAGTCTGACTAACTATTTTTCAAAATCCTCACATAAAATTAATGGCTTTCTTAATTGCCTTAACATCTTAGTATCTTCCATTTATCTGCCTTACTCTGTCCTGTTTTTCTCTCTACAGTCAGCAATCTTCCTTTCTCTGTATCTTCAGACTTGCCCCTAGTTTTGATGATGACAAAGGGGGAGAGATTTGTATTGATAGGTTGCAGAGTTTTGTTGCCAAGGTGTTAAAGGGGTGTGTATGCATGCCATTGTGTTGAGGGGGAGTTAAGTGTTGAGGGGGAGTTAAGTGTTGAGGGGGAGTTAGTTATCCAGTCTGAGGAAAGCTGTTGCTGTGTTCAGGGGGAGTGTTCTGGAGTCGTCAGAGGAAGCAAGTGCGTTGAGAGTCTGCATTGTCTGCATTGTTTAGTCTGAAAATTTCTTGGCATGATATCTTTTGCATTTCTTTTGCATTTCATCTCTTATACTTAATATAGTGTTGCCATCATCAAAAAGGGGGAGATTGTTGGTTTTTGTGTCTTCCCTAAGCGTTTTGATGATGAGCAACACTATGTTAAATTGTTGTTATTTCTGATCAGATTTCTTGCACTTGAATTATCCATGTTTTACAAGATAAAAGCTGCTAAGAGGTAATACTTCGTGTCCTTCTGTACCTCGTGTTGGTTCAGTTGTGTGCTGATGGTCTTCGAGCTGTTCTTCTGAAGTAGCTCGGTCTGTTCTGATGAACTTCGAGTCGCTTCTGTATGGACCTCGTGTCGTTAGCATTTATGTTGGTCATCTCGAGTCAGTCTTCTATGATTGCTTCTGAATGAACTTCGTGTTGTTTTCCTTCACTTCGTGTCGTTCTCCATGCTGTCTGTCACTTTGTGTTGTTTTCATAATTGTGTCTTCACGTTACTCTGTGTATCGTGTCTTCGTGTTGTTTTCGTAGTTTCCTATTTAGTTTGGCCTTCGTGTTGTGTCCGTGATTTTCGTATTAATTCAGTAGCTATGTCTTCGTGTTGGTTTTATGTACTCCGTGTCGTTTTCTTTGTTTCATTCTGTTCTCATCTCACTTCGAGTCGTTTCTTTGCATTCTGTCTTCGTGTTGGTTTTTCGCTTTAGACTTCGTGTCTTTCTCACCTTGACTACACCTCGTGTCGATTCTTGAGTTTCGTCTTCATGTTGTTTTCAAAACTCGTGTCGGTTCCTGTTTCACTTCGTGTTGTGTTTATGAACTTCGTGTTGTTTTCTTTATTTCGTGTTGTAGACATCGTGTGTACCTCGTGTCGTTATTTCTCACCTCGTGCTGTTCTTCTTATTTTTCCAAGGGTTATTCCACTTCGTGTCGGTTTCTGTTGTCAGCCCGTGTTGACCTCGTGTTGTTGTTGCATTCGTAACCTCGTGTTGGTCTAGCATTTGTGTCTTTTTTTGTTGTGTTTATTTTCGTGTCTCTCTTGCTTTATAAACTGTCTTTGTGTCGTTCTTCGTGTTGTGTCTGCGTGTCGGTTTTGTACTTTTGCGTACAGGACATTGCAGCACCTCGTGTTGCTTCCTGTGCCACCTCGTGTCGTTCTATGTGTAGTGTGTGTTTTATCCTCTACACTTCATGTCGTTTTTGTTATCTCTGCTTCAGCATGTATCTCGTATTGTTCTTTTCTTATCTCGTATAGTAGTCACGTTGTGTTGTTATTATATACCTCATGCAGTTTTTGGTTTTTGTGGCCATGCAGCGTGTTAATGGATTTACTCTCATTACAGGTCTGAGGAAGAACATTCCATACACCTGGGCTGCATGCGATCCGAGACAAGAGGAACTAATCTGATAAAGGCACGTGGCAGGAAGCTTCTGGATCGAGCGTGGGAGGCACATGCGGTTCGTGCCCTATCCACCTTCTGTTGGTGCTACAAATAGAACCTTTCGTCCTCAGATGAAGGTGATCGAAGAAGAGAGGAATAGTAGAAAGAGCAGAAAAACAGAGAGTCCTTCGATCCATGAAAAGAAAAGAAAGAAGAAAAAATAGCAGAGAGAAAGAGAGAGCAGAAGAGTGAGAAAAGCAGAGAGAAAGAGAGAGCAGAAGAGTGATCAGAAGAGTTGTTCTGACTTGCGGATCAAATCCGAAGTCTATTGCTCTGTATTGAGCTACATTGTTTCCATTTTCTGGCATTTGATTTCCTTCGTTCGTATTTTTCGTTTATTGTTCTTATCTTTCTTCAACTGTCCTTGTTTGTGTTTCCGATCCTCTGGATTGAGGTCGGGGTCCTCCTGTGAGATTAGGAGAAGGGAGATTCAATCTCCGGTTTGCAAGCAGCAGGTAGGCTGCTTGTGGGTTCCCTCCGGGTTGGGAGGAAGAGGGGTCTTCGACCTCTGGTTCACTAGCAGTGGGGATACTACTAGTGGGGTTCCCTCTTGGTAAAGAGGAAGAGAGACGTGAGTCTCTGGGTTCTAGTGACTGTGGGTTGCTAGAGGTTCCCTCCGGGTAGGAGGAAGAGGAGAGGTTGTTCTCCTGGGAAGCTGTGTATCAGCAGTTGTTTGGCAAGCTGTGTTGCCCAGCCGTTAGTGAAGCCACACTCGGTTTGAGTGTGGGGTGGATGTAGGTCTGAAGGACCGAACCACCTTAAAACTCCTCAGAGTCTTTGTGTGATTGCTTGTGGTGATGTTGTGGTGTGCTTTCTATTCACTCGAGCCTTTGTCTGCACTGCATTTTTGATAGTTCGATATTATTTGCTTTTAGCGAAATACACTGCAGTAATTTTTAATTCTTCGAAAAACTGTGATCTATTCATCCCCTCCCCTTCTAGATCACATCACATCTTACTTATCAACAGGCCGCGGCCCCTGGGATTCAAGGGGTTGAGGATTATGGATCAGAGTACGAGTGGGATGGTCATGGGAGAGACCGTCATGCCCCATGACAGAATCGTGATGATGAGGCAGACCGCGTTCTTTGGAACGTGTGAGCGGAAGCCCCTAGTTTTGATGGGTCCTTGGAACCCAAGGACTACCTTGATTGGGAGGCCAATATGGATCGATACTTTGAGTGGTACAATATGTCCGATCGCCGGTGAGTCCGCTTTGCTAAAATGAAGTTGCTCGGGCAAGCGCAAACTTATTGGATGAATGTGGAGAGCTTGCTTATGCAGCGACACCAGGACCCCATTGAAACCTGGGATGAGATGAAGATAAAGCTGCGAGAGAAGTATCTTCCTGCCACATTGTAAGACCCGTGAACTACGGATTCTTGTTGGATTTATAAATCAGAAATTCCCATGAATTTGCATGATTTTGTGGGACTTTTAGGTGAGTTATGCATTGAAATAACCCATTTGTATAATGATTTATGAAATTATGGGCCATTAACATAATTTTGGTTTCTTTAATGCCTTTTTGTAATCAAAGGTTTTATAATAAAAAAAACCTAAACTAAACCCATTTTTCACCCACGAGAGGAACCCCACGGTTTCCCTCTCCCTTCTCACGTCCCTCTCCTTCACTCCCTCATTCTCTCGGCGTCCTACTCCACCAGGTTGCGGGCGGCTTGGAGGAGGAGACCTTGGCGAGCTTGGGGCGACAGTGGAGTACTCGTGAAGCCGGGGAGATTGGTGGTTCATGTGGTGATCGTTTCCCTCCGGCGTGGGAGGCGGTTTTGACGAGTGGAACGGCTTGAATTCGCGATTCGAAGTAGGGGGATGGATTGAATAGTCATAAGCATGTATAAATGGCTAGTTTGATTCCAAATGGCATGTGGAATGAATTCCTTAAAAACCTTGTTGTTTAATCTTTGCATAGCATTTTTATTTATGTTTTTGAAGCTTAAATGTTGTGGGAATGATGTATGATAATAGGGAACATGTGTATGTCATGTAATCCCTTCGTTTTGAATGATTTGGGATGGGCTTTAAACTATTAGAGCATTTTTTGGAACTGTCAGACCGATCGCGGTCGCCGCTGAACCGCGGCTAGGCCTTTGGGAGTGGTCGCGGTTCAGCAGAAATTGCTTTTGGTTCGTTCTATCGGGGGTAAGGTGGTGAATAGCCGTGATTTCGGGGAAATCGCTTCTGCACAGTCGCGGTCTCGAAAGATCCGCATCTATGCAGCCGCTATTTTGACCTAACCGCGTCTGGGAGCCTATTTTGGTTTTAAACCCGATCAACTTGCCTCGTGTTTCGTGCTATTGATGCGGGACGGGACCACGGACACGACAAGCTCACGATCGTCCCTTAACGAGGGAAGCGTCGGATGTGAGCGGTTGAGAAACCGGCAATGAGCTAGGGTGGTCGGCTCTCTTTTGCGCCCGGATCGGGTCACGGGATGGCTTCGCTCTCTCTCTCGCAGCAGTGATATTATAAATTGAAGGCGAGCTAGGTATCCCTACACATGCTCTCTAGCAGCGGCATATAAAGCATATAAAGAATTAAGCTAATGCCAAGTGTAAGGGTGAAGGCGATACCTCCACGCTCTCGGCGTGGCGAAGACGGCACCCGGCCAAAGCTCGTACTCCCGGGAACTTAGTACATTATGTTTACAGCAGTACAAATAAGCCCACTCCACGCAGGGAGGTAAAGGGCGACACAAGTGGGCCCGGGAGGACCAAGGTCGGGTTGACGGGCGGGTTCGGGCAATGCTTCGGCTTCACGCGTACTCGTGCTAGTGGGGGCCCACGTGTTGACCGGAGGGGTCGTGTGGGGCCTGATGACTCCTCTATTGTGGAGACACTTGGGAAGCATTCTCCTGGGATGGCGAGCTGCTGGAACGACCGCCGGACGCCGGGCGGCCCTCGGACGACGCTCGCCGGGAACTCGGCCACGAATCTGAAAATTCTGTTTGCAGGCGCACGACTCGGAGAAACCTGCTGCAGCGATCAGCCCCGTCGTCGGAATGCGACGAGATTAGTGCCGTCGGAAAGCTGACTCAGAATACTTCAACGTAGGGGTCTTCAAAAAAAATAATCAGATCGGTATTTCTGATCATGTATTTTACAAGCTTGCTGGAATCTGGCCAGAACTGCAGGGCAGGTTCTAACTTCTCTGAAGATCGACGTGGACCTAGGAGAAGACCTCCGAATATGGAAATGATTTCTTCAGCAAAGTTGAAGGTCTCTGAGAGAGGAATCCGGGACTATTTTTGGTTTTCTGATTGGAGACGAAATGGATTTTCTGGGATTTTTTTACTAGACCTGGGTCGGATCTGGGAAACTATGGGCAGACTGTTCTTGGGAACTTGGACGAAATTTGAAAAATACCTAGAGACCTTATCAAAAATTAATAAAATTCCTGGTGGTAGATAGATGTGGACAGAGATCCCAGTAAATTTGGGCGACCCAAAAAAAATCAAAAGGTGGTTCGAATGGGGTAAAGTCAGAGCTGGTGAACAGTAAACAGAACCAGGACAGATCTGGAACTTGGACTTGGACGAAAATCAAAAAATAGCTAAAGGATGAATTTTGACATGATTTTTTTTGTGGGGATAAGGGTTCTAGAGGGGAACCAACCCTGAAATTTTGAGCTTCAGAAGACGAAGGGAGTGATAGCAGGAATTCGGAGAAGAAGGGTCTGTCCTGGGTGGACAAAACACCGAAACCGTTGGCGACGACGCGTCGGCGGCGAGACGATGGCGGCGGTGATCATCGGAGTTGCTTCAGATGCTGGAGGGGATCAAGGGGGAGGGGATTACACTCTAGAAAGGGGGCTGGAGGTGGAGGAATCAGGGAGAGAGAGGGGAGGGGCGCAAATCTCACTTGGGGGCAAATGCCAATTTTCTCTTCATTTATTCATTCAATATGAAAAATACAACCTTATATAGGATGCCAACCAAATTCAATCTCAACCCTTGGATCTAGGGGTTTGGATTGAAGGGCTGGGATGAGGTATGACCAACCACAAGAAATACAATATTTAAAGGAATCCCATTCCTAATTCTACCACATGTGGTCAAATAAAGGGAGGAAAGAAAGAAAATTAAACAACCTAGCCTAATAGAGCCAAAAGAGGGGGCGCCCCCCTTCATGGGCCAAGGGCCTTTCATGGGCCATGAGCCATCCACAAGCCCATGCTAGACTTGGACCCTTCCCATTTAGTTGGCCCATGAGGGAGTGTAAACCAATTTGGGCCTTAAGTGCATTAATGACCCATTAGAAACCTAATGACCCAATATGGCATAAGCTCCTTAATGGACTCTACTAATGGCTACCTAGCCATGGACTCTACATTAGAAATGGCCCATTGGCTTGATATAAGCCTTACAAGAAGCCCAAATGAAAGAAATTACACAATTACAATCTCATACAAGCCATAACACACAAATACACTTCACCCGTGTAATGAAATCGCCTTTGATGCCCCATCAATTCTCCCCGGGTGGGAGGAACTCGACCCCGTCGAGTAGGGGTATGGCTGCTCCGGTCCTCCGGCGGATCCGTCACCGTGCTAAGTAGCGCGGGTATGCTCCACTCCAAGTGATCGGCACCCGCTCATTCCGTATATACTCGATATGCGCACTGCTATGGCTAAAGGTGGTCACTCCGAAGGGGCACTCTCAAAAGGAAGGAAACAGCTCGAAGACTCACTAGGAATCACCGCTGAGTCCCTATAGGTGACTGATCCGGGTATAGATGTAGAACCGATCCCATACTCATCGAGTGAGTCGACTCGCTTCACACTCATAAGAGAACGACACGAGCTTGCACAAGACACATGCAGACTCACCATGCACTGACACATGAATGAAAATCACACAAACAATCGACTCAAAATCACCACACAAACAAACCACACAAAGAAAAAGCACACTGTTAGTCCGACCCGTTCATGGGTGACGGCGGACCAGGACACCCGAATATGTGCCATGCATACACTAGATGTACTCGATGCTTGACGGAATGGATGACTCCTAGACACCCTAAGATGTACCAATCATGCATTGGCGACCGATGGGATTTGGGTGAAGAAGGGGTAGGAGATCCAAAACTACCCTCGTCATCATCCCTAGATGTAGAGACGGCTTGCCGAATAGACCGAGGGGTATGGGTGGAATAGTGAACTCCTTGGAAGAGGTGGAGGGAATGTGATAGCTCGGGAGCTTCACTAGTGGAGGGGTCAAAAGGGTCAAAGAAGGTATGACCCCATGAGGTGGGTTCCAACATGACATGGTCCCAATCGTGAAATTCTTGAAGGTGCGGGTGGTCACCTTCCTCCGTCATGGTAGATGGGACCGTGTATAGGAAATATGACTCCTCCCTCGGAAGCAAAGTCATGAAGTCGGGCTCATCCGGTAGCGGGAGAAGTAGAAGAACCTCCGTGGTGACACAACCCACGGTGCACTCGGAGGTAATGGACCCTATGGCCGGATGGGTGAAGCTAAGACTAGCGGGTTGGTCAAAGCCTCGGGCCAAAAGATGCGTCAACTCCCATTGTGAATCTAATCCCATGACAAGATCATCCAACGTATCAACATGGTGACGAGATCGAAATGTGGTATGGAATGAGTTGACCGGCACTAGTGGTAGTGTGGGGTCCATTGATGGGAAGGGAGGTGGGACCAAGCCATCCTTGAGCCATCTAAGAAGTGGCTCGGCTATGTAAAGTGTTCCCGTAAGAAACACGGGTGGCTCGGGCTTTGGTAGTTCCCACTTTGATGGTTTCGAATGAAGACCGGAGGTAGATAACAATGGAGCATCCATGGGTGGTGGAGTAGCTTGTGTCCTTTCCCACCAATCCGAAATCATTTTCTTTATTTCCTCTAAGGAGCGGGTTGGAGGAGGGACCTTGGGGTGGACTAGCTCCTTAACTCTCGGCTCGGGTGTGGGCCTAGGCTCGGTTATAAGCGGGACTTCCACTCGGTTGGAGGTGCTTGAGTGGGTTGGGATGGGAGTGCCAAGGGGAGGTTGGTTGGTGGTGCATGGGCGGGCCACTAGATTGGGGTCACTTTGGTGGGCTTGGACGGCGATGAAGGGGTGGGATTGGGTAGAGGTGTGGCCCACTTGATTGTGGGTGAGTTGGTGGGGTTGGTGAGTGGAATGACCTCCGTGGTTGGAGGTAGGTGGGCGGGGAACGTAGGCCCTCCTAAGCACTCTCTTCATTTCCCACCATGACTCGATGGGCCTTAGATTCCTATCCTCCCTCCAATATTTGATGTCCCTCCAAGTTGCAGCGGCTTCACCAAAAAGTCACCTTTTGGCAACATCGACTTGCATGGGCCCGTACATGATGTACACCTCGAAGTAATCATCCATAATGGCTTCCCATTCTAGATAGACACTCGGGTCATCGGACCCGTAGAAATCCCGGGTTTCGGGCCTCGTGGGGTGGTTCGGGTGGTCCTTCCATTTGAGATAGTATCGCCACCATCCGGGAGTTTGGGACTCCATGGGACACGGGAAACTAGTGGATGGCCATGCCGACACTCGGACCAAAACACTAGACACGACACTAAGTAATGCAAAGTTGGAATGCACTAACTAATGCACACTAAGGACCCTAGACGTAAACCAAGACTCGGTACGGGGCGGAGACAATCGACCCGAAGGTCACTCGCACAAGTGTGCGGCCTTCCCGATAGGCGTAACCTAACGGTCGGACAACACCTTTTTATATACCGAGTAAAGGGATGTATGCGACCCAAAAACGACTCTTTTTGTTGTTTTAAAAATGTGATGATCCTAAACACGACTTAGACCGACTAATGACTACATGACACTCTTTTTTTTTTTAATGCAAACACCCTAGACTCAACCTGCTCTGATACCAAATTGATGCGGGACGGGACCACGGACACGACAAGCTCGCGATCGTCCCTTAACGAGGGAAGCGTCGGATGTGCGCGGTTGAGAAACCGGCAATGAGCTAGGGTGGTCGGCTCTCTTTTGCGCCCGGATCGGGTCACGGGACGGCTTCGCTCTCTCTCTCGCAGCAGTGATATTATAAATTGAAGGCGAGCTAGGTATCCCTACACATGCTCTCTAGCAGCGGCATATAAAGCATATAAAGAATTAAGCTAATGCCAAGTGTAAGGGTGAAGGCGATACCTCCACGCTCTCGGCGTGGCGAAGACGGCACCCGGCCAAAGCTCGTACTCCCGGGAACTTAGTACATTATGTTTACAGCAGTACAAATAAGCCCACTCCACGCAGGGAGGTAAAGGGCGACACAAGTGGGCCCGGGAGGACCAAGTTCGGGTTGACGGGCGGTTCGGGCAATGCTTCGGCTTCACGCGTACTCGTGCTAGTGGGGGCCCACGTGTTGACCGGAGGGGTCGTGTGGGGCCTGATGACTCCTCTATTGTGGAGACACCTGGAAGCGTTCCCCTGGGATGGCGAGCTGCTGGAACGACCGCCGGACGCCGGGCGGCCCTCGGACGACGCTCGCCGGGAACTCGGCCACGAATCTGAAAATTCTGTTTGCAGGCGCGCGACTCGGAGAAAACTGCTGCTGCGATCAGCCCCGTCGTCGGAATGCGACGAGGTTAGTGCCGTTGGAAAGCTGACTCAGAATACTTCGACGTAGGGGTCTTCAAAAAAAATAATCAGATCTGTATTTCTGATCATGTATTTTACAAGCTTGCTGGAATCTGGCCAGAACTGCAGGGGCAGGTTCTGACTTCTCTGAAGATCGACGTTGACCGGGGAGAAGACCTCCGAATCTGGAAATGATTTCTTCAGAAAAGTTGAAGGTCTCTGAGAGAGGAATCCAGGACTATTTTTGGTTTTCTGATTGGAGACGAAATGGATTTTCTGGGATTTTTTACTAGACCTGGGTCGGATCTGGGAAACTGTGGGCAGACTGTTCTTGGGAACTTGGACGAAATTTGAAAAATACCTAGAGACCTTATCAAAAATTAAGAAAATTCCTGGTGGTAGATAGATGTGGACAGAGATCCCAGTAAATTTGGGCGACCCAAAAAAAATCAAAAGGTGGTTCGAATGGGGTAAAGTCAGAGCTGGTGAACAGTAAACAGAACCAGGACAGATCTGGAACTTGGACTTGGACGAAAATCAAAAAATAGCTAAAGGATGAATTTTGACGTGATTTTTTTTGTGGGGATAAGGGTTCTAGAGGGGAACCAACCCTGAAATTTTGAGCTTCAGAAGATGAAGGGAGTGATAGCAGGAATTCGGAGAAGAAGGGTCTGTCCTGGGTGGATAGAACACCAAAACCGTTGGCGACGACGCGTCGGCGGCGAGACGATGGCGGCGGCGATCACCGGAGTTGCTTCAGATGCTGGAGGGGATCAAGGGGGAGGGGATTACACTCTAGAAAGGGGGCTGGAGGTGGAGGAACCAGGGAGAGAGAGGGGAGGGGCGCAAATCTCACTTGGGGGCAAATGCCAATTTTCTCTTCATTTATTCATTCAATATGAAAAATACAACCTTATATAGGATGCCAACCAAATTCAATCTCAACCCTTGGATCTAGGGGTTTGGATTGAAGGGCTGGGATGAGGTATGACCAACCACAAGAAATACAATATTTAAAGGAATCCCATTCCTAATTCTACCACATGTGGTCAAATAAAGGGAGGAAAGAAAGAAAATTAAACAACCTAGCCTAATAGAGCCAAAAGAGGGGGCGCCCCCCTTCATGGGCCAAGGGCCTTTCATGGGCCATGAGCCATCCACAAGCCCATGCTAGACTTGGACCCTTCCCATTTAGTTGGCCCATGAGGGAGTGTAAACCAATTTGGGCCTTAAGTGCATTAATGACCCATTAGAAACCTAATGACCCAATATGGCATAAGCTCCTTAATGGACTCTACTAATGGCTACCTAGCCATGGACTCTACATTAGAAATGGCCCATTGGCTTGATATAAGCCTTACAAGAGCCCAAATGAAAGAAATTACACAATTACAATCTCATACAAGCCATAACACACAAATACACTTCACCCGTGTATGAAATCGCCTTTGATGCCCCATCAATTCTCCCCGGGTGGGAGGAACTCGACCCCGTCGAGTAGGGGTATGGCTGCTCCGGTCCTCCGGCGGATCCGTCACCGTGCTAAGTAGCGCGGGTATGCTCCACTCCAAGTGATCGGCACCTGCTCATTCCGTATATACTCGATATGCGCACTGCTATGGCTAAAGGTGGTCACTCCGAAGGGGCACTCTCAAAAGGAAGGAAACAGCTCGAAGACTCACTAGGAATCACCGCTGAGTCCCTATAGGTGACTGATCCGGGTATAGATGTAGAACCGATCCCATACTCATCGAGTGAGTCGACTCGCTTCACACTCATAAGAGAACGACACGAGCTTGCACAAGACACATGCAGACTCACCATGCACTGACACATGAATGAAAATCACACAAACAATCGACTCAAAATCACCACACAAACAAACCACACAAAGAAAAAGCACACTGTTAGTCCGACCCGTTCATGGGTGACGGCGGACCAGGACACCCGAATATGTGCCATGCATACACTAGATGTACTCGATGCTTGACGGAATGGATGACTCCTAGACACCCTAAGATGTACCAATCATGCATTGGCGACCGATGGGATTTGGGTGAAGAAGGGGTAGGAGATCCAAAACTACCCTCGTCATCATCCCTAGATGTAGAGACGGCTTTCCGAATAGACCGAGGGGTATGGGTGGAATAGTGAACTCCTTGGAAGAGGTGGAGGGAATGTGATAGCTCGGGAGCTTCACTAGTGGAGGGGTCAAAAGGGTCAAAGAAGGTATGACCCCATGAGGTGGGTTCCAACATGACATGGTCCCAATCGTGAAATTCTTGAAGGTGCGGGTGGTCACCTTCCTCCGTCATGGTAGATGGGACCGTGTATAGGAAATATGACTCCTCCCTCGGAAGCAAAGTCATGAAGTCGGGCTCATCCGGTAGCGGGAGAAGTAGAAGAACCTCCGTGGTGACACAACCCACGGTGCACTCGGAGGTAATGGACCCTATGGCCGGATGGGTGAAGCTAAGACTAGCGGGTTGGTCAAAGCCTCGGGCCAAAAGATGCGTCAACTCCCATTGTGAATCTAATCCCATGACAAGATCATCCAACGTATCAACATGGTGACGAGATCGAAATGTGGTATGGAATGAGTTGACCGGCACTAGTGGTAGTGTGGGGTCCATTGATGGGAAGGGAGGTGGGACCAAGCCATCCTTGAGCCATCTAAGAAGTGGCTCGGCTATGTAAAGTGTTCCCGTAAGAAACACGGGTGGCTCGGGCTTTGGTAGTTCCCACTTTGATGGTTTCGAATGAAGACCGGAGGTAGATAACAATGGAGCATCCATGGGTGGTGGAGTAGCTTGTGTCCTTTCCCACCAATCCGAAATCATTTTCTTTATTTCCTCTAAGGAGCGGGTTGGAGGAGGGACCTTGGGGTGGACTAGCTCCTTAACTCTCGGCTCGGGTGTGGGCCTAGGCTCGGTTATAAGCGGGACTTCCACTCGGTTGGAGGTGCTTGAGTGGGTTGGGATGGGAGTGCCAAGGGGAGGTTGGTTGGTGGTGCATGGGCGGGCCACTAGATTGGGGTCACTTTGGTGGGCTTGGACGGCGGTGAAGGGGTGGGATTGGGTAGAGGTGTGGCCCACTTGATTGTGGGTGAGTTGGTGGGGTTGGTGAGTGGAATGACCTCCGTGGTTGGAGGTAGGTGGGCGGGGAACGTAGGCCCTCCTAAGCACTCTCTTCATTTCCCACCATGACTCGATGGGCCTTAGATTCCTATCCTCCCTCCAATATTTGATGTCCCTCCAAGTTGCAGCGGCTTCACCAAAAAGTCGCCTTTTGGCAACATCGACTTGCATGGGCCCGTACATGATGTACACCTCGAAGTAATCATCCATAATGGCTTCCCATTCTAGATAGACACTCGGGTCATCGGACCCGTAGAAATCCCGGGTTTCGGGCCTCGTGGGGTGGTTCGGGTGGTCCTTCCATTTGAGATAGTATCGCCACCATCCGGGAGTTTGGGACTCCATGGGACACGGGAAACTAGTGGATGGCCATGCCGACACTCGGACCAAAACACTAGACACGACACTAAGTAATGCAAAGTTGGAATGCACTAACTAATGCACACTAAGGACCCTAGACGTAAACCAAGACTCGGTACGGGGCGGAGACAATCGACCCGAAGGTCACTCGCACAAGTGTGCGGCCTTCCCGATAGGCGTAACCTAACGGTCGGACAACACCTTTTTATATACCGAGTAAAGGGATGTATGCGACCCAAAAATGACTCTTTTTGTTGTTTTAAAAATGTGATGATCCTAAACATGACTTAGACCGACTAATGACTACATGACACTCTTTTTTTTTTTAATGCAAACACCCTAGACTCAACCTACTCTGATACCAAATTGATGCGGGACGGGACCACGGACACGACAAGCTCGCGATCGTCCCTTAACGAGGGAAGCGTCGGATGTGCGCGGTTGAGAAACCGGCAATGAGCTAGGGTGGTCGGCTCTCTTTTGCGCCCGGATCGGGTCACGGGACGGCTTCGCTCTCTCTCTCGCAGCAGTGATATTATAAATTGAAGGCGAGCTAGGTATCCCTACACATGCTCTCTAGCAGCGGCATATAAAGCATATAAAGAATTAAGCTAATGCCAAGTGTAAGGGTGAAGGCGATACCTCCACGCTCTCGGCGTGGCGAAGACGGCACCCGGCCAAAGCTCGTACTCCCGGGAACTTAGTACATTATGTTTACAGCAGTACAAATAAGCCCACTCCACGCAGGGAGGTAAAGGGCGACACAAGTGGGCCCGGGAGGACCAAGTTCGGGTTGACGGGCGGGTTCGGGCAATGCTTCGGCTTCACGCGTACTCGTGCTAGTGGGGGCCCACGTGTTGACCGGAGGGGTCGTGTGGGGCCTGATGACTCCTCTGTGTGGAGACACCTGGAAAGCGTTCCCCTGGGATGGCGAGCTGCTGGAACGACCGCCGGACGCCGGGCGGCCCTCGGACGACGCTCGCCGGGAACTCGGCCACGAATCTGAAAATTCTGTTTGCAGGCGCGCGACTCGGAGAAAACTGCTGCTGCGATCAGCCCCGTCGTCGGAATGCGACGAGGTTAGCGCCGTTGGAAAGCTGACTCAGAATACTTCGACGTAGGGGTCTTCAAAAAAAATAATCAGATCTGTATTTCTGATCATGTATTTTACAAGCTTGCTGGAATCTGGCCAGAACTGCAGGGGCAGGTTCTGACTTCTCTGAAGATCGACGTTGACCGGGGAGAAGACCTCCGAATCTGGAAATGATTTCTTCAGAAAAGTTGAAGATCTCTGAGAGAGGAATCCGGGACTATTTTTGGTTTTCTGATTGGAGACGAAATGGATTTTCTGGGATTTCTTTACTAGACCTGGGTCGGATCTGGGAAACTGTGGGCAGACTGTTCTTGGGAACTTGGACGAAATTTGAAAAATACTTGAGGGTGAACCAAAAATTAAGAAAATTCCTGGTGGTAGAGGGATGTGGACAGAGATCCCAGTAAATTTGGGCGACCCAAAAAAAATCAAAAGATGGTTCGAATGGGGTAAACTCAGAGCTGATGAACAGTAAACAGAACCAGGACAGATCTGGAACTTGGACTTGGACGAAAATCAAAAAATAGCTAAAGGATGAATTTTGACGTGATTTTTTTTGTGGGGATAAGGGTTCTAGAGGGGAACCAACCCTGAAATTTTGAGCTTCAGAAGACGAAGGGAGTGATAGCAGGAATTCGGAGAAGAAGGGTCTGTCCTGGTGGACAGAACACCGAAACCGTTGGCGACGACGCGTCGGCGGCGAGACGATGGCGGCGGCGATCACCGGAGTTGCTTCAGATGCTGGAGGGGATCAAGGGGGAAGGGATTACACTCTAGAAAGGGGAGAGGGGTGGAGGAACCAGGGAGAGAGAGGGGAGGGGCGCAAATCTCACTTGGGGCAAATGCCTATTTTCTCTTCATTAATTCATTCAATATGAAAAATACAACCTTATATAGGATGCCAACCAAACTCAACCTCAACCCTTGGATCTAGGGGTTTGGATTGAAGGGCTGGGATACAATGTGAATCACACATTTAATACATTAGTTTAATCTAATTTGACCATACTTATTCAACCTTGGACTAGATCCATTCAAACACCACCTAATACACACCAACCAAGCCACCAAGCCTAATAAGGCCAAAGAAGCTTGCGCCCCCCTTCATGGGCCAAGGCCATTCATGGGCCAAGAGCCACCTAATAGCTCATGCTAGGCATGGACCCTTTCCACTTAGTTGGCCCATGAGGAAGTGTAACCCAATTTGGGCCTTAAGTGCATTAGTGACCCATTAGACACCTAATGACCCAATATGGCATAAGCTCCTTAATGGACTCTACTAATGGCTACCTAGCCATGGACTTGACATAACAAATGGCCCATTGGCTTGATATAAGCCTTACAAGAGCCCAAAAGAAAGAAATTACACAATTACAATCTCATACAAGCCATAACACACAAATACACTTCACCCGTGTATGGAAATCGCCTTTGATGCCCCATCAATTCTCCCCGGGTGGGAGGAACTCGACCCCGTCGAGTAGGGGTATGGCTGCTCCGGTCCTCCGGCGGATCCGTCACCGTGCTAAGTAGCGCGGGTATGCTCCACTCCAAGTGATCGGCACCTGCTCATTCCATATATACTCGATATGCGCACTGCTATGGCTAAAGGTGGTCACTCCGAAGGGGCACTCTCAAAAGGAAGGAAACAGCTCGAAGACTCACTAGGAATCACCGCTGAGTCCCTATAGGTGACTGATCCGGTATAGATGTAGAACCGATCCCATACTCATCAAGTGAGTCCACTCGCCTCTTACTCGTAAGAGACCGACAACGAGCTTGCACAAGACACATGCAGACTCACCATGCAATACACACAAACAATCGACTCAAAATCACCACACAAACAAACCACACAAAGAAAACACACTGACTCAACTATGACCCTAGACACACCTAATGTTAGTCCGACCCGTACATGGGTGATGGCGGACCAGGACACCCGAATATGTGCCATGCATACACTAGATGTACTCGATGCTTGACGGAATGGATGACTCCTAGACACCCTAAGATGTACCAATCATGCATTGGCGACCTATGGGATTTGGGTGGAGAAGGACTAGGAGGTCCAAAACTACCCTCGTCATCATCCCTAGATGTAGAGACGGCTTGTCGAATAGACCGAGGGGTATGAGTGGAATAGTGAACTCTTCGGAAGAGGTGGAGAGAATGTGATAGCTCGGGAGCTTCACTAGTGGAGGGGTCAAAAGGGTCGAAGAAGGTGTGACCCCTTGTGGTGGGTTCCCACAAGACATGGTCCCAATCGTGAAATTCTTGAAGGTGCGGGTGGTCACCTTCCTCCGTCATGGTAGATGGGACCGTGTATAGGAAATATGACTCCTCCCTCGGAAGCAAAGTCATGAAGTCGGGCTCATCCGGTAGCGGGAGAAGTAGAAGAACCTCCGTGGTGACACAACCCACGGTGCACTCGGAGGTAATGGACCCTATGGCCGGATGGGTGAAGCTAAGACTAGCGGGTTGGTCAAAGCCTCGGGCCAAAAGATGCGTCAACTCCCATTGTGAATCTAATCCCATGACAAGATCATCCAACGTATCAACATGGTGACGAGATCGAAATGTGGTATGGAATGAGTTGACCGGCACTAGTGGTAGTGTGGGGTCCATTGATGGGAAGGGAGGTGGGACCAAGCCATCCTTGAGCCATCTAAGAAGTGGCTCGGCTATGTAAAGTGTTCCCGTAAGAAACACGGGTGGCTCGGGCTTTGGTAGTTCCCACTTTGATGGTTTCGAATGAAGACCGGAGGTAGATAACAATGGAGCATCCATGGGTGGTGGAGTAGCTTGTGTCCTTTCCCACCAATCCGAAATCATTTTCTTTATTTCCTCTAAGGAGCGGGTTGGAGGAGGGACCTTGGGGTGGACTAGCTCCTTAACTCTCGGCTCGGGTGTGGGCCTAGGCTCGGTTATAAGCGGGACTTCCACTCGGTTGGAGGTGCTTGAGTGGGTTGGGATGGGAGTGCCAAGGGGAGGTTGGTTGGTGGTGCATGGGCGGGCCACTAGATTGGGGTCACTTTGGTGGGCTTGGACGGCGGTGAAGGGGTGGGATTGGGTAGAGGTGTGGCCCACTTGATTGTGGGTGAGTTGGTGGGGTTGGTGAGTGGAATGACCTCCGTGGTTGGAGGTAGGTGGGCGGGGAACGTAGGCCCTCCTAAGCACTCTCTTCATTTCCCACCATGACTCGATGGGCCTTAGATTCCTATCCTCCCTCCAATATTTGATGTCCCTCCAAGTTGCAGCGGCTTCACCAAAAAGTCACCTTTTGGCAACATCGACTTGCATGGGCCCGTACATGATGTACACCTCGAAGTAATCATCCATAATGGCTTCCCATTCTAGATAGACACTCGGGTCATCGGACCCGTAGAAATCCCGGGTTTCGGGCCTCGTGGGGTGGTTCGGGTGGTCCTTCCATTTGAGATAGTATCGCCACCATCCGGGAGTTTGGGACTCCATGGGACACGGGAAACTAGTGGATGGCCATGCCGACACTCGGACCAAAACACTAGACACGACACTAAGTAATGCAAAGTTGGAATGCACTAACTAATGCACACTAAGGACCCTAGACGTAAACCAAGACTCGGTACGGGGCGGAGACAATCGACCCGAAGGTCACTCGCACAAGTGTGCGGCCTTCCCGATAGGCGTAACCTAACGGTCGGACAACACCTTTTTATATACCGAGTAAAGGGATGTATGCGACCCAAAAACGACTCTTTTTGTTGTTTTAAAAATGTGATGATCCTAAACACGACTTAGACCGACTAATGACTACATGACACTCTTTTTTTTTTTAATGCAAACACCCTAGACTCAACCTCGCTCTGATACCAAATTGATGCGGGACGGGACCACGGACACGACAAGCTCGCGATCGTCCCTTAACGAGGGAAGCGTCGGATGTGCGCGGTTGAGAAACCGGCAATGAGCTAGGGTGGTCGGCTCTCTTTTGCGCCCGGATCGGGTCACGGGACGGCTTCGCTCTCTCTCGCAGCAGTGATATTATAAATTGAAGGCGAGCTAGGTATCCCTACACATGCTCTCTAGCAGCGGCATATAAAGCATATAAAGAATTAAGCTAATGCCAAGTGTAAGGGTGAAGGCGATACCTCCACGCTCTCGGCGTGGCGAAGACGGCACCCGGCCAAAGCTCGTACTCCCGGGAACTTAGTACATTATGTTTACAGCAGTACAAATAAGCCCACTCCACGCAGGGAGGTAAAGGGCGACACAAGTGGGCCCGGGAGGACCAAGTTCGGGTTGACGGGCGGGTTCGGGCAATGCTTCGGCTTCACGCGTACTCGTGCTAGTGGGGGCCCACGTGTTGACCGGAGGGGTCGTGTGGGGCCTGATGACTCCTCTGTGTGGAGACACCTGGAAAGCGTTCCCCTGGGATGGCGAGCTGCTGGAACGACCGCCGGACGCCGGGCGGCCCTCGGACGACGCTCGCGGGAACTCGGCCACGAATCTGAAAATTCTGTTTGCAGGCGCGCGACTCGGAGAAAACTGCTGCTGCGATCAGCCCCGTCGTCGGAATGCGACGAGGTTAGCGCCGTTGGAAAGCTGACTCAGAATACTTCGACGTAGGGGTCTTCAAAAAAAATAATCAGATCTGTATTTCTGATCATGTATTTTACAAGCTTGCTGGAATCTGGCCAGAACTGCAGGGGCAGGTTCTGACTTCTCTGAAGATCGACGTTGACCGGGGAGAAGACCTCCGAATCTGGAAATGATTTCTTCAGAAAAGTTGAAGGTCTCTGAGAGAGGAATCCGGGACTATTTTTGGTTTTCTGATTGGAGACGAAATGGATTTTCTGGGATTTTTTACTAGACCTGGGTCGGATCTGGGAAACTGTGGGCAGACTGTTCTTGGGAACTTGGACGAAATTTGAAAAATACCTAGAGACCTTATCAAAAATTAAGAAAATTCCTGGTGGTAGATAGATGTGGACAGAGATCCCAGTAAATTTGGGCGACCCAAAAAAAATCAAAAGATGGTTCGAATGGGGTAAACTCAGAGCTGATGAACAGTAAACAGAACCAGGACAGATCTGGAACTTGGACTTGGACGAAAATCAAAAAATAGCTAAAGGATGAATTTTGACGTGATTTTTTTTGTGGGGATAAGGGTTCTAGAGGGGAACCAACCCTGAAATTTTGAGCTTCAGAAGACGAAGGGAGTGATAGCAGGAATTCGGAGAAGAAGGGTCTGTCCTGAGTGGACAGAACACCGAAACCGTTGGCGACGACGCGTCGGCGGCGAGACGATGGCGGCGGCGATCACCGGAGTTGCTTCAGATGCTGGAGGGGATCAAGGGGGAGGGGATTACACTCTAGAAAGGGGGCTGGAGGTGGAGGAACCAGGGAGAGAGAGGGGAGGGGCGCAAATCTCACTTGGGGGCAAATGCCAATTTTCTCTTCATTTATTCATTCAATATGAAAAATACAACCTTATATAGGATGCCAACCAAATTCAATCTCAACCCTTGGATCTAGGGGTTTGGATTGAAGGGCTGGGATGAGGTATGACCAACCACAAGAAATACAATATTTAAAGGAATCCCATTCCTAATTCTACCACATGTGGTCAAATAAAGGGAGGAAAGAAAGAAAATTAAACAACCTAGCCTAATAGAGCCAAAAGAGGGGGCGCCCCCCTTCATGGGCCAAGGGCCTTTCATGGGCCATGAGCCATCCACAAGCCCATGCTAGACTTGGACCCTTCCCATTTAGTTGGCCCATGAGGGAGTGTAACCCAATTTGGGCCTTAAGTGCATTAATGACCCATTAGAAACCTAATGACCCAATATGGCATAAGCTCCTTAATGGACTCTACTAATGGCAACCTAGCCATGGACTTGACATAACAAATGGCCCATTGGCTTGATATAAGCCTTACAAGAGCCCAAAAGAAAGAAATTACACAATTACAATCTCATACAAGCCATAACACACAAATACACTTCACCCGTGTATGGAAATCGCCTTTGATGCCCCATCAATTCTCCCCGGGTGGGAGGAACTCGACCCCGTCGAGTAGGGGTATGGCTGCTCCGGTCCTCCGGCGGATCCGTCACCGTGCTAAGTAGCGCGGGTATGCTCCACTCCAAGTGATCGGCACCTGCTCATTCCATATATACTCGATATGCGCACTGCTATGGCTAAAGGTGGTCACTCCGAAGGGGCACTCTCAAAAGGAAGGAAACAGCTCGAAGACTCACTAGGAATCACCGCTGAGTCCCTATAGGTGACTGATCCGGGTATAGATGTAGAACCGATCCCATACTCATCGAGTGAGTCGACTCGCTTCACACTCATAAGAGAACGACACGAGCTTGCACAAGACACATGCAGACTCACCATGCACTGACACATGAATGAAAATCACACAAACAATCGACTCAAAATCACCACACAAACAAACCACACAAAGAAAAAGCACACTATGTTAGTCCGACCCGTTCATGGGTGACGGCGGACCAGGACACCCGAATATGTGCCATGCATACACTAGATGTACTCGATGCTTGACGGAATGGATGACTCCTAGACACCCTAAGATGTACCAATCATGCATTGGCGACCGATGGGATTTGGGTGAGAAGGGTAGGAGATCCAAAACTACCCTCGTCATCATCCCTAGATGTAGAGACGGCTTGCCGAATAGACCGAGGGGTATGGGTGGAATAGTGAACTCCTTGGAAGAGGTGGAGGAATGTGATAGCTCGGGAGCTTCACTAGTGTAGGGGTCAAAGGGGTCAAAGAATGTGTGACCCCTTGTGGTGGGTTCCCACAAGTCACGGTCCCACGTGTAGAAGTTTTGAAGGTGTGGATAATCACCTTCTTGAATTGTGATGGGTGGGACGGGGACCGTAGGCAAGAAGTATGATTCCTCCCTCGGACAAAAGGGTATGAATTCAGGCTCGTCCGGTAAGGGAAGGAGTAAGAGGACCTCCGTGGTGATACAACCCACGGTGCACTCGGAGGTAATAGACCCTAAGGCCGGATGAGTGAGGCTAAGACTAGTGGGTTGGTCAAAGCCTCGGGCCAAAAGGTGCGTCAACTCCCATTGTGAATCCAATCCCATGACAAGATCGTCCAATGTGTCAACATGGTGACGAGATCGAAAGGTGGTATGGAATGAGTTGACTGGCACTAAAGGTAAGGTGGGGTCCATGGACGGGAAGGGATGTGGGACCAAGCCATCCTTGAGCCATCTAAGAAGTGGCTCGGCTATGTAAAGTGTTCCCGTAAGAAACACGGGTGGCTCGGGCTTTGGTAGTTCCCACTTTGATGGTTTCGAATGAAGACCGGAGGTAGATAACAATGGAGCATCCATGGGTGGTGGAGTAGCTTGTGTCCTTTCCCACCAATCCGAAATCATTTTCTTTATTTCCTCTAAGGAGCGGGTTGGAGGAGGGACCTTGGGGTGGACTAGCTCCTTAACTCTCGGCTCGGGTGTGGGCCTAGGCTCGGTTATAAGCGGGACTTCCACTCGGTTGGAGGTGCTTGAGTGGGTTGGGATGGGAGTGCCAAGGGGAGGTTGGTTGGTGGTGCATGGGCGGGCCACTAGATTGGGGTCACTTTGGTGGGCTTGGACGGCGGTGAAGGGGTGGGATTGGGTAGAGGTGTGGCCCACTTGATTGTGGGTGAGTTGGTGGGGTTGGTGAGTGGAATGACCTCCGTGGTTGGAGGTAGGTGGGCGGGGAACGTAGGCCCTCCTAAGCACTCTCTTCATTTCCCACCATGACTCGATGGGCCTTAGATTCCTATCCTCCCTCCAATATTTGATGTCCCTCCAAGTTGCAGCGGCTTCACCAAAAAGTCGCCTTTTGGCAACATCGACTTGCATGGGCCCGTACATGATGTACACCTCGAAGTAATCATCCATAATGGCTTCCCATTCTAGATAGACACTCGGGTCATCGGACCCGTAGAAATCCCGGGTTTCGGGCCTCGTGGGGTGGTTCGGGTGGTCCTTCCATTTGAGATAGTATCGCCACCATCCGGGAGTTTGGGACTCCATGGGACACGGGAAACTAGTGGATGGCCATGCCGACACTCGGACCAAAACACTAGACACGACACTAAGTAATGCAAAGTTGGAATGCACTAACTAATGCACACTAAGGACCCTAGACGTAAACCAAGACTCGGTACGGGGCGGAGACAATCGACCCGAAGGTCACTCGCACAAGTGTGCGGCCTTCCCGATAGGCGTAACCTAACGGTCGGACAACACCTTTTTATATACCGAGTAAAGGGATGTATGCGACCCAAAAATGACTCTTTTTGTTGTTTTAAAAATGTGATGATCCTAAACACGACTTAGACCGACTAATGACTACATGACACTCTTTTTTTTTTTAATGCAAACACCCTAGACTCAACCTCGCTCTGATACCAAATTGATGCGGGACGGGACCACGGACACGACAAGCTCGCGATCGTCCCTTAACGAGGGAAGCGTCGGATGTGCGCGGTTGAGAAACCGGCAATGAGCTAGGGTGGTCGGCTCTCTTTTGCGCCCGGATCGGGTCACGGGACGGCTTCGCTCTCTCTCGCAGCAGTGATATTATAAATTGAAGGCGAGCTAGGTATCCCTACACATGCTCTCTAGCAGCGGCATATAAAGCATATAAAGAATTAAGCTAATGCCAAGTGTAAGGGTGAAGGCGATACCTCCACGCTCTCGGCGTGGCGAAGACGGCACCCGGCCAAAGCTCGTACTCCCGGGAACTTAGTACATTATGTTTACAGCAGTACAAATAAGCCCACTCCACGCAGGGAGGTAAAGGGCGACACAAGTGGGCCCGGGAGGACCAAGTTCGGGTTGACGGGCGGGTTCGGGCAATGCTTCGGCTTCACGCGTACTCGTGCTAGTGGGGGCCCACGTGTTGACCGGAGGGGTCGTGTGGGGCCTGATGACTCCTCTATTGTGGAGACACCTGGAAAGCGTTCCCCTGGGATGGCGAGCTGCTGGAACGACCGCCGGACGCCGGGCGGCCCTCGGACGACGCTCGCCGGGAACTCGGCCACGAATCTGAAAATTCTGTTTGCAGGCGCGCGACTCGGAGAAAACTGCTGCTGCGATCAGCCCCGTCGTCGGAATGCGACGAGGTTAGCGCCGTTGGAAAGCTGACTCAGAATACTTCGACGTAGGGGTCTTCAAAAAAAATAATCAGATCTGTATTTCTGATCATGTATTTTACAAGCTTGCTGGAATCTGGCCAGAACTGCAGGGGCAGGTTCTGACTTCTCTGAAGATCGACGTTGACCGGGGAGAAGACCTCCGAATCTGGAAATGATTTCTTCAGAAAAGTTGAAGGTCTCTGAGAGAGAATCCGGGACTATTTTTGGTTTTCTGATTGGAGACGAAATGGATTTTCTGGGATTTTTTACTAGACCTGGGTCGGATCTGGGAAACTGTGGGCAGACTGTTCTTGGGAACTTGGACGAAATTTGAAAAATACTAGAGACCTTATCAAAAATTAAGAAAATTCCTGGTGGTAGATAGATGTGGACAGAGATCCCAGTAAATTTGGGCGACCCAAAAAAAATCAAAAGATGGTTCGAATGGGGTAAACTCAGAGCTGATGAACAGTAAACAGAACCAGGACAGATCTGGAACTTGGACTTGGACGAAAATCAAAAAATAGCTAAAGGATGAATTTTGACGTGATTTTTTTTGTGGGGATAAGGGTTCTAGAGGGGAACCAACCCTGAAATTTTGAGCTTCAGAAGACGAAGGGAGTGATAGCAGGAATTCGGAGAAGAAGGGTCTGTCCTGGGTGGACAGAACACCGAAACCGTTGGCGACGACGCGTCGGCGGCGAGACGATGGCGGCGGCGATCACCGGAGTTGCTTCAGATGCTGGAGGGGATCAAGGGGGAGGGGATTACACTCTAGAAAGGGGGCTGGAGGTGGAGGAACCAGGGAGAGAGAGGGGAGGGGCGCAAATCTCACTTGGGGGCAAATGCCAATTTTCTCTTCATTTATTCATTCAATATGAAAAATACAACCTTATATAGGATGCCAACCAAATTCAATCTCAACCCTTGGATCTAGGGGTTTGGATTGAAGGGCTGGGATGAGGTATGACCAACCACAAGAAATACAATATTTAAAGGAATCCCATTCCTAATTCTACCACATGTGGTCAAATAAAGGGAGGAAAGAAAGAAAATTAAACAACCTAGCCTAATAGAGCCAAAAGAGGGGGCGCCCCCCTTCATGGGCCAAGGGCCTTTCATGGGCCATGAGCCATCCACAAGCCCATGCTAGACTTGGACCCTTCCCATTTAGTTGGCCCATGAGGGAGTGTAAACCAATTTGGGCCTTAAGTGCATTAATGACCCATTAGAAACCTAATGACCCAATATGGCATAAGCTCCTTAATGGACTCTACTAATGGCTACCTAGCCATGGACTCTACATTAGAAATGGCCCATTGGCTTGATATAAGCCTTACAAGAGCCCAAATGAAAGAAATTACACAATTACAATCTCATACAAGCCATAACACACAAATACACTTCACCCGTGTATGGAAATCGCCTTTGATGCCCCATCAATTCTCCCCGGGTGGGAGGAACTCGACCCCGTCGAGTAGGGGTATGGCTGCTCCGGTCCTCCGGCGGATCCGTCACCGTGCTAAGTAGCGCGGGTATGCTCCACTCCAAGTGATCGGCACCTGCTCATTCCATATATACTCGATATGCGCACTGCTATGGCTAAAGGTGGTCACTCCGAAGGGGCACTCTCAAAAGGAAGGAAACAACTCGAAGACTCACTAGGAATCACCGCTGAGTCCCTATAGGTGACTGATCCGGGTATAGATGTAGAACCGATCCCATACTCATCGAGTGAGTCGACTCGCTTCACACTCATAAGAGAACGACACGAGCTTGCACAAGACACATGCAGACTCACCATGCACTGACACATGAATGAAAATCACACAAACAATCGACTCAAAATCACCACACAAACAAACCACACAAAGAAAAAGCACACTGTTAGTCCGACCCGTTCATGGGTGACGGCGGACCAGGACACCCGAATATGTGCCATGCATACACTAGATGTACTCGATGCTTGACGGAATGGATGACTCCTAGACACCCTAAGATGTACCAATCATGCATTGGCGACCGATGGGATTTGGGTGAAGAAGGGGTAGGAGATCCAAAACTACCCTCGTCATCATCCCTAGATGTAGAGACGGCTTTCCGAATAGACCGAGGGGTATGGGTGGAATAGTGAACTCCTTGGAAGAGGTGGAGGGAATGTGATAGCTCGGGAGCTTCACTAGTGGAGGGGTCAAAAGGGTCAAAGAAGGTATGACCCCATGAGGTGGGTTCCAACATGACATGGTCCCAATCGTGAAATTCTTGAAGGTGCGGGTGGTCACCTTCCTCCGTCATGGTAGATGGGACCGTGTATAGGAAATATGACTCCTCCCTCGGAAGCAAAGTCATGAAGTCGGGCTCATCCGGTAGCGGGAGAAGTAGAAGAACCTCCGTGGTGACACAACCCACGGTGCACTCGGAGGTAATGGACCCTATGGCCGGATGGGTGAAGCTAAGACTAGCGGGTTGGTCAAAGCCTCGGGCCAAAAGATGCGTCAACTCCCATTGTGAATCTAATCCCATGACAAGATCATCCAACGTATCAACATGGTGACGAGATCGAAATGTGGTATGGAATGAGTTGACCGGCACTAGTGGTAGTGTGGGGTCCATTGATGGGAAGGGATGTGGGACCAAGCCATCCTTGAGCCATCTAAGAAGTGGCTCGGCTATGTAAAGTGTTCCCGTAAGAAACACGGGTGGCTCGGGCTTTGGTAGTTCCCACTTTGATGGTTTCGAATGAAGACCGGAGGTAGATAACAATGGAGCATCCATGGGTGGTGGAGTAGCTTGTGTCCTTTCCCACCAATCCGAAATCATTTTCTTTATTTCCTCTAAGGAGCGGGTTGGAGGAGGGACCTTGGGGTGGACTAGCTCCTTAACTCTCGGCTCGGGTGTGGGCCTAGGCTCGGTTATAAGCGGGACTTCCACTCGGTTGGAGGTGCTTGAGTGGGTTGGGATGGGAGTGCCAAGGGGAGGTTGGTTGGTGGTGCATGGGCGGGCCACTAGATTGGGGTCACTTTGGTGGGCTTGGACGGCGGTGAAGGGGTGGGATTGGGTAGAGGTGTGGCCCACTTGATTGTGGGTGAGTTGGTGGGGTTGGTGAGTGGAATGACCTCCGTGGTTGGAGGTAGGTGGGCGGGGAACGTAGGCCCTCCTAAGCACTCTCTTCATTTCCCACCATGACTCGATGGGCCTTAGATTCCTATCCTCCCTCCAATATTTGATGTCCCTCCAAGTTGCAGCGGCTTCACCAAAAAGTCGCCTTTTGGCAACATCGACTTGCATGGGCCCGTACATGATGTACACCTCGAAGTAATCATCCATAATGGCTTCCCATTCTAGATAGACACTCGGGTCATCGGACCCGTAGAAATCCCGGGTTTCGGGCCTCGTGGGGTGGTTCGGGTGGTCCTTCCATTTGAGATAGTATCGCCACCATCCGGGAGTTTGGGACTCCATGGGACACGGGAAACTAGTGGATGGCCATGCCGACACTCGGACCAAAACACTAGACACGACACTAAGTAATGCAAAGTTGGAATGCACTAACTAATGCACACTAAGGACCCTAGACGTAAACCAAGACTCGGTACGGGGCGGAGACAATCGACCCGAAGGTCACTCGCACAAGTGTGCGGCCTTCCCGATAGGCGTAACCTAACGGTCGGACAACACCTTTTTATATACCGAGTAAAGGGATGTATGCGACCCAAAAATGACTCTTTTTGTTGTTTTAAAAATGTGATGATCCTAAACATGACTTAGACCGACTAATGACTACATGACACTCTTTTTTTTTTTTAATGCAAACACCCTAGACTCAACCTACTCTGATACCAAATTGATGCGGGACGGGACCACGGACACGACAAGCTCGCGATCGTCCCTTAACGAGGGAAGCGTCGGATGTGCGCGGTTGAGAAACCGGCAATGAGCTAGGGTGGTCGGCTCTCTTTTGCGCCCGGATCGGGTCACGGGACGGCTTCGCTCTCTCTCTCGCAGCAGTGATATTATAAATTGAAGGCGAGCTAGGTATCCCTACACATGCTCTCTAGCAGCGGCATATAAAGCATATAAAGAATTAAGCTAATGCCAAGTGTAAGGGTGAAGGCGATACCTCCACGCTCTCGGCGTGGCGAAGACGGCACCCGGCCAAAGCTCGTACTCCCGGGAACTTAGTACATTATGTTTACAGCAGTACAAATAAGCCCACTCCACGCATGGAGGTAAAGGGCGACACAAGTGGGCCCGGGAGGACCAAGTTCGGGTTGACGGGCGGGTTCGGGCAATGCTTCGGCTTCACGCGTACTCGTGCTAGTGGGGGCCCACGTGTTGACCGGAGGGGTCGTGTGGGGCCTGATGACTCCTCTATTGTGGAGATACTTGGGAAGCATTCCCCTGGGATGGCGAGCTGCTGGAATGACCGCCGGACGCCGGGCGGCCCTCGGACGACGCTCGCCGGGAACTCGGCCACGAATCTGAAAATTCTATTTGCAGGCGCGCGACTCGGAGAAACCTGCTGTTACGATCAGCCCCGTCGTCGGAATGCAACGAGATTAGTGCCGTTGGAAAGCTGACTCAGAATACTTCGACGTAGGGGTCTTCAAAAAAAATAATCAGATCTGTATTTCTGATCATGTATTTTACAAGCTTGCTGGAATCTGGCCAGAACTACAGGGGCAGGTTCTGACTTCTCTGAAGATCGACATTGACCGGGGAGAAGACCTCCGAATCTGGAAATGATTTCTTCAGAAAAGTTGAAGGTCTCTGAGAGAGAAATCCGGGACTATTTTTAGTTTTCTGATTGGAGACGAAATGGAGTTTATGGGATTTTTTTACTAGACCTGGGTCGGATCTGGGAAACTGTGGGCAGACTGTTCTTGGGAACTTGGATGAAATTTGAAAAATACCTAGAGACCTTATCAAAAATTAAGAAAATTCCTGGGGGTAGATAGATGTGGACAGAGATCTCAGTAAATTTGGCCGACCCAAAAAAAATCAAAAGGTGGTTCGAATGGGGTAAAGTCAGAGCTGGTGAACAGTAAACAGAACCAGGACAGATCTGGAACTTGGACTTGGGAGAAAATCAAAAAATAGCTAAAGGATGAATTTTGACGTGATTTTTTTTGTGGGGATAAGGGTTCTAGAGGGGAACCAACCCTGAAATTTTGAGCTTCAAAAGACGAAGGGAGTGATAGCAGGAATTCGGAGAAGAAGGGTCTATCCTGGGTGGACAGAACACCGAAACCGTTGGCGACGACGCGTCGGCGGCGAGACGATGGCGGCGGCGATCACCGGAGTTGCTTCAGATGCTGGAGGGGATCAAGGGGGAGGGGATTACACTCTAGAAAGGGGGCTGGAGGTGGAGGAACCAGGGAGAGAGAGGGGAGGGGCGCAAATCTCACTTGGGGGCAAATGCCAATTTTCTCTTCATTTATTCATTCAATATGAAAAATACAACCTTATATAGGATGCCAACCAAATTCAATCTCAACCCTTGGATCTAGGGGTTTGGATTGAAGGGCTGGGATGAGGTATGACCAACCACAAGAAATACAATATTTAAAGGAATCCCATTCCTAATTCTACCACATGTGGTCAAATAAAGGGAGGAAAGAAAGAAAATTAAACAACCTAGCCTAATAGAGCCAAAAGAGGGGGCGCCCCCCTTCATGGGCCAAGGGCCTTTCATGGGCCATGAGCCATCCACAAGCCCATGCTAGACTTGGACCCTTCCCATTTAGTTGGCCCATGAGGGAGTGTAAACCAATTTGGGCCTTAAGTGCATTAATGACCCATTAGAAACCTAATGACCCAATATGGCATAAGCTCCTTAATGAACTCTACTAATGGCTACCTAGCCATGGACTCTACATTAGAAATGGCCCATTGGCTTGATATAAGCCTTACAAGAAGCCCAAATGAAAGAAATTACACAATTACAATCTCATACAAGCCATAACACACAAATACACTTCACCCGTGTAATGAAATCGCCTTTGATGCCCCATCAATTCTCCCCGGGTGGGAGGAACTCGACCCCGTCGAGTAGGGGTATGGCTGCTCCGGTCCTCCGGCGGATCCGTCACCGTGCTAAGTAGCGCGGGTATGCTCCACTCCAAGTGATCGGCACCTGCTCATTCCGTATATACTCGATATGCGCACTGCTATGGCTAAAGGTGGTCACTCCGAAGGGGCACTCTCAAAAGGAAGGAAACAGCTCGAAGACTCACTAGGAATCACCGCTGAGTCCCTATAGGTGACTGATCCGGGTATAGATGTAGAACCGATCCCATACTCATCGAGTGAGTCGACTCGCTTCACACTCATAAGAGAACGACACGAGCTTGCACAAGACACATGCAGACTCACCATGCACTGACACATGAATGAAAATCACACAAACAATCGACTCAAAATCACCACACAAACAAACCACACAAAGAAAAAGCACACTGTTAGTCCGACCCGTTCATGGGTGACGGCGGACCAGGACACCCGAATATGTGCCATGCATACACTAGATGTACTCGATGCTTGACGGAATGGATGACTCCTAGACACCCTAAGATGTACCAATCATGCATTGGCGACCGATGGGATTTGGGTGAAGAAGGGGTAGGAGATCCAAAACTACCCTCGTCATCATCCCTAGATGTAGAGACGGCTTGCCGAATAGACCGAGGGGTATGGGTGGAATAGTGAACTCCTTGGAAGAGGTGGAGGGAATGTGATAGCTCGGGAGCTTCACTAGTGGAGGGGTCAAAAGGGTCAAAGAAGGTATGACCCCATGAGGTGGGTTCCAACATGACATGGTCCCAATCGTGAAATTCTTGAAGGTGCGGGTGGTCACCTTCCTCCGTCATGGTAGATGGGACCGTGTATAGGAAATATGACTCCTCCCTCGGAAGCAAAGTCATGAAGTCGGGCTCATCCGGTAGCGGGAGAAGTAGAAGAACCTCCGTGGTGACACAACCCACGGTGCACTCGGAGGTAATGGACCCTATGGCCGGATGGGTGAAGCTAAGACTAGCGGGTTGGTCAAAGCCTCGGGCCAAAAGATGCGTCAACTCCCATTGTGAATCTAATCCCATGACAAGATCATCCAACGTATCAACATGGTGACGAGATCGAAATGTGGTATGGAATGAGTTGACCGGCACTAGTGGTAGTGTGGGGTCCATTGATGGGAAGGGAGGTGGGACCAAGCCATCCTTGAGCCATCTAAGAAGTGGCTCGGCTATGTAAAGTGTTCCCGTAAGAAACACGGGTGGCTCGGGCTTTGGTAGTTCCCACTTTGATGGTTTCGAATGAAGACCGGAGGTAGATAACAATGGAGCATCCATGGGTGGTGGAGTAGCTTGTGTCCTTTCCCACCAATCTGAAATCATTTTCTTTATTTCCTCTAAGGAGCGGGTTGGAGGAGGGACCTTGGGGTGGACTAGCTCCTTAACTCTCGGCTCGGGTGTGGGCCTAGGCTCGGTTATAAGCGGGACTTCCACTCGGTTGGAGGTGCTTGAGTGGGTTGGGATGGGAGTGCCAAGGGGAGGTTGGTTGGTGGTGCATGGGTGGGCCACTAGATTGGGGTCACTTTGGTGGGCTTGGACGGCGATGAAGGGGTGGGATTGGGTAGAGGTGTGGCCCACTTGATTGTGGGTGAGTTGGTGGGGTTGGTGAGTGGAATGACCTCCGTGGTTGGAGGTAGGTGGGCGGGGAACGTAGGCCCTCCTAAGCACTCTCTTCATTTCCCACCATGACTCGATGGGCCTTAGATTCCTATCCTCCCTCCAATATTTGATGTCCCTCCAAGTTGCAGCGGCTTCACCAAAAAGTCACCTTTTGGCAACATCGACTTGCATGGGCCCGTACATGATGTACACCTCGAAGTAATCATCCATAATGGCTTCCCATTCTAGATAGACACTCGGGTCATCGGACCCGTAGAAATCCCGGGTTTCGGGCCTCGTGGGGTGGTTCGGGTGGTCCTTCCATTTGAGATAGTATCGCCACCATCCGGGAGTTTGGGACTCCATGGGACACGGGAAACTAGTGGATGGCCATGCCGACACTCGGACCAAAACACTGGACACGACACTAAGTAATGCAAAGTTGGAATGCACTAACTAATGCACACTAAGGACCCTAGACGTAAACCAAGACTCGGTACGGGGCGGAGACAATCGACCCGAAGGTCACTCGCACAAGTGTGCGGCCTTCCCGATAGGCGTAACCTAACGGTCGGACAACACCTTTTTATATACCGAGTAAAGGGATGTATGCGACCCAAAAATGACTCTTTTTGTTGTTTTAAAAATGTGATGATCCTAAACACGACTTAGACCGACTAATGACTACATGACACTCTTTTTTTTTTAATGCAAACACCCTAGACTCAACCTGTTCTGATACCAAATTGATGCGGGACGGGACCACGGACACGACAAGCTCGCGATCGTCCCTTAACGAGGGAAGCGTCGGATGTGCGCGGTTGAGAAACCGGCAATGAGCTAGGGTGGTCGGCTCTCTTTTGCGCCCGGATCGGGTCACGGGACGGCTTCGCTCTCTCTCTCGCAGCAGTGATATTATAAATTGAAGGCGAGCTAGGTATCCCTACACATGCTCTCTAGCAGCGGCATATAAAGCATATAAAGAATTAAGCTAATGCCAAGTGTAAGGGTGAAGGCGATACCTCCACGCTCTCGGCGTGGCGAAGACGGCACCCGGCCAAAGCTCGTACTCCCGGGAACTTAGTACATTATGTTTACAGCAGTACAAATAAGTCCACTCCACGCATGGAGGTAAAGGGCGACACAAGTGGGCCCGGGAGGACCAAGTTCGGGTTGACGGGCGGGTTCGGGCAATGCTTCGGCTTCACGCGTACTCGTGCTAGTGGGGGCCCACGTGTTGACCGGAGGGGTCTTGTGGGTCCTGATGACTCCTCTATTGTGGAGACACTTGGGAAGCATTCCCCTGGGATGGCGAGCTGCTGGAATGACCGCCGGACGCCGGGCGGCCCTCGGACGACGCTCGCCGGGAACTCGGCCACGAATCTGAAAATTCTGTTTGCAGGCGCGCGACTCGGAGAAACTTGCTCTTACGATCAGCCCCGTCGTCGGAATGTGACGAGATTAGTGCCGTTGGAAAGCTGACTCAGAATACTTCGACGTAGGGGTCTTCAAAAAAAATAATCAGATCTGTATTTCTGATCATGTATTTTACAAGCTTGCTGGAATCTGGCCAGAACTGCAGGGGCAGGTTCTGACTTCTCTGAAGATCGACATTGACCGGGGAGAAGACCTCCGAATCTGGAAATGATTTCTTCAGAAAAGTTGAAGGTCTCTGAGAGAGAAATCCGGGACTATTTTTGGTTTTCTGATTGGAGACGAAATGGAGTTTCTGGGATTTTTTTACTAGACCTGGGTCGGATCTGGGAAACTGTGGGCAGACTGTTCTTGGGAACTTGGACGAAATTTGAAAAATACCTAGAGACCTTATCAAAAATTAAGAAAATTCTGGTGGTAGATAGATGTGGACAGAGATCCCAGTAAATTTGGGCGACCCAAAAAAAATCAAAAGGTGGTTCGAATGGGGTAAAGTCAGAGCTGGTGAACAGTAAACAGAACCAGGACAGATCTGGAACTTGGACTTGGACGAAAATCAAAAAATAGCTAAAGGATGAATTTTGATGTGATTTTTTTTGTGGGGATAAGGGTTCTAGAGGGGAACCAACCCTGAAATTTTGAGCTTCAGAAGACGAAGGGAGTGATAGCAGGAATTCGGAGAAGAAGGGTCTGTCCTAGGTGGACAGAACACCGAAACCGTTGGCGACGACGCGTCGGCGGCGAGACGATGGCGGCGGCGATCACCGGAGTTGCTTCAGATGCTGGAGGGGATCAAGGGGGAGGGGATTACACTCTAGAAAGGGGGCTGGAGGTGGAGGAACCAGGGAGAGAGAGGGGAGGGGCGCAAATCTCACTTGGGGGCAAATGCCAATTTTCTCTTCATTTATTCATTCAATATGAAAAATACAACCTTATATAGGATGCCAACCAAATTCAATCTCAACCCTTGGATCTAGGGGTTTGGATTGAAGGGCTGGGATGAGGTATGACCAACCACAAGAAATACAATATTTAAAGGAATCCCATTCCTAATTCTACCACATGTGGTCAAATAAAGGGAGGAAAGAAAGAAAATTAAACAACCTAGCCTAATAGAGCCAAAAGAGGGGGCGCCCCCCTTCATGGGCCAAGGGCCTTTCATGGGCCATGAGCCATCCACAAGCCCATGCTAGACTTGGACCCTTCCCATTTAGTTGGCCCATGAGGGAGTGTAAACCAATTTGGGCCTTAAGTGCATTAATGACCCATTAGAAACCTAATGACCCAATATGGCATAAGCTCCTTAATGGACTCTACTAATGGCTACCTAGCCATGGACTCTACATTAGAAATGGCCCATTGGCTTGATATAAGCCTTACAAGAAGCCTAAATGAAAGAAATTACACAATTACAATCTCATACAAGCCATAACACACAAATACACTTCACCCGTGTAATGAAATCGCCTTTGATGCCCCATCAGCTATCCTTATCGACTATGTCACATACGAAATGATTTTCATTGTATATTTATATCCCATTTGAGTTGGTTTCTCATTCCTACGTGATTGACCCACTAGTCGTATCCCGACAACCTCTAGAGTCGGCCCACCGGGGAGAGGTGGCAGGGCAGTCCCGGTATACGGTTTTTAGGCTAGCGTCCGACTTGGGGGGGGACTAGCTAGAGACCTGGTTCAAGGCATTGAGCTTGTGTGTGCACATGTGGTCAGGGGCGTGGACTTGCTCTGACAAGCGTGACCCTGACTAGTCCTTGTCTTTGGTTACAGTTACGGTGTCTCAGTTACCGTGTTCGAGGCGAGTGGGGACACCTGAGACGCAGTATAAGTTGTCAGTGGACGCGTCTGGTCTTTCTTCTAGTGGTTCACTTCTTCTGTCATTTGGTTTGTAAAATTTTGACACTGATGATGAATGAAAGATTCTCGTGTTTAATTATACGCTTTAATTAGCATGAGTTTATGTGGCATTCATATTTAGCTGTATTCATTACTTCATATTTCTGTACAGCTTTTATTAATTGATATAGTTGCATGCCATTGCGTTATTTATTGTGATTAACTGTTTCTTTTGTGATTTTAGCTGCGAGGTAGGGATCTGCGGGACCTCTACTGAGTCAATGAAATGAGGCTCACCCCTTTATTTTTCAGGTGAGGAGCAACAGCCCGCAGGTTTACCGCGTGGTTTTGGCGGTCAGTCTTTGCAGCCAGTGTGGTCCCATCTGGGGTATGCCCCGTGTAGTTTTCCTTTTTGGCCCTTGTATAAATTTTGGACTTGTACTTTGTGCATCTGGACTAATGTATAATTATAACACTCTGGTAATGGAAATTTTAACTTTTTCTTAATGTTGTTATTCCATTAAAATGCGCATGTGATTGTAGATCTTTATGCACCCTATAGCCGTTGTTCCAACCCTTTCAAAGCCTCATCAACTCTTGTGTGGCGTCTCAGGGTCCTAGCGGTATCGGGTCTCCGGTATCCAGGATTCTGGGTCGTTACTGTTGGTATCAGAGCAGTGGTCTTGTGGCGACATATAAAGACCTAGAATTACAATAGTCCAGAACAAGTCCAGGTACCACTAATTGCTGGCTTAGGCTCTTTTTCGTGATTACTTATGTTTCCTTTGTTCGCGTGTTTTCTTCCATCTATTAGAACTAATGGCGCCTAAGCGAAGGACGCGTTTCCAAGCTAGAGTGCCCGTGGATGCTCAAGGAGAAGAGAGCGGTTCATTGCCTCCTCCAGTGAATGTTCGAGGTCAAGGCCATGTTGATCTTGATATTGGCAAAGGTCTATCTTCCCAAGGTGGTCGTGGTCGAGTTTTGAAGGAGTTTCTCTTGTTCCACCCACCTCAGTTCGAAGGGCAGCCTGATCCAGATGTGGCAAGGGCATGGCTGGATGCTACTGAGCATGTTTTTCGCTCCATGGAGTGTGCAGATGATGAAAAGGTAATGTTGGTTACTTTCCAGTTACAAGGGGCGGCACTTGCTTGGTGGACTACAGAGAGGGAAATGACATTTCAATCTCATCCGCTCCGACTGATCGATTGGCGAGAGTTTATCTCTTCCTTTGAATGTACATACAATCCAGCTTATCTCAGAATGGACAAGATGTACTGATGGGAATCGATGCCGAGCATGTACATTTTCTTTTGCATTTATGTCCTTTTAGTTTGTGTTTATATCCATGGGAAAGTATGTACGCAAATGTAAGGCTTTATAAGCCAATGAGTCATTCCCTTGGATTGTGTGGGTTTTTGTGCAATTGTGTAGTAGGTCTAGCTAGGGGGCCCTCAGCCCTTTTTCATTGGTCCATGTCACCTTGTGGGGCTGGTCAACTATCCTAGGTGGACATCTAGAAGGTTGGACTAGTCATATGGACACATGGGAGCCAAAGGGTGAAGAATGTCAACATTCTACACCCACCCCACCTACCTCTCCCTTGGTCAATAGGCCGCCCCCCTCCCCTTGATTATTTTTATTAATTTTTGTGTGTTAGTCACATTTGATCTAGACCCTTCATTCCCCATCCCTAGATCCAAGGGTCTACATTAGATTTGATACCTAGCATATAAAAGAGTGTATTTTCATGTGGAAATTAATGAAAATTCAGAAAATTGTTTGGAAAGCTTGAAGCTTGCGCCCCCTTCCTCTCTCCTAGAGTTCTTCCCTCATCCCCTCTATAATTCTAGAGTGTATCTACCTTCTATCTCCCCCTCTCAACCTCTGATCTTCATCGGTGCCGCCGCCGCCGCCGTTCGTGCCGCCATCGAGCCACCGTCGGAGTTCTATCCTCAGCCAACAGTAGCCACTTCCATGAATTCTTACTGTCAGCCACAAGCTCAGATTGACTTGGGATTTTTAGGGGATGTTCTAGAGGTGTTCCCCACATCCTAAAAAAATTGGTAAGTCATAAATCCTCCATTTGCTAATTTCCCATTTTCGTTCAAGTCCCAAATTCAGTTCTGCCAGTTTCAGATTTGAATTTCAATTTTTCCTGAGTTTCGTATCTTAGACCCATTTTTTGATTTTTACTAGGGCTCCCAATTTTACTGGGAGTTCTGTCCACCCACCCCTCCTATCACGAATTTTTCTGAATTTTTATCATCCTTTCATCTATTTGTCAAAATTCGTTCCCAGAGCTAGCTACAGTGTTGTCCACCTATTTCCAGATCCGACCTCTGTCCAGTGAAAAAATCATATCAATTCGTAGCCACCTCCTCTCAGTCCACAAAAAATATTGTCATTGTTCAAATTCCTATAACTTTTGTGAAGAGCTCAGGAGCTGAATCGGAAGCCTACTAGGCGGTCAACGGCAGTTCTCAGATAAGTTCCCTGCAGATCTGAGAGCTCGGGCACTGTACAACAGGAACTTGTAAATTCACTCAAGCCCAGATCCATGCAGATCCAGGTTCGATCTTCAAGCCTAGATTGACATATTTGAAGTTAGCTTTCCAACGGCGCCGGTTTCGTGTCGATCCGACATCGGGGCTGATCGTAGCGTACGTTCTCGCCGGAGCGCGCGCCGAAAAATAGAACCAGCAGATCCGTGACCGGTTATTCCGACCGGTGCCGAACGGAGCCGCCTGGCTTCTGGCCGCCGTTCCAGCATATCGCCAGCCCAGGGAACACTTCCCCAAGTGTCCCCACCACAGTGGTGCCACCGGGTCCCGCACGGCCCCTCCGGACAGCACGTGGACCCCACAAGCACAAGTTCAGGTGCTGCCGAAGAGACGCGAGAAGCCGCCCGTCAACTCGAATTCGGTCCTCCCGGACCCCATTGTGTCGCCCTTTACCTCCCTGCGTGGAGTGGGTAGTGCTTCATTGCTGTAACAAGTGTGTAATATTATTCCGGGAGTACGGGTTTCGGCTGGGTCCGTCGTCCCCACGCCGAGCGCTTGGAGGTATCATTTTCACTCCCTTCTCGACATTTTGCTTACTTCATATATATTTGCTTATGCCGCTGCTAGAGAGCATGCGTAGGGACAATTAGCTCGCTTTATATTTATATCACCGCTGCTGCGAGAGAGAGCGTTACCGTCCCGTGACCCGATCCGGGCACGAAAGTGCGAATTGACCACCCTAGCTCTCGCCGGTTTCACAACCGTGCACGTCCGACGCTTCCCTCGTTAAGGGGCAATCACGAACTCACATAGAGTCTGAGGACTGTTGTCGTGTCCGTGGTCTCATCACGTATCAATTTGGTATCAGAGCAAGTTTGAGTCTAGGGTGTCTAAAAACAAAAAAAAAGAGTGTCATTTACGTATAGTCATTAGTCATTGTCTAAGTCGTATTTAGGGTCATCATTGTTTTAAAACAAAAAAAAAAGTGTCTTTTGGGTCGTATACATCCCTTTACTCGGTATATCAAAAGGTGTTGTCCGAACGTTAGGCTACGCCTATCGGGAAGGCCGCACACTTGTGCGAGTGATCTTCGGATCGATTAGCTCCGCCACGTACCGAGTCTTGGTGGTCATGTCTAGGGTTGTAGTCCATTGTCTAGTTGGTTTATCTACTAGTGTCGACATGGCCATCCACTAGCTTCTCCGTGTCCCATGGATTACCGAACACCCGGATCTTATCCATGGTGGCGATACTATCTCAAATGGAAGGACCACCCGAATCACCCCACTAGGCCCGAAACTCGGCACTTCTACGGGTCCGATGACCCAGGTGACTACCTAGAGTGGGAAGCCATTATGGACGACTACTTCGAGGTGTACAATATGTACGGGCCCATGCAAGTCGATGTTGCCAAAAGGTGACTTTTTGGTGAAGCCGCCGAAACATGGAGGGACATCAAATATTGGAGGGAGGATAGGAATCTAAGGCCCATCAAGTCATGGTGGGAAATGAAAAGAGCGCTTAGGAGGGTCTACTTTCCCCGCCCACCAACCTCCAACCACGGAGGTCATACCACTCACCAACCCCACCAACTCACCCACAATCAAGTGGGCCACACCTCTACCCAATCCCACCCCTTCACCGCCGTCCAAGCCCACCAAGGCGACCCCAATCTAGTGGCCCGCCCAATCACCTCCAACCAACCTCCCCTTGGCACCCCCATCCCAACCCACTCAAGTACCTCCAACCGAGTGGAAGCCCAGCTTATAGCCGAGCCTAGGACCACACCTAGGCCGAGGGACGAGGAGCGAGTCCACCCCAAGGTCCCTACTCCAACCCGCTCCTTTGAGGAATTCGAGAAAATGATTTCGGGTTTGTTGGAAAGGATAAGAGCTTCTTCACCCTCGAGAGCTCCAATGCCACCACCCTCTACGTCCGAACGTGATTCGGAACCATCTCATTTGGAGCCACCAAGGCCCGAGCCACCCGTATTTCTAATGGGTACACTATACATCGTCGAGCCACTTTTTAGTTGGCTCAAGGATGGCTTGGTCCCACCTCCCTTCTCACCTATGGACCCCATCCTCCCTTTAGTGCCGGTCAATTCCTTCCATACCACATTTCGATCTAGTCACCATGTTGACACGTTGGATGATCTTGTCATGGGATTAGATTCACAATGGAAGTTGACGCACCTACTGGCCCGAGGCTTTGACCAACCCGCTAGTCTTAGCTTCACCCATCCGGCCTTAGGGTCCATTACCTCCGTGTGCACCGTGGGGTGTGTCACCACGGAGATTCTTCTACTCCTCCCGATGTCGGCCGAGTCCGACTTCATTCCCTTTTGCCCAAGGGAGGAATCTTATTTTCTATACATGTCCGTCGTCCCACCGCTCACAATGTATGACGGTGATTATGAATTCTTAAATTAGGACCGAGTCATGGGAGAACCCACTTCATGGGGTCATACCTTCTTCGACCCTTTTGACCCCTTCACCAGTGAACCTCCCGAGCTTTCATACTCACTCCACCTCTTCCGCGGAGTTCACTATCCCACCTTTTCCACTCGGGCCAAGCAAACTCCACATAGCCATAGGTCCGAACCTTCATTTGGGGGTAATGAAAACTTTGGTTTCCCCGATCCATCTAGACCACCCGCACCTCCCGGACTTCCCACACCCAAGCCCAATGTCCATGATTGATACATCATAGGGTGTCTAGGAGTTCCCCATGACGTCAACCTCCGGTTACGTCAAATGCATGCATGGCACACATTCGGGTGTCCTGGTCCGCCCTCACCCATGTACGGGTTGGACTAACCATAGATTTGTCTAGAGTCATGCATGAGTCTGTTTCTTATTTGTGTGGTTTGCATATGTGTGTTAGTGCATGGTGAGTCTGCATGTGTCTTGTGTCAGCTCGTTGTCATTCTCTTATGAGTAAGAGGCGATTGGACTCACTCGATGAGTATGGGATCGGTTCTATATCTATACCCGGATCAGTCACCTACAGGGACCCAGCGGTGATTCCTAGTGAGTCTTCGAGCCGCCTCCTCCCCTTTTGCAAGTGTCCCACCCGGAGTGTCCATTTTTAGCCCATAGCAGCTTGTGCATATCGAGTATATATGGAACGAGCATCTGACGGTCACTTGGAGTGGAGCATACCCGCGCTACTTGGCATGGTGACGGATCCGCCGGAGTACTCGAGCATCCATACCCCTACTAGACGGGGTCGAGTTCCTCCCACCCGGGGAGAGTTGATGGGAATCGACGCCAAGCATGTACATTTTCTTTTACATTTATGTCCTTTTAGTTTGTGTTTATATCCTTGGGAAAGTATGTACGCAAATGTAAGGCTTTATAAGCCAATGAGTCATTCCCTTGGATTGTGTGGGTTTTTGTGTAATTGTGTAGTAGGTCCAGCTAGGGGGCCCTCAGCCCATTCCCATTGGTCCATGTCACCTTGTGGGGCTGGTCAACTATCCTAGGTGGACATATAGAAGGTTGGACTAGTCATATGGACACATGGGAGACAAAGGGTGAAGAATGTCAACATTCTACACCCACCCCACCTACCTCTCCCTTGGTCAATAGGCCGCCCCCCTCCCCTTGATTATTTTTATTAATTTTTGTGTATTAGTCACATTTGATCTAGACCCTTCATTCTCCATCCCTAGATCCAAGGGTCTACATTAGATTTGATACCTAGCATATAAAAGGGTGTATTTTCATATGGAAATTAATGAAAATTCAGAAAATTATTTGGAAAGCTTGAAGCTTGCGCCCCCTTCCTCTCTCCTGGAGTTCTTCCCTCAGCCCCTCTGCAATTCTAGAGTGTATCTACCTTCTATCTCCCCCTCTCAACCACTGATCTTCATCGGTGCCGCCGCCGCCGCCATTCGTGCCACCATCGAGCCGCCATCGAGCCACCGTCGAAGTTCTGTCCTCAGCCAACAGTATCCACTTCCACGAATTCTTGCTGTCAGCCACGAGCTCAGATCGACTTGGGATTTTGAGGGGATGTTCTAGAGGTGTTCCTCACATCCTACAAAACTTTTTGGATCATAAATCCTCCATTTGCTAAATTCCCATTTTCGTTCAAGTCCCAAATTCAGTTCTGCCAGTTTCAGATCTGAATTTTAGTTTTTCCTGAGTTTCACATATTAGACCCATATTTTGATTTTTAGTAGGGCTCCTAATTTTACTGAGAGTTCTGTCCACCTACCCCTCCTACCACGAATTTTTCTGCATTTTTATCATCCTTCCATCTATTTGTCAAAATTCGTTCCCAGAGTTAGCTACAGTGATGTCCACCTATTTCCAGATCCGACCTCTGTCCAGTGCAAAAATCATATCCATTTTTAGCCACCTCTGATTAGTCCACAAAAAATATTGCCATCTTCCTTGTTCAAAATCCTATAACTTTTGTAAAGATCTCAGGAGCTGAATCGGAAGTCTACTAGGCGGTCAATGGCAGTTCTCAGACAAGTTCCCTGCAGATCTGAGAGCTCGGGCACTGTACAATAGGAACTTGTAAATTCACTCAAGCCTATATCCGTATAGATCCAGGTATGATCTCTAGGCCTAGATTGAATTATTTGAAGTTAGCTTTCCAACGGCACCGGTTTCGTGTCGATCCGACATCGGGGCTGATTGCAACGTCCGTTCTCGCCGGAGCGCGCGCCGGAAAATAGAACCAGCAGATCCGTGGCCGGTTATTTCGACCGGTGCCGAACGGAGCCGCCCGGCCTCCGGCCGCCGTTCCAGCATACCGCCAGCCCAGGGAACGCTTCCCCAAGTGTCCCCACCACAGTGGTGCCACCGGGTCCCGCACGGCCCCTCCGGACAACACGTGTACCCCACAATCACAAGTTCGGGTGCTGCCAAAGAGACGCGAGAAGCCACCCGTCAACCCGAATTCGGTCCTCCCGGACCCCATTGTGTCGCCCTTTACCTCCCTGCGTGGAGTGGGCAGTGCTTCATTGCTGTAACAAGTGTGTAATATTATTCCGGGAGTACGGGTTTCGGTCGGGTCCGTCATCCCCACACCGAGCGCGTGGAGGTATCGTTTTCGCTCCCTTCTCGGCATTTTGCTTACTTCATATATGTTTGCTTATGCCACTGCTAGAGAGCATGTGTAGGGACAATTAGCTCGCTTTATATTTATATCACCGCTGCTGCGAGAGAGAGCGTTACCGTCCCGTGACCCGATCCGGGCACGAAAGTGCGAATTGACCACCCTAGCTCTCGCCAGTTTCTCAACCGTGCACGTCCGACGCTTCCCTCGTTAAGGGGCAATCACGAGCTCACCTAGAGTCCGAGGACTGTTGTCGTGTCCGTGGTCTCGTCCCGCATCATGTACCAGTTTATGGAATTGGTCCAAGGTGACATGACTATTGTGCAGTATTGAACAAAATTCATGGAATTGGGCCGATATGCTTCACATATCATGGCAGATGAAGGGCTGAAGACTCAGCAGTTTCTACGTGGTTTGAGGTCAGAATTGAGGCAACCTCTTATTGCAACTAGAGTGGCAGATTTGGACATGGCATACCAAGTAGCGGCAGCATTAGAACTTGATATGGCAAGAACTCAAGGGCGGACCCATGTAGGGATAATGCAGCAAAGTGAGCAGCACCATCAGCCGAGTGGTCAACCGAGTGCGCCAGGGGTGCCATCTTCTGTTCCTTCTGCCAGTGGTTCTTCTTTGAGGTCAAAATTCAGGCGGATGTTCAGGAAGCAAAAGAAACGGCAAGATCGACAAGCTTCGGTTAGTAGTGTGCAACAACCTGCATTTTCTTAGCGGCAGGGATCAGCAGGGAATCAGCCTCGAGCATGTCCCAGATGTGGTGAAAGCCATCCGGGTAGACAGTGTATGATGCCAGTGGTTTGCTACCGGTGTGATCAGGTAGGACACGTGGCCCGTGAGTGTCCATAAAGGCCTAAGTAGCCTGCTCAATTTTCATAGCCACAGTAGTTCCGACCTCCACCACCACAGCAGTTGCAGCAATTTTTACAGGCACAGGCGTCTTCACAGCAGTCTACGACAGGCGGAAAGAAATCTCGAGGAAGGGTTATGCATATGACTCATGCTCAGGCGGTTGCATCACAACTAGTGGAAGGTACTATTATGATTTATGGCCATGCCGCACGTGTTTTATTCGACTCTTGTGCTTCTCATTCATTCATTTCTAAAGATTTTGTTGCTTGCATTGAGGAGCCGACCTCAGAGTTGTCTTGTGAGTTGATTGTGGAATTGCCTACTAGAGAGATTATGTTCACTCCTTTTTGTCTTGATAAGGCCTCAGTGGTAATTGGGAATCAGCAGATGCCTGCTAGATTATATGCTTTGCAGTTGGTAGATTATGATGTCATTCTGGGCATAGATTGGCTAGAAGATTATGGTGCGATGGTGGATTGCAAAACCAAGAAGATTTATTTTTAGCCATCTAAGGGAGCAACATTTTATTTTCAAGATATTCGATATCGTTCTCCTCACTTGCTTATTTCTACTATTCGAGCCCGTAGGCTACTTGATGTTGGTTGTCAGGGATTCCTTGCTTCCGTGGTTGTTGTTGAGGCACCACAGTAGGACATAGATGATATTCATATGTGAAGGGGCGTGATCTCGCGCGGCTCCTGAGCTGGGAGGATGATCACCGAACAGTGAACTGTAGAGAAAGGGAAACGGATCAGGGGGCCCAGGGGAGATTCCCTGGGGAAAACCCTCCGATGCCTAAGTCAGTAGAGCAATGGTGGAAGATATGGAGGGAGGTAGAAAGAGGTGCACGAGATCCCCCAACACCAAGGTGGTGAAGTAGTTCCTGCTCAGGGGATTTTAGGCGTGTATTGCCCTTACCTTTCACTGGAGGGAGTCCCTGGTTTATATAGTGTGCTCACCTTATGAGTCCCGTAAGCTAAGGAGTTTCAGGCGGGAGTTACGTCCTCATCGTGGGATCTTTACGTCCTCATCGTGGGATCTTCATAGCCTTGAGGGATCATGGGTCTCTTATCCTCATAACTCCTGCTCATAAAGGGCTCTCAACGGCAGCGTGGATAAGCAGTCGTCGGTCGGTCCGAGCATAAAAGGTGCCAACCCTGTCCAGGCGATAGGCATAGCTCGGATGAAGATAGGTCGGAGTGGGCACTGAGCGCTTGCCTCTATCCCGATGGGGGGATAACTCGGGCATTGGTCTTCCTCCGTTCTGACCGTCGCTCGGGCCTTCCGAGCCTAAGGGCCGCCGAGGAAGGATGGGATACCGAGTAATCTTATTAGGCTTTTTAGCCTAAGTGGGCCCTATGGGGCTGTCACTTGGATGAGCTGAGCCTCGTTTGGTCCTGATGGACCTAGTTTGGCTGCTCTTAGATGGGCTACATAAATCCCCCTCTCCACTTGTCCCCCTCCTACTCCCGAGCTTTAGTAAGCTCGGAAGAGTAGCTGTTGGGGTTTTAGACCAGCGTGGCTCAGGTGGGCGGAGATCTGGCGGTGTTAGGAAGCCACGTGCCGTGGTCACCTGGGCCCGTAATAATGATGATCCTAACGGATTTGAACTGAACGGGCCCCCTTTTCTCGGAGGTCGGAACGACGCGCCGCCTCCCAGGTGGGGATATAGGCGTTGGGCACTTGCTGTCTTTCCATACTTCCTCCGTCTTTAAGGTTTTGGCTTACTATCACCATGCGAATGTTAAGGTTGGCGCATCTGTCTCGGAAATAATGAGAATCAAATTGCCGACCATTATCGCTTACTATCACCCGGGGGATGCCGAAACGACAAATGATTGACTTCCATACGAAATTCCAGATGACTGTCTCAGTGATCCTTGCTGTGGCTTCGGCCTCGATCCACTTAGTGAAGTAATCGATGGCGACGATAATGAACTTCTTCTGGGCATGGGCCGTGGGGAATGGTTCGAGGATGTCGATTCCCCAGCGAGCGAAAGGATAAGGCTCAGCTAGGGTGATGAGCTCCGTTGCTGGCTGATGGACCAAGTAATCAAATCGTGGCACCGGTCATAGTGTTGTGTGTAGGCCGAACAGTCACGCTGTAGAGTGGGCCACCAGTAACCTCGCCGTAGCAAGATCCTGGCGAGCAACCTACCACCTAAATGTGCTCCGCACAGACCTTCGTGAACTTCTTCGATCGCTTGGTTGGCTTCGTCGGTGCTGAGGGACTTCAAGAGAGGACCGGGGAAGGATCTCCGGTAGAGAGCGCCATCCAGAGTGACGAACCGCCGAGCTTGGTACTTCAATCTTCGGGCTTCCTGAGGGTCGGGAGGCTCCTGAGAGTCTTGAAGCCACGACAGATAGGGGGTACGACAGTCGCTTGGGGAGGCCAAGTCAACAGCTAGGAGCTCCGAATCGATGCTTGACCACTCTAGCTCTTCGAGAAGGACCGATCGAGTACCCTCGGGGGTCAAGAGAGGAGGCCAGCCGAGAGAGGGCGTCCGCTCGGGAGTTTTCCTCCCGAGCTATTCGGACTACCTCAAAACTCTCGAATTATTGTGCCACGGTCTTGACCATCTGGAGGTATTTGATCATCGGTGCTTCTCGAGCTTCATAACTGCCGTTGACCTGGCTAGCGACCAGTTGGGAGTCAGTGTGAATCCTGACTCGCTCAGCCCCCAACCGTCGGGCCATGCGGGCTCCCGATATGAGGGCCTCATACTCGGAAGCGTTGTTAGATGCTTGGAAGTTGAACTTCAGGGCGTACTGTAGCTCTGCTCTTTCAGGGGACTTCAGGAGGATCCCGGCGCTACTCCCGGCTGAGTTGGAGGATCCATCGACGAACATTTCCCAGGTCGGCCCGGGCGCGGATGGAGATCTTTCTTCACTCGGGATGGTGCTCTCGGCGATGAAGTCAGCGAGCACCTGACCTTTGATAGCCGAGCGAGGCCTGTAGATTATGGAAAATCCACTTTTAAGATAAAAATATTCATATAAGAAGGAGAATAATGAAAAGGAGTAAAGGAGCACGTGGTGCTAATAAGGAGTGTGATCGCCAGAGGGGTTACCTCAAAAATAAAGGAAATTGATCGTGAATACCTGGTGAAAATAAGGATGCGGGATGGATGTAGATTCCTTCCTCCTCCTTCTATCGGCCGGCCGATGAAGGGGGTTTTCCTCTTGATTACCCTTAATCAAAGAACAAACAATCAAAAGAAGAGGGGATTAGCCAAACGTGTGTGTAATATCAGTCCAATGAAATAATATGATGATGAAAGAGGAGCATAAAGTGTGCACCTTTTGTTTATTTTTTTAAAACCCCTAGAGAATTAGGGAAAGGGAAAGAGATGCAATACTAATGCAAAGGAAGAATATAGTGATCGATGATGAGATGATGAAGACAAACGTGAGAAAGAAAGCCCCTGCTGTTCCTGTAAACAGTAAAGGGGGAAACCACTTTGATGCTTCGGTTGCGGCAGTAGGAGGAAGCAGAGAGCCTTTAAAAAGATCGCACAGGAGGAGGAGAATGACCGTGAGGACAGAGGACTTGAAGGTTGGCAGAGAAAAGAGAGAGGAACTCTGTATTCTCAGACGATCATCAACCTCTGTAAACTAGCTTCTGCAACCTCAATCGCCAGCACCCGTTCCCTCGCGCGAGATCAACCAGGGCATCCTTTTATAGGGTTTCGATCAATGATAGCCCCGGATTTGGGAAGATAAGATCAGGCAATGATCATCCATGGCAAGGACTCTAGTTCCCAGATCGAGCAAGTGATTAACCAAGGCAGGGAACTCTCCATGAAAGGTGTACCCAAACAGGACACGGAAGGGTGAGAGACGACCCTCAGAAGGGCGTCAATTAAAATTGACGACCTGCCCTAAGGCGTTAATTCAAAACACGACTGGGACAAAGGCGTCAACTCCTGGATTCAATTTTAGTAATAAAAACTTTCCTTTTCTGAAAATTGTGAGACGACGCCTGAAGCAAAGGCGTTATTTGAAAACACGCCCTAAGGAAGGACGTTAATTCTTGATTTTTCAATTGTGACGGGACTCGTAAAATACCAGAAATTGATGCCCTTAATACCAGCCGTCCTTTCTTTAGAACACACCCCATATTAGGTCGCTATTTAAATCATGCCCCTCTTCAAGTCGTTAATCACAAAAATGCAAGAAACATCATAAAAACCCACACAAAAGAGAAAAACTTTATATTATAGAAATATTGAAGTTCACTTTGGGGCGTTAACATAGTGACATGAGATTTGATCAACATAGTATCAATTTTGGCGTGTCTACAGCTGCCCCGCCTTGGCGTCTGCTTTGCAAGGGAGTGAGACGGAATGAAGCGAAAGTGAAACGAAGTGGAATGAAGTGGAATGAAGTGGAGCGAACTGATAAGTAGATGCCAAGGTGTGATGTGACACGCTTCAGATACGAAGCATTAGAAATCTTTCCGAGATTCTGAGTGAAACAACTCTAGGTGATTCCAAGAAAACATCGATTTGCTGGATGAAGGAGACTATACTAAAAACATAAAATGTGCGCGTGGGCACGACAGGGAGGCACCATTGGAGAGCGGTTACCAGCCAACGTGGACGTGCTACAACCAAGGTGGATTTATAGAAAAATAAAGAGAATTGAGATGAAGACCCATCAAAGGGACATTTTTCGAAGAACTAGCCTGAGCAGCTTCAGAGAGAATAAAGTACTCGATTTGGAGTGGAATATCTCATGTCAACTCAAACGAGAGCGAGCGACCTTCATTATTGCCATTATATGAAGATTTTCAGCACGAAGCTCAAAGTCCTACATGATGCATGTTGGGCTAAAAGGAAAAGATAAAACAAACTAAAAATATAGAAAATAATCAAGGATAATATTGTTAAGCCATCTAGATTTGGTCAAGAATCCAAATTTTTGAGCTAACACTAAGCCGAAGCCCGTTTGTCCGCGCATCAACTCAGAAAGTGGAACCATCGTCCCAAACCTTGAATGACTCAACGGCCTATCCGTGTGATCAAGACTTTCCTGGAATTATCATCATTTTTGATGAAGGGGAACTCAAATTCCAAGTTCATCAGAACCACAAGGTCCTTGATATGCTATAATAGCGTAGATACCATATAGTAACAATGCTTACAGAAAAGAAATACAAGAATGGGATGATGATGCTCCCATGAGTGATCCAAACGCCTTGAAACCTGCACTCCTCTGTTCGCAGGCCACACAGTTACAGGCGGCACGTACTCAGGCTGCCCTGGCCAGGACGGAGCTGGCGATCCGTGAGCAGCGTGTCACGGAGCTGGAGTGGTCCTTGAGGCGACGGGAGGAGTTGCCTCAGGACGTGGCAGAGCTGTGGGTTACTGTTGAGCTGGAGCGAAGGGAGCGTGCTCGAGAGCGAGCGGAGCACCTGGCGGACCGTGACCGGCACCACGAGCAGCAGCAGACAGACCGTGCCCAGTACCAGGAGCTGGTGGCAGCACACGAGCGTGAGCTGGCAGACTTGAGGACTCAGCTAGCCGTTACCCAGGAGCGTCTACGAGCGTCTGAGGAGCGTCTACAGCGGGGGCGGGAGCGAACGCGAGCTGCGGGGTACGCCTTCACCAGCTCTACCTTTGTAGCGGGTTCCTCTCTTCGAGAGAGGAGCGAGGCAAGGGGCCAGGTTCAAGTTCCAGCTTCTTCACGGGGGCCCATGCCCCCTCCAGCAGTGCCTCCTCGGGATGGCGAGGACGAGTTAGAGAGTAGGAGAGAGGAGGGTGGAGGCGAGAGCTGAGAGAGACTTACTTGTACTCCTCCACCCTCACACCTGTACTCAGATATTTATGATGCACATATATATATGAGATTGAAATTTTTGTTACCTGAGCACTTGTGTAGTTGTGTACTTGTGGTTGTGTACTTTGGTCCTTTTCTACATTCTTTGCTTTTGTTTGCCCTGTACATGCAGCTGTAGTTCACACTTGAACAAACAGGTTAATTCATCTGTTCGACTTGGCCCCTTGCTCAATAAGCAAGGGATGTTTTACTTGTGACCTTGATAACGGGTCAAGGGGCCAAGCCTTTAATCAAATAAGGCAAATGAAATGACCGATAAAGGGAGATGCAATATGCAAGCACACGCATGCAAACAATAATAAAGATGCCCATGCAAAAATGCAAGCACACTCATGAAGAATGAATCACCATTTTTTTTCTTTTTTTGTTTATATATATATATATTTCCTTTTTTTGCTGAAAAAGACGCCTTAGATTAAGTCGTTATTTGAATAAAAGACGCCCTAGGTGACGGCGTGATGTTGTTTAAAAAGATTTTTGATTTTTGTTGAAAAGATGACCTGTCCAGGGGCGTTATTTTTAAAAAGACGACCTTTCCATTAGGCGTTAATTCTATTAAACGCGCCTTAAACAAAGGCGTTAATTTTTGTTGTTTTCCAAATTGGGTTTGTCAAGGCTGCGAGGGCTCTGGGCCCTACCAGGCCACCATTTAGGATTCATTAATCTTTCTTGCATAATCAAAAGAGGGTCCACGTGCTAATGATTGAACTTATACACAAGATCTCGCGCGGCGCAATTTCCTAGGTCAATCTCGACCATCATGCTGGTTTATGACTTACCACCAAGAAGAGATGGAAGAAAATATAAGGAAGCCCATAAGAGACTCTGAGAAGCCTGAGGCAAAACTACCTCCCCTACCCTATGCCTGTTGGGGTTCAGTCGTTGGCATAGGGAAATTTTGTTGCCTTTTGCCTCTTTTCATATTGCATGCATACGCCCAAGGTTCTCCTTGCGGGGACTTTGCCCTCTTGTCATGCTCTTCTTTTCACAATTTGACTTTCACTTTGGAACTGATTTGCATTGATAAAAAAAAACCTAATTGTACTTGGGCTTTTGTGGCATTTTTGTTCCCTTTTGGGCCCTGACTTCCACCTACTAAGGCGGTGGGCAGGCTTGGCGAGCCTACCCCGAGGCCTCCCTTCCTCCCTTAGGGGCCGAAGAAGAAAAGAATGGGTATTGTCTTCACCTTTAGTCAGGTTTTGACCATCCATCAGACTTTGCACCGCTTGAGTTCAAGGATAAGCGTGTAGTGTGTGCAGGTGTCGACCCCATTTTAAGTTAACAAGACTGATAAATGAATTCGGAATTTTGACCTTTCAGACCTTGCGTCCTTGCAACCATGGCAACCATTTTGAAAATTTTTTGATATATATATTTTTTGGATTTTGGAGATTTTATATATATTTTTTGGATTTTGAAGATTTCTATTTTTTTTTTGGATTTTGAATTAGGGGTAGTATTTCTTAAGGTACAGACCATTCCAAGGGTGAGTTAGTTCCTCTCCTTCAGCATTAATTAGTTTATAAGCATTGCTAGGATAAACATCTTTTATAACAAAGGGGCCTTCCCAGTTTGGTTGGAGTTTTGAACGGGGCCCACCAGGTTTTACAAAAATTCTTTTAATTACCATCTCACCGACTTTGAATTTTCTCTCAATTACTTTCTTTCGATAAAAGTGTGAAAGCCTGTTTTGATAAACACGCGCATGCTCAGCGGCGATCAGACGCTTCTCATCCAAGAGTTCCAATTGGGCAAGGAGTGAATCATGACGCACATCAATAGAGAATTTCTTATCCAATTATACTCGCAAAGATGGAATAAGAATCTCATAAGGGACTACCGCCTCCATTCCGTAAGTAAGGGCGAAAGGGGTTTACCCTGTGGGGGTACGAATAGAAGTGCGATAAGCCCAGAGAGCTTCAACTAACTTGTCTGGCCAATCTGAGAATTTATTAGCTTCACACGTCTTTTTAACAATTTTGATCAAGGTTTTATTAGTTGCCTCTGCCTGGCCATTGCCCTGTGGATAATAGGGAGAAGAATGATGCAATGCAATGTTATACCTGTTGCAGAGATCCTTGAGCTCTTGAGAGATGAATTGAGGTCCATTGTCGGTGATGATGGTACTCGGGATGCCGAATCTGGCGATGATATTCTTCATTATGAATTTGCAGACGGTTGATGCTTTGATCTCCACGAATGCTTCCGCTTCCGCCCACTTGGTGAAGTACTCCGTTGCCGTGAGGATGAATGATTTTTGCTTCGTGAGGAGGTTTGAGTCACCAAGAGGTCCAATGATATCGAAAGCCCACATGGAGAAAGGCCATGGGGAGGACATAGGATGGAGTGAAGAAGCAAGAGAATGAATCTTGTCGGCGTGCAGTTGGCACTTAACACACCTTCGAACATAGATAGAACAATCCTCTTCTAGAGTTGGCCAATAGAAGCCTAGCCTAAGATCTTCTTAGCTAGCATCTGGCTATTCACATGACCACCACACACTCCTGAATGCGCCTCTTCCATGACCTTCCAAGATTCATCATCGTCGAGGCATCTTAATAAAACACCCGTGAGCCCTCTTCTATAGAGCACACCTCCAACCAAAACATACCGTTGAGCCATTCTTCTGATTGCTTTCCTTTCTTCCACAGTGGCTTCTTCGGGATAGGATTTATCATTGCAATATCTGGCAATCTCATAATACCAAGGTTTCTCTTCATCAGCCAACTCTTCTTCCCAATCTAACAACATGACCTCTTTGCCTTTAAGAGCTTCACTCCGCCTGACCTTCTCGAGCACCTTGTCCCTAATGTCGAGGAATGCATGATCCTTAATAGCTGGAGTGTCACACTGATGAATGAGAGGAACGTGAAAATCCCGTTGGGGAGGAAAGACTAAAGCAGAGGCCAAAGAGGCAAGAGCGTCAGCTAAGATGTTCTGGCTTCGAGGGACATGGATGAAGATCAACTTGGTGAAGAGTTTGGCATAAGCTGAGGCAAGTTCCTGGTAGGGCTTGAGTTTAGGATTGATAGTGCGGCACTTGACAAGCACCTGGCGTAGAATGAGTTGACTGTCACCCACGATTCGTAATTGGGTAACACCATATTTATGAGCGGTTTGAAGACCGGCCAAAAGGGCCTCATACTCAGCTATATTGTTTGTGACAGGGAAAGTGAGCTGAGCAGCAAATGGGATGGTGACCCCTTCTAGTGTTAAAAGAACCATGCCGATCCCTCTTCCTTGGGAATTTAGAGCTCCATCAAAATGTAATGTCCACATAGGATCGTGGGGTTGATTAATGGACATTAGTTCTTCATCTGGAAACTCCGAATTGACAGGATCAAATCGGGGTAGAGGGTGATGAGCAAGATGTTCGGCAATGGCGTAGCCTTTGATTGCTTTCTGCTGAATGTAAGTGATGTCAAATTGAGAGAGAAAACTTTGCCAGCGTGCCAATCGGTCGGTAAGGATAGATTTTTCAAGAAGGAATTTAATCGGATTCATGCGAGCAATGAGGTGAATCTCGTGAGCTAAGAATTAATGTTTTAACTTCTGAACTACCCAGACTAAAGCAGCGCAAGTCTTCTCCATGGATGAGTACCTCTGCTTACAAGGGTTGAGAAGTTTCGACAAGTAGTATGCTGCCCTCTCCTTCCCTTCTTCATCCACTTGAGCTAGGACAGCACCTACAGAGTCATCCAGGATAGAAACATAGAGGATAAGTGGTTTGCCCGGAATTGGCGGCCTCAGGACAGGAGGATTGGCCAGATAATCCTTCAATCCGTCAAAAGCTGCCTGACACTTATCATCCCAATTAAACTTGACCCCCAGCTTAGTAAGCTCGTAAAACGGCCTGCATCTTTTGAGTGCTGGGAGACAAAGCGGCGGATAAATTGCAACCTCCCGATTAATCCTCGAACTTCCTTCAAATTCTTGGGAGGAGGCATATCTCTGATGGCCTTTGCCTTATTGGGATCAACTTCAATTCCTCTTTTGCTGACAATAAATCCAAGCAACTTCCCTGACGAAACGCCAAATACACATTTTTTGGGGTTCATTTTCAACTGATATTCTCGTGATCTTTGCAAGACTTTAGCTAAAACCCCAGGATGCTCAATCCTCGTTCTTGATTTTACTACCAGGTCATCCACATACACCTCAATATAAATATGAATCATATCATGAAAAATTGCCATCATAGCCCTCTGATAGGTGGCTCCAACATTCTTGAGTCCAAAAGGCATGACCACATAGCAATATATACCCCAAGGTGTAGTGAACGATGTTTTCTCTTGATCTTCTTCAGCCAGGCGAATCTGATTATAACCCGAAAAGCCATCCATAAAGGAGAGAGTCTCAAATCTTGCCGTATTATCAATCAAAACATCAATATGAGGGAGGGGGAAGTCATCTTTAGGACACGCACGGTTGAGGTCCCGAAAGTCTATACAGATCCGAACCTTCCCATCTTTCTTCATGACTGGGACGATGTTAGCCACCCAGTTAGGATAGAGGACAACTCTAACAAATCTAGCCTTATGAAGCTTGTCAACCTCTTCTTTCATCTTTAAAGCCATGTTAGGGTGGAAACGTCTCAACCGTTGCTTGACCGGGATAGACCCTGGCTTAAGTGTAAGGTGATGTTCAACGAGCGCAAGGTCTAATCCAGGCATATCTTCATAACTCCACGCAAACGTGTCCTTGTATTCTTGAAGTACCAAAATAAGCGCCTCCTCTTCGGAAGGCGGCACATTCTTGCTGATGAGGACAATCCTAGGGTCTTCCTCCGTACCCAAATTTATTTCTTTGGTAGGTTCCTCTACTGAGGCTGATGGTTCATCAAATCTTCTCATGCCACTGGCAAAGGCATCAGCCTCGTCCTCATATTCTTCATAACTTTCATCCCCCTCTTCAATAGGGTCTTCATCATTCATAATCTCATAGACACCCAAAACCTCATAAGAAGCACAAGCACCCTCATATTCCAATTCTGGCAGGATAATCGGATTTTCCAAAAATTCGGGAGGAGCTAAACAAGCTTGGCACCTTCTGGCTAACTCCAACAAAAATCTGCGGGGAATCTGCTTACCCCTGGATTTCTTATGTGAAACTACCCCATGGATTTTATTATTGGAGGAGGAAGAGCAACTAGCTTGATTGAAGGAAGGAGGTGAAAAAGTGGATACAGGAGGTGATACAGACGAGGACCCCTCACTAGAGGGGGAGAAAAGATTTACCAATGAATCATGGAAGAGTGGCCCCTGGGTCGGGACACACTCAGAAGAGAGATAAGAAGTCTCCTCAATAGAGATGGAGGACTGAAGAGTTGGTATTTTGGCATTTTTTTTTCATTTTTATCTTTATCTTCATTTTTATTTTTCTTTTCTAGAAGAAAGCAATGTGAAGGGAGAATAGCAGGAGGAGTGGAGATTGAAAGTTTGGAGAAAGATTGAATCAGAGATGACCCGCGCAGGGGTGTGATGGAGAGTTTGGAGAATTGCTCGAGGAGCAAGGGAGGAATCGGGAGAGAGACTTGTAATGAATATGGAGAAAAGCTGATCATAATTGGCGGCGGTCTCGGCACGCGAGAGAACAATTGAGAATGTAGAGAAGCAAGAAGAGACGGATGCATAGAAGTGAGAGAGAAAAAGCCGGCCCACAGCCTGTCTATTGTAAATCCTTCTTCATATGGAACATCTGGCTCTCCGGTCTCTGTGTAGTCGCTCAGCAACTGCCTCTTATCTGTTATCACAGCAGGTTTTTCAATTAACTCATGTATCAATGGCGGCCATTCCGGATCTGTCGGCATGAAGAGGCGGCTCAAAGCAATAGTAATATCATGTATATCGAACCATCTATACCAGTCACACTCTGGATCATCCATTTTCCTTCTCTTATCAGGCCTTAGAGATTCCAGGGCCTTGTATGTGACCAGTGGAGCAATATGTCGAGCAAACTGTCTAGCATGAACATCTTGACAGTCTAGCATAGAGGTGATTATTGTAGTTTGCTCACTATTCTGAACGCCACCCTTTACAAAATGTGTCTGCAATGTCCATGTAAGCGGTTGGCGATCCGTCTTCAGAGTGGATGTCATGACTGCCCATGGTTTATTTTCATCTTTGCTCGGCTCTTTGTAGCCCAGGCCACCTCGCGCAATCAATTTCCGAGGCTTAACAGGCCTAGTTCTGCCTTGACAATTGGCACCCAGGCCTTTGTCGACTTGGTACCCCATTTTCATTAAAATATTCCAACCAAGGGTGTTTATCATACTTTTCTTCTTCTTCCCCTTGGCAGTCAGGGGTGTCATAGCAACTGTCGTGACTGTCTCAGGTGGCATCGGCCTTGGGTGAGGGATGTCCAGCACTGACAGCAACGGCTTGTTGGCAGGCCAGATGGAAGGAACTGATGAAGCCAAGTGTATATCTTCCTCTGGCAGAATTGGCATACTGGTAACTTTGATGATGCGGCCCTTGTGTGGAAACTTGAGGCACTGATGATTTGTAGAGGGCACTGCGTCGAGCTGTTGAATATAGGGGCGGCCCAGAATGCCATTAAATGTTGGATCCATATCCAAAATGTAGAAATCGACCGTGATTGTGGCTGGACCCAAACTGACTTTTAATGTTATCATGCCCAAATGAGGTTTCTTAGTATTGTCATATGCTGTGACTGTTATGGTAGATGGCCGAATCTGATTTTCTGGAATGCTGCACATCTTCAAAGTGGTGGGCGGCAATACATTGATGGATGCCCCAGTGTCCACCAAACATTGTTTCACCGCCACCTTATTAATATCCACCGTAATACATAGAGCATATTTCCTTGCTGAGAGTGGTGCCAGTTCATGCTCATGAAAAGTAATCACCGGCTGACTGCTAGCGGGCGTTAATACTGTGGTTATCTGCTCGACATAGATGTCTTCATTGACCATGACCTTCTGCAAATATTCCTTCAGAGCTAATTGGTGAGTGACTGACCTCTTAATCAATTCCAGAATGGAAATTCTTGCTGGAGTTCGGTCAAGATGCTTTAACAAATCATACTGAGTACCCAGCACGGACTCTTGCTCTGTTCTTGTTCATTAGATCCCTGCACGGGCTCTTGCTCTCTCTGGGGAAAGATGCGCTGGAACATCCGTCCACTGCGGAGCGGTGCCACGTTTTGCCGTGCCTCTGTCGGGGCAAGTAAGGGAGGATTGGAAGAAGAGGAGGGTGTATTGGCGTTAAAAAGCGGTGGAGAGGTGTTTAAAGTAGGTGACCCCGTAGGGGGTGTTGGTGAGGAGTTCAATGAAGAAGCCCCCGCAGGAGGCGTAGGAGTAGGAAGGGGTGCTCGAGTGTGGGAAGAGTTAGTGGGCGGAATGAGGAGAGATCTGGGTATAAAAGATGGGGAAACTGATGGTGGAGGGATCCTTGCCGGTGGGGGAGTAGTGGTGGTGGATGTGACAGGTGTTGGTGGTGAGCGGATAAGGAGTGGTCCAGACGGCAAATGTGAAGGGTTAGTAGTGGATGGCGAAGTTTGCTGCATGGTAGGCTGCGGAGGCGGTAGGTGGGTAAGGAGAGGTCAGGTTGGCAAGGATGGAGAATTGGTGGGGGCAAATGGATTAGCGGGGCGCAAAAGGGAACAACATAATTGGGGAGTAGACGAAGACGGAAGGGTGCGCAAGAGGCTCGGAGGTTGATTTGGATTATGATTAAATGCCCCGACAGAGGCATTTTCTTCATGCCATCCCTGCCCTCTCTCCACCTCGTGGAGGGACGTGACAGGGTTTACATGCTGATTTGCAGGATGCCCCGGCAGTGGGTTGTGGATGATTCCCATATCTTGCTGAGGTGCCGGAGCTTGCTGTTGTATTTGTGGAGCTGGTTGCTGCGGCTGCTGAGCCTGCTACTGCCGAGGAGGCCTTCTTTTTTTCATAGTGACGATAAACTGTCTCATCTCATCCCAATTAATGCCACCCTGGTCATTTAAATCATAAATGTAGTCCTTGAAGTGGAAGCAACGATCAATATTATGACCAGGGGAGCGGTGGAAGACACAGTAGCAGGACATGTCAACATTAGCGGGCCACGCTGCCCTTTCCTTTGGTAGCATGAGCAAGTTGGCGGCCATTAAGGCATTGAAAATATCCGGGAGACTTTCTGGCAGTGGAGGATAGTGGGCCCTTTTGGGGCCTAGTGGTCTCCTTTGTTGCTGTTGTTGGCCATAGTTGGCGGGTGGCGGTACTTGGTGGTATTGTTGCAGAGCTGGAGGGTCAGCGCGGGGCGTTTGGTTTTGTGGTGGAGCAAAGGAAGGTTGAGGTGCGAATAGGTGTTGTGGTGGCGAGTTGAAGAGAGTGCTTTGTTGTGGAGGTGGTGGAGGTCGTGGGTTAGATAGGTGATGGGGTGTGGGGTTGCCGACCGCGCCAACCTACTCATTTGCTATCGTGCCCTCAGTTGTGGGCCCGCTGCTGTTGACATTCGTATTCTTTTTAACCAACCTTGGTTTTGGCTCATACATGCCCATGATGGGTGAATCTTTCATTTGGGTCTGAATATAACGAGCTCTTTCATAGAGCTCCTCCATGGTGGTCAATATGTTCATGGCCAGTATATGCCGGAACTGAGGGGTTGCATTGGATATAATCATCTTAACCTGTTCCGGTCTTGATAAGGTATCTTTCAACTTCTCGGCCATTGACCGCCATCTATCAGCAAATATGATGAAGTCCTCCTCGGGCTTCATTTTCTCTGCAACCAAGTCTGTAACTGAAAGGGAGGGTCCAACCCGATCCCTATACTTCTGCAAGAATTTCCTTTGAACCACATCAAAATTGCTGGCATCTGCCGGTTCCAAGGAATAAAACCACTCAAGGGCTGGCCCCTCTAGAGACCTTCGGAATAAATATGCCAAAGAGGCCTTGTTATCTTGCCAAAAGGAGGTCTCGTACACGAAATCCTTCAAATGAACAAAAGGATTGCCAGTCCCATTGTATCGCCGAAAATTCGGCATCTCAGAAGGCGGCAGATGGAAAACTGACAGTGTAGGGAGAGAGATCTCCGGGGCATTCTTGGCCGCAGTAACTTTCTTAAGTTGCTCTTCCATGCTGGCCAACTTTTGGAGCAATAGAACATTGGTGTCGGACTCGACCGGGGCCGGATTTTGAATGAAGGAGTTCGGTATAGGCGTGCGTAAGATTTGGGGAGGTTGGAGAAATTGGTGCCTAACCGCAGAATAGCTCGCCTGTTGGGCCGGCATGGCCGCACCGGGCGTGGGTGGACAAGAGGGGGGTTTGTGCAGAACCGCCTGGTCATTGGTGATGTGATGGCCACTCACGGCCGGAGGGGGATTGGAGGATGAAGAGGGAATGGACTTCCCTTTCAAAGCGGCCTGAACTGCCTGCCGCTAGGAATCGTCCAATTGAGATAATGCATGAATTAAATCATTGACGTTGAAAGAAGGGGAGGTGTTCCCCGATGGGTTGGAGGGTAAAGCCTGAGAGGAGGGCACAACCTCTTGAGTAGTGGTATCAACCACATGAACTTGAGGATAATGAGAATGAGGAGGAGGGTAATTCCCCTCATGATAGATGGAATCTTGGAGGGGTGCCTCATAAGATTGATCAAAAACATTTTCTTCCACGTCATCATAAGAGTATCCATAACTTGCCATGTTGATGATCTTACCTGAACGGAGTTGCATGCTTAAGAAGAGAGAAAGCTTTATGAAGGAATTATCACATAATCAATCACTCAATTAAAAGAAGCTTAAGCAAATCAACCCAACCAAGTTTATGCAATCAAGTTGAGATGAACGCAAGATTTTAGTGTTATGTTTGAGATTAAAGTGGATTAAATTGCAGAATAATTCACTCTTCTTTGCAAAGTGAAACCTAGTTCGGATCCAAGTGTAGTCTCCGGGTTAACTAGGTTTTTTCTCTCTCCTCACCAATGATAGATTCTCTAAACTCCGGGTACTTCAAGGGTACAACCAGTCCAGCGTCCGTGAGGGAATCCACGGGTGCGGGGACTTACGGAGGTCTTGGAAAAGGGATTTTCGGTCCAAAGAGACGGTGTCACGTCCCGAGCGCGGAAGATACCCGGAGATGCGCGACGTGTCTATATCAATCATGTCAATCAGAGTGGTCGTATATTCGACACAAAGACAGAGATGCGCAAAATAGCAAGATAACCCAATCCTTTATTTCATAATGGATAGACTATTACAAATCCAATACTCTGTTTAATAAAAAGAAAAGTACATAGTTGACTCGAGAAACTATAGAAACAACTAGACGACACTTGTAGAAGCTCTATCACTTTCACTCTTGACTATTCCCATCCGATTGACTTCCATCGTCGTCGGACTTACCTGAAAAGTACAAAGGGACAAACGGAATGAGCGAACGCTCAGTAGGAAATTATATCTCAAGTACTAGCAAGGGGTTTAAGTAATTACATTTTCATGAATGCAATAAAGCTATGCATGCTCGCATAAAACGATAGAATAGATAGAATGTAGTATCAAGGAAATAAGATGAACTTATCATGAACTTTCAACAAGATAACAAGTTTATTCGAGATATTCAAGCAAGTACATTTACAAGTCATGTCAAGAACTTTGGCTATCATGTATCAAGCAAGTAAATTACCCTTTTTCGGGCCACGCATTTCATTTCATGTCAAGTACGAGTCAAGTACAAGATGTGTGTGGAATGTCCAATCAAGCAAGTCAAGTACTCGGTATAATGCCAGATACCTTATCATTTTAACTCCCATGGGCACAAGTACTTTCGGGTGCTCCTCCCAGGACCAGATCGGGCCCTATATGCGCAGGCATTTATCATGTGTTTTGACATCCACTCTTGTTTATATAGCCAATATAGAATTTCAATCATCAAGCTTGTAGACACGTATGACAACTTTGACAGAATAGAGTCCAAAAATATGACAAGGACATAGAATGGCGATCATAACGGTATAATCACGATATCGATAAAACTAGGTAGAATATGGTTCCTTTAACTTAGGTACCATGACAAATCAATATGGACATTCTTTATATAGAATTGAGGTCCACATAAACATAAGATCAAGCAAGATACCCTCATTCTTATCATAGAATTGGGGTTTACAAGAACGACATGATATGGCATGATATCATCATCCCATCAAGAATTTCTTATGATATACTCTTTGTATAATCATAAGGGCCGGTATACCATGTTTCTTTAGATTGACATGGCAAGGATCGTGTAATGGGTTTTTAGGGTACAACCAGCTCAGTCGGCCTTGAGGGAATCCAAGGCTACGAGGAGTCTTACGGAGGTCTCTATGACTAACTCGCTAGTCCAAAGGAACGGAATGTCCAATGGAGAGCTTGTATGTCAATGAGAGTTGAGTGTGATCGATAAATCAACATGAAACGTGGGACTATACTCACGGAGTGGAGAATAGTGCCGATATATATATATATATATATATGTATAATATGAAACCATCGGTAATAGAATCAGGATAAAATCAGTTTACAGTAAAATAACGACTTAAGTAAAGTCGTGTATTGAATAATTAACGCCTAACAGAAGGGCGTTTACATATATTGCCAATTTGCAGAATTTCCATTATTTCATTAATTTATCAAAAACACGCCTTTCCTGGGGGCGTTTCTTCAAAGTTGACGACTGCAGAGGCAGGCGTCTCATCATTTACATATTCGACAGGATATAATTATTCTCAGAAATTTATCAAAAACGCGCCCTTGGAAGGGGCGTTACTTTCTAATTCCATTTTACAGAATATGTGAATTTCAGGATTTTAACAGATACACGCCCTAGGAAGGGGCGTTACTTTTCAGATTCACGCCTTGTTCTGGGGCGTTAGAATATGGAAAACGACTTTGTCCAAGTCGTGAATTTCAAGGAATTTACGATATTTTAATAAATAATATTTCGAGAGACAGGAGACATGTCATGGCAGTAAAATTTAACAGGAATTCACAGGGTCATGCAAGATATTAAAAATCATTATTTCATATGTATTGTAATTTTTAAACAGGATCAATTATTAATCACATGCGATTCTTATGAAATTAACGCCTGCGTAGAGGGCGTCAAATATTAAATTGACGAACACTGCCATGGTCGTTTCTTTTAAATTAGCGCCCTAATCAAGGGCGTTTCTTTTAAAATTTTGCAGAAAACGTAATAAAACCTTATAAACAGTATGCATGCCATGCTCATATACGTATGTATAGATATCTTGCATTATTTCTTATTTGGGCTACAATAACTTGAGAAAATCCTACCTTTTGATTCGAAGACAATCGTGAGGGGTTTTGACTAGAAGAAGATGATGCTTTGCTACGCTCCTGAAGACAACGGCTACTGGATGATGGAAGAAGATGTTGGCTTCGATTGTAGAAGAAGAACTCTGAAGGTTATAGATGAGTCCCGATTGCAAAACCTATAGCGGGCACGTCAAAGGTATCAACATCTTTGTACTTAGTCGTTGGAGGCGAAGGAAGAATACTTACTGTTGTTCTTCACGACGTCCAAGCCTCTTAAACTGTAGAAAAGAAGAAGAAGAATAATCAATATTCTTCATGCATCATGGAAGAAGATTATCAGAAAAAAAAAACTCACTGTTCGTCAACTTACCGTAGTAGGCGAATGATCAAATAGGTTTTAGGGTTGGATCGAACAGGCTTATTTATAGGATATTGAAGTCCTAACAAGAGTAGGGTTTGATTGAGGGTAGTATATCCCTAATAGAGTCCTTACTCTAATAGACACTTACTAGATTAGGTTGATCTTCCCTGGATAAGCTCTGGGTTCGAACGGTTCACGAACTGAATTAACGTCTTAGGTCAGGGCGTGTATTCTTTAATTGACGCCTTACTTTAGGGCGTTTCTTAAAAAGCGCCTTGAAGAAGGGCGTTTCGTGTTTTAAAACACGCCCAAGATAGGGGCGTTTCTTTTACTTACCCATTTGGTCGCATGAGAACTGACGACCGCATATGTGGGCGTCCTTTCTTTAGTCACGCCATGGATAGAGGCGTTTCTTTATAAATTAACGCCTTAATAAGAGGCGTTATTTTTTAATTTGTTTTATTTCGTCCAATTAACCCTATTCCTTTTATATATATTACTTCTGTAATATATATGTTTTAATTCATTTCAATTATTCATTTATTAGGGTTGCTACACCCTCCCCCACTTAAAAAGAATTTGGTCCCCAAATTCAATATATATATAATTATACACGTGGAGAGTGTAGAACATATACCTCTTAGAATAACTCGGGAAATCGTTTCTTCATAGATTCCTCGGTCTCCCATGTCGCTTCGTGTTCAGGATTCTTATTCCATTGCACCTTAAGCATGGGAATAACCTTATTCCTTAGAGCTCGTATTTCTCGATCTAATATCTTTAAAGGCCTCTGTTCATATGTGAGATCTTTCTGGATCACCAGATCTCCATGCTCGATAATATGTGACGGATCGTGCACATACTTCTTCAACATAGATATGTGAAATACATTGTGTACCTCGGACAACTGAGGAGGCAACGCGATGCGATAAGCAACCTCGCCTACTCTTTCGAGTACCTCAAATGGTCCGATGAATCTTGGCGTAAGCTTGCCCTTAACACCAAATCTTCGTATGCCACGTCCAGGGGATATTTTAAGAAATACATGATCTCCCACCTGGAATTCAAGATCTCTTCTTCTGGTATCAGCATAAGCCTTTTGCCTTGTCTGAGCAACTTGTAATCTTTCTCTGATTACCTGTATCTTCTCAGTTGTATCCCTTACCATGTCTGGACCTAATAGTTGTTTCTCTCCAACTTCGTTCCAGCATAAAGGCGATCGACAACTCCTTCCGTATAAGGCTTCGAAAGGTGCCATATGGATACTAGCTTGGTAGCTGTTATTATATGCAAATTCAACTAAAGGTAAGTGGTCATGCCAGCTTCCTCCAAAGTCAATAATGCATGCTCTCAGCATATCTTCAACAACTTGATTAGTTCGCTCGGTCTGACCATCCGTTTGTGGGTGAAAAGCAGTACTAAAGTTGAGCCTTGTTCCCAACGAATGTTGTAATCCCTTCCAAAAATGAGAAGTAAAACGGGGATCTCTGTCAGACACGATTGAGACAGGAATTCCATGTATCCTGACTATTTCCTTGATGTACAGTGCAGCTAGCACATCAATTGACCATCGGCTTTTTATTGGCAAGAAATGTGCCGATTTAGTTAATCAGTCAATGATAACCCAGATTCCATCATGTCCTCCTTTAGATTTAGACAAACCCATGATGAAGTCCATACCAATATCCTCCCATTTCCACTTAGGAATATCTAGAGGATGTAGTTTTCCCGCAGGCTTTTGGTGTTCCGCCTTGACCTGTTGGCATGTGAGACAGCGCGATACATAGTCCGCTATTTCTCTTTTCATATTAGGCCACCAAAAGTTCCTCTTTACATCTTGGTACATTTTGGTTGATCCAGGATGAATAGTGTATCTTGATCTGTAAGCTTCATCTAAGATCTTCTTCTTTAATTCCGGACAATCAGGTATACAAGTTCTATCTTTGAATAATAATCTTCCCTCGGAAGTTAGTTGAAAATCAGATTGTCCTTCTAATCTGCCTTTGATTTCACTAACATAGGATCATCATCCTGAAGTGCTTGTATCTCAGATAATAAGTCTGACTGTATGCTTACATGAGATAGTGTGACAAATTTGGATTCCGTGTCCAAGCTTATATTGAGCTCGGAGAATTGTTCAAGTAACCTCCATTCTTGCATCATACAATTTGCTATCATTGCTCTCGGCTTTCGACTAAGGGCGTCAGCAACATAATTACCCTTTCCGGGATGGTATTGTATATTGAAGTCGAAGTCCTTGAGATATTCTAGCCAGCGTCTTTGTCTCATGTTTAGCTCCTTTTGTGAAAATAGATATTTGAGACTTTTGTGATCGGAGTATACAGTAAACTGTACTCCATATAAGTAGTGTTTCCATATCTTTAGGGCAAATACTACCGCGGCCAGTTCTAAGTCATGGACGGGGTAATTCTCCTCATGCTTCTTCATCTGCCGTGAAGAGTATGCTATGACCTTTCCTTGTTGCATTAGGACACATCCGAGGCCAATACCAGAAGCATCAGTGTAGACCTCGAATTTCTCTCCTTCTATCGGTAGAGCTAAGACCGGAGCTGTGGTGAGATGATTTTTGAGAGTTTGAAAACTTCTTTCACATTCCTCACTCCATTCGTATCGGATCTCCTTGCGAGTTAACCTTGTAAGGGGCACGGCGATCTTAGAGAAATCTTTGATGAATCGCCGATAATAGCCTGCAAGACCTAAGAAACTTCTGATCTCGCTTGCATTAGTGGGTCTTTCCCAATTTCTTACAGCTTCAACCTTTGATGGATCTACAGATAAACCGTCCTTGGATATGACATGTCCGAGAAAAGCCACTTCTTCAAGCCAGAACTCGCATTTGCTGAGTTTAGCATATAATTGATTTGTCCTCAAGACTTGCAATGCAATCCTCAAATGCTCCTCATGTTCTTCCTTAGTCTTAGAATATATCAATATATCGTCAATGAAGACTACTATGAATTGATCCAAGTAAGGCCTGAATATGTTATTCATTAACTGCATAAAGGCAGCAGGGGCATTTGTCAGTCCAAAAGGCATAACAACAAATTCGTAATGGCCATACCTGCTTCTGAATGCGGTCTTGTGAATGTCATCATCCTTGATTCTTAATTGATGATATCCCGACCTGAGATCAATCTTGGAGAAATATTTGGATCCTGAAATCTGATCAAATAACTCATCGATTCTCGGCAGTGGATACTTGTTCTTGATAGTAAGATGATTCAACTGTCGATAGTCGATACACAATCTCATGGATCCATCCTTCTTCTTTACAAATAGGACTGGGGCTCCCCACGGGGAAGTACTTGGTCTAATAACCCTTTTCGGATTAGTTCCATCAACTGCTCCTTCAACTCCTTGAGTTCAGCAGGGGACATTCTATATGGTGCCTTTGAAACAGGACCAGCACCAGGGACTAAGTCAATGGTGAAGGCCACTTCTCTTTGAGGGGGTAATCCCGGCAATTCTTCCGGAAATACGTCTGGAAATTCTCGCACTACCTGAATGTCCTCTATCTTGGTTTCTTTAGCTTCTTTAATAGTGACAAAAGCAAGGAAGGATACACATCCTTTCTTGACGAGCTTGCTTGCTCGAAGAGCCGAAATAAGAGGGGATTTGCTTCGACTCTTAGGACTAGTATAAGTCAGTTCCGGAAATTCCTTGAAAACAATCTTGCTATCACGGCAATCAACCGTTGCCTGGTATTTGGATAACCAATCTGCTCCTAGTATAACATCATACGCTTTTAGATCTAAGCAGATAAGATCAATAGGAAAATTCTTTCCTTGAACCAATACCTCACAGTTTTGGTAATGATGTGTGATATCCGTCTCGTTTCCGAGAGGAGTAGACAATATTAACTTCATCCATTCTGGTTCTAGAGGTAATGGGTCAACAAACTTCTTGGAAATAATGGAATGCGATGCACCCGTATCAAATAAAACATGTGCATATTTGGAACAAATTTTTAATGTACCTTCCACCAATCCGCCTTCTTCTTCTGGTTCGGTCTCTTGGATCGCATGAAGACGAGCATTCTTTGTCACTGGACGTTTACCCTCACCGGCTTGGTCATTCATTAATGGACAATCGGGAATCCGATGTTCACGACTCCCACAACGGAGACATGCTCCTAATTTCCTCCAGCATTCTTCTGTTTTGTGACCAGCCTTGTCACAATGCTTGCATACTACGTTTGAAGGTGTAGTGGTGATAGAGAAAGGCTTGGATTTCTTGAACTTCTGATCTTGAGAGGAAGAACCTCCATTATTGGGCCTCTTCTTAAAGTTGGGTTTAAAAGAACCCGAACTTGTGACTTGCTCCTTTTTGTCTTTCCCACGGATCCTATCAGATAGTTCCGTGGCATCTTCAAGCAACTGAGCTCGGCGCACTATTTCAGTATAAACTTGAATATCCATAGGCGCCAGTTGAGTAATGTAGTGGGGCCTAAGCCCATTAAGAAATCTACGGGCTTTCATCTTTTCCGTGCTAATTAAATGCTTAGCATATCTAGACAGTCTAGAAAACTGTGCTTCATAATCAGCCACCGATAAAGATCTTTGCTTTAATGCGGCGAATTCGGCGGCCTTCTTTTCCTGGACCCTATCAGAGAAATATTTGGCGTTGAAATATTCAACGAATTCACCCCATGTAACTTGAGTTGGGTCAATAGTAGCTTCAATCGACTCCCACCAGCATCTAGCATCCTTTTCTAACTGGAAAGTAGCTAATAAGACTTTGTCCTGATCCGTGCATTGCATAACAGGGAATATACGTTCAATCTCCCGAACCCAATGCTCGGCATCGTCTGGATCGGTCGATCCCATGAACTTCGGGGGATTCATATTCTTGAATGCTTGGTGTAAGCTTCCAGCTCGTGGAGCACCACCTTGTGCTACCTGTTGTAGCACTTGGGTCATCCCTTGAAGGGTACGCTGCATGTTGCGCCATTGAGCACGTTCGGCAGCCATTATCCTACAATTACAATAGCTATGTTAGTATTATATCACTATGATCTTATAAAGGACTCATTGATCATTTAACCCTTGGTTCTATCCACTCTCACTTGGTTAAAGGTTTTGAAACCTATCCTTGGACTTGGGTTTCCTAGGAATTGAATACCTTAGGCTCTGATACCACAAAGACTGTCACGCCCCGAGCGCGGAAGATACCCGAGATGCGCGACGTGTCTATATCAATCATGTCAATCAGAGTGGTCGTATATTCGACACAAAGACAGAGATGCGCAAAATAGCAAGATAACCCAATCCTTTATTTCATAATGGATAGACTATTACAAATCCAATACTCTGTTTAATAAAAAGAAAAGTACATAGTTGACTCGAGAAACTATAGAAACAACTAGACGACACTTGTAGAAGCTCTATCACTTTCACTCTTGACTATTCCCATCCGATTGACTTCCATCGTCGTCGGACTTACCTGAAAAGTACAAAGGGACAAACGGAATGAGCGAATGCTCAGTAGGAAATTATATCTCAAGTACTAGCAAGGGGTTTAAGTAATTACATTTTCATGAATGCAATAAAGCTATGCATGCTCGCATAAAACGACAGAATAGATAGAATGTAGTATCAAGGAAATAAGATGAACTTATCATGAACTTTCAACAAGATAACAAGTTTATTCGAGATATTCAAGCAAGTACATTTACAAGTCATGTCAAGAACTTTGGCTATCATGTATCAAGCAAGTAAATTACCCTTTTTCGGGCCACGCATTTCATTTCATGTCAAGTACGAGTCAAGTACAAGATGTGTGTGGAATGTCCAATCAAGCAAGTCAAGTACTCGGTATAATGCCAGATACCTTATCATTTTAACTCCCATGGGCACAAGTACTTTCGGGTGCTCCTCCCAGGACCAGATCGGGCCCTATATGCGCAGGCATTTATCATGTGTTTTGACATCCACTCTTGTTTATATAGCCAATATAGAATTTCAATCATCAAGCTTGTAGACACGTATGACAACTTTGACAGAATAGAGTCCAAAAATATGACAAGGACATAGAATGGCGATCATAACGGTATAATCACGATATCGATAAAACTAGGTAGAATATGGTTCCTTTAACTTAGGTACCATGACAAATCAATATGGACATTCTTTATATAGAATTGAGGTCCACATAAACATAAGATCAAGCAAGATACCCTCATTCTTATCATAGAATTGGGGTTTACAAGAACGACATGATATGGCATGATATCATCATCCCATCAAGAATTTCTTATGATATACTCTTTGTATAATCATAAGGGCCGGTATACCATGTTTCTTTAGATTGACATGGCAAGGATCGTGTAATGGGTTTTTAGGGTACAACCAGCTCAGTCGGCCTTGAGGGAATCCAAGGCTACGAGGAGTCTTACGGAGGTCTCTATGACTAACTCGCTAGTCCAAAGGAACGGAATGTCCAATGGAGAGCTTGTATGTCAATGAGAGTTGAGTGTGATCGATAAATCAACATGAAACGTGGGACTATACTCACGGAGTGGAGAATAGTGCCGATATATATATATATATATATATATATATATATATATATATATATATATGTATAATATGAAACCATCGGTAATAGAATCAGGATAAAATCAGTTTACAGTAAAATAACGACTTAAGTAAAGTCGTGTATTGAATAATTAACGCCTAACAGAAGGGCGTTTACATATATTGCCAATTTGCAGAATTTCCATTATTTCATTAATTTATCAAAAACACGCCTTTCCTGGGGGCGTTTCTTCAAAGTTGACGACTGCAGAGGCAGGCGTCTCATCATTTACATATTCGACAGGATATAATTATTCTCAGAAATTTATCAAAAACGCGCCCTTGGAAGGGGCGTTACTTTCTAATTCCATTTTACAGAATATGTGAATTTCAGGATTTTAACAGATACACGCCCTAGGAAGGGGCGTTACTTTTCAGATTCACGCCTTGTTCTGGGGCGTTAGAATATGGAAAACGACTTTGTCCAAGTCGTGAATTTCAAGGAATTTATGATATTTTAATAAATAATATTTCGAGAGACAGGAGACATGTCATGGCAGTAAAATTTAACAGGAATTCACAGGGTCATGCAAGATATTAAAAATCATTATTTCATATGTATTGTAATTTTTAAACAGGATCAATTATTAATCACATGCGATTCTTATGAAATTAACGCCTGCGTAGAGGGCGTCAAATATTAAATTGACGAACACTGCCATGGTCGTTTCTTTTAAATTAGCGCCCTAATCAAGGGCATTTCTTTTAAAATTTTGCAGAAAACGTAACAAAACCTTATAAACAGTATGCATGCCATGCTCATATACGTATGTATAGATATCTTGCATTATTTCTTATTTGGGCTACAATAACTTGAGAAAATCCTACCTTTTGATTCGAAGACAATCGTGAGGGGTTTTGACTAGAAGAAGATGATGCTTTGCTACGCTCCTGAAGACAACGGCTACTGGATGATGGAAGAAGATGTTGGCTTCGATTGTAGAAGAAGAACTCTGAAGGTTATAGATGAGTCCCGATTGCAAAACCTATAGCGGGCACGTCAAAGGTATCAACATCTTTGTACTTAGTCGTTGGAGGCGAAGGAAGAATACTTACTGTTGTTCTTCACGACGTCCAAGCCTCTTAAACTGTAGAAAAGAAGAAGAAGAATAATCAATATTCTTCATGCATCATGGAAGAAGATTATCAGAAAAAAAAAAACTCACTGTTCGTCAACTTACCGTAGCAGGCGAATGATCAAATAGGTTTTAGGGTTGGATCGAACAGGCTTATTTATAGGATATTGAAGTCCTAACAAGAGTAGGGTTTGATTGAGGGTAGTATATCCCTAATAGAGTCCTTACTCTAATAGACACTTACTAGATTAGGTTGATCTTCCCTGGATAAGCTCTGGGTTCGAACGGTTCACGAACTGAATTAACGCCTTAGGTCAGGGCGTGTATTCTTTAATTGACGCCTTACTTTAGGGCATTTCTTAAAAAGCGCCTTGAAGAAGGGCGTTTCGTGTTTTAAAACACGCCCAAGATCGGGGCGTTTCTTTTACTTACCCATTTGGTCGCATGAGAACTGACGACCGCATATGTGGGCGTCCTTTCTTTAGTCACGCCATGGATAGAGGCGTTTCTTTATAAATTAACGCCTTAATAAGAGGCGTTATTTTTTAATTTGTTTTATTTCGTCCAATTAACCCTATTCCTTTTATATATATTACTTCTGTAATATATATGTTTTAATTCATTTCAATTATTCATTTATTAGGGTTGCTACAGACGGAATGCTCAATGGAGGGTTGTCCCGATTCCAAGAGAGGTGTGTGGAATCCTAGTGTAGAGAGAGGAGGTATCTCAACCAAATGCCACAAAATGCAGTATATGATAAGCAAATCACACCAATATAATCAAGTGATGAATATAAGAATCAATCCAGCATGAATAAACACAGGAAGCAAGTCTCTGTAAACACACAGGAAAGAGGCGACTTTGCAGCAGTCGCTACCAATAGAAGAGATGACAGCGTGGCTGTCGTGAATCACTGTGAAGTGCGCACAGACGGTGTAAAAACCGCGCCTTAGTGTGAGGCGCTACTCAATAAAAGGACACCCGGAGACAAGGGCGCGAAATATCAGGCAGAGTAAAAAAATCGGGGCTGTGATGAAGGACACCTTCACAGAAGATGCTAAACAGAAAAGAGACGCCCTAGATCAAGGCGTTAAATCAAAAAGCGCCTTTGTGGAAGGCGTTAATTCAGAAAAACCAATAGACTGGCAGATCCCGGGGAGTGTGCATTGTGCACAGTGGAGGGTGCCCGTAGGGCACAAAGGGGAGGGTACCGTGGGTACCAAAGGGAAAGGGCACACGTGGGTGCCAAAGGGGAAAGGGCACACGTGGGTGCCAATGGAAAGGGCACACGTGGGTGCCAATAGGAAAGGGGTAATCAACAGAAAAACGGTGTAAGTCCCACCGTGATCGCCAATTTGTAGATTATGGAAAATCCACTTTTAAGATAAAAATATTCATATAAGAAGGAGAATAATGAAAAGGAGTAAAGGAGCACGTGGTGCTAATAAGGAGTGTGATCGCCAGAGGGGTTACCTCAAAAATAAAGGAAATTGATCGCGAATACCTGGTGAAAATAAGGATGCGGGTTGGATGTAGATTCCTTCCTCCTCCTTCTATCGGCCGGCCGATGAAGGGGGTTTTCCTCTTGATTACCCTTAATCAAAGAACAAACAATCAAAAGAAGAGGGGATCAGCCAAACGTGTGTGTAATATCAATCCAAGGAAATAATATGATGATGAAAGAGGAGCATAAAGTGTGCACCTTTTGTTTATTTCTTTAAAACCCCTAGAGAATTAGGGAAAGGGAAAGAGATGCAATACTAATGCAAAGGAAGAATATAGTGATCGGTGATGAGATGATGAAGACAAACGTGAGAAAGAAAGCCCCTGTTGTTCCTGTAAACAGTAAAGGGGGAAACCACTTTGATGCTTCGGTTGCGGCAGCAGGAGGAAGCAGAGAGCCTTTAAAAAGATCGCACAGGAGGAGGAGAATGACCGTGAGGACAGAGGACTTGAAGGTTGGCAGAGAAAAGAGAGAGGAACTCTGTATTCTCAGACGATCATCAACCTCTGTAAACTAGCTTCTGCAACCTCAATCGCCAACACCCGTTACCTCGCGCGAGATCAACCAGGGCATCCTTTTATAGGGTTTCGATCAATGATAGCCACGGATTTGGGAAGATAAGATCAGGCAATGATCATCCATGGCAAGGACTCTAGTTCCCAGATCGAGCAAGTGATTAACCAAGGCAGGGAACTCTCCAAGAAAGGTGTACCCAAACAGGACACGGAAGGGTGAGAGACAACCCTCAGAAGGGCGTCAATTAAAACTGACGACCTGCCCTAAGGCGTTAATTCAAAACACGACTGGGACAAAGGCGTCAACTCCTGGATTCAATTTTAGTAATAAAAACCTTCCTTTTTTGAAAATTGTGAGACGACGCCTGAAGCAAAGGCGTTAATTGAAAACACGCCCTAAGGAAGGACGTTAATTCTTGATTTTTCAATCGTGACGGGACTCGTAAAATACCAGAAATTGACGTCCTTAATACCAGCCGTCCTTTCTTTAGAACACGCCCCAGATTAGGTCGCTATTTAAATCACGCCCCTCTTCAAGTCGTTAATCACAAAAATGCAAGAAACATCATAAAAACCCACACAAAAGAGAAAAACTTTATATTATAGAAATATTGAATGTCACGCCCCGAACAAGGCGGAAATATCGGGACGTACAGTTAGGGACACGCTAGCAAGAGAGGGAACAATATCTAAAATGATACACAAGTGCTACAAGATGGAATACTAAATGATCATTAACAAACCACAACTGATACAATAACCTCAAGTTTAACTTAATACAACTGGAATAATCAACCACTAAAACTCAATGACATAACTGAAACTAAATGCTCTCCAAAACACCACTAGAACTGATACACTCAAGACATCACTCCAGCCCTTCCCCATCGGTAAGCGCGTCACCTGAAAAGCCTGGAAAGGGGAAAAACACAACTATGAGCTGACGCCCAGTAGGAAATAACAGACGGGTATAAGTGATTAACAGTTTAATTACATTTTAAAATGTCATGCTACAAATGATAAAACAATATAAAGATAACGATAATATCACGAAACGGAATTTAAAGATCTTGCAAGGTCAAGAAATATAATGAATAGAATGGTAAGACAAGAATTTACTACAGGAGATAACGATAAGAAGTTGGCCATATCAAGTCAATTCTAGTCATGTCAAGCATGCATGCATTTTCATTTCCACGTCCAAGTAATCAACAAGTAGAGTAACCACAAGTAGAGTATAGAACAGTAAAGAGTGGAAAGTGAAACGTAATAGCAAGTAATATAGGGAGTAGTGGAGAGAGTAGTGAGTAGTGGACAGTCCTAGATTTAACACATGTCAAGTACTGGTGCCAAATGCCACACCTAGTCATTCACCTCCCCGGGGGTACACGTAGTGTTCGGGCGCTCTTCCCAGGACCAGACCGAGCCCTTATTTGTTTGCCAGGCATTGATTTCTTTTGGATCAAAGATCCCACGAATCTAGACTTCCACAGTTTATGGCCAGAATTCCAAGGTTTAAGCTAAGTAGCAATAACAACATCAAGTAGGAAAGAGATTCATTTCCAGAATTCCAAGGTAAGTATAATCATCAAGGAGATTGAAATCAAGTCACAATAAGAGTAAATCATGCTGCATTACTGTAGAACAGCGGCTATCAATCAAGCTAAACAACATATTAATCCTAATCACCAAGTTAAGATATCATGATTAACCATTATCATTTGTATTAGCCAAAATGCCATCAAGCTAGAACAAGTTGTCAAGGTAAAGAACAAGCTCTCACAGGAGTGAAAAAGAATGCATTAACAAAGATTTAGTTACACCATTAATCATTAATTAAGTGAGTTTCTATTTAATCTTGTATGCATTGAAATGAAGATGGTAAACGGTGCGTTTTTATGCTAAGTTTTCATGTAGGAACCAATCCAAATTTGAAATCAAGAGGGGTACAGGAATAGATCAAAAGTTCTTCAAACATATAATTTCAATGGGTCTAAGTTAAATGGGTTGATTCCCCATTGATTCGGATCCATTTTCGGTTCGAAAAACGAAGAAAACGGGTTTTCTGGTGTACGGGTCGACCCTTGGGGTCGACCCCTGCAAAACGGGGTTCTGGAACTGCATGGGTCGACCCCTGGGGTCGACCCTCGCGTCTGGGCCGAATGGGTCGACCCCAGGGGTCGACCCTCGGGCTGCCTGGATAGCCAGGTGCATGGGTCGACCCCTGGGGTCGACCCCTGCAAGAACAGCAACGGCTGTTGCTTCCGGAAAACGTGAAATCTCACCCAAATGGGGTCCAAATGAGTTGAAATTAAAACCATATGATCTAGGAATGTTAATGGACATTCTAGGGTCATAAAACTACAATTTGGAAACACTAATTTCATCAGAAATCACAAGAATCACAACCTATTCTATGAAGAACACAAGTAGACCTAGTTCAGGACATACCTCCACTAAATTGACAAATACTCTCGATATACAAAACCAAATTTAGGGATTTTGGTGTCAAAAGAAAGCTAACTCGATCATGAATCCAACCATATACTATATACTACATTAAGATCAAGTTATATGACTCAAAATGAGCCCGTAATCAAGCTCTGGCTTAAGGAATTCTATATGAAACATGTTCTAGATATATTTTTACAAAACTTCGAAATTCATGATGCATGCTCAATGGAATTTGGGGCTTTCTAAGTTAAATGAAAGATAATAACATGCTGATTACTTCATGTGAACTAATTAAAGTTTGGTTGTTAGATCCTACCTCAAATCGGAGAGAGAAAACTCGGAACCCTAGGATGAAGAACACTTGGACAGCACCTCACCAAAAGCTCGATTTCTCCACGGATACCTAATGAAAATTGGGGCTTTTGCCACCAATGGATAGAGCTCGATGAGAGGAACAATTTGCTATACTCATGATCAAGATTTGATTGAGAATTCCTACCTCAATCGATGGATCAAAGAAGGATGAAGAGAAGCCAACGGCCTACTGACCGACCTCCACAAATCGAACTAGATCTCCTCAGATCCGAAATTTCAGCGAACCCCACAGCAGCCAAATGAAAGAAGACTCGTAGGGCTTCATTTTGATAGCTCATAGAGCTTCTGGAGCCTTCGGAATTGGGAGTATTCGCTGCTGCAAGCCGCGTGTTTAGAAACGGCGCCGAAATCCTAGACTTGACCAAACTATGTCGGCAGCACGTTTTGGGGCTAAGTTTACCTCAAATTGATTGAGGGTAAATGTTCCTTACATTGTGGCCTTCCATTTGCCCCTGATTTCAGATCATTTGGTTGAGTAATCAGGTCGAATTTCGCGTTTTAATCCAAGGGTTAGGTATGAGTCAAAAGTGTGCACATTTGGGTTTGAATTCTAAATAGATCTTACCACGGATTTACCATGGCTTAAAGCCAGAATGAAAAGTTGTTATCTACATCAATATTAATCTATTTACTATTTTTACAGATTTTTCTGAGGTAGTCGAATTATTACTTATACTATTCCGTAATTAATTAAATATTAAGTTCGGAAGACTAAGTTCACTAATTCCGGCGTAATAAATGATTTTCTTAGGCTTGAATGTAGAAGACAAAGTTGCTAAACAAAATTAATTCTACAAGATGTGATTTTTGGGGATTTTTATAAAATAGTTGAAAAATGACTTATTCTATTAATTAATTAATTAATCTAATTAATTTGGATAATTCTCATTAATTTCGAATAACTTCAAATAAATTCCAAATAATTACAAATAACTTTCTAAATAAATTTCTAAAGAATTTGGGGTCTTACATTGAAGTTCACTTTGGGGCGTTAACATAGTGACATGAGATTTGATCAACATAGTATCAATTTTGGCGTGTCTACAAGGCCGATACGATATATCATAGGCCCCGAGCATGATGGCCCAGTTGATGAGGCGTCCCGAGGCTTCAGGGTGAGCGAGGATCCTCTTCAACAGTTCGCCGGTCAGCACGGTGATGGAGTGCCCTTGGAAATAGGGTCGGAGGCATTTGGCCGAGGTAACCAACACTAGCACGAGTCTCTCGGTTGCGGGATACCATTTTTCACCCTCATTGAGCACCTTGCTGGTGTAGTAGACTGGTCTCTCGACTCCCAAGTCATTTCTGACTAGGACCGAGCTAACTGTAGATGGAGTCATCGAGAGATAGAGATGCAAGGTTTCACCTGGGACAGGCTTGGAAAGCACCGGGGGCGAAGCCAGGAACTCTATAAGCTCGGCGAACGCTTTCTGGCATTCCTCGTCCCACGTGAATGTAGCAGATGCCATTTTAGATCCCCTCAATAGTTTGAAGAAGGGTAGGCATTGTTCAGTCGCGCGGGACAGGAATGATGTGACACAACCTAGGACTTAAACAAACAAGCACAATCGCAATCAAACGGACCGATGTCGGCGACCGCTCACCCGATGCTCACCAAGACCCGGGGTAACTTGGCAATGCCAAGTGGAGGTTGTGTGGACTGGGCCCTTGCTGGTAGAGGGACAGCAAGGCCTAAGTTGATTCCCAAGGGTAATGGCAGCCCAATTCAAGGGAGCTGACGTCGTGCCGAGGGCACGGGTTCCACTCTTTTCCCACGGTGATCACTTATAGCAAAGGAGCTTAAGGATCGGGCTCTCATTCATGGCCAGTGGATTTTATGAACTAATATTGAAAGAACAAGCACAAATTAGAGCAAAGTTTGGAGCACTTACTCGACCGGTTTGAAGAAACCGGTCCCGCTCGGAGACGAGGGCGAGCGGGGAGGCGGGTGGATCCCCACACGCCGCGTCGGGGTAGCTTGACCTGCCCAAATGATTACAATACTACACCTCTCGCAGGAGGGGGATCTTGGGGTGGGGGTTAAGTGATATTACAACTAAAACTACCTCCACATAGGGAGGGGCCTTCAGCCGGCCAAGCGGGGAGGAGAACTTGAGAGAGGAACACCGAAGATGGGAGGTCGCCGGTTCTGTCCACGTTCTATGGGTGCTGACAGATGATCGAAGAAATGGTTGCTGCGACTGATGCTGAATTTTTTTGGGGATGAAACCACCTGGAAAATCTTCGTAGGAGGCCAAGGAAGTCGTTTAATTTTTTTTTGATTTCTTCTAGCGCCGACGCTGGTCTGGGTGGAGGCCCGAGCAGGGAGGCAGATTCTTGGACTGGCAGCTTCTGGCGGCCAACAGCAGGTTGCAGAGGATGCCCCGTCCGTTCCCGAACTCAGAATCAAGCACCGCTAGAGTTTTTGGAATCGTGGACGAGTCCTCTTCACAGAAAAACTGACAGGGAAGCCAAACGATGCCGGAGAAGACCAGGGGACTCTGAACACTGATGACAGGTCGGTGCAGGCTGTGGGAAGCTGAACCACGTACCCGAGGGAGAAAAATGATAACTATGGCCCACGGACGTCGATAGAAGTTCCACTTCTTGATTCTGAAAGTAGAAAGGAGGAGGAACAACATTACAGAAGAACTTGTGGCCTGAATCTTCCAAGGTTCGTCGTGGTAGAGCTTCTACTATGGCTCAGGTGCTCAGCAGGGGCAGCTCTGCGCAGTTGTAGGAGAACGGATCTCCCGGTCAGCTCGGAGCTCGGAAGGGGACGAGACCACCGCCATTACGAAGAAGACAGATAGACGCTTCCGTGGATACCTCTTGGGCCTTCAGATTCTCTGGGATGTGGTCGGGGTCGCCTCTGAAAACTGCTACTCTTCTGCTGCCGGCGAACTAAAAACTGGAGGTTGAAGATGGTGGGGGGAAATGGGGTATATGGGAGGGGAAATGGAGGTGGATGAGTGTGGGGAGAACCCTGGCTGTGAGGGGGTCTAGGAGGGGGTGTTCCAAGGTGTGGGAGGGGAAGAATAGGGTCTGGAAGGGGGTCTAATAGGTGGTGGGAGGAGGAGCTACGAATTTGGGCTTGGAGGGAGAAGGAGGAAGGTGGGGGGGCACAAGTGGGTGGAGGGCATGTGAGTTTGAATTTCCTTTAATGTGGGGTGGTCAATGGTAGTCTCGGGGATGGGAAGAGGTGCCTTGGGAAGGTGAAGGGCTGCTTTGGGTAGTGGGAAGGGTGCTTGGGGAAGTGGGTGGGGTAGTTGGGGGTTGGGAGGTGGAGCTAGGATTGGTGGAAGCTCTCTTGGGACTAGGGGGTGGAGTAATGGGATGTGTGGGGAAGGGGAGTGGTCTTTAATGGGGGTAGGTGGGAGAGTGATGGTTGGGAAGGGAGGAGAGAGAAAATTTTCGAAATTGGGTGTGGAGGAGAGAGAAAGGGGAGTGAAAAAGAGAGATTAAGAGAGGGATGGGTGGGAAATCTCTCCCCTCGGGTCTCTCACCCAAAAAATGGAATCTCTCCACTAGATAAGAAGTGTAAACTCTCAAAATGGCAAGTTTTTCATTCATTGATTCATTAGTTCAAATGGAGGAAATGAGGTCCTATATATAGGCAACCCACATTTCTACAAAAGACCTTGACTCTTAACACAATGACAAATAACCAAGGGAAGGGGGGGTGCCCTTGGGCCAAGCCCAATGAATTGGGCCCATAAACTAATCTATCAACATAATGACACTTAACCTAGGTAAATGACTCATTAACCTAGGTACAAGACTCAAATAAAAGGAAAATTACATAATTATGACCAAAGAAAATATGAAAGTTACATGAATTGACTTAGAAAAATGTGACGGATGTAATGGAACCATGCTGGCGGGCAACCGGGGCTTTGAAAATATATGGGGCAAGAGATGCCCCCATCATACTCCCGGGGTGCGGAGAACTCGACTCCGTCGAGTAAGAGTCCTTCCCTCCTCGGAGGGTGTAGAAGTGGTATCGCCCACAAGTCTTCCGAATGAGACCGATCCATCCACCTGCCGAGATAGCGCTCGTATACCTTGCTCCGGTGGTAGTGACATGTTCACCCAATATTCATTCAATGCGCTCACGCTGGGCTCTCTTGGCTGGTGGTCTCTCCTCTCGGGTGGGTGCTCTCTCAACAGGAGGAATAGGCTCAATATTCTCACTGGGTACCACCGGGGGCCCCTTATATGGCACTAGGTCGGCTACATTGAATGTGGGACTTACTCCATACTCCTCGAGAAGATCTAACTCATAGGCATTAGTGCCAAGGCGTCTTAAAACCTGGAAGGGACCAGCCCCATGATGCCTCAACTTAGAGATGTCTCTCGGGGGGAGCCTCCTCGTCCTCACCATCACAAAGTTACCCACGTGGAATTCTTGGTGCCGTCGATGAGAGTTGGCTTACCTTTTATGAGTCTCATTCTTTTTGCTTATGTGCTTGCTAAGGTTTTCATGTAATTTTGTGAATGCTGACATTCTAGGGGTGATGGGTGGACCTGGGCAACCAAAAGTAGACCAATCATGCTTTGATGCCAAGAAGACTTTGATGGAATGGGGAGGACCGGGGCATCCATAGGTGATCCGGTCATGCATGGGGGTGACAAATGCTGGGGGACCCGAACATCCATGAATACTCCTATCATGCCTACGACTCATGATGAGTGAAGGTGGACCACTACATCCGAATTTGGACCACTCATGCTTTCTACTTGACATGTGGGTGATATGAATGAATGGACCCAACATAGTGTTCATGCTAAGGGGTGTGGAAAGCCTAGACACATGCATACTTTTCCCAAAAGTGACTTCCATGTGTATAGGTGTGTGACAACCTTTGAACTCCCATTGGAAAGGATCGAATGGATCTAAGAAGGTGGTCATCATGGGGTGGGGCACAACCTTATTACCTAGGGATATGTGGTCCAAGGTCATGGCTCCCAAGGTGTAACCCAGGTCTAGGATGGGGTGGATTGGGTCGAACAAGGTGGGTTGGGATAGGGAAAGGTGGGTGGTGGATAAGGTGGTTAGGTCCCATGGTTTCTTTGACCCCCATTGGAAGGGATCAAAGGGATCATAAAAAGGGTTATCGAGGGGGAGGGGCCCTAAGTCCTCAAGATCCTCAAGTGGTGGTGGGTCATCCTCCTTTAATGAGATAATTGGGCCGAAGTTCTTTGTGAGTGGGTCGGCCATGAGGGGAGGGCTTGACTTTCCACCCGATATAAGAAGCTCCAAATTGAGGAGAAGGTCAGGCTCATCGGGTGTAGGGAGGAATAGAAGGAGGTCGCTAGTGTAGCAACCAATGGTGCAAACTGAGGTGATAGACCCGACACAAAGGTGTAGGAGGTCAAGGCTCCTAGATTGGTGAGCCATGGGGGTCAACAAGCCGGTCAACTCATATTGCCAAGCTAAGACCTTGAGAAGGTCCTCTAAGGTTTTCACTTGGTAAGATGTTTGGATTATGGTGTGATAGGAGGAGATGTGCACTATGGGAAGGTTTTCCTTTATGGGAAGGTAATCGTGGGCCGTGATCTCTCTTATTAGGCTCTTCTTTAGCCAACTAATAAGGGACTCTTCCAAGATGAATTCGGCCTTATCTAGAGGGGGTGGTGGAGGGTGACGATCCTCGTGCGAGGCTTCCTCTTCAATTGGGACATGGGTGCTCTCCATGGAGGGGATAGGTTCCCGAGAGGTATTTATCTTCATGTGGTAAAGTGGGTGAACTACTTCTTCCAAAGCTAATGGAGTGGGAAGGTTCTTTGATGGTGGGGCGATGATGGCCGGAGTATGGTGCACCCGGGGTGGGGAACAAGGGAGGGATTCCCGCGGGTGGGAGAATACAAGGTTGTTGAATTTAAAGGTTCCCGAAAGGTGTGGCGGATGCACTAGGCAAGTCCGACATGTTGGGTCGATGTCGGCATTCCTTTCATCTAACCATTTCTTACCTAGGATTATACATGGACCCGCCAATGTTCCCTTTTGACACCAAGCCCCATCCAAATACTTAGTCTTCCCGAACCATTTATGGAATTTAATAAAGACTTGGTCTCCATTGTGCACAATTTGTCCGGTCCTACAAAGAGAGGTAATGATATCAATGAAATCAATTTCTACGGGGTCTCCATTAGGTAAGCATGCATGGGATATGATTGGGTGAGGGGCCATGTGACCCAAGACTCAACGTTAGCAATGATGGGTTTGACAATGCACGGTTCGAACAAGAATGCAAGCATACCCTAGGACTTGACTTGTAGAGACAAGTCAATGACTTGCTCTGATACCAATTGATGTGACACAACCTAGGACTTAAACAAACAAGCACAATCGCAATCAAACGGACCGATGTCGGTGACCGCTCACCCGATGCTCACCAAGACCCGGGGTAACTTGGCAATGCCAAGTGGAGGTTGTGTGGGCTGGGCCCTTGCTGGTAGAGGGCCAGCAAGGCCTAAGTTGATTCCCAAGGGTAATGGCAGCCCAATTCAAGGGAGCCGACGTCGTGCCAAGGGCACGGGTTCCACTCTTTTCCCATGGTGATCACTTATAGCAAAGGAGCTTAAGGATCGGACTCTCATTCACGGCCAGCGGAGTTTATGAACTAATATTGAAAGAATAAGCACAAATTAGAGCAAAGTTTGGAGCACTTACTCGACCGGTTTGAAGAAACCGGTCCCGCTCGGAGACGAGGGCGAGCGGGGAGGCGGGTGGATCCCCACACGCCGCGTCGGGGTAGCTTGACCTGCCCAAATGATTACAATACTACACCTCTCGCAGGAGGGGGATCTTGGGGTGGGGGTTAAGTGATATTACAACTAAAACTACCTCCACATAGGGAGGGGCCTTCAGTCGGCCAAGCGGGGAGGGGAACTTGAGAGAGGACCACCGAAGATGGGAGGTCGCCGGTTCTGTCCATGTTCTGTGGGTGCTGATAGATGATCGAAGAAATGGTTGCTGAGACTGATGCCGAATTTTTTTGGGGATGAAACCACCTGGAAAATCTTCTTAGGAGGCCAGGGAAGTCGTCCAAATTTTGTTGATTTCTTCTGACGCCGACGCTGGTCTGGGTGGAGGCCCGAGCAGGAGGCAGATTCTTGGATTGGCAGCTTCTGGCGGCCAACAGCAGGTTGCAGAGGATGCCCCATCAGCTCCCGAACTCAGAATCAAGCACCGCTGGAGTTTTTGGAATCGTGGATGAGTCCTCTTTGCATAAAAACTGACGGAGAAGCCAAACGATGCCGGAGAAGACCAGGGGACTCTGAACACTGATGACAGGTCGGTGCAGGCTGTGGGAAGCTGAACCGCGTACCCGAGGGAGAAAAATGATAACTATGGCCCACAAACGTCGATAGAAGTTCCACTTCTTGATTCTGAAAGTAGACAGGAAGAGGAACAACTTTGCAGAAGAACTTGTGGCCTGAATCTTCCAAGGTTCATCATGGCAGAGCTTCTACTATGGCTCAGGTGCTCAGCAGGGGCAGCTCTGTGCAGTTGTAGGAGAACGGATTTCCCGGTCAGCTCGGTGCTCAGAAGGGGACGAAACCACCGCCGTTGCGAAGAAGATAGGTAGACGCTTCCGTGAATACCTCTTGAGTCTTCAGATTCTCTAGGATGTGGTTGGGGTCGCCTCTGCAAACTGCTACTCTTCTGCTACCGGCGAACTGAAAACTGGTGGTTGAAGATGGTGGGGGGAAATGGGGTATATGGGAGGGGAAATGGAGGTGGATGAGTGTGGGGAGAACCCTGGCTGTGAGGGGGTGTAGGAAGGGGTGTTCCAAGGTGTGGGAGGGGAAGAATAGGGTCTGGAAAGGGGTCTAATAGGTGGTGGGAGGAGGAGCTACAAATTTGGGCTTGGAGGGAGAAGGAGGAAGGTGGGGGGGGGGGCACAAGTGGGTGGAGGGCATGTGAGTTTGAATTTCCTTTAATGTGGGGTGGTCAATGGTGGTCTTGGGGATGGGAAGAGGTGCCTTGGGAAGGTGGAGGGCTGCTTTGGGTAGTGGGAAGGGTGCTTGGGGAAGCGGGTGGGGTAGTTAGCGGTTGGGAGGTGGAGCTAGGATTGGTGGAAGCTCTCTTGGGACTAGGGGGTGGAGTAATGGGATGTGTGGGGAAGGGGAGTGGTCTTTAATGGGGGTAGGTGGGAGAGTGGTGGTTGGGAAGGGAGGAGAGAGAAAATTTTTGAAATTGGGTGTGGAGGAGAGAGAAAGGGGAGTGAAAAAGAGAGATTAAGAGAGGGATGGGTGGGGAATCTCTCCCCTAGGGTCTCTCACCCAAAAAATGGAATCTCTCCACTAGATAAGAAGTGTAAACTCTCAAAATGGCAAGTTTTTCATTCATTGATTCATTAGTTCAAATGGAGGAAATGGGGTCCTATATATAGGCAACTCACATTTCTACAAAAGACCTTGGCTCTTAACACAATGACAAATAACCAAGGGAAGGGGGGCTGCCCTTGGGCCAAGCCCAATGAATTGGGCCCATAAACTAATCTATCAACATAATGACACTTAACCTAGGTAAATGACTCATTAACCTAGGTACAAGACTCAAATAAAAGGAAAATTACATAATTATGACTCAAAGAAAATATGAAAGTTACATGAATTGACTTAGAAAAATGTGACGGATGTAATGGAACCATGCTGGCGGGTAACCGGAGCTTTGAAAATATATGGGGCGAGAGATGCCCCCATCAAGGAATCTGCTGAGCGCCGTAATGTGCCCGGTAAGGCGTTGAACATCTTTGATGCAGGTGGGTGGGCGCATGTCCAGGATGGCCTAGACCTTGTCGGGACTGGCCTCGATCCTACGCTGGGTGACTAAGAAGCCCAAGAACTTCCAGGACCTTACTCCGAAGGTGCACTTAGCAGGATTGAGCTTCATGTTGTACTCCAGGAGGGTGTCGAAGGTTTCCGCTAGGTCGGCGAAGTGGTCCTCGGCCTTGGGGGTCTTCACGAGCATGTCGTCAATATAGGCCTCAACGTTTCGACCGAGCTATCCCTCGAACATATGATTGAATAGCCTCTGGTACGTGGCTCCAGCGTTCTTCAACCCGAAAGGCATCCGGGTGTAGCAGTGTACGCCGAAGTCGGTGATAAAGGCGGTCTTCTCGATGTCTTCGGGGTGCATTCTGATCTAATGGTAACCTGAATAGGCATCCAGGAAGCTGAGGATCTCGTTGCCCGAGGTTGAGTCAACCAGTTGGTTAATGCTCGGTAATGGATAGCAGTCCTTTGGAGTAGCCTTGTTCAAGTCGGTGAAGTCCATGCACATTCGCCACTTTCCTGAAGCTTTTGGCACCAGGACGACGTTAGCCAGCCACGTCGGGTACAAGACCAGTCTAAAAAGACCACTCTTTTGCCCCTTGGTGACTTGCTCCTTGATAATCGCCTGCTTCTCTGGCGCGTGCTTCCTTCTGCGTTGTTGTACGGGCTTCATGGTTGGGTCGAGGTTGAGCTTATGCATCACCGTTTCCTCTGGTATCCCAGGGAGTTGATCATCAGACCATGCAAAGACTCGGATGTACGTGAAAAGAAACTCTTTGTATTACTGTTGAGCTCCAGATGTTAGGTCAGCTCAGATCTTTATTTCTAGGGTCGGGTCGTCGTTTAGGAAAATCGCTAGCAATTTACCTCCAGGCTCGGCGGTTGCAGTTTTTTCCTCGACTTCCTGGGGGCCCTTGTTCTTCCCGTCCGGCCTTGTGGCTTCAACCTGTTGGTTTATGCCAGCGTCTCCTTTGATTTGGTGTGTACCACGTGGGGTATGGGACCCACGTGGGACCATCGGTGCTTGGCAGCCCAACCCGCCGCATGGATTATGGGGTCCATGTGCGAAGCCCCTCATGCCCGCCCACAGCACGTCATAAACGTGGGGCTCTGCGCTGCCATAAGGAAATACGGTCTAACCTTCTCTACCAGCTCGAGCTTTTAGCGCAACGGTAGGGGCTTGATCCTGTAAACTGGTATCAGAGCGAGGTCGCGGGTTCAAATCCCAGGTGCCGCTGGGGGGGAGATTGTTGGTTTATGCCAGCGTCTCCTTTGATTTGGTGTGTACCACGTGGGGTATGGGACCCACATGGGACCATCGGTGCTTGGCAGCCCAACCCGCCGCATGGATTATGGGGTCCATGTGCGAATCCCCTCATGCCCGCCCACAGCACGTCATAAACGTGGGGCTCTGCGCTGCCATAAGGAAATACGGTCTAACCTTCTCTACCAGCTCGAGCTTTTAGCGCAACGGTAGGGGCTTGATCCTGTAAACTGGTATATTGTTGTGCCCCTGTGGTTTTGATGATGGTTTTAATGGTGGTTTTGATGTTTGGCCTTTGTAGTGAGCTATTCACTGTGAGTCATCTTGTGTGAGTCAAATCGCTAGTATTCACTTTATGATCATTGCATTTGCATTCACAATGTCTTCACATTTGAAGTCTGTACATCGGACTGCCTCTTTTGAAGTCTATACATTGTGGCCTTGAAACTTCAAGTATATACACCTTCAGTTGAACGCAAAGTGTATACGTTGCAGCGTTAACTCATTGGGCTGCAGCGTCAACTCAGCAAGTATGCACATCGCATTCAGACTTTCAAGTCTATACACTCCATCTTCATAGGTTTCAAGTCTGTTCAACATGCCTTGGTATTCACAGCCTTTAAAGTCTGTACATTGGTTCAGACTCCTCAAAGTCTGTACAGCGTGAAGTATAAACAGTATTTTCAGGGCTTGTCTTCGTGTCGTTTTGTTCCATTGCGTGCAGAACATTGCAGCACCTCGTGTTGCTTTCTGTGCCACCTCGTGTCGTTTCTTCAGTATTTAGTTGCTCATCTCGAGTCATCCTTTTATTTTTGCTCTTGTGTTTTCGTGTCATTTACTGTAGTTACTCGAGTCATTTTCCTGCTTTCTTCGGTTTATCACGTGTCGTTGTAGCCGTTCCTGTCTTCTGTCCTCGTGTTGTCTTTCCTAGATCCCGTGTCCTTCTCGTGTTGTGTCCACACTTCGTGTCTGTTTCGTTTTCATCTTCGAGTTGGTTTCAGTCCATGTTGTTTTCGTGTCGTTTTCGTCTTCGAGTTGGTTTCAGTCCATGTTGTTCTCGTGCCGTTCTCTTTACTGTTTGTTATGTCGTGTTGCTTTTGTATTCGTATCTTCGTGTTATTCTTGTGTTTATGTCTGCGTGTTGTTTCTTTCTATCCTCGTCCAGGTTTCCTCTGACTGCGTGTCTTACTACCTTTTTAGTTCCGTGCTATTTCCTTTTTACCTCGTGCTGTTCTCTTTCTACTTCGTGTCGTTCTCTTTGTAGTGTCAGCTTTATTATTGTATATCTCGTGTTGTTCTCTTTCTACTTCGTGTCGTTCTCTTTGTAGTGTCAGCTTTATTATTGTATATCTCGTGTTGTTCTCTCTCTACTTCGTGTCGTTCTCTTTGGAGTGTTTGTTTTGTCACCACTGTATCTCGTGTCGTTCTCAGTATAGTGCACCTCTTGTCGTTCCCACATACCTCGTGCAGTTTCAGCTTGAGTGTCAACCAACTCATTTCAGGTAGATATATATAGCGAACCCTGAGTATTAATAGTGTTTATCTCCTTGCAGGTCCGAGGAAGAATATTCCCCAATAACTGGGCTGCACGTAATCCAATACTAGAGGAACAAATTCGAAAAGGGCACGTGGCAGGAAGGTTCTGGATCAAGCGTGGGAGGCACACGTATTTTGTACCCTATCATCCTGCTGGCTGCTGATATAAAAAGAAGAAAGGCTGATGGAGCAGATAGCAAGCGTATGAGCCAGAAAGAATAGAGGAGCAGAGATCGAGAGAGTAAAAGAGCAGAAGAAGAGGAGAAGAGAAAGAGAGAAAGTTAGAGAGCTCGTGAGGGTTAAGAGAAAAAGAAAGTGAGAGAGAAGAGAAGCTTACCTGAAGACCTGTCTACTGGACCGTGGATCAAATCCAGGCCAGTCAGCTCCTTGTGAGCTACATCTGTGTTATCTTTCCTTACAGCTTTCTGATCGCTGTGTATTTTTCTTTTCTTATTTTTTTCTTTTTCATTTGGTTAGCTTTGTACTTCCGATCCTCTGGACTGAGGTCGGGTCCCTCCTGGTCTGGAGGAAGAGAGGTCTTCGACCTCTAGTCTGCAAGTGGCTGGAAGTCACTTGTCTGTTCCCTCCGGTTTGGAGGAAGGGAGATCTGATCTCCAGTTCTGGGCTTGTGGGTTGCAAGTCCAGGGGTCCCTCCTGGTCTGGAGGAAGAGAGGCTCTGCCTCTGGTGGGTTGCTGGTAGCAGAGTGCTACTGGCTGGTTCACGGGTAGTGGGGCTGCTACCAGTGGGGTTCCCTCTTGGTATAGAGGAAGAGAGACGCTAGTCTCTGATTTTCTAGTGACCGAGGGTTGCTAGAGGTTCCCTCCAGGTTGGAGGAAGAGGGGAGTCTGTTCCCCTGGGTAAGCTATGTATCAGCTTCTGTTGGCAAGCTGTGTTGCCCAGCTGTTAGTGTAGCCACACTTGGTTTGAGTGTGGGGTGGATGTAGGTCTGGAGGACCGAACCACCTAAAATTCTCTTGAGCAGTGGTTTGCATTGTGAGTGTGCTTCCGCTAGATGCTTGAATAGGCGCGTCTCTTGTGTTTGCTCATTGGTTTAATTGAATTTGGTTTTATTCTGAGATTGCGTCCAGCACTTGAGTTTTTATTTGGGCATTAATTGTAAAAGGATACATTCACCCCCCTCTGTATCCGGGCATTGCACCCTAACAATTGGTATCAGAGCAGGTGTCTGCCTAGAAGGTCCAGCGACCTGCAGATCCGATCTTGTAGTCTTCGATACTTATCTTGTTTTAGTGCATCAATACTCTTGTTGCCTCGAATCTACCTGCTATTTGTTCCCATGGCTAATCCACCGATTTTTAGTGGTACACACTTCAATGCATGGCTTGCTAATCTAAAGAGTTATGCTAAATCTATTAATCCAGACCTGTGGAAAGTAATTTCACACGGTCCTCATGAACTACCAAAGGAAAAGTCCAAATGGACTGACAGGCATACCTCTTTGCATGAAGAGAATCAGAAAGCTTTTAATCTGATGAAAGTAGCTATTGACAGAGCCTTATGGTCTTGTCTTTATGATTGCAGTTCTGCTAAAGATATTCTGAACATGCTGAAGCGAATTCAGAAGACAAAGAAGGACAGCTACATGATGGCTGATAGAAATAATCAAGGCAGCATTCAAGATGAAGATGATGAGGTAAATCCTTTTGAAAATTATACTGTAGATGATTGGGAAAATGCATATGCTGAATTGCTAGAATCACATGAGAGCTTAAGAAGTCAGTATAAAAAGTTGAAAAAGAATACTGGGTTAGAAAGGTCTAGATCCCCATGTGAAAATTGCTCCAGTATCAAGCAACTTCATGATACCTGTCTATCTGATATTCGTAGGTATAAAAATCAGAACGAAAACTTGATGAAGGAATGTGAATGTCTAAAATCTGATCTAAATAAGCTGAAATCTGAAGATAATTCTCTTAGAAAGTTCTCCAAAGAAAATGAAGAAAGTTTAGAGAAACTGAAAAAAGAGAACATTCTGATGATTGAGAAAATTGAAGCCATAAAATTTGTGAATGTGGAATTACAGAAAGATATTGAAGAGAAGGAAAAAGATTTGAAGAAATTTATGGCTGGAAGAAAACTTGAAACTAACTCAGAAGATCAGATCTTAATAAATGAGTTAATTCAGAATGACAAGCTTAAGGAAGAAAATGAGAAGTTAAAAGTGCTGAACTCCACTATGTCTGAGAGGCTTCTAGCTTTAGAAAAAGGAAAATTTGTTTACTTTGAAGAATCTGAAAAAATGAAAAATCTGGAACAAGAAGTTGAGGATTGCAAAATTGCAAACAAAGTGCTAAGCGAATGTGTAAATTGCAATGAACAAGAAATTGCCAGTTATGAAATACACATCGTTTCTCTGCAAAATGAAATTGACGATTTGAATAAATCCCTGTCAAAATTTGTGAAAGGACAAGAAAATCTGGACATGTTGTTAGGTGTTAAGGTCAATACTCAAAAGGAAGGGTTAGGCTACAACGATATAAATAAAAAGGCTTTCAAAAATAAGCTAATGACATCTTTTATCAAAGCATCTGATGTAGCCACCACCTCAGAAAATAAACAACCAAATGTTCAGAAGAATCAGAAACAAACAAAAGTTATTGATATGGTCAGTCATGTGAAGAAAGGATTGGATCACACTGAAAATGTGCATGCTGTAAAACACACTGGTATACCGAGACATGCACATAAGAGGGAAATCATGAAATGTCATTACTGTCACAAGATAGGCCATTTGATGCATGAGTGTGAATTAAAAGAACTGGATGATTTAAATGCTGAAATGATGGATGCTGGGAAATATCATGATAGAAATCTTGCTGCTCATTCAAAGAAAAGTGAATGCTCGCATTGTGGTAGATTAGGCCACACCCTTGTTCAATGTTGGTTTGCTAATGGAAAGAAAAAAGCACTCTTACATCATGCTAAATCTTATGCTAACCAACATGCTCTTAATATCAACAAAACTGCTTCTCTGAACCAGCATGTCAAATGTCTTAATTGTAACAAGCTTGGGCACAAGGCCACTGAATGTTGGGAAAGCTTTTTTAGAAGAGAGTCTCCTTTCTGCTCCCATTGTGGGAAGCATGGGCATGCAGTCAAGGACTGCTGGCATGTCCAGGGTAGGAATATAAATTTCAAAGGATTTGGTAGGAACAAACATGTTCTTTAAAGAATTCCTGTTTGCTCAAATTGCAGAAAACCAGGCCACCACGTTGCTGCTTGTTGGGTGGCTGGTCATGAAAGAAAAAAATTTCATAATTATAACAGAAACCCTTATGCTCACTCTTATAATGCTCAAGTTCATGCTAGTGTACATAAGAGGAACATGAAACCTGCTAGTTCATGCCACTATTGTGGGCTGTCTGGGCATTCAATGCATAACTGTTTTATCATGAACTCTGACGACTATTTGGCACAGAAGAGGATGCAGGCAGTCCCAAAAGGGGCCAATTACTATGCAAGACCCAAGACCACTTGGGTACCTGCTAGTGGAAAATAGGAAGGTGCCTGGCAGGTGTGCCTTGGATGGAATAAAGGGGTAATAAACCAGGGCACATAAAACGACCCCATGCCTGAACGCTTCAGGTAAATCTACTGCTGCCTTCCTAATCTGAATTCAATTCTTAATCCATCAGACTGATGATTGTTGTTGATCATATAAACTGCCTGTTTTAGACTAGACATGATTATCATGATTAGAACAATCTTACTTGTCTGGCATGCCCTTTGATCATCATGTTTGACCATTATGGTATATCAAATAGTAAGCTATCATAAGGGCAGGGAAAATCTGTCTGGAGGTGCTTACTATGTGTGAGGTGGTCCTTCTGACCAAGTGCTCCGCCTAGTACCATAGGTCATTCTACTGAACAGGGCAGCCTGAATGTGCATGATTCACAAATTCATTTGTTTAGTGTTCATGGCAAACACTGCATGCTCTCAGCAAAAGCTTCATGCTCATAGTCAGGGGGAGGCATGCTATTTTTGTGTCAATTTACTGACTCATGCTCATTGCATTACATTCCACTTATTGAAAAAAAATAATAATTAATATTTCCAAGAGTTGTGTGTGAGATGCCCTTGCATGGACTGAAAAAGGAGCTTGTCAGGTCATCTGGTATCAGAAGAACCTTTGTCTGCCAATGTGGTTAATTGGTGCTGAGTTCAGTCATCTCATGAGGTTGCAGCTTATTGCTCAAGAGCACTCTCTGGTTTCTAGATTGAATCTCCTTAGGAAGATTTTATATGTGAGCTCCTTGGTCTTTACTCTCTAGAGTTATCTCTCACCTGCTGTTTTGCTGTATGGAGTGCTTCTCATCTCATCTCATCTCATCTCTCTCCATCTTGTTTGTCACCTTCTTATCCTTGTTTTATCCCCTTTGGTTCAGGAATTCTCTTGAAGGAAAATTCCTTCTTTTAGCTTTGTCACTCTTATCAGATTTGATCAGAATACCTTAAACCACCCAAAATCTTTTGTAACAAGTTATACCTGTTAATAAAGAAGTTTAATGTATGGGGGTTATATTTGGTCCTTTAATCCTTCCAAGGTATTCCTCAATTGTTGGTCAACACATTGTAAAAATTTCTGTTAAATGAAAAAGCCTTGCTGAGGATTTCGTCTTAACTGAAACTTATGTGAAGATGGCTGTGAGATAACAAATTGTGTTAAGTAAGGGTTCTGTTTTGTGTCTAAGATCTTGAGAGGTGCTACCAGGGAATACGCCATACCTTGTGGCAGAGCAATGGCAATTGTGGAGAAATAGATATTCTAGATCAAAGAAGTCTAGAGGTTCTATCATGATACAGTTAGCTATCTCTGTATATTATGGAAAAGTTGAAATAAAAAAAAGGAAAGAAAAGTCAACAAAAAATTCATTGGTTTTCATTGGCATAAAGGTAGCTTGTCCTGAGTAACCAGGGATTCTGGTGTCTTATAAACATGTCTCCTTGTGTAAAAAGGGACAATTCTACCTAGTGCTCAACAAATTGGTTGACTCTGTATGCCCTCTCTTGTCCTTTAAATGAGGTAATGAACCGTGCTTAACTATCTGTTTGGTATTTCTTTGCCTGACAAACATAAGGAGTATTTTAATCGTAACCTTCTCTAGGCTAAGTACCTTTAACAGCTAGTTTTGTGATCATGTTGATTTAACGTCTTGAGGTAACTGACCAAGGTATTCGGAAGAATATAATAATTCCATATATTGAAGAGCGAACTTTAACGGGAAACGGCTGTGTTACATATTGAATAAGGGTAGTTTGGGCATTTCCTGAAAAGTACGATAAGAGTGAAAAGTGACCCCCCAAAACCCTTCTTGTTCCTCAAGGTTACATAAATAAACCCTCGCGTGCCCCTGCCGCTTCCTGTGTCTCCTCGTGTCGATACGTCTTGTATGCTTCTTCAAACCCTTCTCTCCCGCTCATTCTTCTTCACTAAAATCTCATCTCCACCACAGAGTTCTCCTCGGTTCTTGGCTCTAGCTTCATTTCCAGCAGCAACCAGCAAGAAAGAGTTGATACTCTGAGTGTTACGACAAATGGATCAGCCAGAATCCGTCGCTCCTGTGGAAAGGAAGAGGAAGGGAAAAGAAATAGATGAGGAGCCTTCGTCCAAGCAGCAAAGATGTCTTGAACCAGAATCAGCTGCAGAAATGTCTTCAGCACAAGGTACTAGGCCCTCTCAGTCTACCGTGTTTTTAGAGAGTGGGAAAATCATTCCTCCGAGGATAGTAGATTTCGGAGATGAAACCCTGCTTTTGAAGTTTCCAGAACTTTTGGAGATTCTTGAGTTTCAGGAATGGAGGAAATTCCTAGAAAACCATCGTGTCTATTACCCTAGCCTGGTAATGGAATTTTACAATAATTTGTCTTTGAGCCGAGATAAGTCTGCTTTGATCTCGTCAGTTAAAGGGGTTGAGATGACAGTAACATGTGACTCTCTCCACAAGGCTCTTAGTATTCCAGAAAAAGGGGAAGTGGAGAGAGGATATAGATATAGTCTGCATGAAGCCTTTTCGGTCATTACTGGTAAACCCAGTAACATTCATGACAAGGGGAAGTTGAAGCTGAAAGCTTACCAAACCTCGTCATTTCCCCCTCTTCACAAGCTTCTTCAGAACATCATTGCTTCAATAGTCACCCCACAGACTGGAGCTAGAGGAAGAATCACAGACACACAGAGGTTCCTATTGTTCTGTCTGATTCAGAATGTAAAGATCTGTTTGCCTGAAGTTATTTTTAATGTCATGAAGGGGTGTATTGGATCCAAAAGACATCTGCCCTACGCCGCCCATTTGACAGACATCTTCAAGTATTCAAAGATTCCCTTAGATGGAGAGGCCATGTCAGAAGTTAGGGCTCGAAACATTTTTAACATGAACTTTGTTTCAGTATTTTTGGGGTTGGAGGGCTCTTCTCTCTTGGGGCAGGTTAAGGCCCAGAAAGTTAAGGAATCACAAGCTCAGGGGGAGCTTCTGGAACACCCTCAAGATTCAACTCAAACAGTTTTAGCATCAGCTTCTGAGGTTGCTCTACAGGAAACACCATCTGAACAACCACAGTCTACTATGTCTGCTGCACCCACTGAAGTATTTTTTTCTTTTCAGAGGCTTGTTGAGTTTGCATCTGAAGAAGTCAGGTTGTCTGAAAACAGCATTCAGACTGATCTAGATACAAACATTGATGGTCTGTTTGATTCTTTTGGGAAGACATCAGAAGAAGTGAGGGTGCCCGTGGAACAGCCTGATCAAGAGCAGGAAAGTAATGATCAAGAACTTGCTGATTTTGTTAATGTCATTCTAAGAGAAGCTGTGGAGAAAAGCTTGGAAGAGGCTGACAACGTGGTTACATCTGAAATTCTAGAACAGGCACCTGTTGAAAGTCCTGCAGATCATAATCTCATGGAAGATATAGTGGATGAGTGTCAGGAGAAAGTTCCTGTCATAGACCTAGAAACAGAATCATCTAGTGAAGAAGAGGCACCTAAAAATGTAGTTCCTGACAAAGACATCCAAGCTGAAGATGAAGATCAGGCTCCAGCAGTAGACAACCAAATGCCAGTGCAAGAAGAAACAGATGAGAGAACTGCACCTGGCTGTGAATTTTTTGGTACACCTCTAGGTCAACCTCGACTTCTTTCTGCTAGGGCGCCAAATATTGAAGAACTTCTTATAAATTTGACTCAGCAAATGCAAAGACAAGATAAGAAAATGGATGATCTGCTCACGTATGTCACTCTCAACATCAATCAAGTTCATTCCAGGCTACTGAAGCTTGAAATTTCTCTCCTAACTGAATGGAAAAGGTTTCTGTTAAACAAGAAAGCTTCAGATGATGCCAACAGGTCCTTGATGGCAGGCTTGCAGGAGGCATGTTCAAAGATCGCAACAGCACTTCGTGAATTACAAGATGCACAAATTTCCTCCTTTAAGTCATCTGCCAGCATTAGAAATCACTGTTTTGAGATCAGGACATCCTTAGAAGTTTTGAAGGGGTCATTTAGTGCCCTAGGTCCTGATGTCCAGAAGATCTATGATAAATTGATCGCTTTCGTATCAGAAATGACAACTCTGACTGACAGATATGAAACTGTTAATATTCGCCAAGAAGACATCATTTCTGAAGTGGCAAATGTCAGAAGCGCTGTGGTGTATTGGCTAGCAGAATTGTCCAATGACCTGAAGGAATTCAATCTGTCTTGGGTTCAGCCCCTGGTCAGGCTTCCTCTAGCAGAACTCCACCTCAAGAATATACCTCTGCTGCTCCTAGGGGGAGACCACCACAAGGCAGGCCGCGTGGCCCTTCCAGCAGACATACCAGATATTTTAATCCTTAAAAAGATAGTGATCTGTATATTGTTGCCCATTTTGAGGCTCTCTCTCACACTCTTGGATTTGTTAATTACATCTCATATCATTTGCATTTCTGTCTCCTTTTGTTTCTTTCTTTTTGATGTTGCCAAAGGGGAAGAATTGTGATCTTGCATTTTGAAATCTCCACGTGCATATGCATTCTTATCCTCCCATGATTCATCTTGGCTATATCAAAGGGGGAGATTGGTTTTCAATTATAGCATGCTGGTTGCTTTAATTTCTCAAACTATTTTCTTTTTTGATGAAGTCAAAGGGGGAGAATAGTTTGAGTCATCAGACTTCTCAAATGACTCACTGTGTAGTGTTGCCATCATCAAAAAGGGAGAAATTGTTGTGCCCCTGTGGTTTTGATGATGGTTTTAATGGTGGTTTTGATGTTTGGCCTTTGTAGTGAGCTATTCACTGTGAGTCATCTTGTGTGAGTCAAATCGCTAGTATTCACTTTCTGATCATTGCATTTGCATTCACAATGTCTTCACATTTGAAGTCTGTACATCGGACTGCCTCTTTTGAAGTCTATACATTGTGGCCTTGAAACTTCAAGTATATACACCTTCAGTTGAACGCAAAGTGTATACGTTGCAGCGTTAACTCATTGGGCTGCAGCGTCAACTCAGCAAGTATGCACATCGCATTCAGACTTTCAAGTCTATACACTCCATCTTCATAGGTTTCAAGTCTGTTCAGCATGCCTTGGTATTCACAGCCTTTAAAGTCTGTACATTGGTTCAGACTCCTCAAAGTCTGTACAGCGTGAAGTCTAAACAGTATTTTCAGGGCTTGTCTTCGTGTCGTTTTGTTCCATTGCGTGCAGAACATTGCAGCACCTCATGTTGCTTTCTGTGCCACCTCGTGTCGTTTCTTCAGTATTTAGTTGCTCATCTCGAGTCATCCTTTTATTTTTGCTCTTGTGTTTTCGTGTCATTTACTGTAGTTACTCGAGTCATTTTCCTGCTTTCTTCGGTTTATCACGTGTCGTTGTAGCCGTTCCTGTCTTCTGTCCTCGTGTTGTCTTTCCTAGACCCCGTGTCCTTCTCGTGTTGTGTCCACACTTCGTGTCTGTTTCATTTTCATCTTCGAGTTGGTTTCAGTCCATGTTGTTTTCGTGTCGTTTTCATCTTCGAGTTGGTTTCAGTCCATGTTGTTCTCGTGCCGTTCTCTTTACTGTTTGTTATGTTGTGTTGCTTTTGTATTCGTGTCTTCGTGTTATTCTTGTGTTTATGTCTGCGTGTTGTTTCTTTCTATCCTCGTCCAGGTTTCCTCTGACTGCGTGTCTTACTACCTTTTTAGTTCTGTGCTATTTCCTTTTTACCTCGTGCTGTTCTCTTTCTACTTCGTGTCGTTCTCTTTGTAGTGTCAACTTTATTATTGTATATCTCGTGTTGTTCTCTTTCTACTTCGTGTCGTTCTCTTTGTAGTGTCAGCTTTATTATTGTATATCTCGTGTTGTTCTCTCTCTACTTCGTGTCGTTCTCTTTGGAGTGTTTGTTTTGTCACCACTGTATCTCGTGTCATTCTCAGTATAGTGCACCTCTTGTCGTTCCCACATACCTCGTGCAGTTTCAGCTTGAGTGTCAACCAACTCATTTCAGGTAGATATATATAGCGAACCCTGAGTATTAATAGTGTTTATCTCCTTGCAGGTCCGAGGAAGAATATTCCCCAATAACTGGGCTGCACGTGATCCAATACTAGAGGAACAAATTCGAAAAGAGCACGTGGCAGGAAGGTTCTGGATCAAGCGTGGGAGGCACACGCATTTTATACCCTATCATCCTGCTGGCTGCTGATATAAAAAGAAGAAAGGCTGATGGAGCAGATAGCAAGCGTATGAGCCAGAAAGAATAGAGGAGCAGAGATCGAGAGAGTAAAAGAGCAGAAGAAGAGGAGAAGAGAAAGAGAGAAAGTTAGAGAGCTCGTGAGGGTTAAGAGAAAAAGAAAGTGAGAGAGAAGAGAAGCTTACCTGAAGACCTGTCTACTGGACCGTGGATCAAATCCAAGCCAGTCAGCTCCTTGTGAGCTACATCTGTGTTATCTTTCCTTACAGCTTTCTGATCGCTGTGTATTTTTCTTTTCTTATTTTTTTCTTTTTCATTTGGTTAGCTTTGTACTTTCGATCCTCTGGACTGAGGTCGGGTCCCTCCTGGTCTGGAGGAAGAGAGGTCTTCGACCTCTAGTCTGCAAGTGGCTGGAAGTCACTTGTCTGTTCCCTCCGGTTTGGAGGAAGGGAGATCTGATCTCTAGTTCTGGGCTTGTGGGTTGCAAGTCCAGGGGTCCCTCCTGGTCTGGAGGAAGAGAGGCTCTGCCTCTGGTGGGTTGCTGGTAGCAGAGTGCTACTGGCTGGTTCACAGGTAGTGGGGCTGCTACTAGTGGGGTTCCCTCTTGGTATAGAGGAAGAGAGACGCTAGTCTCTGGTTTTCTAGTGACCGAGGGTTGCTAGAGGTTCCCTCCAGGTTGGAGGAAGAGGGGAGTCTGTTCCCCTGGGTAAGCTGTGTATCAGCTTCTGTTGGCAAGCTGTGTTGCCCAGCTATTAGTGTAGCCACACTTGGTTTGAGTGTGGGGTGGATGTAGGTCTGGAGGACCGAACCACCTAAAATTCTCTTGAGCAGTGGTTTGCATTGTGAGTGTGCTTCTGCTAGATGCTTGAATAGGCACGTCTCTTGTGTTTGCTCATTGGTTTAATTGAATTTGGTTTTATTCTGAGATTGCGTCCAACACTTGAGTTTTTATTTGGGCATTAATTGTAAAAGGATACATTCACCCCCCTCTGTATCCGGGCATTGCACCCTAACACAACCGAGATATTGTAGCACCTTCTGGCCATAGCCTGGTTGCCTCGGACTTCCCCCAACCCATTTTTGGTGGGGAACTTCATCTTTTGGTGATAGGTAGAAGGCACCGCTTTCGTTCGGCTGAGGATTCCCTGGTCGAAGATTACGTTGTATGCTATCATACCTTTGATCACTATGAAGTCCACCATGACCGTAACAGTTTTGGGTGGGGTGCCGAGACTAACCGACAGGCTTAGGGCTCCCTCGGGATAAGTGGCCTGGCCATTGAACCCGCAAAGAGGGGTTCGGATCGGGCGTAGTTCAGACGGATCCTCCCCCATCTTAAGGAAACATTCATAGGATAATACATCAGGGGCACTTCCATTGTCAACTAGAATCCTATCTACATTACAATGGTTTATTGTGGCCGATATGACTAGGGCGTCGTCATGTGGGGTGCTTAGCCCTTCCAGGTCTTGGTCAGAGAAGACTATGACATGGGGCTCACTCGGCGGGGCCTTGGGAGGCTCGATGGCTCGGCTCGCCCGCTCAGCATGACGCTTCCTTCCTCGGCCGCTGTCTCCTCCTGATGCAGCTCCTCCGGCGATGACGTTGATGTGGACCCCACGGGGGGCATTGTCGATTTCCTCTGGGGCACCTCGGTCTTCCTTGTGCCCGGCCAGGAATCGGGAGAGGTGCCCCTGATGAATGAGACGCTCGATCTCATCCTGGAGCTGATGGCAGTCCCGGTGTGATGTCCGTGGTCGTTGTGGAATAGGTAATGCTTGCTGCGACTGTGGTTCTTCGACCTCAATGGCTCGGGTTGGCGGAGGAGGCCCGAGCCTTTGATGTCCTTGTAGATCTCGTAAATCGGAGTGGTTAAGGGGGTGTACCACTCGTACTTCTGTGACGGTTCCTTGCGTTCCCAATCTTGGTTCCGCCTTTTCCCCGGACCCAAGTTTGGCTCGGGTGCCCGCTTCTTGTCCCCCTCCTGACCCAAGCCGGTTGCGTCTCGGCATGCGCTGAGCACTTCTTCGCACTCGGCATGGCGCAATGCCAGAGTCACTAGCACGGCAAGGGTCGAGGGAGGGTGGAGGACAAGCTCGCGGCGGAGGTTCTCGTCGCGGGTGCCCCCGATCAGCGCGGTTATGGCCGAGGCAACGTCCAGGCGGGGGATCCTCAGGGCTTCCGATTTGAATTGGGTAATGTAAGCCCGAAGTTTCTCCCCTTGCGCCTGTTTGAGGGCCAAAAGCCCCGCTACCAACCTTGGGGGACCGCTGCCGGTGAAACTCTCCTTGAATACTCGTCCGAATTGCTTGAAGTCCCGGATGGATCCGTGGGCGAGGGCCCGGAACCATGCTTGGGCGCCTTGGACCAAGGTGGTCACAAAGGCTCGGCATTTGATGGCGTCGGACGCTCCATGAAGGGTCATCAGGGCGTCGAAGCTGTCGAAGTGATCGGCCGGGTCGCCCTGGCCGTCATAGAGCTTGAAGGTCGGGATGGAGGTTCTAGGAGATACATCTGCCTTCAAGATATAGTCGGAGAATGGGGATTTCTCCTCGTCCTCCGCGGAGGAGTCCTTCTGTAGGGCGCGTAGGGCACGCTCCTGCTCTGCGAAACGCCTCTCAAATTCTCGTAGTCGGAAGGATAGTTCCGGCTGCCGCTGCACTGTTGGGCTGGGGGGGCTGTATTGGCGTTCCCCAGGGACTTCGGTCTCTGGGTTCGGACGGTGTGCCCCAGGTCTTCCCTTCTTCGGCGTGGACGAGGCTTCTTGCTCCGGAGGGGGGGCTTGTGAAGGTCCTTCTGACCTTTTACGGATGATCTGCCAGCCCCGGAGGGTGAAGCGGCCTCCGGCAGTGTGCTGGGACACGTTCTCGCCGGGGGGGCTCTCCGGAGGGGCACGTGACATTCTATCCCTGGCCGCCTGGGTCCTCATGAGTTCCACGAGGACATCCAGTTTTGTGTTGAGGGCTTGGAAGGCGTCAGCGCCTCAGTTAAGCGGCAGCCCTACCGTAGCAGGGGGAGGGGGCGGTCCGTCGGCGGGAGTGCTGGCACTGGAGGGGGGGTTTTGGGAGGCTTGAGAGGGACCTTCCCCCACCGCCACCATGGCCTTTCCCCTGTCGCCGGTGGACCTCCTCCCTGAACTTCTTCGCACCATACTGGCTCTTCGGTCATTTCCCATAGACGGCGCCAGATGAAGGGGCGTGATCTCACGCGACTCTTGAGCTGGGAGGATGATCACCGAACTGTGAACTGTAGAGAAAGGGAAACAGATCAGGGGGCCCAGAGGAGATTCCCTGGGGAAAACCCTCCGATGCCTAAGTCAGTAGAGCAATGGTGGAAGATATGGAGGGAGGTAGAAAGAGGTGCACGAGATCCCCCAACACCAAGGTGGTGAAGTGGTTCCTACTCAGGGGATTTTTGGCGTGTATTGCCCTTACCTTTCACTGGAGGGAGTCCCTGGTTTATATAGTGTGCTCACCTTATGAGTCCCGTAATCTGAGGAGTTTCAGGCGGGAGTTACGTCCTCATCGTGGGATCTTCATAGTCTTGAGGGATCATGGGTCTCTTATCCTCATAACTTCTGCTCATAAAGGGCTCTCAACGGTAGCGTGGATAAGCAGTCGTCGGTCGGTCCGAGCATAAAAGGTGCCAACCCTGTCCGGGTGATAGGCATAGCTCGGATGAAGATAGGTCGGAGTGGGCGCTGAGCGCTTGTGTCTATCCCGATGGGGGGATAACTCGGGCATAGGTCTTCCTCCGTTCTGACCGTCGCTTGGGCCTTCCGAGCCTAAGGGCCACCGAGGAAGGATGGGATCCCGAGTAATCTTATTGGGCTTTTTAGCCTAAGTGGGCCCTATGGGGCTGTCACTTGGATGAGTTGAGCCTCATTTGGTCCTGATGGACCTAGTTTGGCTGCTCTTAGATGGGCTACAGAAATCCCCCTCTCCAATATGGTTTGTGAATTTCCTGATATTTTCTCTGATGAGTTGCCAAGCTTACCTCCACAGCGAGAGATTGAGTTTATGATCGAAGTAATTCCAGGTGCGACGCCTTTGTCAAAAGCACCTTACCGTATGGCTGCTGTAGAACTCAAGGAATTGAGAGCACAGTTGCAAGAACTGTTGGAAAAGGGCTATATTCGTCCTAGTTTTTCCCCGTGGGGTGCTCCTGTGCTATTTGTGAAAAAGAAAGACGGAAGCCAGAGGCTATGTATTGATTACATGCAATTGAATGATGTGACTATCAAGAATAAGTATTCTCTGCCCAGGATCGATGATTTTTTTGACCAACTTCAGTCAGCTTGTGTCTTTTCCTAGATTGATCTCCGATCTGGCTGTTATCAATTGCGGATCAGAGAATCTGACGTGGATAAGACTATTTTTAGTACGAGGTATGGTCATTATGAATTTTTGGTTATGCCATCTGGGCTAATCAATGCACCTGCAGCATTCAGGGATCTGATGCATCGGTTGTTTCGTCCATATTTGGACCAGTTTGTAGTGGCCTTTGTGGATGACATTTTGGTGTTTTCTGCTTCTGATGAAGAGCATGTTCAGCACTTAAGGATTGTGTTACAGACTCTGCGAGATCACCGGCTTTATGCAAAACTCAGTAAGTGTGAGTTCTGGCTTCAAGAAATTCATTTTCTGGGCCACGTGATTTCTGGTGAAGGAATTGCAGTTGATCCAGCCAAAATTGAGGCCGTTCTCCAATGGCAGAAGCCAAGGTCTGTGACAGAAGTTAGAGGCTTCTTGGGTCTTGCTCGATATTATAGAAGGTTCATACAAGATTTTGCACGAATTTCCGCGCCAATGACTAAACTAACTTGGAAAAATGTGCCATTTGAATGGTCCGAGATTTGTGAACAGAGCTTCAATGATTTGAAGATGGTACTCACCACTTCCCCAGTGCTTATTTTGCCTTCTAGCTCTGGTGGATTCATGGTGTGTACAGATGCTTCTCGAGTGAGTTTGGGTGCAATACTTATGCAGCATGGCAGGGTCGTGGCGTATGCATCTCGATAGTTGAAGCAGCATGAAGAAAAATATCCCACTCATGATTTGGAGCTGGCGACGGTGATCTTTACATTAAAGATATGGAGGCATTATTTGTATGGTGAGAAATTTGAGATCTTCACTGATCATCAAAGCTTGAAATATGTATTTTCTCAGAAGGATTTGAATCTTTGTAAGTGCAGGTTGATGGAGTATATGAAGGACTATGACTTTACTCTGTCTTATCAACCTGGCAAGATGAATGTGGTGGCCGATGCACTAAGCAGAAAAGTGCAGATCAGTCACTTGATGATGCAAGAGTGGAAGCTATGGGAGCAAGTTCCAAGCGAGACTTTCAGATTGAAAATTCCCCAAGATCCGATGACAGCTGTTCTTGCTAGTCTAGTGATGACTCCAGCTATTTATCGACAGATCAGGGAGGCACAGCAGGCAGATTTTGAGTTGTCTCGTGTTGTGACAATGCCAGAAGTGGAATTATGTGATGATGTAGTGGTGAGGTTCAAAGGCCGAATCTATGTTCCAGCTGAAGATTCTTTGAGGAATTCTATATTGCGTGAAGCACATGGATCCTGCTATACCATTCACCCTGGAACCACGAAAATGTATAACAATGTGAAAAGGCAATTCTGGTGGCCAGGCATGAAAAGGGATGTGGCAGACTTCATGGCTAAATGCTTGACATGTCAACATGTCCAGGCTGAGCATCAGAGACCCGGATGTATGCTTCAACCGTTGGAGATTCCAATGTAGAAATGGGATCATGTGACTACCGACTTTGTTGTGGGCTTGCCTCGAACCCCACAAGGCTATGATGGCATTTGGCTGTTGGTTGATCGTCTGACTAAGACAGCTAGAATGTTACCGATTAAAGTAAAGTGGAATGTCCAGAGATTGGCCAAGCTTTATGTTGAAAGAATTGTGCCATTGCATGGAATTCCAATGTCTATTGTGTCAGATCATGACCCACGCTTTACATCTGGCTTTTGGTGGAGTTTCTAAAAGGCGTTGGGCATAGAATTGGCATTTAGTTCAACTTATCATCCTCAGTCTGATGGACAGTCTGAAAGGACCATTCAGATATTAGAAGACATGCTGAGATCATGTTGTCTGGATTGGCAGGGTTCATGGAGCCGACATTTACCATTGGTAGGATTTGCTTATAATAATAGCTATCATTCCAGTATTGGTATGGCACCGTATGAAGCCTTGTATGGACGGCCTTATCGTACGCCGTTAGACTGGTTTGAAGTCGGTGAGCGGCTTTTGACAAGACTGGATCTGGTTCAGCATTGGGTAGAGGTAGTTCATCTTATCAGGCAGAGATTGTTGAAAGCTCAGAGTTGACAGAAAAGTTATGCTGATCGGCGCAGAAGACCATTACAGTTTGAGCCAGGTGATTTTGTATTTGTGAGAATATCTCTGATGAAGGGCGTAATGAGGTTTGGCAAGCGTGCAAAGCTCAGTCCCCGATATATTGGTCTGTTTCCTATTGTGGAGTGTGTGGGCCAAGTGGCTTATCGCCTTCAGTTGCCACCGGCGATGGCAACAATCCACGATGTGTTTCACGTTTCCATGTTGAGGAAGTATGCGCCTGATGAGTCGTACATTCTCGATGATTCTGTATGGCCTGAAGTGGCAGCGGATATATCTACGCCAGAGTATCCGATTCGGATAGAGGATCGTCGTGAGTAGCGACTGAGGAACAAGGTTATCCCTCTAGTAAAGGTAATGCGGCAGTGCCACTCCGGTCATGAGGCTATATGGGAGTGTGAGGAAGACATGCGTCTGTAGTTCCCGTACTTGTTTGAATAGGTATATTCTTCTGGTTCCTTCTTGATGTTCCTTTTATATTTCGAGGATGAAATTGTTATTAGGGGCGAGGGACTGTAAGACCCGTGAACTACGGATTCTTGTTGGATTCATAAATCAGAAATTCCCATGAATTTGGATGATTTTGTGGGCTTTTTAGGTGAGTTATGCATTGAAATAACCCATTTGTATAATGATTTATGGAATTATGGGTGATGCGGGACAGGACGCGACTTGACGCCAATTGATATGCAAACCTTGGACTCTAGGCAAACTCGTGATCGTCCTTAACAAGGGAAGCGTGTGGATGTGCGCGATTGAGAAACCGGCAACGAGCTAGGGTGGTCAACTCTTACTTTCGTGCCTGGATCGGGTCACGGGACGGTCTTGCTCTCTCTCGCAGCGATGATTGAAATGATATAATGGGATATATTTTCCTAACACTCATGCAACGGTATATGAAAATATACGAGTAAAGCAAAAGTGCCGAGTGAGGAGCGAACACGATACCTCCACGCTACCGGGCGTGGGGAAGATGACCCTGGCCAAACTCCGTACTCCCGGTACGGTAATTAAATTAATTACAGAAATGGATTTTCTTGCCCACTCCACGCAGGGAGGTAAATGGCTACACAATAGCGCCGGGAGCACCGAATTGGGTTGACGGGCAGCAAGGCGGCGGGTTCCGGGCGGCGGCGGGCAGCGGCTCCGGTTCTGTGATTTGATGGCAGGCAGGACAGCGAGCACGGGCGTCCAAAGGGACGTCGATCTCTGGGAGTCTTTTGAAGGAGGCAGTTCACCGGGACGCTTGCAGAGGGTCCCTGGTTGACCTCCAAGAGCGGCGGTCGCTAAAGCTTCCCCGATATATTTCTTCTAGAATTAACTTGTGATCCATTTTTGAAGGCCTGTCTCGGGACAGATCTGGACAATCTTGCGCACTCCGGCGAAAATGGATGCCACGCCCAGAGCCGGTGTTGGATCGAGGCGAGGTTAGCGCCGTTGGAAAGAGGACTCAGAGATCTTCAACATACTAGAATTTCAGGTCCATCCAGTGAGGGGATTGAAAATTAAAATGACTGTGCAACAGACTCTTTTCTGGCTCAGGATCTAGATCCCGCAGAACAGAAAGGGAGGTGTCTAAAGGTGATTTTTGACTGAGGGGTTGGCGGTGGAGTTAGGGCCTGTGAAAATTATGGGTGGAAGAGGACTATGTTTGGGAATTTTTGGAGAAGACAAAGGGGGTGTTAAAAATACGGGATCAGGGACCTATCCTGCAAATCTGCAACCAGGCAGATTGCGAGGGGTATGAAGAACGACCTGGGAGGTAGGGCAAACGGGATCTGAATGGCACAAAATTTATATTGTTGGAAAGCTAACACAAAGAGGAACAAGCTCTCAAAATCTCAGCTCAATCAGAGCTGGGATCTGGGAGAACCGACCTTTTCTTTAGCTTGCTGTTCTGGATCTCGGAGTTCAGGACAGCAGGGTGGATGCTGGCTTGTGGCGGCTTATTGGCGGCTTCGATGGCGGTGGTGGAGCTTCACACTCCAAGGAAGAGATAGAAATTAGATTCACTCCAATATTAAGGGCTTCACACCCTGGATCAAGAGGAAGAGGATGAAGAACAAGAAGAGGGAGAGATGGGGAGGTGCGCCCAAGGCTAGCTTCACACAAATTCATGTATTTTTTTTCATTAATTCCACATAAAATGTCACAAGAGAGGTCTTATACTCAAACCCTAGACCTTGGCTAATGACCTAGGTTACCCTTGGTCAAGGGGGCATAAAGGGGAAATGGGATAAACAATGCTTAAAAAAATTCCCCATGTGGAGACAAAAGAGGGGGCGCCCCTCCCTTAAGTCAACATAAGGGGCTTGGTGTATTTTAATCCCTTGAACCATATTAATTCTCCCTTGGACCAAAATAAATCAAAAATACAAATACATGGTCAATTATTCTACCATTGACTCAATATAAAAACCCAAGATAATACAAACCGAATACACACCAAATACACAACTAATACACACCAAATACGGCCAAATATGTATAAAATATGAATATGTATAAAAATACGTACTAACGTATCAAGGCTCCGGTGGTGACTCCAAACTGTCCCCCAGCCACAAAGAGGTCAGTGTTGACCGAGTAGTGCTGCGTATTTAGTACCGACGGCTCGCTGAGTCGAGCCGTACTCGTGCTCTGGTGTCCTCACAATTCTCCCCGGGTGGGAGAAACTCGACCCCGTCGAGTAATGGGTGTGGCTGCTCACGTGACTCCTGCGGATCCGTCACCGTACCAGGTAGCATGGGTACGCTCCACTCCAAGTAACCGTCACCTGCTCATCCCGTATATATTCGATATGCACATGCTGCTGTGGGAACAAGGCTAGTGGTGGACACTCCGGGGTGGGGTCACTCTCAAAGGGGAGGAGGCGGCTCGAAGACTCACTAAGAATCATCGCTGGGTCCCAGTGGGTGACTAGATCCGGGACATTGATGTAGAGCTGATCCCATATTCCGGCAAGTCCACAACGTACGCATTAGATCCGACTTGACTCACACTCATAAGAGACTGACATCTGCGAGCTTGCATAAGACCGACTCGACATATGTAGACTCACCATGCACTTGACAAATGCATGCATAGACTCCTGACAAACCACACAAAGAAGAAAAATAGACTCATGTAGGACCCTAGACTTAATGTAGTGACATTACCCCCTAGGTGGTCATCATCCGAGTGCTGCATCCTGGGTGTCGATTGGTCCTTCCAGATCTTCTTCATAGAATTCATCAGCTAATTTCGGTTCGGCCTCATAACTGACAGACACAAACCCAGACGGTGAGGCTTCTCCAACCCTTTTGTCCCCTAGGGCTAGTGATGTACGAGAGGGACATTAGCCGGCAAAGTGGCCAAACCCCTGACAGTGATAACACTGTAGTCGTGACCTACTAGTCTCTCCGATAAGTGGTCCCTTACCCTTATCCTCCCGACGGACAGGGGGTGTAGGCAACATGGGAGGAGGTGTGGGTGTCGGAGGATGGGCAATAGGTCCCGGAGGCCGGGCAATGGGTGTCGTTGGTTGGGGTGGAGGTAGATTCCTTGGTGGGGAAGGGCGAGGCCTTGGAGCGAATTGCTCTTGACAGGCAGGATCCTGAGGTCGAGCCATGGGGGCCCTCTGGTATGGACCCAAAGAGCTACGGGGCTCGGCACTGCGAAGAGGGATGGGGCTCGACCGTTGGGTAGACTTGAACTCTCCCTCAAACTGCTCCAACTCTAGAGCAACCTATTACGCCTCTTCCAAAGTCTTGGTACCACGGCGAAAAAGCTCATACTGATTGTGGGGCCGCAAACCACGTCGGAAGTGGTAAATAGGCATGGAGCTCTCCTCCGTGACACCACATCGTAAAAAATACTCATCGAATTCAGTGATGTACTCGGAGACGGGATGATCTCCCTGACTGAGACTCTACCACCTATCAATGAGTCGCTGATGGTATGTGGCAGGAAGGTACTTTTGCCGAAGCTTGACCTTCATCTCACCCCATGTCTCAACCTGGGGCTCCATACGCTGAAACAACAGGCTCTCCACATTCTTCCAATGCGTCTGTACATGTCCCATTAGCTTCATGGTTGCGAATCGGACTCTTCGACGGTCCGTCATATCAAACCAGTCAAAGTACCGATCCATCCCGGACTCCCAATCTAGATAGACCTTCGGGTCCAAGGACCCGTCAAAAGTGGGAGGGTCCGCACGAACGATCCTGAGGGTCCGCTCCTCCTCATCTAAATCACGGTTCTGTTACGATGGTGTTGACACCCATTTTTAGCCCGCAAGTTGCGTCATTTCTCTTATTCATCATTTTTGATGTCTCGAATTATCTACCATTTTGGAGCCTTCCTTGGATGGATTTCGGGCCCATTTCATTTCCTTTGAACCTCGGAGATCATGATTTCCTAGAGCCCTGGAGCTTATCTTATCAACTTCTGGCTTCTAAGTCGACTTATGGCCCATTTATGTCGGCTTCCATCAAGCGATCGGCTCTCTCTCACTGTGCAGTCCTGAAAGTGGTTCTTTTTCACCCTCTTCTAGTCCTCTATTCAAAAAGTTTCCTTCACAAAAGTTGTTTTATTTTTAAAGATCTATAGTTTCTTCTTGTACGCCATTGGCTAGTTCTGCCCCTATTGTGAGCTATTAACATTTTTCTAGCAGGCTATGCTGTTCACCTACGTCCTAGCATTTTCTCTTTCTGTTCTAACCCCATTTTCTCCTTCTTATAATCATTTTCTCAACTTTCCCTATTCATGAAAGTTGTTCCTCTTTCAGTTATCTACATTTTCTTCTTCTACCACTTTCCCTAGTTCTGCACCGTTTGAGAGATACGCTTTAAATTCCAAAGTCACGCGTAGTCTGCTCAGAATCTTCCTCCATTCATGTGAAGGTCTATTAGTGGTGCATCACAGCCATGTGAAGGTCTATTGGTGGAGCATCACAGCCCCTGCAATGGTCTATCGTAAGATCGCCAGAGCACATGTGACGGTCCTATGATAGACCGTCACACCCTAACTTGTCCGAAATCATCCCGTTCGACCCCTGGAGGCTGACGGTCGTACCCTAGGCCGCTAGAGACTCTGACGGTCTTACGATAGACCGTTACACAAATCGAGAGTCCAATTCGTGCTGGACTCTACTCCGTTTCTATGCGTCGTGGCCCTCTTGTAGAGCCCATAACTTCTTGAATTCTACTCCGAATTGAGCGCCGTTTTCTCCTATGGATTCTCCTTGGTATTATCTTTAATTTGGTCCATAGATCTCAGATTTTCATTGGCTATCTTGCTCAGAAATACGGATGAAAGTTGGGGGTTTATGTGTCATGATTTAACACAAACTCTGCAGATTAAGCTCCGTGGCTCCCTTCTAGAAGCCATATCTTCCAGATCCTTCCACCAAATTGAGTCCCACTTGTTCCTACCTCTTATCCTTTGTATTATCTCGAGATTGATCCATAGAACATGAATTTTGGTGGAATCTATCCTCTAAAAATCTTGGGAGAACTTTCTAGGTTTTCTACAACCTCTATATAAACTGCCCAGTTCGCAGTTGCAAAGGAGGGCTCTTTCCGGACATGGGGCAAAGCCATGCTGCAACTCCAACTCACAACTTTGACCCTGGCTTGAAGAGGGAAGTATTAGCTTTCAATTCCATCCTTCCGGGCTTAATTTGGTTGTCTACACTCTTAGTTCTAGTCTCCTCAAAATCACAAATCATCACATTTTTCTACATTTTCTGCTACACATGCATTTTTGCACGTTTTGCATCAACGTTTTCTCTCTAGTCTCTCAACCAAATTTCATGATTCCAACTCTCATGCATGCACAACGCACACACCTATTATTTCCACCTTTCCACAGGGGTTAAAAACCTTCCCCCAGTGCGTTCTCCCCCTTTTATTCATGCTATTTTATCACTTTGGGATTAATGCTACACTTCATGTTCTAATGGGTTTTTACTTTTGTGTTTTGATCTTTATTTTACAGGAGAGCATGATATAGACGTGAGGCCCTCTTCTTGTAGTCGGCTGGAAGACGAGGAGGTTTGATCCCATAAAGTTCCCCGCACCCCGTTTCAAGCGCGATCAAGTCTTTAAGTTCCAAGGTACACGACGTCGTTCCTCTCCTTTCTTCATCCTTTGACATTGTTGGAACCTTGGTGGCGATCACGGTTAGTATTTCTCATCCTTTCATCCCCCTTGTCTTTGATTCACATGTTTATGCATGTATTAATTTAAAGGGGGCGGGATAGGAATCTAATTAAAACAAATCTACAGTTTTTTGGTGATCACGGTGAGACACCAATGCCCATCACTCTTATTTTCATGCTCTTTTGTAGGTTAGGTGGGTGCATGTTCATGTTTAGGTGATATTTCCTCAATTCTCCATCTATTTTTGGTGTTTTACGGGCTCTGGTTGTGTGACGGTCTTATGGTAGACCGTCATGGTCATGTAACGGTCATTTGGTAGACCGTTACAGATTCTGACAGTCCTGCGTGCATGCTCACAGGGCCATATTCGTCTAGGCATAACTTTTGATCCCGGAGTCCGATTGAGCTGATTTTTATTTCGTTGGATAGCCCTTTGTATTGTCTTTCCATCTATATATTATTTGCATCATTTGGGTCACATTTGCATAATCTAACATTGTCCAACCTTTTGAGTTTTGTGCATAAGTTCTGCAGGCAGGCTTAGGGATAGGTTCATAGGTATATCTTTACCTAGTGATTTGACTACATTCTCGACATTGGATTGAGCTGATTTTTGTTCCATTGGATAGTCCTTTGTATTAGCTTTCCATCCATAGCTTATTTGCATCATTTGAGTCACGTTTGCTTAGTCAAAAATTGTCATCATTTTAGCATTTTGTCTATAAAATCTGCATGTGGTCTGCGCATAGTTTCACGAGAGCAACTTTGCTCAGTGATTTGATTGACCTCACGGGGTCAGATTGATCTGTTCTTAGGCCCGTTGTGTAGACATTTGTATTATCTTTCCATCCATATACTATTTGTCTTATTTGGATCATGTTTGCATAGTTTAATTTTGTCTTGATTTTCTAGTTTTAGGCTAGAAATTGCATGCACTCCGGTGCACATAGGGCCATACATTGCATATCATAGTCGCATTCCTACCTTGGTAAGTGATCCTCTCGCCTCCATATTCCTTGGGGTCGACTAGGTGATCTTATCTGGGACCTCTATAAGTCCCCGTGAGCCGTGGATTCCCACAAGGACACCGGGCCGATTGTACCTTTTCCACTCTTTAGGCTTACATTTGCATCCGTGTGAGGGAGGTAACCTTAGTCAATCCAAAGTTTGGACCTTATTCCCATAGGATTCCTATCTTGAGGGAATTATTATTAATTCAAATCATTAAAAGGTCTATGAAAATCCCTGAAATATTTCCCATCATATCAACTTGTTTGACTTGGGTGAAAACTCTGACATTGCATTGATTGTGTGGTTTGGGCTTGTCCAGGCCCATTAGTGGTGTTTGTGTTGCATTCTTTCATCATCCACATGTTTTATTGTTGATAGGCCCATTTAGCATAGCCCATTTTGTGTGTCCATTGTCTAGTCCATTGTCCCGTGGTCCGTTGTCCATTCGTCTTTGCGTTAGTGGGTCAGTCCCCTCTTGTCCTCAAGCCCATTAAGCCATTGCTTCCCCACTTGTATTCTCCTTGATATCCTTGTATTAAGTCTCCATTTGCCCTCATGGAGCATCGTTCCAATCCCTTGTATCATCATTCTCCCCAATTTTCTTCCTATTCCTGCGTGGAATCCTCTTCCCACGTGGGCCCATCTTCCCGTGGTCCCTCTGATCCCTCCGAGGAATAGGCTAATCTCATGGCCCATCTTTCAAGCCTTGTTCGCCAAATGGACCCGGCCCAGGCCCAACGTCTTATTGCATATCATCTTAATGGGCCTTCTTCTTATAATGGGCCCTCTACCCTTCATGGGCCTCTTTCTTCTCCTTCATATGCCGCTGGCCCGATTTCTAATGGGCCTTATTCTCTTAATGGGCCTCCTCTTTCTACCCATGTTGCTGCTGGCCCTTACGCTCATGTTTCTTCCAGGCCCGTATATCCCTCTATTCCTAGAATGGGCCCTTTTTATTCTCAGCCTGAATCCTCTTATCTGGCCCATTACCATCATCCTGGTCCGAATTCACAACCTCTTGCTCAAGTTGGCCCACATTACCCCCGGTCTCTCCCTACTCAGGAGATGATTGCTCAAGCCCAACACCAGCTTGATGAACTCCAACGTCGGATCGATCCCAAGTCCTCCTTAAGTGTGCCATTCACATTTCAAGATCTTCGTCTCCCGCCATCTTCATAAATTCCAGCATATCACCGTTGTGGTGGAGTCGGTGACCCCTATGTGCACTTGAAGGAGTTCCTCTATGAGTCGGCCCAGTTTTGACACGACCAACGCTTAATGGCCTATCTATTTGGTCTATCTTTGGAAGGCCCAGCTCGGGATTGGTTCTTTTCTCTTCCGCAAGAGCAGATTGTGAATTTTCAGATGGTTCAAGAAAAGTTTATTCAAGAGTATCAGGACCAGGTTGAGCCCATGTATTCTATGGTGGATTTGGCTCATGAGAAGATGAAGCCCGAAGAGGAGTTCTCTACCTTTGCTGACCACTGGTGTCACTTGGCCGCGTAAGTCCTGGGACAGATTCCGGAGGGACAACAAATCAAGATGCTTATTTCAAATGCAACGCCCGAGTACCGCTTTATCTTAGCCCTCAATGACATTACCTCCTGGCAACAATTATACAGCCGAGCCCGCTTCATTCGCCAACAAATCCAAGATTCCCTTGACCCCGAGTCTCCACCATCCACCTCCACATATCAACCTTCACCCTCCACGTGCCAACCCCACGCTCCCATGAGTCAGCCCGCCATGAGTCAGCCTTCCGCCGCATATCCCTCCACGAGCCAACCTCCCGCATCTACATACCTATACGCCTCCGCATATCAACCTTCCATGAGTCAGCCTCCTGCGTATGCATACCCCCCTATGTCTCCACCCCCGGTCAAGGAAACACCACATCCCGAGCAGGTGGATGCCGTCTACATACCTCCCCACTCCGTTCCACATATGCCTTCACCAAATCCCTCCTCCACCGGCCAAGCACTATTGGCTACGCAACATTCACTTCCGTCTCCACAACCTTCTCCACCATTACATATCCCTCTGTTGTGCCCCTTAGGCACAAGCATATGCTATTTTATTTTGATGATAGCAACACAGTGAGAGTATCACAGTGAGCCAGTCATTGTGTTTATCAGACATTGCATTTGTTCACTACTATATGCATACACTGCATCGGTGCATTCATCAGTCACACACACACAAGTCTATACATTCCTATCTTTACCTACGTTCACTGTTTTAGCATGAACACATTCAAAGTCCATACATTACCCTGTAGCATGCACGAACTCAAGTCTGTACATCGTCCAATTGCTCATGACGTCTTGGCTAAGTCTATACATTGCTCCGTCTCACTTAGCGTCTCATGCTAAGTCTGTATATCGCATCGCATGCACCGTCTCACTTAGCGTCTCATGTTAAGTCTGTACATCGCATCACATGCACCATCTCACTCAGCATCTATGTGCATAAATCAAAGTCTGTACAACCAATGCATCTTGCATCTCACTCAGCGTCTCATGTTCATACACAAAGTCTGTACAGCCAGTGCATCCTTTGATTTAAAGTCCATACATTGCCTTGCTGCATTACACGCGTTCAAAGTCTATACATTACTGTCGCATGCATTCAAAGTCCACACATGCACACACTTAGCTTGTGCATTGTGCATCCATGCTTAAACTCTAGGCACAGCAAGTCTGTACATTGTTTTCTCATGCACGTAAACGTCAAGTATGTGCATCGTTCTCGCGTGCACACTAAGCCTATACACTCCCTTGTGACATGTCTATACATCGGTTGTTTTATACATACATAAAGTCAGTACATAATGTTTTATCTCTGCTTGATCGACTGAAGTAACTCTGTCATTAAACTGGCAGATGACTGAGCATGTGATCCGAGGTTGGTGCCTGGCACGCGATCCGAGACTGGAAGGGCTGACAGGATGATGACACGTGGAGGAACCTTCTAGACGGGAAGGCGTAGGAATCATACGCCCTATCTGTTTGCTGTTGCTATAAAATGAAGACCTCTCCATCAGGAGAGGGTGATCATGATCGAAGCTGTGAGAGCTGAAGCAGAAGAGCAGAAACAGTGAGTGCCTGCACGATCCAGAAGAAGAGGAAGAGAAAGAAAGAGAGACAGAGTGATCGGAAGAAAAAGAAGAGTAGAGAGGAGAGTAGACAGTAAGAAGAAAAGAAAGGAGGGGCAGAGGTAAGCTTCATTTGAAGATCTGTCCTCACTGGACCGTGGATCAAATCCAGGCCAGTCAGCTCTGTTGAGAGCCATATTGTTTGTGCTTCATTTTTAGCTTTCAGTCGCTGATTGTTTCCTGTTTTGTGTTTTATTTTCAAACCTTTCTTCAAGCTGTTTGCCAGCAGTGCAAGCTGTGATGCACAGCGGCGAGGTGGATACCTCAGACGGCTAAGCTGTATTGCCCAGCGGAGCGAAGCTGTATTGCTCAGCATTTACAGTGGAGGATTCCACTGGATGGGTTAAGCTGTAGTCCCCAGCGGATGGCTAAGCTGTATTGCCCAGTGGAGCAAGCTGTGAGGCTCAGCGCAAGCTGTTAGGCAGCGGATGGCTAAGCTGTATTGTCCAGCGGAAGCAAGCTGTGATGCTCAGCGGTTGTAGGAAAGCTGTGAGGCCCAGCGGTTCAAGCTGTTAGTCAGCGGAATCCACACTCGGGTTTGAGTGTGGGGTGGATGTAGGTCTGGAGGACCGAACCACCTAAAAATTCATTATCTTCGTGGTTTATTCTTCTATCTGATTGGCCCTAGATGCATGCATAGTGCGCTCCACATATTTGCTTACTGGTTCAACAGAAGATTTAATTAGTCTTTCAGATTGTCTAGATTCTTAATTGAGCGAAATTTTTAAGGGGAGATTCATTCACCCCCCTCTGAATCCAACGCACCGAACCCAACAATTGGTATCAGAGCAGGTTGCTGTGCATAGGATCTAACAATCCGCAGCAGATCCTGCATCTTCTGTGGTGCATTTCAGAGTGAGTTTCTTGTGCTCGGTGTTTAGTTTCACTGACTTAGTGCCTTGCTTTGCTTATCTGGTTATGGTGCATTCTTGTCGATTATTCTGTGCACTGAATCTGTTTGCCATCTGTTTAAATGGCTCGTCCTCTGGTTTATGATGGTTCTAACTTCAATAGTTGGTTAGGCGGCCTATTTGTCTATGTGAATTCCATTGACCCCAATCTATGGAATTTAGTTTCAAAAGGCCCACACCAATTACCTCATGATGAGACCAAGTAGTCTAGAGAGGACAAAATTAAGAACCGTGATAATGTCATAGTTCTTAATATCTTGAGAGCTGCGATTAATACTGATATATATCCTTTTGTTCTCATGTGCACTTCTGGAAAAGAAATTCTAGATAGAATTACGGCTGCAAATGGGGAAAAGCAAGAGGATCAATGCTTAATGGCCAACTGGGGAAATGATGATGATGAAACCACATCTCAGGTAAGCTCCGGATCAGATGGACCCTCTTTTGATGAATTGGTAGTGATGTATGAAGATTTGTTAAAAGTGTCCAAGAAATTGAAATCTGAGAACAAAAGGCTAAATAAAAGGATTGAACAATGCAAATCTGAAGTCACTTGTGATGTTTGTCCTACACTGAAACATTCTTATGATACATGCTTAATAGATGTTCAGAACTTTAAGGAACAAAATGGTTCTCTAAATATTAAAAATCAAACATGTTTGGACAAGATATCTGAACTGGAGAATCAGCTTATTAAGACGGAAAATGAGCATCTAAAAGGCATGCAAGAATTGATCGAGATAAATTATGTAATGGACAAACTGAAGTTTGAGAATGTTAAGGTTCAAAAGGATAATGAAGATCTTAAGGCTAGTCTGAATAAAATCAACAAGGAAGCAATGCATATTTCTTCTGTAGAGTCAAGCTGTAACAAGTGCTCAGCTTTACGTGAACGCAATGAGGAACTCTATAGTGAAAATGAACGGCTCAATAAAAAAATTGCTTTGTTCAAAGAGGATAACAAAAATCTGCTTGTTGAGAAAATTAAAGTGGAATAAAGACAAAAGGAACTGGTTGAGGAATTGAAATTGATGTCTAGAAATGAAGAATGTGATGAAGAAATAAAGAATTTGCATGAGAAAATTAAAGAGCTAAATGAACAAAATAAGAAACTCATGGGCTTGAACACTATTACATCTGAAAAATGGCTAACCCTTGAAAAGAGAATGCAGCTAAGAAAGAAATCCAATCTGAGAAGGAAGAAAAATTGAAACGGGAACTAGAAATGGTCAAAAACCTGAATGATGCTATGCAGAGATAGATTCTCATATGTGAAGAAGATTTGATAAATTCTGAACTCAAAATCTCCTCTTTGCAATCTGAAGTAAATGAACTTGTTCGTTCCATGCCTAAATCTGTCAAGGGAAAAGAGAAAATGAATGATCCTTTGTGTAATAACGCCACTGAATCAAGTGGAGAGGAAGGATGCAACTCTCAAATTAAAAAATTTGCTAAGAAAAAGCTGTGCACTACCTTTGTTCGCAGCTCTGATGTTGCAAGCTACTCTGGGTCTCTAAAAACATCTACATCATCTGTATTCCAATTCAAGGCCCAGAAAAATGAAAAATAAATAAGAGTTGTGAGCAAGGATAAACAATTGAACAAGAATGATAAGAAAAATAAGGTCAAAAGTGTCCCTACTTGTGTTTTGGAAACTGCTAGATCTGTTGCATCTGATGGGTCAATACATACTGCTCATAACTCATTTACTTATTCGTATGCATCTGATAAGAATGGCTAATGTCATTATTGTGGCAAGGTAGGTCACGTAATGGAAGATTGCAGATTGTTGATAAAGGATGAACATGCAAGTGAAACTTTACTTTCTAGAAATTCTTTTGGTAGAAACCATGCTATTAGGAAGCCTGATGCTTCATGTTATTATTGTGGTAAGCATGGTCATCTCATGAATGCATGCTTTATCATGAAAGAAGATAATAAACTGCATGCCAAGTCTTCCATGCATCTTCATGGTCCATACGAAACTAAACACAAGTCTAGTCAGCACATTGTGTGCTTTAACTGCAATAAGCCTGGGCACAAGGCTGCTGAGTGCTGGTTTGGATCCACTTGGGGTAAAAATGGTTTTAAAAGTAAGCATATCAGATGCTTCGAGTGTGGGAAGAATGGCCATACAGTCAAGAACTGTTGGCATGTTCAGAAGAACTCTGTTAACCCCCATGTTGTCAAATTTCCTGCAAAACGACCTGTGAAATTTTCATGCTATAATTGTGGTAAGCAAGGTCACAAATCTGTTGAATGTTGGCTGATTAAGAATAAGAATCAAACTGTTCATGCATACAACAGAAAATCTTATGATCATGTTTATAAACCTCATACTGCTGTTACTATGCATCATAAGAACCAGAAACCAGCCATTTCATGTAGATATTGTGGAAAATTTGGACATTCTATGGACAATTGTTACCTGATGGATCATGATGATAACTTTGCTAAAAGATTATTCAGAACACCTGTCAGGGTTAACGCAGGACCCAAGGCTGTTTGGGTCCCTGCAGGATCAAATTGATTAACATGCTACATGTGTGCCTTGGTATGAAAAAGAGGGGTAAATAAACCAGGGCACTCAACAGGAGACCCCAGGATCCTGCTCTTCAGGTTTGTTCTGACCATCCATTTTAAATTCCATCATATGAAATTGTGAACTTGAAATGACTGCATATCATCAAATCTGAAAAATCTGAAAAAGGATAAAATGTTTATGACTTGGGTGCATAAACTTGAAATGATTGCATACTTGCTTTATGTATCATTGTTGCATAGTCTGCATTTAGTTAGTTGAAAGCATTGCATAGCATATTGTTGCATCATGGTGTCAGGGGGAGCTGAGAGTTCAGTTCAATACATTGAATCCTTTTAACTTCTCTTTGTCGCCACTCAATTCATTCATATTCTTTGACATCAGATGCTCTTGGACCTTAATGCCTATTACTATCATTTTCCTATCACCTTCACTGAACAACAGTATTACTTCTGGTTTAGTACATTGAGCTGTGGTTATTGCAATTTTTCATTTATAAGAATCACACCTGCAAATTGAAAAGAACTAAAGGTTTAACTTTTATAAATTGAAGAGTTAAGTGTCTGCACTTCAGAACTTGAGATAAAAGAAAACCTTTATATCTCTTAATCTTTGTCTCATGGTTAGAATAGAAAAAGTTTTTTTTTTAATGCCTGAACGTGTTAAACTGGAAATGTCTAGAAAAGGTGAATAAGAGTGTGTACTATTTTTTTAAAATAATCACTCTAAAAGAAATCAGGGCAGCAGTAATAAGATCATCAATGTAAAGAGCTGAACACAGTGACAGAGCAATGGCTGAATTGCACTGAGAAACTGTGATCTCCTCCAAAGAAGTAGGAGAATTCATAAGTCATGAAGTGCTTCAGGCTATCTCTGTTCATAGGGTCAAATCTATAGGGGGAGTCTTCACCAAGTAACTGGGGGTACTGGCCTCTGATCAAGGTGTACCCTTAATGTCAAAGGTGAAAATTGTTCCTTGTAGGTCTTGATCTGAAATAGATCTAGTAGTTTATGCCTAGTAACTGGGGGTACCTGCCTCTGATCAAGGTGTACACCTAATGTCAACAGCATAAATGCCACTGGTCTATTCACTTAGCTCAGTTTCTGAAAATTAAAAGGTGAAAAACAAACTGCTGTAACCCTTTGAAATCAAAAGTCATTGAGTGTAAATTGTTTTTCTCAATACATATTCAAGTTGCCTTTCTTGAACTTCCATGGTTAATCACAAAGGGTATTATTTCTGACTTATCTATTAAAACCATGTGCCCTAGATTCATTACTACAAATGAGTCAATAACTCTTTTTCAGTGGTCAGCTGCTTTACTCTATATTTATCAGTGTTAAACCTAAATTCTTTCAAGACTGTATATTGCTGATTCTTATGCTTTAATAGTGGTTTATAATCATGCTCACTTTATGAACCAATGCTTCAGCTGTTGTGTAGTGACCCCTTACCTTATTCATGTTTCATTCGTCCATATTCCTTCTCAAAGGGGGAGAACTAATTCAGGGGGAGAAATAATTCAAGGGGAAAATGAGTTGTTCTAAGGGAAATCTGCAATGTATACTGCATTTTGCACACATGTTCTTCTTTCTTTTTGATTATGTCAAAGGGGAAGAAAATTTGGTTGGTGACTCACTGTCACTTTGTTGCCATCATCAAAAAGGGGGAGAATGTTGTGCCCCTTAGGCACAAGCATATGCTATTTTGTTTTGATGATAGCAACACAGTGAGAGTATCACAGTGAGCCAGTCATTGTGTTTAGCATACATTACATTTGTTCACTACTATATGCATACACTGCATCGGTGCATTCATCAGTCGCACACACACAAGTCTATACATTCCTATCTTTACCTACGTTCACTGTTTTAGCATGAACACATTCAAAGTCTATACATTGCTCTGTAGCATGCACGAACTCAAGTCTGTACATCGTCCAATTGCTCATGACGTCTTGGCTAAGTCTATACATTGCTCCGTCTCACTTAGCGTCTCATGCTAAGTCTGTATATCGCATCGCATGCACCGTCTCACTTAGTGTCTCATGTTAAGTCTGTACATCGCATCGCATGCACCGTCTCACTCAGCGTCTATGTGCATAAATCAAAGTCTGTACATCCAGTGCATCCTGCGTCTCACTCAGCGTCTCATGTGCATACACAAAGTCTGTACAGCCAGTGCATCCTTTGATTTAAAGTCCATACATTGCCTTGCAGCATTGCACGCGTTCAAAGTCTATACATTGTTGTCGCATGCATTCAAAGTCCACACATGCACACACTTAGCTTGTGCATTGTGCATCCATGCTTAAACTCTAGGCACAGCAAGTCTGTACATTATTTTCTCATGCACGTAAACGTCAAGTCTGTACATCATTCTCGCGTGCACACTAAGCCTATACACTCCCTTGTGACATGTCTATACATCGGTTGTTTTATACATACATAAAGTCAGTACATAATGTTTTATCTCTGCTTGATCAACTGAAGTAACTCTGTCATTAAACTGGCAGATGACTGAGCACATGATCCGAGGTTGGTGCCTGGCACGTGATCCGAGACTGGAAGGGCTGACAGGATGATGACATGTGGAGGAACCTTCTGGACGGGAAGGCGTGGGAATCATACGCCCTATCTGTTTGCTGCTGCTATAAAATGAAGACCTCTCCATCAGGAGAGGGTGATCGTGATCGAAGCTGTGAGAGCTGAAGCAGAAGAGCAGAAACAGTGAGTGCCTGCACGATCCAGAAGAAGAGGAAGAGAAAGAAAAAGAGTGAAGAAGAGAAAGAGAAAGAGAAAGAAAGAGAGACATAGTGATCGGAAGAAGAAGAAGAGCAGAGAGGAGAGTAGACAGTAAGAAGAAAAGAAAGGAGGGGCAGAGAGAAGCTTCATTCGAAGATCTGTCCTCACTGGACCGTGGATCAAATCAAGGCCAGTCAGCTCTGTTGTGAGCCATATTGTTTGTGCTTCATTTTCAGCTTTCAGTCGCTGATTGTTTCCTGTTTTGTGTTTTCTTTTCAAACCTTTCTTCAAGTTGTTTGCCAGTAGTGCAAGCTGTGATGCACAGCGGCGAGGTGGATACCTTGGACGGCTAAGCTATATTGCCCAGCGGAGCTAAGGTATATTACTCAGCGTTTGCAGTGGAGGATTCCACTGGACGGGTCAAGCTGTAGTCCCCAGCGGATGGCTAAGCTGTATTGCCTAACGGAGCAAGCTGTGAGGCTCAGCGCAAGCTGTTAGGCAGCAGATGGCTAAGCTGTATTGCCCAGCGGAAGCAAGCTATGATGCTCAGCGGTTGTAGGCAAGCTGTGAGGCCCAGCGGTTCAAGTTGTTAGTCAGCGGAATCCACACTCGAGTTTGAGTGTGGGGTGGATGTAGGTCTCGAGGACCGAACCACCTAAAAATTCATTGTCTTCGTGGTTTGTTCTTCTATCTAATTGGCGCTAGATGCATGCATAAGTGCGCTCCACATATTTGCTTACTGGTTCAACAGAAGATTTAATTAGTCTTTCAGATTGTCTAGATTCTTAATTGAGCGAAATTTTTAAGGGGAGATTCATTCACTCCCCTCTGAATCCAACGCACCGAACCCAACACCCTCGGCATCCCGCTAGCCCGAAGCAGGCTCCTCACTATAGATATATTTCTCCTCCAGGTCCATTCTTCTAATGCCTTCTCGATGCCTATGCTACCATATCCAACATGGGAAACAAATGAAGACAGAAGAAAAAGGGAGGTGTAAAAACCTGTGATCGCCACCAAGGTGCCGGACGTGATGAACACGCCGTACCTTGGAAAGAGGGAGAGGTACTCGCCTGACCTGCAGCGCTAGGAAGATGGACGGTTCAGGAAGAACCGCATGTAGGATGCACGGTCTTACGATAGACCACCTAAGGACGCTACAGAAGATGCGGGATGAAGTGCTCCTGGCAGTTGAACGGCTCTATCACGACCGCAGGAAGAAGAAGGACGGCCCAAGATGAATCGCACGTCTTCTTGAACAGACTGTAGAGAACTCCGTAAGACCACCAAGCCAGAAGTCGCAAAGGGTCCAACCTCCACCCTCTCCAGCCGGCCAGAGGGGATGGGCCTTGCGCTACGGATTGCTGACCTGCAAAACAACATGAAGACACAAAGAAACAACCCAAATTAGAATTGGCAAGTGTAGTATATGCCAAAATAGTAAGAAATGAACATGAGTAAGTGGAAAGGGGGATACCTGGGGGATTTTAAACCCCTAGGGTGTCAAAAAACGTAGGTGGGTGTGTGCATGGCAATGAAGATGAACAAAAACGTGGGGAGAAGGTGAGGAAAGTGATGCATGCAATGAAAAATGAGCAAAAAATATCAAACACACATGACTTAAAACTAAACTACTTCTGGAACCGGAGGCTTATATGGACGTGGAAAGCCTCCCTCCTTGGTGCTAGGTCGCTCAAGAATGCGGCAGGGCTTCGCCGTCGACCAAAAAATCTCCTCCCCTTTTCAAACCCGGCCTTTAGGGTCTATTTATAGAGCCTTGAAAGCCAGCCTCGAAATTAGGGTTTAGAAGCATTTTCAGGTCGAGATAATCAAACAAAAAGTCAAGATAATTGAATTATCTTTTATCCAGTCGAAACGGCACTCAAAATGGTTCATTATCCGCGGAGAAAATGATGGGAGAAGTTGGGGATAAAACCACGGATAAAGAGATAAAATCCATTGAAATTCAGGAACAGAACGGATGAACGGTCTTATGATAGACTGCTCGACTGGTTGTGCGGTCATGTCCTGGCCGTCCAACCCCATCGGTGGAAATTCAAAATAAATAGAAAATAATCTAAATTATCCATCGAACTGACCGAAACCTTCGCCGTTGGACTCTCAGAGATGCACGGCTTGATTGAAACCGTTCAAAAGCAGAGCGGCCAAAGACCCACCGTTCTATCCTTGTCTGTGATAAATAAATAAATTAGATAACTATCTGATAAAACCATCGAGCATAGGACTCTGAAAGATGAGCGGCTACCACCTGTCCGTTCATGAAGTTGAACGGCTAGGGGAGGGCCGCATAAAAGCTTGTCGGTGGGAATTCAGAAAATCAACGAAAATATTCCAAAATAGACGGACGGTCCACAAGCAACCGCACATTGATTGGGCGGCCAGGGATGAACCGTACATGTACATGGGTGTTTGAAACTCATGAATAGGCCCAATCAACCAAGGCCCGTTGAGCCCTGAATTAAAATAAACCTAGCCAGGGAGGGAGGCCACCTATAAAATTGGCCCAAAACATGTCTGAAAATAGCCCCAACGAGTGATGGACAACTCGAGACATCAAAAATTGGGAGCAAGAGGAATGACTCAACTTATCGGCAAAAAATGAGTGTCAACAGATGCCCCTCCTTAACATCCTCTTTGCAGGGGAGCGAGCGGAGGTGAAGCGAAAGTGACATGGAACATGGAGATGGAGCGAAAATGCAGCGGAGTGGACCGGAAAAGCGGGCATTAAGGTACACCGACACCCGTTTTTACCAACAAGCGATGTGAATTTTCCGAAAAACTCTGAACTAAACGTAAGGAATGATTAAACCAAAAGCGACACCAGTCTGGAGGAACTAAACTAAATGAAACAAATCGACAAGATCAACCTCATGGGGGACACAATCCCGCGGTCCAATGAGGAGGCCAAAAGCAGGCAGTAAAAGTAAAGGAAACAGGCTAAAGCTCCAGATGGGGACCTCTTAATCAACCAAACCAAGCGAATCGACCAAAGAGAACCTTCCAACTCAGAGTGGAATTAGTTCCTCTTACTCAAACACTGAACGCATAGTTAACCATTACTGATGGGACATTCTGAGGCAAACTATGGGTCCGAAGATTAAACACGTGAACTTGGATCATCATCGTTTTTGTTGAAGGGGAACATCAGATCCTGGAACACGTAGATAACCACCAGGTTCTCGAGATAATATACTATAGTACCATATAATAATGCAATAAGGGTGATAGGGATAGAAAGGCCATACCTGACTTACCTGTACAGGTGAAATGGCAAGTTTTTTGTATTTTCTTTTTCTAATTTTTATGTATTTCTGTGAATAAGATAAATAAGCATAGCGATTAACATAATGACAAACAACATGACATAACATGACGAATGGAAAATGACACAACAAGATGAATAAGCACACGGGCAAAGGCATAAACAGACAATACGTATACATGAACATGGAGTGATAAGACAACCATCGGTGGGACAACACACGGTTAGGATAAGAACATGACGGATCGCATTGTTGGGACAAAACATGGAACATGGAAAGACGACCATCGACATGTGCAAGATAACTAACAATATGTTGTGAGGAACAAAACAACATGTGTGGGACAACATGGTGGGATATGGACATGAGATAAAGATACGGTGGGACAAAGAGACATAAACAAAACACGTTCTTCAATCAAAACCCCATATCAAAATGAAGCAGAACCGCCAGGTTCATAATCGTGAGGTAAAGTCCTCTCATATAGATATAATCATTGCAAACAAAAGCTGGGAAGGACATGAGCTTCAGAACAGATCGAGAGTGGATCGAAGAAGGAAAGAACAGATCAGAAGATGTGAACAAGAGGCAGAGCAAAAAAGATATAGCAAGGAATGTCGGAGTACTTGCAACCTGTACACTTTAGCAAACGGATTACGTATCTGTTCTTAAAACAAATGCAAATGCATGAAAAAGCCACATTTTTTGGATTTTTATGATCTTTTTTTTAGATTTTTTTAGATTTTCAATAGTATTTCATTTTTATGGATTTTTTTTGACAATATCTCATTTTTGGGTTTTTGACAATATCTCATTTTTTGGATTTTTTTTGAAAATATCTCATTCTTTTTTTTTTAAATTTTTTATAATATCTCATTTTTTTGGATTTTTTGAAATAGCAATCTGCAGCACCCAACTACTGGCTAGGGATCGTTGTTCCTACCCCTCTCATTAAAGGCTTCCCTTAAGCAGGGCGTGCATGTGATGGTAGCTCACCACAACCAACTGTCTCTAAAGAACGGTGCCCCTACTAAGGCCATACCTGGGATACAACCCAGCCTAAGAGGGAGAAGTGGAAGAATAATTAGAGACAAGCCTTATGTAGGATGGGAGATATTAGGGTTCGACTTCCTTCTAGGGCACTACCCCTCAAAGAGTAGGTCTATTATGCCGGGGCTTTGTGTCTTTGATTTTTAGACCCACATTTATCAGGCACGCATGCGACCGGGCTCATGACGTCCTGCGGGGAACTGTACTGCCACTCTTGCCATGCCTTTGATTCATAATTTTACATATTGATTCATTTTCTCATTTTGGTAGCCCTTATTGGCCAGATATAGCATGAAAGCTCACTTTTCAAGGGTCAAGACTGCCCCTATTTGAAACCTCTCTCGTATTAGGGAGCGCCTAGGTTAGTCATCTTATCCATCCATCTCTTGCCCCTGCACTTGGATGAGTAGAGAAGATAAAAGGCCTTTGTGCATACCCAAAGTATGACCAAAGCAGCAACGGTGTGCCTAAGAGAGATCGGCTATGGCTTGCCGTGTAGTGTGTGAAAAAATCCATACTCATAGGCCACCCTCAACAATCGAGGAAAGAAACTAGACTCCCAGCGCGGAGCTATCACCAGCCTAAGGGATGTTGCAGAAGCGAACTCATTTGACTAAGCAAACTAACTAAAGCCTAAGGCTACTCAACCATGTTTTAAGGAACCAACATTATAAGCGCATGCAGAAATAACAGAGTAATAGCAATGATTACATGTTCTGGCACAAAATCAAAGATACCTTTGCAGATCCAAGGCGTAGAAATCGGCCTCCTGAAGCGATCTCGATCATCGAGCTTTGAGGAGCGCGAACTTTGTTTTCCTTGCTTGTCAGGATAACGGATGAAAGGAGAGTAAAGGATTAGATTCCTTGACATAGAGGAGTGGTAGACATCATACTGGACGAAGGAGGGATAAAAAAGAAGAGAGACGAGGGCTAGAACTCCCTCGTTAAGGCATTGAGGCCTTGATAACAAGGAACTAAGTACATAATAACCAGTGATCAACTAAGATCAAGGCGGGCTAAAACCTCAAAAATAGCACGAAAAAGGGTAATGACCCTGAAAGCGTGAGGAGGAAAGAATAGAAAGATGACAAAAAGATAACTGTGAAGATAAGGTAGAAAGAGAAAGATCATCCGAGGTCGGAGGAAAGGAATAGCGATCACCCGACAGAGGTGGGGAAGAAAATGCATGACCACCCGACAATGTCGGGGAAAAGAAATCGAAACCACCCGACGAAGTCGGGGAAGGATCAGAAAAACCACCCAACAAGGTCGGGGAACGAGCACCAGGAATCCCCAATAGGGTCGAGGGAAAGAGACGAGAAATGAAATCCGGGCGTATCTGGGAAGAAAGAATAGAAGAGGCCCCTAGATCAGGGGAAGAGGGGGACATAGGCCGAGGCCTAGAATGCTGAGCATAGGAAGAGATGGTAGAAATATGGCCAGGTGGTGGAAGGTACACCACTCAAGGATAAGAACTGAGTAACAAAAAAGACGAATGGACGGAAGAAGGAGAGGAGGAAGTGGACCCCTGAGTGCACAACTGACGGCCCTCGAACTTATGTCGTCGCCTCTTCTTAGCAGAAATCTTCTTGAAACAACGCCGCCTGGCACGGACTCGGCTTCTCGGGCTCCTCAATCTGTAACGTCTTCTCAAATAGCGGGCCCACCTGGCAGATGGCCTGGTCTAATTATGAATATGTAGCTTCATCGGGGCAGTTGCCCCTAGACTCCCGGTGCTAACCATATGTGGACATTCTTGAGCAAACAACTTCTCAACTGAATGAATATCATGAAGCCACGGAGTTTTGTCTTTTGGCAATAGAACATAGAGGTTCGGCAGCTCCACCCGGCAATTAGACTTGAAGCATAACTCCCATACTAGAAGAGCAGGACAAAGCTGAGGGAGATCAATGCGCGGCGTTGACGTGGCCGGCATGCTAATAAATTAAAAGAAATTGCACAGCAAGTGCAGAATGTCCTTGGAAAGTGCAGAAGATACGGCCAATTGCCCCTTGAATAGGGAATCCATCAGGCTCCGGGCGACCGTATGTATTAGCATAATTCGAGTAGAGAACCCTTCTCGGCCAGTGAACTGAACAGCAATCAAGCGCGAGGTAATAACATCATTAATGGTGAACTTCCTGGCGAGCAGAGAGATTGCTACCAGCCTCGCCTTTGAAGAAACTAGCACCAACACAAGGGAACTCTTCTTTGCAACCATTTCGGAGCATGCAGGCTCATTATCCCTAAAATAGCCAGGGACTAGAACTCGGATCGACATGCGACAGATGAAATCTTCAATCTTGAAACACACGGCTGGCACAGAACCGTCCTGACTTGGCTGGTCATCTTCCTGGGGATCAGACCCAAGGGGCACCATCGGTCGCATACACCCGCTCCGTGGGGTGGAAGTAGAAAGGGGTGGAAAAGTGGGGGTAATGGACTTGGGAGGCGTAGATAAAGGTGTTGTGAGAGGCAGAGAGATAGCGGTGATGATAGGTTCGAGTGGAGGCAAGGGCAGAGGTGGAGGCGTAGGAGAAGGTAAAGGGGAAGGTGTAGGTATAGGTATGGCCTGCTCAGTCTCGGGCAACGATGGCGAAGGGGATGGCAGAGGCGGTGGAGATGGTGGAGAGGGTGATGTGGGTAATGGAGGTAATGGAGGTGAAGATGGTGACAGTAGTGGTGAGGCGGAGGAATTGGAGGGTCGCGGTGCCCACCGTTGGTGTATCGGCACGACCCGTCTTGCGGCGTCGGGAGTAGAAGTAATGATGGAAGTGGAAGAGGAGGGAGAAGTAGCACTAGCCTGAGCAGAGGCTTGGGTCTGTAGAGGCAGAGACGGAGCATGAGATGGTAAAGGTGGGGTAGATAATGGAGCAGGTGCAATGCCAAAAAAGGAACCGCATGGGTGCCCCTGGTCTTCTAACAGAGATGGCTGCTTCGGTGGTGACTGTTGCTGCTGCTGCTGAGATCCAAAATAGCTTTACGCATGGTGGCCCAATCAATCATCCTTTTATCTTCCAAATCATAGATAATTTCCTAGAAATTGGGGCAGTTCTCGACCACATGCCCCCGCTGGCGGTGAAAGTCACAAAACTGAAGCATGTCCCCGATCGCAGGTTGGCAAGGCACAACCGGAGGGAGTGGCAACGAGTGAGCAGCCATCAAAGCCCTAAAAATGTCTGTAAAAGACTCCAGAAACGGGGGGTGAGAAGCCTGCTTCGGGCAAGGCGGATGCCGAGGGGTGTGAAAAGGTAGTGGATATGGTAGCGGAGGTTGTGTAGGTAAGGAGGATTACGTAGGCAAAGGCGGAGGGTTAGAATGATGTGGAGGCGTGGAGGGAGTGGTAATGTAATGGACGACATCTACCCGTTCTGGGTGTAGTGTTTCCTTGACCGGAGGTGGAGGGGTGTGGTGAGATGAAATAGCGGAGGGCTGACTCATGGAGGGATGTAAGGTGGAGAACGTGGAGGTATAGGGGTATGGGGGAGCGGAAGGCCGACTCGTAGAGGGATATGTAGTGGAGGGCTGACTTGCGGTGGAGGGCGGAGGGAAAGTGTATGTAGAAGGTGACGGTGGAGGAGGCTCATGGTCAAAGGAAACTAGGAGTAGTTGGCTAACGAAGCGGGCTCGATTGTAAAGCTATTGCCAGGATGTGATATCGTTCAGGGCTAAGATGCACCTGAGCTCGGGCGTTGCATTAGAAATAACCATCTTGATATGTTCACCCTCTGGAATATGCCCCGGGACTTGCGCGGCTAGGCGACGCCAGCGGTCGGCAAACATGGAGAATTCTTTGTCGAGCTTCATCTTCTCTTGGGCCAGATCAACCATAGAATATCTGAGCCCCACCTGGTCTCGGTACTGCTGAATAAACCTTGCTTGCACGGCTTGAAAATTCATCATCTGCTCCTGCGGTAACGTGAAAAACCAATCCTTGGCCGAGCCCTCTAAAGATAGGCCAAACAAATAGGCCATCAAGCGTTGATCATGCTGGAATTGGGCCGACTCATAGAGGAAATCTTTCAAATGTACGTAGGGGTCATCGACTCCACCATAGCGACGATAAGCTGGAATCTATGAACGCGGTGGGAGTTGAAGACCTCGAAAGGCAAGTGGGATATCCGAAGAAGTTTGAGGATTGATTCGGCGTTGCAATTCATCAAGCTGGCGTTGGGCCCAAGCGAACATCTCCTCGGTAGGAAGAGTCCGAGAAGGGTATGGGCCAGCCTGAGCAAGAGATGGTGAATTTAAACCAGGATAATAATGATGGGCCGGATAAGGGGATCCGGCCTGAGAAGAAGGAAAGCCCATTCCAGGAATGGATGAATGCATGAGCCTGGAAGAATCATGTATGTGGGAATGAGGATGGATTGGACTAGCAGCAGCACGTGCGGGATAAGAAGGCCCGTTTAAAGAATAGGGTCTAATGGAGGAATAAGGAGACGGGCCCGCATGGGAAGAGGAATCCACACGGGGGTAAGAAGATGGAGGGGTGCAAGAATAAAGTACTGGGGAGAAGTGCTCCATGGGGAGAATGGAGACTTTATATAGTGAACTTCAAATGAATATAAGGAGGGGAGTGAACCTAAGACAAATGCAGCTAAATGGAGACACACGAAGATGAACTATACCTAATGAGCCTAATCTGAAAAAAAGATGCAAATGATGACATTGTGCAACATACAGTGGAGGAGAGAGATGAGAAAAGAATCAACCAATTACCCAAACAAATTCCAAATGATGCGCGGGGATTTTTATAAGTTCTTTTAGACCTTAGTGGATTAATTAAAATGTGAATTCACTTAACCACAAGGTACCTAAACAGGGTGAGAATGGAGAACTGGCAGACTCCAAAGGACTCTCTCTCGCACGAATGCAGACCCTAGACTAGGGGGTGGTGTGGTACAACCTGCCCGGCATCCGTGTGGGAATCCACGGCTCGCGGGGGCTTACGGAGGTCCTTGGCAAGGTCCCCTAGTTGGCTCCAAGGAATATGGAGACAAGAGGAAACCCTACCTCGGTAGGAATGCAACTAGATGTGAATGAAATGTATGAGTCCTATGTGCACCGGAGTGCATGCAAGATCTAGCCTAGAAACTAGCAACCAATGACCAAAATAAACATGCGAGGATGAAAACAAGTAGGCAGCAACAACATATAACCAGGGGAAGATCAATAATTGGCACCAAGGAGAATGAAGACAATATAGATATGGCAATCAAAGCGACCTCAGGTGCACTGTGGCACCAGAAGAACGGTCTGTGGGAGACCGCACAACAAGATAGACGGTCTGTAGACGATCGCATAATCCAGGGAGTAACGACAAAGTAACAGGAGAATAAGAAAATGATAGAATGAAAGAGATAGAAATCATAAGCGTACCAGGATGGGCGATCTATTGACTGCCGCATAAGCACTAGAACGGACCTGAAACAACCGCATGGCAGTAATCCGGCCAACAGCATAAAGGCAGAGGCGTACCTGAGCCAGCAAGATGGACGGCCAAACACAGGCCGTATGGAAGACGAACGGGTGGTGAGAGACCTCTCATGACAACAGGCTTGCAGAAGAGATGGAACTGTTCGCAGAGAAGAACGGTTGGTTTACCGCCGCACACCATTTGGACGGCTCATGGAGGGCCGCGCAAGTTCCAGAGGATAGACACGGCAGGTAGCCATGATCAACCTGAAACCACTTCGAGAAAAGGACTAACAAAGCAAAAGAGAAGGTCAGCAAGTCACTAACACGATGGGCACTTGTGGACGTATAAAATTGTACCTTCATATGTCCCACTGAGCCCCGCATTAATGCCAAAGTCAAAGGGAGAAGACTCCGGGAGACTGGCCACCCAGGGCCCCGGAGGAATACCACTGTCCGACAAATCTCCATATTTGCATGGGCGCATCAAGAGACCGAGAAAACACAGGATGCCCTCCTGAATTGATACACTGCTATGGACCCCCCCTCGGGTCCCTAACGGTGAAGAAACATCCCCAAGAATGCACAACTTAAGTTCCTGAATCAAAAGCTGGTGCCCCTTTCAACGGCACGCTCCAAACGGCCTCAACGACACTCCCTGAAGTGCTCCAGCGGCACGCCCTGAGGTGCCCCAGCGGCACACCCCCTGAAGTGCCCCAGCGGCACGCTGCCAGCTTCCCCAGCGGCATGCTCTATGGGAGTGCTCCTAGCGGCACACCTTCTTGGTGCCTTCCAGCGGCACACCCCTTGGAAGCCTCCAGCGGCACGCTTCAAACAGCCCCAACGTCCTCACAGCGGCACAGCCTCCAAGCCCTCAGTGGCACGGCCCCTCAGCCCTCAGTGGCACAGCGTTGAATGCCCCTGAATGGCACGCACCGGCAGAAGATACAACGGTCAATAGGCAGATCTATTGGCGCGCATCGTGGTCATTTCAACGCTAGCTACCGACCTGCCTGGGTGTCGCCCTCTGGCTGGAGGAGGGAGATCTTCACCTGAAGAGAAAGATACCAAAGTCAACCTCGGATGGCAGTGCCATCATGAGGTTGGCCTCGTCAACAGCCCACGTATAAAAGACTTCCACAGAGAAAGGAAAGGAGGAGGCTGCATGCGAAGACACCCGTTCGAAGAGAGCACCAGAGAAGAAGAAGAAGAGAAGAGAAGAGAAGGAGAAGAAGGTAGAGAAGTGTGGAGAGATTGAGAGGGAGTGAGCCACCTGTATGGGGGGAGAGAAGGAACGGGGTGAAGGGAGGCACCCTCCCTCGTTCCAACTCTCCCCCGGCACTATTTTCTTTTGCTCCTCTTTTTCATTTCTCAGCTTTTCCTCTTCTCCTGTCACAATTTTTTTGTTGTTGTTCTGCAGTATATTGTAGTTGGCCTTCAGGCCATGATCTTTGTCATCTTGAGTCTATCATGAATGAAATATCCTTTGGCTTTGCCTTCGTTTGTTGCATTTTGTTGATTTCTTCTTAATGTTGGTCTGTGAGTTTGGCGTCCGCCTCCAGCCCTCCAACTTCTTGCTTGATCTCACCTCCAGTGGCATGGGTCTACTTGATTGAAAGGTTCAGCTCTTGACTTGGTGGGGGCAGGGTTGGCCTCTTCCCCCCCCCTTTAGTGGCTTCCCTTAGTGTGACGACCCCTGATTTTCACCATGCATGTCTGTGGGATTCTCCTCTCCTCTCGACACTTTGGATCCCCTCAATGCCTGGAGCATCCTTCTTGCCCTCCAGCGGCACACCTTCCTGAGTCTGCTCAACGGCACGGTCCTCCCTGGGTCCGTTCAGCGGCACGGCCCTCCTTGAGTTTGCCTAGCAGCACACTCTCCCTGGGTTTGCTCAGCGATACCCCCCCTTTTTTTCATTCGTCTACCTGGCGGCACACTCCCGCCTCCTTTGCTCGGCGGCCGCCAGCGGTACACCCTTGGCTGCCTCAGCGGCACATCTCCTCTATTGGTCTGCCCAGCGGCATACCCTTGGATTGTCAGCCTGGCACCCCTTGGCCATCATTTCTCCGATGTACTCATCGCTTGCCTCAGTCTACTGGTTCCTCGTTCGGCATTTTCTCTGAGTTTTCCGAAGTTTCCCCAAAAGGTGGCTGCCCAGGCACCCACCTCAGTTGTTGGTTCATGCCATTCCCTGTGGGCGTGTTCCTTGTTATTCCCTTGCCTCCCGGGTCAAGGAGAGATGCCGCCGAATTTTTGTCAGGAATGACAATAAATTTAAAGGATGAAAAGAAGCAGCAAACAGATGGACTAAACGGCAATGAGACACTCTAATCAACTAAAAATACTGCACAAAATTCAAGGAATTGAACTGAACAAGACTTCAAGAACTGCATCGCTAAATATAACTTGGGACTCAATCTCATGACAGGAAACTGAAAGCTTAACCATCTAAGATCCTTCATCATGAACTGAACAAGGGACCCTCTCTTGAACCCTGGCCCGCTCTTTGAACAGCATACTTTGCTTGGTTTTACTCTCCATTCTGCCCAGCGGTACACTCCCACCTCCCTCCAGCGGTACGCTCCTTCATCCTTCAGCGATACACCCTTCAGCGGTACGCCTACCTCCAACTCTCAGCGGCACACTCCAAATCACCTTCCAGCGGCACGACCTCGCCCCTTGCATGAATATGCATTGCACCGATACAACATGCGTTGCACCGATACAGCCCCCAGGCTGCACTGACTATGCCTAGCATTGCACTGGCTTCGTCCCCTTGCATGAGCATGCATTGCACTGACTCAGCCCCCAAGCCGCACTAACTATGCCTAGCATTGCACTGGCTTCGTCCCCTTGCATGAGCATGCATTGCACTGACTCAGCCCCCAGGCCGCACTGACTATGCCTAGCATTGCACTGGCTTCGTCCCCTTGCATGAACATGCATTGCACTGACTCAGCCCCCAGGCCGCATTGACTATGCCTAGCATCGCACTGGCTTCGTCCCCCTGCATGAGCATGCATTGCACTAACTCGGCCCCCCCAGGCTGCACTGACTATGCCTAGCATCGTACTGACCTCATCTCCTTCATGGCCTGAATGTTGCACCGGCCCTGCCCCTTTTGCGCCTCTTACCCCCCAGCGATACGCTCCCACCTGCCGCCAGTGGCACACCTCAGTTCTCCCCTTTGCCTTCAGCGGTACGCCCCCAGATCCTTCAGCGGTGCGCTCTCAGCTCTCTAGCAGCACGCTCCCTAATCCTTCAGCGGCACACTCCTAATTCAGCCTTCGGCGGTACACTCCATCATTTCTCCAATGAATATGTATATACGTACAAAAAAAGAGTATAATAAAAGGAAGAATAAACAATAATAATAGTGATAAAACAAAAAGGGGGGGTAATTCCAACCAAATATTAAGCAAAGAGAAGCTAACAAAAGGAAGTGATGCTAATAAATGAGCAGTAAAGATACATGTCACTCAAGGCAACTCACGAACATAACGACATGGTCTTCGTCTCCCCTTTTTGGATTCCGAATCCGGGAATATTGATGATGCACTCGTAAGCCGACCTTCACCCTCGGGAGTCCTCTCTCGTCATGGTGACCGCTCAGCCTTACCTCGGGCCAATATCTCATCAGGGTCCCCTCCCTCACCGGGATCTGACTTTCCTCCATGTATTAAAATTGCCGTCCCTCGGCAGACATTCGCATGGATTCGTCCCCCGTTATCATCTTGTTTTTCGTATGAACTTTTGTCCAAACATGGAATGGTCCATCGGTGACCGACATAATCCGAGTATTCATGCCCTCACCTCGGGCTCACCGCGTAACCCGGCTACCTTTTTCTTCCTGCTTTGATTAGTATTTCTTTTGGTCGTGGAGCCCTTACTTCTGGCAATTAATCAAGGGTATTCTCCTGTATGGGGGATGTAAATGACGTTGTGACCTTTATGGCACGGCGGGTCTTGGTCCCGACCCGAACCACACAATCGCCTGACTGAGTCAGATCGAGCGCACCTTGGGCTCTTCGGAGCCCAAACAAATCGTCACTCTATGACTGGCACGCCCACGCGCTTAAATAAACGAACAACATAATAAGTGAAAAATAAGTGCATCCACAAGTCTGGCACACCCGGTGGGACGAGGATCACCCTTCATCTCTTCGCCAGAATTAAGGGCTCCACGGCCCCCTTCTTGTAATACAAATTCCTCAATTTGCAAATGCAGGTTGCATTCCGAACGTCAAGATGGCCCTCACTTTCGGTCATCAACCCGTCGAGTCACGTGAGGAACGGCTACTTGGCCGTCCCCCTCACTTTCGGGAGCTTCCCACCCTCGATTGGCTTCCCCAACTTTTTGGGAGTGGCCTTCGCTCACCTGTTGGACGTGGAAGCGTCTGACGGGATCAAGAACAACGCCTCCATCCAGGGGGCCACCAAAGCTGCTGCCGGCCGACTAATGGCCGAATCCCCCAAGACTGTCCCCGTGAAGACGCTGGGCTGCAATGTGCACCATGTGCACCAGAATGCCGGCCCGTCACGCACAGGATCGGCTTCCCACCAAAGAAGGCTCCGGAGGAGCCATGCCACTGCATCACCCCGAGGCCGGGTCTCCAGCACCGGCAAGTCTACTGTCGTCGGAACGTTCCGGGTGCATCTTTCCAGGCAACGCTCCGAAGTGATCCCGGATCGCATCATACCCGCCGTACCGGTGCGCAACTCCTTCCAGTCACTGGGGAAGATGAAGGGCAGTATGACACCCACATCTCCAGCCACAGTTCCACAGCACCAACCGGCCCCTAGGCCGACAAAGGGTAGACGGGCGTGGGTTCCCAAAGCAGCCCGGGGCACTTCACCAACCCGAGCAGGTCCCAGCACCTTTTGCCCGGCAAGGGCTCAACAGGCAGACCAGGTCAAGACCTCGGCCCCCGTCTACCAGCCGGTAGTAGTCACACTGGCCCCGCCGGAGAACGCCCACCGTCGATGCCACCGACGTCACCATCAGGCTGTCCGTGCGGAGCCTACAGCCCACGTGCCCGTTGCTATCAACAGAGCAGTATCACCCGCCTCTCCTCCTGACCAAGACTGGGAAGGAATGGAGTAGGCCATGAAAAACTACTTACGGGGCCCGGGGAGCACCCCCTTGGGTCGCCAGAGACTGCTGGGGGCAGTAGCCTCTGCATTTGAAGAAGAAGAAATCTGACCTATACCTAGTGCCGAGTCGAGGAACTGCTCTGAGGAGCGCTATCAATTCCCGCCAAGAGAAGAAGTGAGGCCGCGGAGGTCGGTCTTTGATAGACTGGTTTTCCCGGGGAGGACGTCGAGAAGAGCAGCAAGAAGAGACAGAGACCTAAGGGTCTACACTTGCAACATGGCAGGGGTATTCGGCCGGTACGGGGCCTTGCCGACCGAGCCTGAGGAAGTGGCCAGACTTGCAGCGAGGCCAGGACCTCTCACTAGAAGAGGAAAAGTAGCAACTGAAAAGACACAAGCTCACACTGAAGGAACTGACTATGGGGAATCGTCGATGGCCCTGGCCGCCAATGTCATTACTGAAGGCACCACGATAGGACCATCCACTTCGTCCAAAGAGGTGCCAGCTGAAGAAAGAGGGGGAACCCCTAGCCTCTCAATGAGTGACCCCGCTGTATTACTTATGATGCAGCAATATCAAAGAGAGATCGAGTTGCTAAGGAAGTAGTTGACCGACAGAGCTGCTCAACCCTCGACATCCGGGCAGACCGAAGCATTACCAGAGACCCCTGGGGGTAACGGTCAAGCCTCGGAAGCTTCTCCACAGGCGATGGTGTCTCCACCTATCCCCAGCTACACTAGGGGCATGCCCCTGCACCAGCCACAGCATGCAACTCTGGCCCTGCCGCCGAACCTACCATTCCAGGGATCCACCATTGCACCTCAGGCGACAGTGTTAACAACGCCGCTGGCGCAACCTGCTCATTTCTACCCAAACCCGGTGGACCCGGCGACGGTGAATAGACTGATGCTTGAACAGATAATAGACATGAAGCTGGCAGAAAAGGGCGATGGTGATCACACGCCCTTCGATGTGTATCGGGTACCCTATCCAGCACACTATGCTGCCAAGAGACTCCCGGCTGGTATCACCAAGCCGCCGAAATTTGAAAAGTTTAATGGGCAAGGGTCTCCTAGGGAGCACATTGCCTACTATGTGGATGTTATGGGAGATATAGCCGCAGATGAAGCCTACCTCTTCAAATTCTTTGGCTCAACACTTACCGGGCTTGCTTTCGAATGGTACTCGAGCCTGCCGCCGGGTCCATTGCAGACTGGCCCGACATGCAGAAGAAATTTAAAGAAAGGTTATACATAGCTGAACGGGAGGTCACCGTGGCAGAACTCTACGCCATGAGGCAAAGAAATGATGAGTCGGCCCTCGACTACATAAAGAGGTGGAGGAACCTTAGCACGAGATGCAGGCGTCCCCCACATCAGGAGGACGTGGTGCAAATCTGTAAATAGAACTTGAAGAAAGAAATCCTTGATAGAATGATTGGTGCCGAAGTAAGGTCATTTGACCACTTAAACAATATAGTGGCGGAGATCGAGGCGTTCCTTGCTTGATACTCTTCCGCGCCAACTGTATCAAGTCAAAGGGCTAGGCAGGCCGAGAAGAAGCCGATGCCACCAGAAGTTCACACATTGGACTTTCAAGCTTTTGAGAAATAGACAGAGAAGGCCAAGGAGACGGCTAATCCACCTCCGGCCAGGGCTACTGAACGGCAGGAAGGTCCTTCCCTGCGAGAGAAAATGAGGAATAAGTTGTATTCTTTTCCTCGAAATAAGTCTCGGATCTTGTTTGAATGGGCCACCAGGTACAATAAAATCACATTGCCAGAACCAAAGAGGCCTGGCGACATAAAAAGAAAGGATGATCCTCATTTCTGCCCGTACCACCAGATGCTGGGGCATACTATCGAGGAGTGTTATATCTTCAAGGATGTCATCGAATCCTTGATTAAGAAGGGAGAGTTGGACATGGGGGAGCACAAGGTGGATCCTCCGTAGCCGCACGAGATGCCAAACCTCGGCACTTCTGTTAACATGACCTCTCTTTACCAGCAGCTGCCGGAGGAATGGGTAGAGGCCAGTACAACTGCGACGTATGAAGCCTTTGTCATGGCGCCAGCTCAAGACCAAGGAGGTTGGCAGGTTGCGTCGACAAGGAATAGAAGAAGAAGGCAAGCCCCCCGGCCCGCGTCTGAGGTTCATAGAAGGGGTGCCACACCTCGTCCAGTCCCGTCGCCAGTGACGCCTGTTTGGCACGATACAGCTCCCCGGCTAGTCGTGCTGCGTTTCACTAATAACAGGAAGAAGCATACCCCGATGAGGGTGCACAAAGAGACCAGTCCCGCGGTGGAAAGACTCCAGGCCATTATTGACGGGCTCCAAGATTATGAACAGCCCAAAATCCAGCCTGTGGAGCTGAAGGAATATGTCCCTTGGAAGGAGTTCGAGTCACTCGAGCTAGCTCCGGGGGCAGAAGCCGACGCAAAGGAAGAGCCTCTCTTATGGGGTGAACCCCCCGAAGGCCAGTGGCCAGCCACTGGAGAAAAGAAGAAAAAGAAGAAGAGAAGGCCCAGAAACAAGAAGAAGAGTGGGGTCGTCCTTTATTGCAACACCCTCTCAGCATTGTTTGATACTGCCCTCTCCCTGGGGGAGGAAGAGCAAGAGACGCCCATTGAGTCGTCAGAAGTGAACCAGTCTGAAGCATCCACCTCCTAGCATGCCACCAGGTTGGGAAGGAAATGAGGATGCCCTCCTTAGGCCAACCATAACATCCTACTCAGGGGAGAACAACCATATCATATCCCTGAACCTAGGGTCCAAGGCATGGAGATTCCCCCTCCCTCGGGTCTCTACCCCGGGGAGCCGGTCGGCCAGAATGTCCCTTCATTTATTGAATTCCTCATGACTCAAGGGGGGAGGCAGTCATGCCCCCGCGAGTCTCGGCAGATCAAAGAAGCAAGTAGCCTTCCGGCCCCACTGGTAGTAATTCCTTCTCGGTCAAGGGAAGAACCTGACAACACCCCGAACCTTGCCGAGTTCATGCGAGAGAAGGAAGTGACCCAATAGGCCCTGCAAGCTAAAGTGATACCTGACCCGGTGGAGGAAGCACCCGCTGAGCCGGCTCCCCAGGCCCAGACCGGGGGCAGGCGCAGCAGGGCCGAAGAGATGAAGTTGCTCGAGGTCCGAGCTAGCAATAGAATAGTCAAGCACCTGAAGAAGATTCCGGCCAGGTTCACCGTCTGGGAGATCCTGTCCCTAGATGAAGAGACACGGCGGGCCGTCATCACAGCACTCCAGACACCAGCATATGTGGAAGCCTGCCTTGCGGAAATGTCGCCCGAGGTAGCTGTGGCTTTCACAGAAGAAGATATGCTCCTACCTACCTGCAGTCACAACAATCCACTCTATATGAGGGGGCAGCTGAATGGGCATCCCATCAACAGAGTATTGATTGACCCTGGGGCGGTAGTGAACATACTCCCCTACCAGATATACCAGAAACATTACTTTGATGTACACTTGGTTGAGGTCAAGAACGTTAAGATTGCTGGCTTCAACCAGAAGTGCGAGGTCCCCATGGGGATTGTCGAGTTTAACCTCTCTCTCGGCGATTTCACGACTAAGGTCCAGTTTCATGTGATTAACTCCAGTACCTCCTACAAAGCATTGCTCGGCCGGCCTTGGCTACACCAAAACAGGGTAGTGCCGTCTACACTACATCAATGCATCAAGTACCCCAGCAACGGGAAGGAGGAGAGAATCTTTGCTGACCTCCACCCTTTTGAGGTGTTCGAGTGCCATCTCTCAGATGCCAATCTGTATCTAGAGAAGCCGAAGCAAACTCCCCAAGTCACCCTAGACAAGGGAAAGAAGAACGCGGAGCCTGACAGTTGGTTCCCTCCGCCGCCGCCAGGCTATGTGCCCCCGTTAAGTGTCATTTGTTTATGGAGCGGGCGGAGTATTCAAAACCACCTCTCCTCCCATCTACCCTGCACCAGGGATGCCGCACCTCGAAGACTTGCTAGAGGACATCAGGGTCCCACTCGGGATCATCAAGCCTCCCGCGGAAGCTGACTGCCAAGTGGTTGAACCCCTAAAGACCTTTGAGGTGCCTAACCCCGGGGGACGGTCTACTATTTTCTATGTGGCTAATGAGCACCCGGTTAGAGGGGACGATGATTGTAAACTCCCCGATGAACTACACGACCCACTCGTCCCGATCACGGGGCTGCCTGACGTAACCGGCCGTGTAGCCAGAATGACCAGAAAATAAGGGATCCCCTTTTGCCAACTTTCCAGTCGGAAGGACATGTTCAAAAAGATGTGGAACCCACCAAACCTGGACCGGAGATTGCTGCAAATCACCCGGCACTCGGGATTAGGTTTCTCATTAGAAGATTCCTATGAAGCCGACGTTATATCGGTCTCAGCTCCGAACGGCAACAGGCTCACAGGCACCGTAGGCCCGCAAGAGGTCGAAGGTCGCCAACACCTTAAGCCTTCAGCTAATGAAGACAAGGATGAAGAGGTATTCCTATGGAATCCACCTCCCTGCAGGAACAAGGAAAAGACCCCATCCTCCTCTGAGGGACTGGCCCCGGATGATTACAACAGAGGACCGCCATTGCCTTTGTCTGATACTGATGCAAAAGATGAAGAAGCAAGCCGGACCCTGGGCCTCCCTCGGTGCGACTCCGCCCTGTTTGCCCTGTGCTATCAGTAGGAGCGAGAAATCAAGATGCTGAAGGCTCGGCTGGCCGAAGATACCGCACTCGTGTCCGACTTGATCTGGGGCATCTTCCGCCAGCAGAATATCGGCACGCACCTGCCCCCGAGCACCACCCCGAACATCCCTATGTACTGGAGAAAGGAGGCCAGAGGTGCAACTATTTCCCCAGTCAAACGGTCGGCCGATCGGAATCCTACATTACAAGAGAGAATGCGGAGGCCCTACTCCTTCCCGAGGAATAAAACCCGAGGGATCTTCAAATGGGCTTGCTATTATGGCAAAGTCACCCTCCCAAGGTCCAAGAGGCCGCAAGATGCTCGTAGAAGTGGTGACCCTTTGTTCTGCCCTTATCACCAAATACTGGGCCACCCCATCGAGGACTGCTACGTCTTCAAGGATATTGCTCAGAATCTGATTGAGACGGATGAGCTCAGAATGGGGGACTATATAGTGGCCCCGCCACGCCCCCACGTGACAGACAGTCACGACAGAGGCATCCACATGGTGTCGGTTCAGCACCAGATTTTTGAAGATGCAGCTGAGAACCAACCCCCGGTGGGGCAATCAATTACTCTAGCCCCTGCCGAAGCCGTCTATGACAAATACCAAGAAGACTTCGGAGAGCTTCTTTGCTTCTCCGCGCAGGAGGATCCCTTGAAGTCGCAGCCCACAAGCCCAGAACGGGGGAATAACAGCAAAGCCTCATTGCCCGACAGGGTGGAGCCAGGCAACACTTACGGAGTCCTTGAGGCGGAAGATGGCGAAGGTTAGGATTTCGTCGACTTATTGCCGGCATCACCGGAAATTGAAGATGGCGGTCAGGCCACAGTAGATGAACTTATCGAAATTAACATGGGCACGGAAGGTGACCCCAGGCCGACCTTTCTAAGTGCCCTTCTTCCTCTACAGGAGAGGGAACAGTATATCAAGTTGCTGCAAGAGTTCTGGGACTGTTTTGCCTGGAACTATAAGGAGATGCCCGGCCTGAGCCCCGGCGTAACTTAACATATTCTGGCCATTGACCCCAAGGTGGAACCAGTGAAGCAGTCTCCCCGGCGCATGAGTCCGGAGCTGATAAACCAAATTTGCAAAGAAGTCGACAAGCTCATGGAGGTTGATTTTGTAGCTGAAAACCAATATACCACCTGGTTGGCCAACATTGTGCCGGTGAAGAAGAAGAACGGACAGATCAGGATTTGTGTGGACTTCCGTGACCTGAATAGAGCCTGCCCAAAAGATGACTTCCCGGTGCCCATCACTGAAGTCATGATTGATGCAATCACTGGCCACGAGGCCTTGTCCTTAATGGACGGATCATCCGGCTATAACCAAATCTGAATAGCCGAGCATGACCGAATTCACACGGCCTTCCGGTCGCCCAAAGGAATATTCCATTACAAAAGAATGCCCTTCGGCCTTAAGAACGCCGGCGCTACCTACCAGCGGGCGATGACCAAAATATTCGACGAGCTGCTATACAACAAAGTCGATTGCTACATTGATGACTTGGTCGTCATGACATAGAAAAAGGAAGATCACCTGAAGGACCTTAGAGTCGTCTTCGATAGACTCCGACAGTATGAGCTGAAAATGAACCTGATGAAGTGCGCCTTTGGCGTCTTCAGCGGGAAGTTCCTCGGCTTCATTATCCGATATAGAGGGATCGAGATCGACCCCTTTAAAATAAAAGCCATTCAGGAGTTGCCTCCTCTGAAGGACCTGGGAGAGCTAAGATCCCTGCAAGGCCGGCTAGCCTACATCCGAAGATTTATTTCCAATTTGTCAGGGCGCTGTCAGCCACTCCAAAAATTGATGGTGAAGAATGCACCTTTTGACTGGAACCAGGAATGCCAGAAGGCCTTCGATCAGCTGAAGGACTACTTAAGGACCCCGCCTGTGCTGGGGGCACCTGTCAAGGGGAGGCCGCTTATTCTATACATAGCCGCCACCGAATGTTCACTGGGGGCAATGCTCGCCCTGAACAATGACGAGGGAAAAGAGCAGGCTCTCTATTATCTTTGTCGAAGGCTAGTGGGGGCAGAAGCAAAATACACCCCGATTGAGAAGGTTTGTCTCACCTTGGTCTTCGCAGTCAAGAAGCTGAGGCATTACATGCTCTCCCATGAAGTGAGCCTGATCTCCAAGGTCGACCCAGTTAAACACATTCTCTCCCAGCTGTAGACACGCCAAAATTGATACTATGTTGATCAAATCTCATGTCACCATGTTAACGCCCCAAAGTGAACTTCAATATTTCTATCATATAAAGTTTTTCTATTTTTGTGTGGGTTTTTATGATTTTTCTTGCATTTGTGTAATTAACGACTTGAAGAGGGGCGTGTTTTAAATAGCGACCTGAGCTAGGGTGTGTTTCAAAGAAAGGACGACTGGGGCAAGAGGCATCAGTTTCTGATATTTGACGTATCCTACCCTAATTGAAATAAAAAATTAACGTCCCTCCTTGGGTCGTGTTTTGAATTAACGTCTCTCCTACGGGCGTCTCTTTATAATTTTTAAATAAGGAAGGTTTTTCTTACTAAAATTAAATCCAAGAATTGACGTCTTTTTACCAGTCGTGATTTGAATTAACGCCTTTGCCCGGGTCATCAATTACGAATTAACGCCTTGATGTGAGTCGTCTCTTTTCCTTCCGTGTCCTGCTTGAACTGCCCTTTCTTGGGGAGTCCCTGCTCTGCTTGATCATCTTGCTCGATTAGGGAACTAGAGACCTTGCCGTAGAAGGGTCTTGCCAGTTCTTATCCCATTAGATTTGTGTTTTCTACCCTATAAATAGCCTCCTGGGTCGAGTTCGCGCGAGGTTAGCAGAGCTGTTAGAAGAAAAAAAAAGAGAGCTGTTAGCTGTGAGTTGTTAGCTGTTAGCCGTGAGGAAGAAAGAGAGTAGCAGCTAAGAGAGATTAACCCACAGAGGGCGCACAGGAGAGAAATTTTCTTCTGTAACATCCTTGTTACTTCGGTGCTCTGCTTCTTCCTGTTGTGTCAGCCGCAAGTTCAACTTGGTTTTTTCTCCCTTTACTGTTGTCAGGAACAGCAGGGAATTCTTTGCATCAACTTACTATCTCATCACCTTCTTTGTTCATCATACATCGTTCCCCTTTTAAGTTTGCATTAGCTTTGCATCACACCTCCTCTCCCTAATTCTCCTAGGGGTTTTAAAATAACCAAAAGGTGCACACTGCATGCTTTTACTCCATCATCTTATTTATTTCTGAATTGATACTACACACACTTGGCTAATCCCTCCTCTTTTGATTGTTTGTTCTTTTTTTAAGGGTAATCAAGAGGAAAACCCCCTTCATCGGCCGGCCGGTAGAAGGAGGAGGAAGGAATCTACACTCATCCCGCATCCTATTTTCACCAGGTATTCGCGATCAATCTCCCTTCTTTTGAGGTAACCCCTCTGGCGATCACACTCCAATAGCAATCTCTTGCTCCCCTTTATTCCCTTTATTTCACTATTTATCTCTTACTTATTTTTTTTTGATGTGAAAAACACGATTCACAAATTGGCGATCACGGAGGGACTTCCACTATTTTTCTTTTGATTACCCTCTCCTGTTGGCACCCACGTGTGCCCTTTCCCATTGGCACCCACGTGTGCCCTTTCCCTTAGGTACCCACGGTACCCCTCCACTGTGCCTCACGGGCACCCTCCATTGTGCACACTGCACACCCACACCCCTCGGATTAGCCAGTTTGTGTTCTCTGTGTTTTCTTAATTAATGCCTCACATCAAGGAGTTTTTCATGAATTAACGCCTTTACTCAAGGCATCTTTCTTGCATTTAACGCCTTCTGCAAAGGCGCCTCTTTATATAGCGTCTCCTGCTTTCTCACTCCCTGAGAATTGACGCCCCCCGCTGTGGGCGTCCTTTGTCTATCCGGCGCCTTTCTCCCAGGCGTCTTTTACACAATCCGCGCCTCACACCAAGGCGTTTCTTGAGCACTGTCCGACAGGACTTCACAGATTAGCGACAGCCACGCTGTCATGTTTCCTTATTTTAGCGACTTCTGCCAAGTCGCTTTTTACTTGTGTGTTAACAGAAAGTTGCTTGATCTGTTTGTTCATGCTGGATTGATTCACATATTCATTATCTGATTATACTTGCTTGCTCTGCTTATATTATTTTGCATTTTGTGACATTTGGTTGAGAGACCTCCTCTCTCTACACTAGGATTCCACACACCCTTCTTGGAATTGGAACAACCCTCCATTGAGCATTCCGTCTCTTTGGATAGGAAATTCCTTTTTCAAGACCTCCGTAAGTCCCCGCACCCGTGGATTCCCTCACGGACGCCGGGCTGGTTGTACCTTGAAGTACCCGGAGTTTAGATAGCCCACCGTTGGTGAGGAGAGAGAAAGAACTTAGTTAACCCAGATATCACAACCAAAACTCACAACTAAGTTCTACACTACAAAGAGAGAGGATTGTGCATCAATTTAATTCACTCTAATCTCAAACTTGAATCTAAAAGCTTGCGTTCATTACAACTTGTTTGCATAACTTGATTGGATTGAGTGATTACTGCAATTATAATTCCTCCAAAATAAGCTTCTTTCTCTGCTTAAACATGCAACTCCGTTCAGGTAAGATCATCAACATGGCAAGCTACGGGTACTCTTATGATGATGTGGAAGAGAATATTTTTGATCAATCTTATGAGACACCCCTCCAAGATTCCATCTATCACGAGGGAAACTACCCTCCATCTCAGGTTCATTATTCTCAAATTCATGTGGTTGACACCACAACTCACGAGGTTGAACCCTCTTCTCAAGCTTTACCATCCAATCAGAACACATCGGGGAACACCTCCCCTTCTTTCAATGTCAATGATTTAATTCATGCATTATCTCAATTGGACGATTCCCAGCGGCAAGCAGTTTAGGCCGCTTTGAAAGGGAAATATGTTCCCTCTTCATCTTCCAATCCCCCTCCGGCCGCGGGTGACCATCACATTGTTAATGACCAGGCGGTCTTGCACAAACCCCCCTCTTGTCCACCAACGCCCGGTGCGGCCATGCCGGCCTAACAGGTAAGCTATTCTGCGGCTAGGCCTCCATTCCTTCAACCTCCCCAAATCCTAAGGACGCCTATGCCTAATTCTTTCATTCAAAATCCGGCCCCAGTCGAGTCAGATACTAATGCTCTACTCCTTCAGAAATTGGCTAGCATGGAAGAACAACTCAACAAGGCTGTAGATTGTGATAAATCCACACATGAAGAGTGGATTAAATATGAGAAAACACAAGGGGGAGAGATGATATAATAATGAAGAAAAGAAGCACGTGGTGCTACTAAGGAGGGTGATCGCCAGAGGGGTTACCTCAAGAAGAAACAAAGAAGATCGCGAATACCTGGTGGAAAATAGAACGCGGGCTGGATTGTGAATTCCTCCTCCTCCTTCAATCGACCGGCCGATGAAGGGGGTTTTCCTTTATTGATTACCCTTGCAAAAAAGACAAAACAAACAAACAAAAGAGGTGGATCAGCCAAGCGAATGTAGTATCAATCCCAAGTAGATGATATGATGATGAATAGAGAATAAAACATGCGCACCTTTTTTTTTGTTTTAAAAGCCCTAAAGAGTTAGGGAAAGGAAAAGGATGATGAAGCTAATGTAAATGAAGAAAAGAAAAAAAACAATAGACGTGATGATGCGGTGAAAACAAAGCAACTAGATAAGCAAAAGCCCTGCTGTCCCTGACGACAGTAAAGGGGGAACCGAAGTTGATGCTGTTGGCTGGGAGAACAGGAAGCAGAGAGCCAAAAATTGCACAGGAAGAAGATGGATAGCCTCCGTAAATTCAGCATCTACGTATGAAACTCTGACCTCGGTATCCTCTGATCTCGTCTGATCTCGTAACCTCTATCAAGATCGACCAGAGCTCCCTTATATAGGATTTCAACCGAAGATAAACTCAATTTGGGAAGATAAGAACGGGCAATCATCAAAGAAGGCAGGACTCTAGTTCCAATTCGAGCAAGGAGACCATTGGAGGCAAGGAACTACTCAGGAAAGGCATACTCAAACACGACACCGAAGGATAAAACACGACCTTCAGAAGGGCGTCAAATCAACAATTGACGACCTACATCAAGACGTTACTCAAAACACAACCATGATCAAGGGCGTCACTTCTCGGATTTAATTTTTGTAATAAAACTTACTTTATTTGAAAATCATGAGAAAATGCCTGAGATGAAGGCGTTACTTGAAAACACGCCCTGAGGAAGGACGTTAATCAATAATTTGAATTTATTTTGAAACCGGATAATACCAGGAATTGACGCCCTAACATTTGGTCGTCCTTTCTTTTGAACACGCCCTAGATAAGGTCGCTATTTAAAACACACCCCTCTTCAGGTCGCGAATCACAAAAATGCAAAGATCAAACCAAAAACACACAAAAATAGAAAAACTTCATATTATGAATGTATTGAAGTTCACTTTGGGGTGTCAACATAGTGACATGAGATTTGATCAACATAGCGTCAATTTTGGCGTGTCTACAGCTGCCCCGCCTTGGCGTCTGCTTTGCAAGGGAGTGAGACGAAATGGAGTGAAAGTGCAACAAACGGAATGAAGTGGAGCGAACTGATAAGTAGATGCCAAGGTGTGATGTGACACGCCTCAGACACTAAGCATTGGAAATCTTTCCAAGATTCAAAGTGAAACAACTCCGAGTGATTCCAAGGAAGCATCGATTTGCTGGATAAAGGAGACTAAACTAAGTAAATAAAATGTGCGCATGGCACGATAAGGAGACACCATTGGAGAGCGGTTACCAGCTAACGTGGACGTGCTACAACCAAGGCGTATTTGTGTGAAAAATAAAGGGAATTGAGATGGAGACCCAGCAAAGGGACATTTTCAAGTAATCAGCCTAAGCGGCTTCAGAGAGAATAAAGTACTCAATTTGGAATGGAATATCTCATGTCAACTCAATCAAGAGCGAGTGACCTTCATTACTGCCATAATATGAAGATTTTCAGCATGAAGCTCAAAGTCCTACATGATGCATGCTGGGCTAAAAGAAAAGATAAGACAAACTAAAAATATAGAAAATAATTAAGGATAATATTGTTAAGCCATCTAGATTTGGTCAAGAATTCAGATCTCTGAGCTGACACTAAGCCGAAGCCCGTTTGTCCGTGCATCAACTCAGAAAGTGGAACCATCGTCCCAGACCTTCAACGACTCAACGGCCTATCCGTGTGATCAAGACTTTCCTGGAACTATCACTGTTTTTGATGAAGGGGAACTCAAATTCCAGGTTCATCAGAACCACAAGGTCCTTGATATGCTATAATAGTGTAGAATATCATACAGTAATAATGATCACAACAAGATGTTACTTCCACAGTGATCCGGGCATCTCGAAACCTGCAATCCTCTACACTTGAAAGTTCATTAGCCTTCCTATAATATCAATAATCTTCAATTCAAAGTATGACATGATCATAAGTGCTTAATAAAATAAAATTCCAACGAAAATAATAGCACTTAAATTCATCAGAGCATGTAGGGAAGCAAATTCATAAGCTCACAAATTCATGCCTGCACTGATCGACGTCAAAACATGAAACGCGCCTTGTTATGAGGGTGTCAAAAAGAAAAACACGCCCTTCACTAAGGCGTGAAATGCACCAAGGGTTCAAGAATAAGACGACCCTGGAAAGGGCGCTACACAAAACACGACCTCGGTCTGGTCGCCAATTCAACAATTGACGCCCTAACAGAAGGCGTTAATTAAGCACAAACTTCCGTTTTTGATTCGAAAGCTAAACCCAGTCCTAATAGCCATAAACTTTCTAACTCCGAATAGCCTTAAGACTCCCCGGACTCCTATAAAGGGAAGGCAATTCCTCAAATCAATCAAATCCTCCTAGCTCTGTTTCTTCTGCTGCTTCTTCTGTTCTTCTGCAGACACCGCAACCGTCCGAACTTCTTCCTGCAAACCGAAGATGGAGAGGGCGATTAAGAGGTCCAAAGCTTCCACTCCCAGGCTAACCGAGATTAACGGGCACATAAGCAGTAGAATCTCCATGAACCAGGTAAAGATTGAGTCTTCTGTTCTTTTCCACTTTTGTCTTAAATGTTCTTCTCTTCTGCATGCTCATTTATCCTTCTTTCTCTACATTGTTCTTCCTTTCTTCCTTCCACAGGACTACCCGAATGTCCCAGGAGCAAGGAGATTTACAAAAATTAAGTGGCTGCCTCTCATACTCTCCAAATTTTCTTCAGATATGAGGGTGTACTAAACAAGATGGCACCTTCTGGGTCTAGTTACCCATGCCAAACATTACGATCAAATTCATCTTGACTGGGCAGCTATAGGGGCTCTTGTAGAGATATGGCATCCTTCTACTCATACCTTTCTCTTCTCTACCTTTGAAGCCACGATCCTATTAGAAGAATTGGAGATGATCTTAGGCTTAAAGAGAATGAAGCAAGGGGATGAGGAAAAGATGGCCATCATGCCAAAACCAATTTCCTCTCATGAGCTATTAACAAGCTTGATATCTAGCCCCAACCTAGTGAATCAAATCAAAGCCACCAAAGGAATCAATCTTCTAAAGCTCACCTCATGGGTGTACAAGAGAGCAGATCAAGCCAAAGAAGATGAAGAGATAGAGCGGGTAGCAAAGGCCTTCGTGGTGTGCTTGGCAGGAGCAATCTTATTCCCATCCACGGAGGACTTTCTAGAAGAGGCCCAATTAAGCGCTATAGTGAGCTTATGGGAAGGAGATAGAGTGGGACCGGCGATTCTAGCCTATCTCTATAGCGGGCTAACCTCGGCGGCGATGGGAAGGCCCATCTACGGATGCATGCTAGCACTCTCTAGTTGGGTAGACCTTCACTTCAAATTCGATCCATGTGATGAAACCCAACAATCCTCAAGAATCTTCTCAAAAAGCCCACTCTCTTATATGACCGGTTCACTTGGGATAAGCAATAGAGTGAAGAACTGAATTCCTCAAATCAAGAAGAGAGTGGAATGGAGAGAGCACCTCAAAGTAATGCCAAAGAATCTCTTCACTTGCGCCCCGGGAATACTCAAGACTCAAGAGCTCCGTGCAAGATTTTCTCCCGGGATGGACCTTCGGCTCATAGGCGCTTCGGATTTCGTTCTGTACAACTCACATCGGTGCCTTCCTCAACTTGGGCTTCCACGGCAAGTATTCGAGGATCCATCACACCTTCCTCCTATCAAGACACGGGACCTTGGCAGCAATGAAGATGGAGAAGAATGCACAACAATCCAAGCTCTGTGGAAAATCAACAAGGCTCATCAACCTGTGGAAAGCTTGGAAGAAGACAGAGATGAATGGAAATCTTATGTTATAGCTCTGAGAAAATTGAGACCCAAAATGGCTCATTAAGCAATGCAATCTTTCTTTCATATAATCAATGATATTTCCTTTGACTGAGCCAATAACACAATGATTCTGATCAAATCTTCCAACGTTCTGTGATTCTGTTGCAAACAACGCCTCAAGCAATGCCGTGAATTCACAAAAGGACGCCTCAGCCAATGTCGCTTCCAATGATTGATCGCTCATAACTGACGCCTTCACCAATGGGCGTTAACCGAAAAACGTCCTAGGACAAGGCGTTGATTCGATTCACATTCCAAAAAGTATTCATTGAAATTCCAAAAGTAACGCCTTTTTCATATAAATAACGCCTCAATCGTAGACGTTAATATAGAAAAGTAATAATTTCTTCAATCACATCAATCAATCCCCATTCAATGCGCCTGACGACGGTTATCATTCCCCATGCAAACAAAAGTAACGCCTCAAGAAATGTCGTCAATTATCAATAAGCGTCCTGGTTTCAATCGCTAATTCCATAAGACACGGCCTTACTCAAGTCGTTAATTCCTTTTGACCGTTCGACTTAAACTTTCCCTCCTTCTTTCTTCTTCCTCCGTCCACTTTCCCTCTTTCATTTTTTTCTGCAAGCCTAACCGAAACCCTCCCCCATCTCTCATTCTCTCTCTCTATCTCTCTCTCCCTTCTACACACCCTAGCCCTAGCCATGGCCGGTGGACTTAAACGGCAGAGGGTGGCCGCCCCGGAGGTGGTGGACTTAGGTGAAGATGCCGTGGAGGAAGCCCCTCCCGCGGCGACGGAGGAACCTCCGGCGGTGGCGGCCGACGAGGCTCCAATGGCGATGGCCGGCGACGAGACCGAAGGAGGCCAAGAGGCTCACGAGGAAGACGAAGAAGGAGATGGAGAAGAGGGAGAAAACGAAGAGGGAGGAGAAGAAGGTGAGCGTGGTGAAGAAGAAGGTGAGGAAGAAGAGGACGGAGGTGGTGACGAACCACCGCGCACGGCGGCGGCCCCTCCCCGTGCCGGCCAACTCCGGCGACCCAGGCAGCCACGGCCTCGATCGCAAGAACCTAAACACAAGAAGGTAGGCCCCCAACCCAATCTCCAATTTTTTATTTTTATTTTTATCTTTTTTATTTTTCCTGTAATTTCCATAGCCCTCGGGGTATAAACCCTGCAACCCAGAAAGAAGACGCCCTCAGGGGCGTCACGTTTTAGAAATGAAACGCCCAACCCAAGGGCGTTAATTAAATTATTTCCCTGAAAAAATAATTAACCCCATGAGAACACGCCCTGCCTCATGTCGCCCATTTAAATTCATCATTTTTCATATCATGCTGTTAATTACCGTTAATTCCCATGCTTTAATTATTTTCCATGAATTATTCGCATGCTGTTATCTTTATTTTATTTTTCTGAAAAACTTGAAAACAACGCCCCCCACCAGGGCGTTAATCCAACAACAGACGACCAAACCAGCGGTCGTCCATTCATTAATTCCTGATTAAATTAACGGACCCATTTTGGAAAACGCCCCACCCAAGGGCGTGACTTGAAATATTCTTTAAGAATTTCAGCAATTAACCATAGAACCACGCCCAACACAGAGGCGTTTCTTAGATAACAGCGACCTAGGATAGGTCACAAATTCAAAGCACACTTAGAACCACGCCCTCCTCAGGGGCGCTAATTCAACAAACCACGACCTGAGGATGGTCGTTAATTAAAATCAAACACTAATATAACCCAAGGCAATCAAAATGAGATTCAGCATAAATAATCAAAATAATTAAGTGAAAATTCTTTTCTTTACATGCAGGGATTGATGAGGACGCGCATCTCCTGGGTCATGGTCCGGGCAGCATACTACGGCCTCCCCGAGTTTCAGAGAGCGAGGGTAGATGCTATGGGGTTTGGGGCTTTCCTTAGCATAGAGCCAGTCAGACCCGACCTACCACTTATCCAGGTTCTACGGGAGAGATGGGACAGGACTAGCCGGACATTCTTGATGCCATGGGGGCATATGGTTCCTACCCTAGAGGATGTAGCCAGGATCACGGGACTGAGGGTAGACGGTGAGGCTGTGAGCGGGATTACCTACCCTGACTACACTGAGTTTGCCCAGAGGTTGCTAGGGCTAGAGATGGTCTACGAGACGCCTAGCAAGTGTAGGACTATCTTCCGCACCGACCTGACTACAGTGATGGGTTTAGGGAATGCTAGGCATAGGTCCGGGGAGACCCTAGAGCAGTTCTCTCAGAGGTTGATAGACGGGGCTAGGGCGGTCTACTGCCAGGACCCAACTGACAGGGAGAGAGCGGACCGAGACCTGAGGAGGTTCCTACTGCTGCTACTAGGGAGGCTATTGCTCGGGACGAAGGGCGACGTCATCAACTGTCGATTCCTGGGGTTACTAGAGAACCTGGAGGCAGTTGGCAGCTACACCTGGGGAGCAGCACTGCTGGCGCATATGATGGCCGACCTGTCCACGGGGACAGGACGAGAGACGACCGTCAGTGGCTTCTCACCTTTTCTTCAGGTATGCTTTTTTCTTCTTTTTTCTTTTCTTTTATTTGTCTATGCGTGTGAATGCCTTACTAATATGATGCATGGATGCAGGTTTGGAGCCATCTATACATGCCGATGGGGCGCGTTGACCCACGACCTAGAAATGAGGGAGCTTTTCCCTTAGCGCGGCGCTGGCTGTCGGTGGTGTTTGGAGCCCCACTGGGCTACGAGTTGTGGGTGCTGCGGAGAGAGTTCCGAGACTTCCCTCCCTCGCTGGTATGTATGAATGTTATGCATCTTTCTTTTGCATTTATTTTGAATTTGTTATGATGATGATGAAATGATGACATGTATGTTTATGAATGCAGGTGCAGTGGAGACCCTATGAGGGGATTACAGACGAGGGCCAGCCGTGGGTCGTAGCGGGCCGACCTCGTTTTGGGCATGAGCTTTGGGTTCACTGCTTGAGCGAGATCGAGCCGTTACAGCTTAGGTTGGTGATGAGGACCATGGGCCTACACCAGGAGTGGGTAGAGGTAGATGAGCCGCGGGGGATCGGGAAGAAGACGCGCGGTCGTACAGAGGCGACCGACTGGAGGGTGCGGTTCGAGGAGCAGTACGCCGACTGGCAGCGAGGCGGGACCAGAGTCACCTCCCGGGCGACTGACAGCTCCGAGTACCTCCGGCGCTACTGGGAGGTAAACGCCGGCCGACCCCAGATGAGGGTCCTAGGGGTATGTATGAATGCAATTATTTCTAAATTAAATGCAAATGCTTATGTTTCTATCATGTGACTAACATGTAATGAATGCAGGATGCGCGGGACATAGCGGCGATGGATGCACAGGCCCACCTACACAGCCTGGAGGACCAGCTGGCCGCCACACGGGCCGACCTGGAGACCCTGGTGAGTGTTTAAATTGTTTCTATATGCAAATGTATTTTTTTGTTGAATTATTGATGATTAACCACTGACGATCTCAATGAATGCAGCGTGCCCAGCAGGGAGTAGTGAGGAGAGACCCCGGGGAGGCCTCCAGCTCTAGAGGGCCCAGTGCAAAGGTGACTGCACTGGCAGAGCAGTTAGCTGGAGCGACCGCACGAGCTGAGGCAGCAGAGCGCGATCTCGCTTCACGGGTAAATTCCAAAACATAAATCCATTCAAATATTGATTATATAATTATGCACTGATGAAAATTCATGTTACAGACTGAGGAGCTTCGAGCCGCTCTTACCTGCGTTGATGAGGGCTTCCGTGCGATGAGCACACAGGTGAGTGGTTTAATCATGTATTGCTTGAATTGCTAGATTACTGAATCATTGCATTAATTGTGGAATTGATAATTTGCTTACCTGTTTGCAGGCGACTCAGCTTCAGGCGGTACGTACCGAGTTGGCGATCCGTGATCAGTGGATCTCAGAGCTAGAGAGGTCCCTGAGGCGTCGAGAGGAGCTGCCTCAGGACGTGGCCGAGCTGCGGGTGGCCCTTGAGCTGGAGAGATGGGAGCGTGCCCGGGAGCGCGAGGAGCGTGCTCGTGAGCGGGAGGAGTACCAGACGAGCGTGCCCGGCACCTTGAGCTTCAGCAGGCGGAGCGTGCCTGGTACCAGGAGCAGGTAGTAGCACGCGAGCGAGAGCTGGCAGACTCGAGGACCCAGTTGATCCTTTCTCAGGAGCGGCTACGAGTGTCTGAGGAGCGTCTCCAGTGAGGGCGCGAGTGAGCACGGGCTGCGGGGTACTCCTTCACCAGCTCCACCTTTATGGCGACTCTTCCCTCCGAGAGAGGAGCGAGGCAGGGGTCAGGTTCGGGTTCCAGCTTCTTCACGGGGGCCCATGCCTCCTCCACCAGCGCCAGCTCGGGACGGCGAGGAGGAGGTTGAGAGTAGGAGAGAGGAGGGTGGAGGCGAGAGCTGAGAGACTTACTTATACTCCTCCACCCCCACACCTGTACTCAGACATTCATGATGTATATATATATATGAGATTGACATGCTTTTGTTACCTGAGCACTTTGTGTGGTTGTGGCCTTGTGTTTGTGTACTTTCCTCTTTCCACGTTCTTCGTCTTTACTTTGCTTTGCCCTGTTTCTGCGACTGTAATCCACACTTTGAACAAACAGGTTAATTCATCTGTTCGACTTGGCCCCTTGCTCAATAAGCAAGGGGTGCCTTTACTTTTGACCTTAATAGCGGGTCAAGGGGCCAAGCCTTTAAATAGAATAGCTGATAGCGGGGAGATGCATCATGCAAGCACGCATATGCAAACCATAAATAAAAGATGCCCATACAAGCATTCATCGTGAAGAAATGCATTTTTTTCTTTTTTCCACTCATTTATATTTTTTTTTTGTTATTTTTCTTGAAAAGCGCGCCTTAGAGTAGGTCGTGGTTCGAATAAAGACGCCCTAGAAGACGGCATGAATTTGAAAAGGTAATCTGATTTTTGAAAAAGCAACGACCCGCTTAGGGACGTTATTCGGAAAGAGACGACCTAATCGAGGACGTTTATTCTATAAAAAGCGCCTTAGCCAAAGGCGTTAATTGAATTATTCTGCAAAAAAGGTTGACAAGGCTATCAAGACCCCGGGTCCTACACGGTCACCATCTAAAATTCATTAACCTTTCTTGAGTAATTAAAAAGGGGGTCGACGTGATCATAGTTGACTTGTATTCGAGATTTCGCACAGTGCAATTTCTTAAGTCCGTCTTGACCATCCTGCCAGTTCGTGACTTACCACATAGAAAGGATGGAAGAAAATATAAGGGAAGCCCATAAGGGATTCTGAGATGCTCGAGGTAATGTTACCTCCCCTACCCTATGCCTGTTGGGGTTCGGTCTTTGGTGTAGGGAAATTTGTTGCCTTTTTGCCTCTTTTATATTGCACGCATACGCCCAAGGTTTTCCTTGCGGGGACTTTGCCCTCTTGACATGCTTTTCTTTTCTCAACTTAACTTTCACTTTGGAATTGATTTGCATTGATGAAAATAAACCTAATTGTACTTGGGCTTTCGTGGCATTTGCTCCCTTTTGGGCCCTGACTTCCACCTACTAGGGCGGCGGATAGGCTTGGCGTGTCTACCCCGAGGTCTCCCTTCCTCCCTTATGGGCCGAAGAAGAAAAGAACGGGTATTGTCTTTCACTTTTAGTCAGGTTTTTGACTTCCCATCGGATTTTGTACTGCTTGAGTTCAAGAATAAAGCGTGTAGTGTGTGTGGGAGTCAACCCCCTTTTAAGTTAGCAAGACTGGTGAATGAATCTTGAATTTTGACCTTTCGGACCTTGATCCTTCGTGTGCCATGGCACCAATTTTGAGAGCTTTTGTTTTGATCTCTTTTCGATTTTGAAGAATTTCTATTTTTTATTTGCTTTTTGGAATTTCTATTTTTTTTGTTTTTGGAAATATTCCACTTTGTTTTGGATTTTTGAATCAATTTTCATTTTTTTGTGGTTTTTTTTATTTTGGATTTTGAAAATTATTCTATATATATATTTATATTTTTTTTTCGATTTTTGAATCAAGGGTAGTATTTCTTAAGATACAAACCATTCCAAGGGTGAGTTAACTCTTCTCCTTCAGCATTAATCAGTTTATAAGCATTGCCAGGAAAAACGTCTTTTATAACAAACGGTCCCTCCCAATTGGGTTGGAGTTTTGAACGAGGGCCACCCGGCTTTACAAAAATCCTCTTAATTACCATCTCACCGATTTTAAATTTTCTCTCAATTACTTTCTTTTGATAAAAACGTGAGAGCCTGTTTTGATAAACGCGCTGGTGCGGACACCCGAGCGCATGCGAGACACGAGTCGGCGAGCCACCGGTACCGCACGAGGAGCACGACTCGAGCCACCTCAGCATCCCTAGGGCTCGGAGACAGTCTGGAGGTTCCCCACTGAGTCATAGCATTTATCATATTTTTGGGGGTTTTTATTTGTGTGTAATGTATTTTATTTTCTTTCATCAGTGTGTAATTTAGATAGTTCGAGGGGCTTATTTGCAAAGTGGGACCCCCGGGCCCCACGGGACCCCCAGGGCCCCTCCCATTGATCCACCTCAGCCCATGGGCCCCATGTGGGGTCAGTCAACATGTCAAATGGAGGCATCTAGAAGTTTGAATGGTAAAAGGCACATGGGAGACAAGTGGACTTCAAAGTCCAAGGTGGCTACCAAACTTGTCCCCCCTTGCCACCAAAGTCAATAGGGCGCCCCCTTCCTTGTATTTTTTTATTTTAATTTGTGTGGATGGTCACATGCTATCCCAGCCCTCCATCTCACACCCCTAGATCCAACGGTTGAGGGTTGATTAGACATATGACCTATATATGCTTGTATTTTCCCATTTTCTTGAATTAATGCCATTTGAACTTGGAAAATTACTTGAGCAAAGGCCTAGGCCGCCCCTCTCTCCCCCTTGGAGCTGTGAAGGCTTCCCTCTGGAGGTGTGACTCCTCCCCTTATCATTCCGGTCGCCGCCGCCGCCGCCACGAGCCGCCACCGCACCGCCACAGCCATCAACGAAGTTCTGCCTGCGCAGTACCACAGCAACTTCCACGAAATTTGTGTCTCAGCCACGAGCTCAGATCGATCTGGGAATTTTACTGGAGGTTCCAGAGGTGTCAAGGATATCCCATAAATTTTGGGACTTGTAAATTCATTAAAGTTCTGATCCGACCAGATCCAGCAGATCTCTCTGGGTCTAGATTGAAGCATTTGAAGAGAGCTTTCCAACGATAACTTATGCATCCCGATCCGACGTCGGGATTGATCGCAGCGGCCGTTTTCGCCGGAGCGCGCGCCGGAAAACAGAAATCAAAATCCGTGGGCAGCTAGCTCAACAATTGGGAATCGGGGCCGATCGACCCCCGATCGGTGTTCCCGGCCGACAGCCATCCGTGGAGGTTCGCCACCAGGGGTCCCCATCACAGTGGGTCCCACCCCCGCAGATCCGGAGGACAGCGCCGTCCGTGGGCCCCGCGGGCCCGTAGAAGCCGCCGTTCGGAAAGCACAAAAACGTGAAGTTCGGCACCGCCGGGCGACATCAAGATGCTGCCCGTCAACCCGAGTTGCGTGATTCCCGGACCCCACATGTGACCTTTTACCTCCCTGCGTGGAGTGGGTCGACTTAGTGTATTGTTGTAATCATTGTTAACCGGGAGTCCGTAATTCGGCCGGGGTTGTCTTCGCCACGCCGGGTGCGTGGAGGTAATGGTCCGAACCTCTTGGCGTTCATTTGCTTAGCTAGTATATGGTCTGTTGCCGCTGCCGAGAGTGTAGGTACTAGCCCATGTGTCCATGTCACCGCTATGAGAGTGAGTGTGACCCATCCCGTGACTCAATCCGAGTCCGGAAGTTGAGTCGGACTACCCTTGACCTTCGCCGATTCCTTAACCGCGCACGGTCTGCGCTTTCCCTCGCTTGGGATGACGAGTGAGCTTCCACTTCTGTTAGCGACGTTTTGCCACTAGGAGCTCGTAGTGTCGGGCTTAGTGTCTCCCAGGTGTGTGCTGCTGGTCGCGTCTTCATCTAGAGTCCGAGGGTGGCACCTAATAGTGTCGTCTCCCGTGTCCGTCCCGCATCAGTTTGGTATCAGAGCGAGTTGAGTCTAGGGTAGTCATTGCATATGTCTTACATGCATCATGGTATAAGTCGAGTTTAGGATCATCATTTCAAAACAACAAAAAAAGAGTGTTTCAAATCGCATTTCACCCAATAGCCCGGTATATTAAAAGGCGTTGCCCGAACATTAGGTTATGCCTATCGGGAAGGTAGCGTACTTGCGCGAGTGATCTTCGGGTCGCTTATCTCCGCCACGTATCGGATATTGGTTAAGTCTAAGTGCATCATCTAGTGTGTGTTTGCATTAGTCGGTTTGTCTTGTCCCTTTGTGTCGGCATGTCCATCGTATAGTCTCCAATTTCCCATGGATTCCTCATCACCCGGGCAATATGGCCGTTTGTCCACCCATGGGCTTGGCAACCATCCCCTCCACTTCCATAGGCCCGAAGCCTCGGACTTTTATGGCTCCAATGACCCAGGCGACTACCTCAAGTGGGAAGCCGCCATGGACACATACTTTGATTGTTATACTATGTCCGATGTCATGCAAGTTAGTTTTGCCCGAGAGAGGCTTGTCCACAAAGCCGCCTGGAAATGGGAGAGCATTGAGCGCATGAGAGAGGTTAGGAGACAAAGGCCCATCGAGTCGTGGCATGAGATGAAGGACGAACTTAGGAAGGTCTACCTACTCGGCCCGGTCACCTCCAACCGACCCCACCCAATCACATCCACCCAAGTGGGCCATAATCGGAGGCAACGCGCCGCGCATGTAGAAGAGCCTAGGTCCACGACTAGGCCGACTTCATATAGGGGAGTCCATCACATCGCTCCTACTCCAAACCCCATCATTTCCGAACTCTTCCAAATCATTTTGGATAAGGTGGATAGGAAGTGTGATTATATTGAGTCCCTGCTTCCCCCTTGCCTACCTCCTAGCCGAGATAGAACCAAGCATGACCCTATGGAGGTAGCAACCGGTAGTCCCAATCCAGTGTCATCTAGAGTGCCATCCCGAGGTCCTCTCCCCCCACCCACGAGAGCCCCTTTGCCTACACCCCCTGTCCGTCAGGAGGATATGGGTAGGGACCCACTTATCAAGGAGCGTAGAGGATCATGACAACAGTGTTATCGCTGCCAGGGGTTTGGCCACTTTGCCGGACAGTGTCCCACTCGGACATCTCTAGCCCTAGGGGATAAAGGGGTTGGAGAAACCTCACCTTCTGATCTTATTTCGGAGCCCTCTCATTTGGAGCCGCCTCAGCCCGAGCCACCCGTGTTTCTAACGGGTATACTTGTCATAGCCGAGCCGCTTCTTAGCTGGCTCAAGAAGGGCTTGGTCCCACTTCCCTTCCCATATATGGACCCTATCCTACCTCTGGTGCCAATCAACTCATTCCATACCACCTTCCGGTCTAGTCACCATGTGGATACATTAGATGATCTTCTTAAAGGATTAGACCGGCAGTTGACATTTACGCACTTGTTGGCCCCACGCTTCGACCGACCTACAGGTCGTAGCTTCACACATCCATCCCTAGGGTCCATCACCTCCGTGTACACTGTGGGTCATGTTACCACGGAGGTTCTTCTACTCCTCCCTTTGAAGCCGAGCCCGACTTCATTCCCATTTGCCCAAGGGAGGAATCTTACTTTCTACCTATGACTGTCGTCCCACCTCTCACAATGAAGGAAGGTGATCATTTACACCTCCAAGATTTCCAAATGTGGGACATCGATTTGTGGAATCCTAGTCCGAGGGGTCATACCTTCTTTGATCCCTTCGACCCATTCTTTTGTGGACCCCGTGACCCACCATATTTACTCCACCCCTTTGAGAGAGTCCACCATCATACCCCCACCGTCTCATCTCCCTTCATGGATGAAGGAGATCAACAACACCTTCTAGACTTTCACACCTGGGATCTTGAGATGAGGGAATCCATATCAAGGGGTCACACATTCTTTGATCCCTTCGATCCCTTTCTTCATGGGCACCTTGGCCCACAATCTCCATTCCACTTCTTTAGGGGAGGTCACCATTATACCCCTCCCCCATGGACCGGGCCATCGGCACCCACCGAGTCCGTTCATGGGCGAGAGACACCCGACCCTCCTGTCCCACCCAAACCTCCCAAATCCGAAGGACCGTCTTATGGTTGTACCGACATTCGGCCACACTTAGGGTATGCATGGCACACATTCGGATGTCCCGGACCACCTTACATATGATTGGGTCGGACTAACTGTAGGGTTGTTTAGGGTTGTGTGTGCATCCGTGTGTTTTTATTTTGCTAAGCATTTTAGGAGTGCATAGTGAGTCTGCCGAGTCGTTTGCTAGGCATGTTAGGAGTTTGCATGACGACATCCGTCGTCACATTGAGGCCAGCAATGCACGGTACAAGGAGTTAGCCGATGCCCACTGACACCACCGAGAGTTCCACGAGGGCGAATACGTCATGATCAGGGTAAGACCTGAACGGTTTCCCTCTGGAACCGTTAAGAAGTTGCAAGCTCACGGAGCCGGTCCCTTTAGAGTGTTGAAACGCGTTGGATCCAATGTGTAAGTTGTGGATGTACCCGAGGAATATGGTATAAGCTCTACCTTCAATGTATCGGATCTTGTTGCATATAGGGACCCAGCGGTGATCCCTAGTGAGCCTTTTGAGCCATCTCCTCCCCTTGAGAGTGATCCCACACCTGAGTGTCCACTTCCACCTCCAGCCCCTTTTTCACGGCAGCATGAGCATATAGATCATATACTGGACGAGCAAGTGACAGTTACCAGGAGTGGATCTTACCCGCGCTACCTAGTGCGATGGAGTGGACGGCCCGCTACTGAGGACATATAGATCACACATGGAGAGTTGCAGCGGATTGATCCAGATCTTCTGGAGCGATACCGAAGCGATGCAGACCCTTACTCGACAGGGTCGAGTTTCTCCCACCCGGGGAGAATTGGTGCGGACACCCGAGCGCATGCGAGACACGAGCCGGCGAGCCACCGGTACCCCACGAGGAGCACGACTCGAGCCACCTCATCATCCCTATGGCTCGGAGACAGTCTGGAGGTTCCCCACTGAGTCATAGCATTTATCATATTTTTGGGTATTTTTATTTGTGTGTAATGTATTTTATTTTCTTTCATCAGTGTGTAATTTAGATAGTTCGAGGGGCTTATTTGCAAAGTGGGACCCCCGGGCCCCACGGGACCCCCAGGGCCCCTCCCATTGATCCACCTCAGCCCATGGGCCCCATGTGGGGTCAGTCAACATGTCAAATAGAGGCATCTAGAAGTTTGAATGGTAAAAGGCACATGGGAGACAAGTGGACTTCAAAGTCCAAGGTGGCTACCAAACTTGTCCCCCCTTACCACCAAAGTCAATAGGGCGCCCCCTTCCTTGTATTTTTTTATTTTAATTTGTGTGGATGGTCACATGCTATCCCAACCCTCCATCTCACACCCCTAGATCCAACGGTTGAGGGTTGATTAGACATATGACCTATATATGCTTGTATTTTCCCATTTTCTTGAATTAATGCCATTTGAACTTGGAAAATTACTTGAGCAAAGGCCTAGGCCGCCCCTCTCTCCCCCTTGGAGCTGTGAAGGCTTCCCTCTGGAGGTGTGACTCCTCCCCTTATCATTCCGGTCACCGCCGCCGCCACGAGCCGCCACCGCACCGCCACCGCCATCAATGAAGTTCTGCCTGCGCAGTACCACAACAACTTCCACGAAATTTATGTCTCAGCCACGAGCTCAGATCGATCTGGGAATTTTACTGGAGGTTCCAGAGGTGTCAAGGATATCCCATAAATTTTGGGACTTGTAAATTCATTAAAGTTCTGATCCGACTAGATCCAGCAGATCTCTCTGGGTCTAGATTGAAGAATTTGAAGAGAGCTTTCTAACGATAGCTTATGCGTCCCGATCCGACGTCGGGATTGATCGCAGCGGCCGTTTTCGCCGGAGCGCGCGCCAAAAAACAGAAATCAAAATCCGTGGACAGCTAGCTCAATAATTAGGAATCGAGGCCGATCGACCCCCGATCGGTGTTCCCGGCCGACAGCCATCCGTGGAGGCGTGCCACCAGGGGTCCCCATCACAGTGGGTCCCACCCCCGCAGATCCGGAGGACAGCGCCGTCCGTGGGCCCCGCAGGCCCGTAGAAGCCGCCGTTCGGAAAGCACGAAAATGCCGAGTTCGGCACCGCCGGGCGACATCAAGATGCTGCCCGTCAACCCGAGTTGCGTGATTCCCGGACCCCACATGTGACCTTTTACCTCCCTGCGTGGAGTGGGTCGACTTAGTGTATTGTTGTAATCATTGTTAACCGGGAGTCCGTAATTCGGCCGGGGTTGTCTTCTCCACGCCGGGTGCGTGGAGGTAATGGTCCGAACCACTTGGCGTTCATTTGCTTAGCTAGTATATGGTCTGTTGCCGCTGTCGAGAGTGTAGGTACTAGCCCGTGTGTCCATGTCACCGTTGTGAGAGTGAGTGTGACCCGTCCTGTGACTCAATCCGAGTCCGGAAGTTGAGTCGGACTACCCTTGACCTTCGCCGGTTCCTTAACCGGGCACGGTCTGCGCTTTCCCTCGCTTGGGATGACGAGTGAGCTTCCACTTCTGTTAGCGACGTTTTGCCACTAGGAGCTCGTAGTGTCGGGCTTAGTGTCTCCCAGGTGTGTGCTGCTGGTCGCGTCTTCATCTAGAGTCCGAGGGTGGCACCTAATAGTGTCGTCTCCCGTGTCCGTCCCGCATCACGCGCGCATGCTCAGCGGCAACCAGACGCTTCTCATCTAGGAGTTCTAATTGGGCAAGTTGTGAATCACGACGTTCATCCATAGAAAATTCCTTATCCAATTGTACTCGTAGAGAGGGAATGAGAATATCATAAGAGACTACTGCCTCCATTCCATAAGTAAGGGCAAAAGGGGTTTGCCCAGTGGGGGTTCGAATGGAAGTGCGATAGGCCCAGAGAGCTTCAACTAACTTATCTGGCCAGTCTGAAAATTTATTAGCCTCACACGTCTTTTTGACAATTTTTATCAAAGTTTTGTTAGTTGCCTCTGCTTGGCCATTGCCCTGCGGATAATAGGGAGAAGAATGATGCAATGCAATGTTATACCTGTTGCAGAGATCCTTGATTTCTTGAGAGATAAATTGAGGTCCATTGTCGGTGATGATGGTGCTCGGGATGCCGAACCTTGCGATGATGTTCTTCATTATAAACTTGCAGACGGTTGACGCTTTAATCTCCACGTAAGCTTCCGCTTCTGCCCACTTGGTGAAGTACTCCGTTGCCGTGAGGATGAACGATTTTTGCTTGGTCAGGAGATTCGAATCACCAAGAGGTCCAATGATATCAAAAGCCCACATGGAGAAAGGCCATGGGGAGGACGTAGGATGGAGTGAAGAAGCAGGAGAATGAATCTTGTCGGCGTGCAGTTGGCACTTAACACACCTTCGAACATAGATGGAACAATCCTCTTCTAGAGTTGGCCAATAGAAACCTAGCCTAAGGATCTTCTTAGCTAGCTTCTGGCTATTCACATGACCACCACACACTCCTGAATGCGCCTCTTCCACAACCTTCCAAGATTCATCATCATCGAGGCATCTTAACAAAACACCGGTGAGCCCTCTCCTGTAGAGTACTCCTCCAACCAAAACATAACGCTGAGCCACTCTTCTAATTGCTTTCTTTTCTTCTGCAGTGGCTTCCTCGGGATAGGACTGATCATTGCAATATCTGGCAATCTCATAATACCAAGGCTTCTCTTCGTCAGCCAATTCTTCTTCCCAGTCTAAAAGCATGACCTCTTTACCTTTAAGAGATTCCTTCTGCTTGTCCTTCTCAAGCACCTTATCCCTAATATCGAGGAATGCATGATCCTTAATAGCTGGCGTGTCACGCTGATGAATTAGAGGAACATGAAAATCACGCTCAGGAGGGAAGACTAAAGCAGAGGCCAAAGAAGCAAGAGCGTCAGCTAGGATGTTCTGGCTACGAGGAACATGGACGAAGATCAATTTGGTGAAGAGTTTGGCATAAGCTGAAGCAAGTTCCTGGTAGGGTTTGAGCTTAGGATTGATAGTGCGGCACTTGACCAGCACCTGGCGCAGAATGAGCAGACTATCACCCACAATCCTCAAATGGGTGACACCATATCGATGGGCGGTTTGAAGACCAGCCAAAAGAGCCTCATACTCAGCTATATTGTTGGTGGCGGGAAAAGTGAGCCGAGCAGCAAATGGGATGGTGACCCCTTCTGGTGTTAAAAGAACCATGCCGATCCCTCTTCCTTGAGAATTTAGAGCTCCATCAAAATGTAACGTCCACATAGGATCACGAGGTTGATTAATGGACATCAGTTCTTCATCTGGAAACTCCGAATTGACAGGATCTGTAGACACGCCATTCTTGACGTCTCCTGAGAAAGTCTCATATTACTATATGACGCCCCGCGACGGCTTACGCATTTCGAATCACTTGAGTACTTCCTTTTCTTGGGTCTTCTTCTGCCTTTTTCGGCATCCAGAATCGTCTCGTCACGGCATTCGAATGGCATCAACACCAGTCAGACGCATCAAGAGGTTCCGGAACCAAGAAGGTGTCTGCCGGACGGCCGCCGTTTGAGGACCCTGGTGGGTCTTAATGGGGGCGTCCAGGCCCCTAGACGCCCCCATCTTTTTAATTTATTTTATTATTTTCTCAGGGCCCAAAACCAAATAAAAAATATATATATTAATGGAGGCGTCCAGGCCCCTGGACGCCTCCATAAAAAATAAAAATAAAAAATGTGTGTAAAATGCCAGTGGCATAAAAAACAAAAAAATAAATAAATATATAAATATATTAATGGAGGCGTCCAGGCCCCTAGACGCCTCCATAAAAAACAAACATAAAAAAATTAAAATGCCAGCCTTGACATAAAAGATAAAAGAAAAATAAAAAATAATATATTTTTGGAGGCGTCCAGGCCCCTGGACGCCTCCATCAACTCTCTCACGGGCGCCGCTCACCGAACGTCGGTTTGTCGTGTGAGAAAAAGCCAAATTATAGAGACGTCCAGCCACCTGGACGCGCCCATTTCTGAATCACGAGGAGCCGCTCACAAAATCACGCGTTGTGCCAAACCGCGTGCGGCCGTCGTCGATTTTCGGTGGACCTGTTTGAGGCGTCCGGGTCCCTGGACGCCCCCACAAAAGTATTCCAAAAAAATAAATAAAAATACAATAAAATATTATTTCGGCCTTGATGGAGGTGTCCAGGGTCCTGGACGCCTCCACCCTCCGGAGCTCTATAAATAGAGGCCCACCCCCTCAGTTCTGGGAGAGCTTCAAGGTGATCCAATAGGCTGCCGGAGCCCAGAGACTACGGAGTCATTTTCTAACCCGTGGGTTCTTTTGTAGGTGGAGGTTCTGCCGGCTTCTCGGGTGCTCACGCTCGCGAGAGGAAGGTCATCTTCGTCCACCGCGCTTCCACGTCGTCCCCACGCTGCCGGAGCTCCGCCGGATTTCACCATCGGCACATCCAATAAGCCAATTCTTTCCTTTTCTTCGTAGTTCTTTTGCATTCATCATCTTGCATCCCCTATCCCCCTTTATAAGGGCGCCTTTTCTTATACACTTCTTACATCCATCATCTCATTTTCCTCCTACTCGAGTCCGAGAGGGGTTTAAAAGATAACACCAACCAGGTGTGTGTCTTGCCATCATTTCATTATTTTTATCGCAAAGATTTGAATACTACACCTCCATCTTTCTAATCCACTTGTCATTTATTTGTCGTTGTTTTACAAGGGTAGCCGAGGAAAGCCCTCTCCGTCGGCCCGCCGGAGGGAGAGGAAGAAGTAACCCGCCATCTCCCGCTCTTGAGGTAGGCGCGATCACTTTCTTATTTTGGGGTCTTTCGGCCCCTGGCGATCACATCTTGTTTTCGAGGCCGCGGCGAGTCACTTCCCCAATGGCCGTTTAAATTTCCGTTCTTATACTCTCTTTATATTCTGTTATATTCTGCTCATATTCTCGAGGCCGCGGCGAGTCACTTCCCCAATGGCCGTTTAAATTCACGTTCTTATAGGTTATATTCTTATCTGTTTATGTTCTCGAGGCCGCGGCGAGTCACTTCCCCAATGGCCGTTTAAATTTCCGCTCTTTGTATTCTCTTTATATTCTGTCATCTTATTATCTGCTCATATTCTCGAGGCCGCGGCGAGTCACTTCCCCAATGGCTGTTTCAATTCTTGTTATTTAATTTCTGCACCATCCCGTCTCCCCGAGGCCGCGGCGAGTCACTTCCCGCTATGGCCGTTTAACCCCCATATCTTGCTATATCACACTTGTCCCGCTCGCCCCGCCGGAGCAATCTCCCGTGGTGGCCTCTTCTCTCTCTTCTCTTATTTCTGTGTTGCAGCAAACACCAAAAGAAAGAGCAGCCCGCGCGCTCCGCGTCCTCTACGCTCTTCCCCGAACCGCGTGGCGTCGCTCACAGATTGGCGATCACGATGGGACGACTACTGCTTCCTTTCGGCTACCCTTGCAAGTTCGGCACCATCCGTGCCTCTCCACCTTCGTGCCCGCGCGTGCCCCCGTTGTGCTAACGGCAGCACCGTCAGTTTTGATTGGTTCTTTGTTTATTATATGTCTATTATTTCTGTTGTTTTCCCACTCCATATCTCTGTCAGCATTTCATTGCATGCATCCATCCCTCTTTTCTATCCTTTTTTTATTTTTTTGAGGATCACCCTTTCCCGGTGAAGGAAGGACTCTCCGTTTGGGAATTCCTCTCAACGGACTAGAATCTCCTACACTGGGACCTCCGTAAGTCCCCGACATCGAAGAATCTCCTCTTCGTTCACTGGGCTGGTTGTACCATTGAAGTTCCCCGGAGTTAGTCATTTCATTCGTGGTGAGACGAGAGACCCTAGCTGACACGGCGGTGAAATAAAAACAAACTAGGGTCCCCATTTTGTGTGAACTTCGGATCTCGCTAAAAAATACAAAAAAATCATCAAAATCAAAACACAAAAAAAGGGCGTAAAGGCATCCACTTGTTTGATAATCTCTGCTACCTACTTGCTAGTGTATGTTTTTACGTTCTGGGAAAACTGTGAGCATGTCTCACGAGTCTTTTGAGGAGAACCACCCTAGCCGTGATTTGTCAGCCGACCCGCGAGTCTATGCTATGGACTCGGGTCCTTCTCATGACCCCTCGCATGAGGTGCAGGTTATTGCCGGGGACACGTCCCCACCCCAGGATATCTCTTCTATACTGGGCGTCCTCGCCAACACGGAGCTTACCTCTGAACAGCTCCGGGCCTTCCAGGCCATTCTAAAGGGGAAATATGTTTCCCCCACGCCCCAGGAATCAACTCCGGCCATCGCACCTCTCCAAGAGTCCGTGCAGGCCATTCCATCTCCCTCATTGGTGCAAGCCATCCAGTCTCCCTCGCTTCAAGGACAAGCGAGCCAACAACCACCCTCATTCCAGTTCCCATCACAATCTCAAACTCCCGTTGTTCCCCACACACCGCTTCAGCCAGGGCCAACTATTGGCGGTCCGACAGCTCCCTCTCATTCCGGGTTCCCCCCTCAAGTCTCCGGGAGACAGTTTCTCCCCCAGTGGCAAGTGCCACCTTCACCTCCAGAGGAGCTCGCCCAATCGCTCCTCAATAGGTTCAATCGCATGGACGAGCAGTTTCAAAATCTAAGAAGAATGGTGGACGTGAAAGCCACCCCGGAGGTTGCTTTGCCAATCCTTCCCGTCATTCATCTTCCTCCCTCTGAAATGCCCACGTACCGCAGATACAATGGTACCGGCAACCCCTTCATTCACCTCAAGGATTTCATGTATGAATCCTCCTATTGGCAAAACGATCAGAGGTCCCTGGCATACCTCTTTCGGAGATCATTGGATGGTCCTGCGCTTGAGTGGTTCTATTCTCTGGAGCCCCGCGAGGCCGAGAATTTTGAAATAGTCCAGAGAAGGTTCTTGTAGAAATATAGGGATAGGGTCGGTCCCTCACTCTCCATTACCGACCTAGTGGCCGAAAAGATGAAACCCGACGAGGATTTTGTCCGATATGCTGATAGATGGAGGTCTCTAGCGGAAAGAATAAGGGATACCCTCTCCGAGCCCGAACAAGTGAAGATGATTGTGTCTAATGCAACCCCACAGTTCAGACACGTCCTGGCCATGAATAAACTTACTACAATGGAGGAACTCTATGAAAAGGCCCGGTACATCCAAACCCAGCTAAAAGACTCCCCCATCATGAACATGTTTGAGTCGCCGAAGCCCAAAGTGGTCAGAAAGATAGGCGCTGGTGTCCCGGGCGGAGCCACAGAAGGGGTCGTGACAAATGAGCAAGTCAGTGCGGTTAACAATGCCAACTATGCAGTCAACCCAAGGCCTCCACAAATGCCCCGACTTCCCCTTCAACCGGGTCCTTTCCCTCTTCGTTCTCCACCCCAAAATAATCCACCCCAGGATAATATGCCTCCATTACGCTAACCCCAGCAACAACAACCACAACCTCAGCAACAACAACCACCGCTTCAGTACAACCAAGTTCCACCCCCGGGGAACTATGGTCCCCAACAGCAACAAAGGAGGCCGCTCGGTCCCAAGAGAGCCTACTATCCACCATTGCCGGAAACCTTAGCAGACATTTTTAATGCCCTCATGGCATCAAACCAACTCGCCCTACCCAGAGAAAGGCCCGCGTGGCCCCCCAATGTTGATACCTCCAAATACTGCGTCTACCACAGGCAGCCGGGACACACAGTAGATTACTGCTTCCATTTCAAGGATTACATCCATGATATGAATGATGAACATCAAATAGATTGGGATGAGATGAGACGATACGTCGCGGCTCTCAAGGCTAGGAGACCTCCTCATAGGCCACAGCAGCGGTTACAACAGCAACAGCAACCACAACAACAACAGCAGGCTCAGCAGGCCCCACAATAACAGCCCGACATGGGCATAATCCAGAATCCATTACCGGAGCACCAACAGCCCAATCATCAGGTTAACCCCATCTCCTCCTTCCCGAAAGTCGGGAGAGAGCAGGTGTGGCACCAGGAAAGTACCTCCATTCTTTCTACCTCCAACCCTATCGTCATGCAACCCCCTCACCTTGCCCGGGTAGCACCTCTCTCTCATCAACCCGCGTCAGTATCACCATCACCATTTCCACTACCATTACGCCCTCTCATCCGCACCCCGACCTCCTATCAACCGACACTCTCCACTACGCCTTCACACCCTCTCATCTTCCCTCACTCCCCCACTTTACCATCCACCTCTACCACATTTACCCCTACGCCTTCTAAACCCCTTATCATCCGTCAACCATACATAACCCCGTCTTTCCCCACCACATCACCACTAATGCCTTCAAAACCACTCATCACCCACCATCCACCTCAAAACCATTACCCGTTTCAAACCTTACCCACTCCTACTTCGTCTCCATCGCCACCTTCTAGACCCCTTATCCTTCATAATCCGCGCAATATCCCCTCTACCTCCACCATGTCGCCACCTAACAAACCCCTCATCAGAATCCCTGCTCCCGTCATCACCCCTGCTTCATCAACCATTCCTTCACTACTACCCCTCAAACCCCTGTTAAGACCCACTGCTACCCCCACAGAGGTACAAAAGCCGCAAGCAATGGTGCTCCGGAGTGGAAGGATTTTCCACAGGGTTTTCCCCCACAACAGTCAGAATCCCGAGCAATCTCAACCAGAGAAGGATGATGCAGAACAACCAGAAAGAGCTATCCCTGGAACACAGTATGATCTATTGAAACACTTGGACAAGACACCTGCCCGGATCTCCATCCTGGAGCTACTTCAAAGATCCCCATCCCACCAGGCGGCCTTGATGGAATATCTTCAAAAGGCCATGGTTAATGAAGACCTCCCCGTGGAGAAGATTTCGACCGTCCTGACCCCAACAGACACACAACCAGCCATCATGTTTCACAACTACGAGCTCGCTCCCAAGGAAGCTCGGAAATATGCATTGTGTATTTCAATAAAAATTAACGGGGTATCCATAAACCCGTGTCTTGTGGACACGGGTGCATCCATAAATGTGATCTCCATGAGCACTCTTCAGTTGTGTGGGGTCAACGAGGAACAAATAAGACCTTCCTCGATCACGGTCACGGCTTATGACAATAGCAAAAGGCCGCCGCAGGGGATGATTATTCTGAAGGCAGAACTAGGCCCCATGTCAATTCCCACGGAATTCCATGTCCTCGACATGGACCCCACATTCAAGGCTGTACTGGGTCGCCCTTACATCGAAGCCATGGACGCTGTGCCTTCCACCAACCATCAGTGCCTGAAGTTTCCTTACAATGGGAGAATTATTAAAGTGGTCAGTACACATGTCCTTCACACAGTGGATGCTATCAACACCTCTCTGCCTTCTGTTTGGCCGTCTCATCGGCCCATATTGTCATTGCTGGACGTACGTGATCCATCTCATGTTCCACTAGCACCAAAGGAGCCGGTCAGGGCAACCACAACATCATGTCTCCCTTTTCACTCCAAAGGTTGGGAGATTATGAGGAACATCGGCTATCAACAAGGAAAAGATCTGGGCGCACAGTTACAGGGTATGCTCAAACCGCCAAAGGAAATTAGGCCGAACCGCAGGTTTGGCCTAGGCTTCAAAGGACCGTTCAAGGCAGATTGGAAGCCCCTCACGTGGACTCTATCAAACCACTTCAACAGAGGGCCCGTTGTTCAGATGGGAGATCACCCACGAGAAGCATATGGGGGATCACATGCTGTATATTTGGCTGAAAAATGTCCGAGGATCACCAAAAGAGGCAAGATCAAAGATCCGGGATGCGAGTGGGACAAATGGTTCGACATACGGGACATTTCTGTTGCACTGGAAAGGATGTTCTCGTCTCCGCAGCTTGAAGGACCGCCATTGATCTCCGAAATACCAGAGAATATTACCACTCTTGCCAAGGTTCCAAACTATCCTCATCCTCGCCAGAAGGACCCTGTCATCGACGGATCTTCATCCGTCCTCAACATTGCCGTCGACGGCTCATTAGCCGCCATCTTCTCCATCCACTCGTCTAAGCCTTTGCTGATATCTTCTTCCTGGGCCAGACAATTGTCTGATGATCTTCCCAGGTCCCCTTCTTTGCTTACATACCTACGCGGGCTTTTCAACCCGCGCCAGGTCTTCAACCATGATCTGCTCTATGAGCCTCACAATCCTCTAGCCATAACCACTTTCCTCTCTCCTCCAATCTCTTTTCACTGCTTTGTCATTAAAAATGAAAACGAAAAAAAAAACGTCAATTTTCAAACTCCCCAACAACACATCTTCGTTGAGGAAACCTCCTACATCTCCCACGGGTGCGTACCGCCTTGCGGACCACCCGTCCAAGGTCCGATGAGCGACCTTTTCTACCCCTCCTCTGAGGGATCTTTTCCTGTACATTCTACACCATCCTCTTCGTCTTCCTCTTCTTCTGTAAATATTGTCAGTCAATCTAGGAATGATAGGCCAATGGTAGTACCTAGAAAGAAATCCAAGGGTAGGCAGATCCCTCGTCGATTCCTTCTGGATTTGGCCGCTAGGTGTCAGGCCCTTCTTGCCATCCCCCAGTTGTTAGAAAATCCCATCCAGCTATCGGAAATAGAATGTGAGGGCGACTGTGCATTTGATGAAGGGTATGGAGTCTACGAAATCACGGATGAAGAATGCCCCACTGAAGATGAGGGTGAAGAATATGAGGATGCGGCGGGCGCATACGCTAGTGGAATAAGGAGATTCGACGAGCCGTCAACCGCCGTAGAAGAATCCACCAAAGAAGTCAACTTGGGAACTGAGGAAGACCCTAGGATCATCCTCATAAGTGACAACCTACCACCCTCTGAAGAAGAGGCATTAATTGAGGTTCTCAAGGAATATAAGGACACGTTTGCATGGAGCTACGAGGATATGCTGGGTCTGGATTCAACCTTGGTCGAACACCGTTTAACCCTAAAACCAGGGTCCATCTCGGTAAAACAAAGGTTAAGGCGTTTCCACCCTCAGATGGCTTTGAAAATGAAGGAAGAGGTCGATAAGCTCCATAAAGCCAGGTTTATTAGAGTCGTTCTTTATCCTCAATGGGTGGCGAACATTGTCCCGGTCATGAAAAAAGATGGGAAAGTCAGGATTCGCATCGACTTCCGGGACCTTAACCGCGCGTGTCCAAAGGATGATTTTCCCTTACCTCACATTGATGTGCTGATTGATAACACGGCAGGCTACGAAACCCTCTCTTTCATGGATGGATTTTCAGGATACAATCAAATTCGTTTGGCAGAAGAGGATCAGGAAAAGACGTCATTCACTACCCCTTGGGGAACATATTGTTACGTGGTCATGCCGTTCGGATTAAAGAATGCTGGAGCTACTTACCAAAGAGCGATGATGGCCATATTTCATGACATGATGCACATATATCTGGAAGTGTATGTGGATGACTTATTGGTGAAATCAAGGACCAGGATGGAACATCCAGAAGTTTTGGCTAAGGTCTTGCAAAGGTCAAGAGAGTTCCAATTGAAAATGAACCCGAATAAGTGTGTGTTTGGTGTGTCGTCAGGTAAATTGCTGGGGTTCATCGTGAGTAAAAGAGGGATCGAGATAGATCCCGACAAAGCCAAGGCTATCAGGGATATGCCGCCTCCCAAGAATTTGAGGGAAGTCTGAGGTTTAATCGGGAGGTTACAGTTTATTCGTCGGTTTGTGTCCCAACATTCACAAAGGTGTAGACCTCTCTACGAGTTGACCAAGCCAGGAGTAGAATTCCACTGGAATTCTAAATGTCAGAAAGCTTTTGAAGGGTTGAAGGAATATCTGGCTAGCCCACCCGTTCTCATTCCACCCAAACCGGAAAAACCTCTGATCCTTTACGTCTCAGTCTTGGATGACTCCGTGGGAGCCGTCCTCGCACAAGCTGATGAAGAAGGCAAGGAACAGGCAACCTATTACTTATCCAAACTTCTCAATCCCTGTGAGCAGAAGTACACCGGCATGGAGAAAACATGTGCTGCCCTCGTTTGGGTAGTGCAGAAATTGAAGCACTACTTCTTGGCTCACGAGGTCCACTTGATTGCTTGAATGAATCCTATCAAATTCCTTCTGGAGAAATCCGTCCTTACGGATAGGCTAGCACGCTGGCAAAGTTTTCTCTCTTAGTTCGACATCACCTAAATCCAGCAAAAGGTGATTAAAGGCTATGCCATAGCCGAACATCTCGCTCACCATCCACTTCCCATGTTCGATCCCGTCCAATCAGAGTTTCCAGATGAGGAACTGATGTCCGTCAACCAATCAGATGAGCCAATGTGGACGCTATATTTTGATGGAGCTCTGAATTCTCAAGGGAGAGGAATCGGCGTCGCCCTCCTGTCGCCTGAAGGCCTCACATTCCCATTGGCATACCAGCTCAAATTTCCAGTCATCAACAATATAGCCGAATATGAAGCTCTTCTAGCTGGCCTAGAACTCGCTCATTCTTTTCGTATCACTGAGTTGCGAGTCGTAGGTGATAGTCAACTCATCCTTCGCCAGGTGCTCACTAAATATCGCACTCGCGATCCCAAACTCAAGCCATACCAAGAACTCACTACTGCCTTTCCCAAACTGTTCACAAAACTGATCTTTGTTCATATCCCTCGTCATCAGAATATTCTCGCCGATGCCCTCGCCTCGTTGGCATCATCCTTAAGGTTCCCTCTAGGAAGATGGTTTAAGTCCATTTCCATCTACAAACTTCACGCCCCTGCAATCGATGACGCTTCCTACGTAAATATAAAAGACAGGATAGCAAGAAAGATCCTGCAGGAAGATATCCTTGAGAAGAAGGAGATCATGTTGGCAGAGGCCGAAGAAGAACTGGCTGATGAAGAGAAACCATGGTTCTATGAAATTGTCAAATACTGCCAAGATCAGTCTTATCCTGAAGAGGCCACCACAGAGGACAAGAAAGCCATAAGAAGGGTGGCTCAGAAATATACTTTGGTTGGAGGTCTACTCTATAGAAGGAGCCTTACTGGTATTCTGTTAAGATGTCTTGGTGACGATGAGGTTTGGAAATGTGTAGAAGAGACGCACTCGGGTGTGTGCGGTGGCCACGTGAATAGTCAGATGCTCGCCAAAAAGATCATTTGGCAAGGTTTTTACTGGCCCACTATGGAAGAAGATTGTGCCGTCTATGTCCGTAGGTGTGTCAAGTGTCAACTTCACGCCGATAAAATCCATTCACCATCTTCCTCACTTCATTCAATATCCTCCCCGTGGCCTTTCTCCATGTGGGCATTCGACATCATTGGTCCCCTAGGTGATCCCAATTCCCTCACCAAGCAGAAATCTTTCATCCTTACTGCGACGGAATACTTCACCAAATGGGCGGAAGCTAAAGCTTACGTAGAAATCAAGGCGTCAACAGTCTGCAAGTTCATCATGAAGAACATCCTCGCCAGATTCGGCGTCCCAAGCACAATCGTCACCGACAATGGGCCACAATTCATTTCTCAGGACCTATAGGACCTCTGCAAAAGGTACGCAATTACATTGCATCATTCATCGCCTTATTACCCACAAGGTAACGGCCAAGCGGAGGCCACCAATAAAACATTGCTCAAAATCATCAAAAAAACCTGCGAGTCTAGTAAGTTTTCAGACTGGCCAGAAAAGCTTATCGAAGCTCTATGGGCCTATCGCACTTCAATCCGTACCCCCACCGGGCAGACTCCATTTGCCCTTACTTATGATGGAAGCGGTAGTCCCGTACGAGACTCTGATCCCTTCTCTCAGGGTACAATTGGACGAGGAATTTCCCCTCGACGATCGTTATAATTCACTCCTCGCCCAGTTGGAACTCTTGGATGAGAAACGGCTGGCCGCTGCCGAACACGCGCGTGTGTATCAAAATAGACTCGCTCGCTTTTACCAAAAGAAAGTCGTTGAGAGAAAATTCAAAGTCGGTGAGATGGTCGTAAAAAGAATTTTTGTCAAACCTGGAAGACCGCGTTCTAAGCTCCAACCCAATTGGGAAGGACCATTTGTAATTCAAGCCGTGTACCCTGGCAACGCCTACAAGCTAGTCAACGCTGAAGGGACCGAGTTATCCCACCCTTGGAATGGGCTTTATCTTAAGAAATACTACCCTTAGCATAAAACAAAAAATGATGAAAAGATAAAAACATCAAAAACAAAGAAATACCAAAAACCACTAAAAATATGGAAAATTCAAAATGCTGATGCCTGGCAGTCACCATGTAGTTTAGTTCTTGCATCTAACCTTCATGTTAGGATAGGGCCCATTAAGGCTTGGTAGGCACCGGGTCTTGGTTTGCCAGAACCGTGGAGATCCCTGTCCGGCCACGTCGGCCTATGCTCGCTCGAAGGAAGCTAACATGTGCTCACTTATGTATTTTATTCAAAAAAGTCGGTAGCATCACCTACGGTGGGGCCCCACCCAGAAGATCTTCGGAAGCTGTAATCTTTATTCTTTTCTCTTCGACCAAATGAGACAGTCGGCGCCCTTAAAACGCTGAGCATGAGAAACTGAAACTCAAACCCCAAAGGCAAGAGTAGGATCCATTTCCTCGAGCACCGATCAGAGCACGAGAAGAGGGCAGTGTCCCCGCAGGCATACGAAAAGGGAGCCCACAAACGTCAAACGACTGTATCTCCCTCGCAAAAAGAAATACAAAATCAAAATCAAGAGAAAAGCCTGGTCGTGACCGTGCCTGTAGCGATAAACGGAACCCCTCAAAGTAAAAGTCTGAATCCACAAAAAGGGGCCGTGGAATGTAAATGCTCAAGATTTGGTCCGAAGTTGTCCGAAAGGAAAGAGTTAATGGGCCCTTATTCGCTCGCCGGGTTAACGGCTTTGCCGGTGCTCTCAGGAGGTTTATCCCCTACGCTCTTCCTTCTTCCTCTAAAGATGAAGGTTCGATGGAGTTTCTGAAGGATGAAAACTGCCTAGGGTCTGCGACCTTATCTTAATATACACATTTGGTTGCCTACTTTGAAAAGCAAAAGCTATCGCTGCGAAGGAGTCTCTGTGTTTCTGGCTGGTCAAGACCCCTGTTTACCACCTTGATGTCTTCTTGTTTAACCTCGGGCTTAGGCCAATGCAAGCGCGTCACCTATGGGTCGACGGCGTCTGATTCCGGGTCAGCGTCGCGCGGTTGGTCGTTAGGGTTCCAGGGTGTTCCATCATATACCATCTAGAGTTGTGAGGAAATAGACCCGGGTCGGGCAAATCTTTTACCTCAAACACCTTTTGGGTGAATCCCTGTGGTCGGAAGCGACTGGGAGCCTAAGCATGGCATGACGGTATTGTCATCAGGGTAAGTCTTAGCCGGCGGGATCATCATTCGAGGGGTCTAGAGGCCCAAATCAACTTAGATGTGCACTTAGGATACCTGGGAGGTTAGTAAGAAACCCATGTTCTCATGTAGGTTAGGTGCCATTTGGGTGCTTGCCCGGCGTTAGCAATAAAAAAAATTGAGATGATAAAACAACAAAAAAATGGAAAAGAGAAAATGTACATATTTGCAAACAAAAACAAAAAAAATCTTTTTTATGATAAAACAAAAAATGCCAAATATAAAAAAGAAAACAAATCAATTTTGCATGATTGCATTTGCGTGCAGCATCTCACTTTAATACCGCTTGCATTCGTGTGCTTGCCTGTCGCATTTATCATCACCACTTCTTTCCCTTGCCTTCGCTAAAATAAAGGCTTGGCCCCTTGACCAGTTATCAAGGACAGTCACAGTGAGCATTTGCTTATTGAGCAAGGGGCTAAGTCAGAACAGAAATTCTGATTTGTTTGTTTCAGTGATGTGTGCAGGGATTCAGGCAACAGAAGTAAAGGTGAAAACCAAACAAACCAAACCTTGTGTTTTATTCCAAAAACCAAAAAAAATTACATCAAGTTCCGCCCTCTCTCTCTGCATTACTCGTCCCACTACTCTCCGGGCAAAACACTCTCAAAGGTGCTACCCAACTACGAAAAGCGATACTCCTACCGCTCTGTACTCCTCTTCCTATTCCCACATCCCGGCGTTGATCTACGGAAGCACCAGAGAAGCTACCAACACGAAAGCCACGCTCTCGTGCTCTTCGGTAGCGCTCCTCACCATCTCTCAGCCACTGTTCAGCAAGACCAAGGCTGATTCGGAGTTCGAATAGTTGGGCCTCCATGGCCCTTCGTTCCTCCCTTTCAATCAATCTGTTGGCTCTTTCTCTCTCTGCGTCTCTTTCTTTCTCTGCACGTTCTCTCTCGCGGTCTTCCCTCTCTAACTAGAGAGTGATCCTCAGTTCCACAGCATCCCTAGAGGAGTCATCATCAGGATGACGCCGCAGTTCCCTCTCCAGTTCTGCTATCCTAGCCTCCTTTTACGCAGCTTGGCCAAGCGCTTCTTCCGTCTCCTTTTCCTGCCAAGTGTACCATCTCAGATACACGATAAGGCATAAACAAGGAGAACTCAACACTGAGACTCTTACCTGTATAGAGAGCATCCCTTCTGCCTCCGCAGCACGTTGCGTGGCGTGAGCAAGTTGCTCATGAAGCGAGTCAAGTTCTGAGGTGGGAATCCAGAAGCTGGAAGAGGCACCACCCACTCCCATCGCTGGAGAAGCCGCGCCAATCTGGGCATGCTACGACCGCGTGAATTAGCAGCCAACATCTGGAATCTGGGGTTTTAATTAGGAACGTACTGTACACCTACCAAGGCGCTCGTAGCTCCGCGGGCATCGCCCAACTGTTGTTCCATCTCTGCCAAGCGAGTTCGTAAATTCGCTATCATGGCATCCCGGACATCCTGCAGCCTTACAAGTCAGCATTTTCACCAGAAAACCAAGAAAAGGAGAAAGAAGAGAAGAGAAAAGGGGAAACCTATCTCCACAAGTCCCCGGGGTTGGAACCGTTCTGCGTACTTTGTCCTATATAGACGCAAGTAGTCCTCGCTATCCCGCGCCTGTGATTCTACAATCGTGCCACCCCGTTGCCAGTCCTCATACTGTTCGGGGAATCGCACGCGCCAATCAATGTAGGTCGCCGGTCCCCGCGTCTTTCTCCCGACACGAGGTGGCGCAGCTGAATCCACCCATTCTTGAGCCAGTCCTAAAGTCCTCATAACTAATCGTAGCCGAAGCGGCTCGATTTCATTCAGGCAGTGCATCCACAGTTCCCGTCCGAACCGGGCACGACTTGCTAGAACCCACGGCTGGTCAGCATCGACCATGTCTGAGTAGGGCCTCCAGTTTACCATGGCTGCAGGGAACTCCTGTAGCTCCCGCCTTAGCACCATCAGTTGGTAGGTTAGGGGTGCCGCACTCATGATGGGCTCCCACCGCCTGGCTAACGGCACCACCACGGGTCGCCAATGCCGAACTCTCCCCATAGGGAGGTAATAATAGCTCCATAGCTGCTCGGCACAGGTCATCAGTACTTTGTAAAAACACAAAAAAATACAAAACAAGCAAAACTAAAAAAATACCTGGATGAATGGTGTGAAACCACTCACAGTCATCTCACGATCCGTTTCTTGGAATAGGCCTGCAAACAAGTGTGCCAGCATGGCGGCTCTCCAAGCATAATACCATACTCTTTCAAGGTCTGACAGCAGCTCCAGGAAGCAACATTGGATACCGTCCCCTTTCGAGCTCAGTACCAATCTCCCCAAAAGGAAGAGGAGAAATCTCCTCAAATCTATGTTGCATCTTTCCCAGTCGCCGAAATCTGTACAGTACACGGCACGGCATCCTATTTCCATCCTTTCCATGAACTCTTCTGAGGATTCATCCTCCCGCCGACGAGTGTCGGTGAGTCCTAATGCATCCATGAGGGACGCCCTAGCTACCGATCTATTTTTCCGACCATCTAGGTCCAAACCCAGTAACTTCTGGGCACCTTCTCTATAGTCCGCGTAAGTGACTCCGGTCACTGCCTCGCCCTCTACCTTCAGGCTTGTGATCCGGACCACATCCTCCAAGCTGGGCACCATATGCCCCCAGGGCATCAGGAATGCCCGACTCACTGGGTCCCATCTCTCACACAAGGCTTGGATCAGGACCAGGTCGAGCTGGATCGGCTCGATCCGAAGGAAGGTACCAAATCCCATCACGTCTAGCCTCGCCTTCTGAAAATCTGGGAGGCCCCTGTACGCTGCTACTACCAACTCCCATAAGATTTGTGATTTCATCACAGCCTACACATACAAGGAATGAGGGTGAGGTTTGGTCAGAAGAAAGGAGGAAAGAATGGAAAAAAAGGCAAGAAAACTTGGCTTACGACTTGTGATTGGGCCCTTTCGCTGAAGTGCCCTTCAAGGTCTGAAAGCCTCCTGGAACTACTACCACTGGACCTGCTTCTCTTCGAGGAATGGGAAGATTCGCCCTCCATCCAACCCTCGGAATTTCAAACTCCTCCTCTCCCATGAGAACTTGTGCTCCTCGAGTTAGCTCTCGATATACCTGGGAAAATAAAAGGGACAAGAATTTATAGAAACGGAAGGAGTGCGGGCCAAGATTGCCTCCATCACCTGTTGATGATAGCCCTCGCAATGAGGCACCTGCCATGCGGTCCCGTGTGTCACTTCACCGCGCGCACAGGGTGATTGACTGGACGAAGAATATGATGACTAGCCCCCTATGTTGTCTAGGGATACCCTATCATGATTTGGAGGACGTCCGTAAAATTTGACACAACGTTCGGGAAAGGGGCTAGGGCCGTCATTATTGACTTCGACGGCAGATTCCCGTTGAAAATGGTCACAACAAGATGCGATTCTCCGCTCGGGGCGGAGTCTCGGCAGACCCATCACATGAGAACAGTGCAAAGGAGAAGAAGTGTAGGGAAGAAGGAACGCACAAAAGAACAAATAAACAGCAGAAAATCAAATCACTCCATTCATAATTCTACATAAGCTGTCACAAACACTACAATCATAGAGAGGTAGCGGGTCCACTAGCTCGCCAATCCTCACCATCACTCATCTCTCTGGGCACTCTCCTCCTCTCCCCCGAGGTGAGGGTCCCTCAGAAGCCTCCGGGATCCCCGTGCAGTAGCACCTGCCTCGCCTCTTGGCGCCTGTTCCGCAGCAGTGACTCGCTGCTCCTCCCCTAGCGTAGCGAAGAAGCCACTAGCGGCAAAGCGACTGGACTGGCGGAGTCGCTCCCCGAACTCTCGCGCTCTCTCGTAGCGCGTCTCCATCCCTCCTAGCCTCTGTACGACAGCCTGAAGGCCCAGCTGGAGCTCCCTCACTTGGGCCTCCAAGGCCCTCCTCTCGGTCTGATCCCGCTGTCGCTCAGACCTTCTCTCGGCTTTCTCTCTCTCTGTCTCTCTCCTCATCATCTGCAGAAGAACCCTTAACTCTAGGATGTCTGGAGAAGGTCTCTCCTCACCGCGATGCCGCAGCTCCGTTATAGTCACCACCCAGGCATCACGCTCCTCTTCCGCCCGGGTCGCCCGAGCCACCGCACCGGCAAGTTGCTCCCGGAGGGAGGCAATCTCGAGAAAAGGGGCCGAGGAACTGGAAGATCCGCCAGCCACTCCCACCGTCGCTGTCTGCTGGGCACGCTGGAACAAAATAAACAACGGCCGTCAGTGAAACCCCAAAATCTGAAGTTAAAAGTGCGGCACGTAACTTACCAGGAGCAACAGCTCATGTTGAGCGACGGCCAGCTACCGCCTAGTCTCTGACAGTTGGGCCCGCGAGCCGCCGATGCCACGCATGTCCCCAGCTTGGGGAAGCCCCGCGTAACTCTCTCTCTGCCGCCGCAGGAAGTCGGCACTGTCCTGCACCAGTACACCCCCTTGCTGTCCAGGGAGACGTACGCACCAGTACATCTCCTCCGCCGCAGCAGCCTCCTCGGCATCATCCCTCAGCCTCCTCGGACGACGAGCCCGTCGTTTCCGCTTCTGTGGACCCTGGCTCGATCCTCCTCGCTCCATTGGGACTAAGAATGGGTCGTCTAGGGTGACTGGGTCGTCAGAATGAACAGTAAATGAGCAAAAGGGGGGGGGGGTCAGCACTTATATATAGAAGTTACCTTCTTTGGGGCGTCCAGGCGCCTGGACGGCCCCACTTTTTTTTATCTTTTCAAAATTCAAAAATTTAGGGGCGTCCAGGCGCTTGGACGCCCCCAAATCAAAAAATTTAAAAAAATCAAAAATAAAAAAATAGGGGCGTCCAGGCCCCTGGACACCCCCAAATTAAAAATTTTAAAAAATCAAAAATAAAAAAATAGGGGCGTCCAGGCCCCTGGACGCCCCCAAATCAAAAAATTTAAAAAAATCAGAAATAAAAAAATAGGGGCGTCCAGACCCGTGGACGCCCCCATAATAAAAAAAATTTTCAAAAAAAAAAGTATATATATATAATAAAAGTAAAAACGATAAGAGTATCTATATAATCCAAACAAAAAAAATAATAAAACACAAAGAAAAAGAAAAACCACAAAAAAGATAATAATAATTAAGTGGACGGGGGGCCCAAAATATCAATGCCAGATTTTATTCCATCAGAAAGCAGAATGAGCTACATCAGGGGCTTAGGCGCCTTAGGCCTTAACTTCCCTAGTTCAGTTACATAAGCCCTCCACGGCTCGCATTCTTCCACCACGTGCGCTAAGGCCTTTCCCGCAACACTTGTCTTCCAGGGAGCTTTAATGGCCTTCGCTTCCTTCGCGTCCGCTTCAGTGCCCAACTCCCTTTTCTTCAAAGGAACGATGCCAGTCGGTGGCGGGAACGAATGGCGTGGGATGCCAATCTGCAGGCAGCACCGATGCGCATTATAAAGGACAAACTCGGTCGCCCCGATCAGTTGAAGATCAACTTCGAGGGAAGGCCTCATGAGAAGATCTAGCGAAAGCAAACAGGCCGATGCGCAAGTAAAGAAGCCTTGTGTCACGGTGTGGAAGTGAGACCGCCAGTCTTCGCGTTTCTTCAGCCACGGAACGCTGTTCACTACAGTACCGCCGAAGCCTAACACGTCGGCTATGTGGTGAAGCGGGCTTTGTTGGAAGAGCTTCGAAGCAGTTGGCATTCCCTCGCGGTGATCGAATTTGAAGTGCAAATCAAGCCAGCAATTCAGGACAAGTGCGCAACCAAAAGGAGGCTTACCCATGCTCGAGGCAGTAAGGCCACTATACAGGTAGGCCAGGACAGCGGGTCCCACCCTTTTTCCACGCCAGATCCCGTAGATAGCACTCAGTTGGTCTTCCTCCACCATGTTGTCGGTATAAGGAAACAAAAGAGCACCCGCCAGACAAATGGTGAACCCCTTCATGATTCCCTCCAAATAGTCATCGTCTGGTGACCCTCTCAGGGCGTCCATGACCCACTCCGCAAGCTTTTGGAGATCGATCCCCTTTTGAGTACGGACCTTTCTGGCTACGTCGGGCGGCATGAAGCTCCCAAAAATGCTTTCGGAAGTCACCCGCGTCAGCATCCACATAGCCTTCACCTTCCCGTCACTCTTGAATTTCTTCAATCCGAGCAAAAGTTCCACCTCCTCGAGGAGGATGGTCACCTCGAAGGTCGGGAAGATAAAAGTGTGGGTCTGGGGATGCCAGATCTCCACTAGTGCGCCCATAGCCGCCCAGTCCATACGAATCTTCTCGTAATGTTTGGCGTGAATAAGGAGCCCCTGCAGATGCCACTTCGAGAGTATGGCCCTCATGCCAATGGAGATATTGGAAGTTAGCTTTGAAAGCCATGGCAGTTTGGAAAACTTCCTCGGGCCTGGGAAGAGTGGATATGGCTAGAAGAGGAAAGAAAGAAGAAATGAAGGAAGTAAGAAGAAGGTTCACATGGAAAATTTGAAATGAATCAGCTTACCATATGCGACATGATCATCCCACTCAGATGACCCTCGAGGTCGGAAAGTCGCCTGATCTCGCTGCTAGGCCTGCTCCTCTTCATAACGCGGGAAGACTCTCCTTCCATCCTGAAATCTCTAGATTCTCTTCTCTTTCCTCTCCTGAGCTTCCAAAACCCACCTTGGTGCATTTGAATGAACTAGCCTAAGGGGAGTTCTTATAGGAAGGGAAGATCGCTACAGGACGGAACATGTCACATCAGTGGTCATTGTCAAGATTTTGTCTGGATCTCCTTTGTACTGTGGTGCGATTCTGCTGTGATTCTGCTACTTTCTGATGTTGCTAACCTTTGCTAGTCTGTGCAGGTTTTACTAACGGACGTCTTTGTCCAGTCTCCTGTCCCACCTTTCAATGGTTGGTCCCACCATGTCATGCATCATAGTATACGATACCTACGCTACTAGAACATGTCAAGGACCTTGCGGCCCGAGCGAATCCGGGATTTGAGTTCCTCTTCAACAAAAACGGTGATGATCCCGGAAGAATTTGGGTTGTACGGATAGGCCGTTAGTTTGTGGTAGCATGGGGACGACGGTTCCATTCAGTGAGTTGGTGCACGGATAAACGGGCCCCAGCCCAGTGTCGGCTCACCGGATCGGTATCCTGACCCGTTCTTAACAAGTTGACAATATTATCATTGGCTATTTTCTATTTTAGTTTGTTTTAAATTCTTCTTTAAACCCAGCATGCATTCATATAGGACTTTGATTTATTGCGGAAGATCATTCAAGTGATTCGATTGTGAAAGCCGTTGTGTTTCAATTCTCACAAATATGAGATATTCCACTCCGAATGAAATACTGAGTTTCCTTGAGACAGCCCTACGTTGCTCTTCCAAAGGAGACCCTTGTTTGGACAGACCCTCAGATATTCTTTTGCTTTTGACCTTGTTTGACCCACCTTGGCCGCAGCACTTCCACATTGGCTGGTAACCGCTCCCCAAAGGTGAAACCTCCGGTTTATGACCCAGGTACTTCCACACCGATAAGTTGGTCTCCTTTTCGTGCCTGAGCGCACATCTCACCCTCCCTTATTTGATCTCCGTCCAAGCAATCGTCAATATTTGAAAGACCTTCTTCAAGGTCGTCTCATTGAAACTTCAGGAAAGATTCCAAACAGTAACGTCAAAAGCGTGTCTCATCACACCTTGGCATCAACTTATCAGTCCGCTCCCACTTCATTTCACTCCACTTCGATACCATTCCACTACGTGTCGCTCCCTTGCAAAGCAGACGCCAAGGCGGGGCAGCTGTAGACACGCCATTCTTGACGTCTCCTGAGAAAGTCTCATATTACTATACGACGCCCCGCGACGGCTTACGCATTTCGAATCACTTGAGTACTTCCTTTTCTTGGGTCTTCTTCGGCCTTTTTCGGGATCCAGAATCGTCTCGTCACGGCATTCGGACGGCATCAACACCAGTCAGACGCATCAAGAGGTTCCGGAACCAAGAAGGTGTGTGCCGGACGGCCGCCGTTTGAGGACCCTGGTGGGTCTTAATGGGGGCGTCCAGGCCCCTGGACGCCCCCATCTTTTTAATTTATTTTATTATTTTCTCAGGGCCCAAAACCAAATAAAATATATATATATTAATGGAGGCGTCCAGGCCCCTGGACGCCTCCATAAAAAACAAAAATAAAAAATGTGTGTAAAATGCCAGTGGCATAAAAAACAAAAAAATAAATAAATATATAAATATATTAATGGAGGCGTCCAGGCCCCTGGACGCCTCCATAAAAAATAAACATAAAAAATTAAAATGCCAGCCTTGACATAAAAGATAAAAGAAAAATAAAAAATAATATATTTTTGGAGGCGTCCAGGCCCCTGGACGCCTCCATCAACTCTCTCACGGGCGCCCCTCACCGAACGTCGATTTGTCGTGTGAGAAAAAGCCAAATTATAGAGACGTCCAGCCACCTGGACGCGCCCATTTCTGAATCACGAGGCAGCGCTCACAAAACCACGCGTTGTGCCAAACCGCGTGCGGCCGTCGTCGGTTTTCGGTGGACCTGTTTGAGGCGTCCGGGTCCCTGGACGCCCCCACAAAAGTATTCCAAAAAAATAAATAAAAATATAATAAAATATTATTTCGGCCCTGATGGAGGTGTCCAGGGTCCTGGACGCCTCCACCCTCCGGAGCTCTATAAATAGAGGCCCACCCCCTCAGTTCTGGGAGAGCTTCAAGGTGATCCGATAGGCTACCGGAGCCCAGAGGCTACGGAGTCATTTTCTAACCCGTGGGTTCTTTTGTAGGTGGAGGTTCTGCCGGCTTCTCGGGTTCTCACGCTCGCGAGAGGAAGGTCGTCTTCGTCCACCGCGCTTCCACGTCGTCCCCACGCTGCCGGAGCTCCGCCGGATTTCACCATCGGCACATCCAATAAGCCAATTCTTTCCTTTTCTTCGTAGTTCTTTTGCATTCATCATCTTGCATCCTCTATCCCCCTTTATAAGGGTGCCTTTTCTTATACACTTCTTACATCCATCATCTCATTTTCCTCCTACTCGAGTCCGAGAGGGGTTTAAAAGATAACACCAACCAGGTGTGTGTCTTGCCATCATTTCATTATTTTTATCGCAAAGATTTGAATACTACACCTCCATCTTTCTAATCCACTTGTCATTTATTTGTCGTTGTTTTACAAGGGTAACCGAGGAAAGCCCTCTCCGTCGGCCGGCCGGAGGGAGAGGAAGAAGTAACCCGCCATCTCCCGCTCTTGAGGTAGGCGCGATCACTTTCTTATTTTGGGGTCTTTCAGCCCCTGGCGATCACATCTTATTTTCGAGGCCGCGGCGAGTCACTTCCCCAATGGCCGTTTAAATTTCCGTTCTTATACTCTCTTTATATTCTGTTATATTCTGCTCATATTCTCGAGGCCGCGGCGAGTCACTTCCCCAATGGCCGTTTAAATTCACGTTCTTATAGGTTATATTCTTATTTGTTTATGTTCTCGAGGCCGCGGCGAGTCACTTCCCTAATGGCCGTTTAAATTCCCGCTCTTTGTATTCTCTTTATATTCTATCATCTTATTATCTGCTCATATTCTCGAGGCCGCGGCGAGTCACTTCCCCAATGGCCGTTTCAATTCTTGTTATTTAATTTCTGCACCATCCCGTCCCCCCGAGGCCGCGGCGAGTCACTTCCCGCTATGGCCGTTTAACCCCCATATCTTGCTATATCACACTTGTCCCGCTCGCCCCGCCGGAGCAATCTCCCGTGGTGGCCTCTTCTCTCTCTTCTCTTATTTCTGTGTTGCAGCAAACACCAAAAGAAAGAGGAGCCCGCGCGCTCCGCGTCCTCTACGCTCTTCCCCGAACCGCGTGACGTCGCTCACAGGATCAAAACGAGGGAGAGGGTGATGGGCAAGGTGTTCGGCAATGGCGTAACCTTTGATAGCTTTCTGTTGAATGTAAGTGATATCAAACTGAGAGAGGAAGCTTTGCCAGCGTGCTAATCGATCAGTGAGGATAGATTTTTCAAGGAGGAATTTAATCGGATTCATGCGAGCAATGAGGTGAACCTCGTGAGCTAAGAAATAGTGCTTTAACTTCTGAACTACCCAGACCAAAGCAGCGCAAGTCTTCTCCATGGCTGAATACCTCTGCTCATAGGGGTTAAGAAGTTTAGACAAATAGTACGCTACCCTCTCTTTACCTTCTTCATCCACTTGAGCTAAGACATCACCTACAGAGTCATCCAGGACTGAGACATAGAGAATAAGTGGTTTGCCTGGAATCGGCGGCCTCAGGACAGGAGGATTGGCCAAATAATCCTTCAATCCATCAAAGGCTGCCTGACACTTGTCATCCCAATTAAACTTGACTCCCGGCTTAGTAAGCTCGTAAAACGGCCTACATCTTTGTGAATGCTGGGAGACGAAGCGGTGAATAAATTGCAACCTCCCGATTAATTCTCGAACTTCCTTCAAATTCTTGGGAGGAGACATATCTCTAATGGCCCTTGCCTTGTTGGGATCAACTTCAATTCCCCTCTTGCTAACAATGAAACCAAGCAACTTCCCTGAAGAAACGCCAAATACGCACTTCTTGGGTTTCATCTTCAATTGATATTCTCGTGATCTTTGCAAGACCTTAGCTAGAACCCCAGGATGCTCAATCCTTGTCCTTGATTTCACAACCAGGTCATCCACATACACCTCAATATAAATATGAATCATGTCATGAAAAATCGCCATCATAGCCCTCTGATAGGTGGCTCCAGCATTCTTAAGTCCAAAAGGCATGACCACATAACAATAAGTACCCCATGGTGTAGTGAATGATGTCTTCTCTTGATCTTCTTCAGCCAGACGAATTTGATTGTAACCTGAGAAGCCATCCATGAAAGAGAGAGACTCAAATCCTGCCGTATTATCGATCAAAACATCAATATGAGGGAGGGGGAAGTCATCCTTAGGACATGCACGGTTGAGGTCCCGGAAGTCTATACAAATCCGAACTTTTCCATCTTTCTTCATAACCGGGATAATGTTAGCCACCCAATTGGGATAGAGGACAACTCTAACAAATCTAGCCTTATGGAGCTTGTCGACCTCTTCTTTCATCTTTAAAGCCATATTAGGGTGGAAACGCCTCAACCGTTGCTTGACCGGCACAGACCCTGGCTTAACTGTAAGGCGGTGTTCAATGAGCGCAGGGTCTAAACCAGGCATATCTTCAGAACTCCATGCGAACGTGTCCTTGTATTCTTGCAGGACCAAAATGAGCACCTCCTCTTCGGAGGGCGGTAAATTCTTGCTTATGAGGACAATCCTAGGGTCTTCCTCGGTACCCAAATTAATTTCTTTGGTAGGCTCTTCTACAGAGGCTGACGGTTCGTCAAATCGTCTTATGCCACTAGCAAAAGCATCAGCCTTGTCCTCATATTCTTCATAACTTTCATCCCCCTCTTCAATAGGGTCTTCGTCATTCATAATTTCATAGACACCCAAACCCTCATAAGAAACAACAGCATCCTCATATTCTAACTCTGGCAGAATGATTAGATTCTCTATAAATCCATGAAGAGCTAAACAAGCCTGGCATCTGATAGCTAACTCTAACAGAAACCTATGGGGAATCTGCTTACCCTTGGACTTCTTATGTGAATCTACCCCTTGAATTTTAGCGTTAGCAGAAGAAGAGGAGGAGCAACTAGCTTGATCAGAAAAAGGAAGGGAAGGAGGTGAAAAAGTGGATACAGGAGGTAATACAGAGGAAGTCCCCTCACCAGAGGGGGAGAAAATATTTAGCAATGAATCTTGAAGGAGCGGCCCCTGGGTCGGGGCGCACTCAGAAGAGAAATAGGAGGTCTACTCAACAGAAATAGAGGTTTGGAAAGTTGGGAATTTGGCTTTTTTTTTCATTTTTGTCTTTTTCTTCATTATTATTTTCTGTTTCAAGAAGAAAGCAGTGTGAGGGGAGGATAGCAGGAGGAGTGGAAATTGCCAGATCAGAGAAAGATTGAATCAGTGACGGCCCGCGCGGGGGTGTGATGGAGAGTTTAGAAAATCGCTCGAGGAGCGAAGAAGGAATTGTGAGGGAAACTTGGATTGAATCTGGAGGCAAATTGATGGTAATCGGAGGCGGTCTTGGCACGCGACCAAACCGATGAGAATACAGAGAAGCAAGCACAGATGGATGCATGGAAGTGAGAGAAAAGAGGCCGGCCCACAGCCTGTCCACGGTGAAACCTTCTTCAAACGGAACATCTGGCTCTCCAGTATCAGTGTAGTCACTCAGCAGCTGTCTCTTATCTGTAATTACGGCTGGCTTCTCAACCAATTCATGAATAAGTGGCGGCCATTCCGGATCAGTCGGCATGAAGAGGCGCTCAAAGAAATAGTAATATCCTGTATATTGAACCACCTGTACCAGTCACATTCTGGATCATCCATTTTCCTTCTCTTGTCAGGCCTTAAGGACTCCAAGGCTTCGTATGTGGCCAACGGGGCAATATGACGAGCAAACTGTCTAGCATGAACATCCTGACAGTCTAATATGGAAGTAATTATGGTAGTTTGCTCCTTATTTTGAAAGCCACCCGTGACAAAATGTGTCTTCAATGTCCAAGTGAGCGGCTGGCGATCTGTTTTTAATGTGGATGTCATAAATGCCCATGGTTCATCTTTGTTTTTGCATGGCCCTTTGTAGCCTAGGCCATCTCGTGTAATCAGCTTCTGAGGTTTAACAGGCCTAATCCTGCCTTGACAATTGGCACCCAGACCTTTGCCATTTTGATACCCCATTTTCATCAAGATGTTTCAGCCAGAGGTGTTCATCATTGTTTTCTTCTTTTTCCCCTTGGGAGGCAGGGGTGTCATAGCAACTGTTGTGACTTTTTCTGGCATTGGTCGTGGACAAGGGACGTCCAGCACAGATAATAGTGGCTTGTTGGCCGGCCACATGGATGGAACTGATGAAGCCACGTGAATATCCTCCTCTGGCAAAATCGGCATACTGGTAACTTTAATAATGCGGCCCTTGTGTGGGAATTTAAGGCATTGGTGATTTGTGGAGGGCACCGCATCGAGTTGCTGAATGTAGGGGCGTCCCAGAATGCCATTAAATGTCGGATCCATATCCAGAATGTGAAAATCTGCTGTGATGGCGGCAGGACCCAAACTTACTTTTAACGTAATCATGCCTAGAGGAGGTTTCTTCGTGTTATCATATGCAGTGACTGTGATAGTGGACGGTCGAATTTGGCTTTCCGGAATGCCACACAACTTCAAGGTGCTAGGTGGCAAGACATTGATGGATGCCCCAGTGTCCACCAGACATTGTTTAGCAGCCACCTTATTAATGTCAACTATGATGCATAGAGCATACTTTCTTGCTGGGAGTGGCGCCAGTTCATGTTCATGGAAAGTAATTGCCGGCTGACTGCTAGCGGGCGTTAAAACCGTGACTATCTGCTCAACTGGAATGTCCTCATTGACCATCACCTTTTGCAGATATTCTTTCAAAGCTAGCTGATGAGTGGTGGATCTTTTAATTAATTCCAGGATTGAAATCCTTGCTGGGGTTCGGTCCAAGTGTTTTAGCAAATCATACTGAGTCCCTTGTGTTGAGTACGGACTGAATAGATCTAGAGGGGGGGTGAATAGATCTAGCCCCCTTTTCGATTTATAAACCAAAGATCGACTATACCTTAAGCAAACTATGGGTTGCAAAGATAAAACTGATAACTACCGTGACAGCAAGTAATAAGAAGAACACACACCACAAGCAAAACCACAGACAGGATTTTTAGGTGGTTCAGTCTCTTCCCGAGACTTACGTCCACCCCTTGCTCAACTTGAGCAAGGCTTCACTAAATGAGAACTCCTGATCTCAACCAATATACCGCTGATACACAGCTTCTTCCTGCTGACACACAGCTTGTACCCGCTGCCTCACAGCTTGACACTTGATGTAATGAAAAGAACAAAAAATGCAACAGGACTGAACAAGAGCGTTTGAATCAAAGAAAAGAGTTCAGCCTGGGACTGCAGATAACAAGAATAGACTCCCTGTGGAACTTCCAGACGATTGCCTTCAGCTGCGACGCTGCTGGAGTCTTGCTTGTCTTGAGTCGGTCTTTCCTTCTGCAGCAATGAAGATGCCTTCGGTCTTGTGCAGTCTTTGTGATTTCTGAAGAGCCACTCCTTCTTTCCTTTTTCAGAGTATCTTCGTGAGTGTATCTTTTCTTTTTCTTCTACTCTGTGTTCCCCTATTCAGTTCTCTGTCTTCTTCTCCTTTTTGCACCAGTTCTTATCAAACCCGGAGCTGTTTCCCGCGCAAGTGCAAACCTGTTGGGTTACTCGCTAAAAACCAGGGAGAAGATTAAATAGAATCTATAAAAGGTTTGACTGGTTCTTATCAAGATTCTCTCCTTGAATCCCGTGCGGAATCTTATCATCTGAACAGCCCAACAACCTGCAACAACAACCTGCGGGTTTCAAGGAACCGAAACTGAATTCGATTGGAATTCGGTTCTGGACGCTATACCGCTTGTTGTCGACAACGACCCTGTCTCTGGCCGACAATGAGCAGTGTCCAGACGGCTGGTTCTTCAGGCTGATGCTCGTATCGCTCATTATTGACAATAGCCCTGTCGCTGGTCGACAAGGGGCAATGTCCATATGACTGGCAGTTCTGTCTGATGCTCTGTCTGTTCCGTGGTCGACAACGAGCAGGGCTCTGGTCGATAACCAGAGCGCGTACAGAGGAAAAGTGACTTGAGCTGTGTTTGGTTGGATTCGTTGGTCGACAATGACCACTTCTCTGGTCGACAAGCAACCTTTGACATTTCTTCTGATTTGTTGATTTCATTAGTACTTCAGTAAACCTGAAATAACTTGAACTATCAGATTTGCATTGAATTGGACACATCCATCATGTGAAGACGCAATCAATCAATCTTGCATGTGTTGTGTTATTAAAATAGATTAATCACACATATCCTTTGTCATCATCAAAACTAAAGGGATGCACAACATTCTCCCCCTTTTTGATGATGACAACCATGAGTCATTGTGACAATCAGGAGATTATTTCAACCAGAAAATGCATTTGATATGCCATTCAGAAACTATCATAACATATGTCATTATCACAGTTTTCAGCCAGAAAATTCATTTGATATGCCTTTCAAAAGTATCATAACACGAATTACATGAATGAAAACAAAGGCAAAGGCAAAGACTTGACATCTAGACACACCTGACATCTAGACACACCTAGACACACAATGACACACATAGACTCTCTCCCCCTTTGTCAACAGCAAAAAGAGGAGTATCCAGACATTCACTCCGAGGAGGACGAAGAAGTCTCGGGCTTCACGTTCTCTGCCATCCGATCCAGCTTGTCAACTATGTGTGCATAAGAAAGCCTTAGCTTCTGGATCTCGGAGATAGTAGCATGGTGATTCTGTTTAATCTGCTGGTTTGTGAACTTAATGCGTGTACCCATCTCTGCTGACACTTCAGCTAATGTGGCAACCAGTCTGTTAAACTGAGAGCTAGCATGTTCTGAGTGTTCCTGTTGCTTGATGAACCTGGTCTCCATCTGCTGCTCTAGTCTTTGGACTTTCAACTCCAAGCGCCCGGTTGCAGCATTCATACTTTCTTGAAAGGATTGGAATTGAGTTGTGAGTGAGGTCAGCTGAGATGCTATCTGGAGAAGCACTCCGTGAGACTCAGTGTTGGAGGTGGAAGGAGGTGGTGGAGCAGAAGTAGACGGAGCGAAGGTAAAGGGAACATGGGTAGGTGGAACAGACGTAGATGGAACATGAGTGGCTGCAGTGCCTGGTTGCCATGGCACAATAGCGAGTGAAGGTGGAGGTGGAAGGGTTGCAGCAGGGCTAACATGAATTGGTGTCTGTGGTGGAGAAGAGCGAGGCAACGGTGCTTTGGATTTACCCTTGGATGGTAGGGTGCGCTGGACTTGATCTCCTACCTTCTTATAGCCCAAAAATGTGGTCACGTAATGGAACGAGTATACGTGCCGTTTGGGAATGACAACGCGCGGAGCGTGAGGAATGGGTATAGTGGCTGCTTCCAAAATGGCAGTTATGTGGGCAGCATATGGAAGAGAGTTCAGGGGATAATGCAAGAGGGTTTTGAAAGTGTTCTGCATGAGCTTGGGAAGGCAGATGGGTTGGCGTGTGATGAGGCCATGGAGAAGAAATAGGTGAAGTCGACTTACATGTTCCCTGGCGCCTCCTCTTGGTTGGATTATGGTGGTAAGAAGGTGATGGAGCAATCGATGAAGAGGAGGGAAAGTGTTGGCATTGAGGGATTTTGGAAGGACCTCAGGGACTGGTTGGCCAGTGACCACGGCATATGCTGCTTTGAAGTCAAAATCCTCAGGATTGAAGGCAGTACCATGCCTGGAAATTTTCAGCGCCTTGTGGAGTAGCTTGAAGTCGAGGCTGACGACGACACCCTGAACTACTGTATAGACCTTGTCATCCACGACTTGCAGGTTGTGGTAGAACTCTTACACAAGCTGTGGGGAATACATAGTATGTGCAGAGACAAACTCTGTCCAGCCTTGGGCGTCCAAAACTTCCAGCAGTTCTGGGAACATCTCTATCAGCTTCTGATCGGAGAAATCTACTATTCTTGGGGACAGGATGGTCCGGGGCTTCAGTGATCCAGAGACTGGATGGACGATGGGCATATCTAAGGTTGCTGTCTTATCCGTTGTCGACTGCCGAGTGGTCGATGGCTGACCCTGCGTGGCCTTCTGCTTGGAGTGCTTGGACGGCGGCGACGCTTCGGCAGGAACCTGATCCCTTGCTCGCTTGGACGACCTCTGAGCACGCGACGGATTCATGGTGGAAGGTAGCAAGAGAGTGTGTTGAGGCGAGAGAGAGGGATGCACAAGGGGTCGAAAGGGGACTGGAGACGGAGGACGACCGTGAAGGGTGAAAACGGCGAGGGTAAGAAGAGTAGGGACCCAGTCGGTTCAATTTATAGGGCAGGATATTAGTGAATGAGATCTGGGTCATAGATTCTAGGGTAGTGGAACCAGGGCAATGCTGAAAACGAAGGGCCAGGATTAAATCAGCCGAATTAAATTTGGGGGATTTATTGAAGTGTACATCCGTTCCTTAATGAAGCTTTTATGTAACCTCTCCACCCTTATGCAAAGACCACCTTGTAAACTAGTAGAGTGGGCCTAGTGATTCACTTGAATTTGAAAGTATTGCACCAATAAGCTTACGCCCCATATCTAATTTCCTCCACATGACCTCTTAAACTTATAATAGATTTCATGAGATGATTTTAATAGCTGTGCTTGCTGAACAGTGTTTTCAACTTTTCTTTGCATGCCATACCTTTGGTCAACCATTTTCCTCTGCCTTTTAGATAATTTTGAGTGTTTCCTTTTGGAATCATTTTGAAAGCTGTGGTCAGGTTTATCACATGCTTTTCTACACAAGGAGACACGCTTTTTACACGCCAGAAACCTCGGCTACTTAGCATGCCTAACCATTCCACTTTTAACTGGGACACACCTTTGATCCGTGAGGATATACGTTTATCAGACGCCAATATCCCCAGTTACTCAGTATTCCCAGTTTCAATAATTTTTTATAGTAGCAGAGATAGATTGATTCTTCATGACACACATGCCTCTCATTTATTTTTCATCCATTTTTTCTTAAGATGGGAGGCAGTAGTTTCTCAGAATCCAATCCATTGCTCTACCATGAAGACAGAGTTATGGCGTATTCCACGTGCATTCATGCTATATTTTTAGATTTATATTAACTGTTCAGAACGGGCACAGGTAGAGAAACCGACTTACTACTAACAATCATAAGTCTCTAAAATCATGTGACAGAATCATAGTTATGGTTTGAATTTATTGAAGTAGTACAGTCCAAATCCTCATTACTACACTCAACCTCTACTCTTATTGAATACATTGGTGATTTTATAGGAAGATATGGTTAGGTTATTCAATGTTTTATCAAGGAATGAGTTTACACCTTTTCTCCCCCTCAATTTGATAATCCATGCTGAATTAAGAAGTAATGTTGGCCAGGATGAGATAGAAAGACACAGGGAATGGGAAGTATGGATGACGGTGAATGAGTGAAGATGAATCTGAGCTCAAACAGTTTAAACAATCCAGAAGATTTCCTACCAGAACTAGTGTTAACCAGGAACCTGTTTAAAGTGGACATTTGCTTCCTTACAGATCCATTGTCGACCATGGAGCTGTCTCTGGTCGACATCTGCGCAGTCACAGACCATGCCTGATGTTGACATCTGCTTTCTTATAAATCTATTGTCGACTATGGGACTGTCTATTGTCGACATCTGCGTAGTCACAGAACCAAACAGTTTCCTGCCTTGATGCCTTGGTCGACCAGTGCCCTGTCTTGGGTCGACCACCAGAGCTAACCAGTAGCAGTGCCAGGAATTTGCAGAAAGTTGCTTGAGTAACAGCCGACACCAGAGCTTCCAAACACAATCAGTACCAGAGATCTAACTGACACATCTAATTACAGAAATGACAGAAAGCTATACAGAGAACACATGAATATGAGCATTTCAAGAATTTTCAGGAGATATTCTACATATCCCCAACTCCCTTCTTAGAGTTGAAAACCTGTCATTGTTAAGGGGTTTAGTGAAAATATCTGCCAATTGTTTTTCAGTTTCTACAAATTGAAGCATGAAATTTCCTTTGGATACCTCATCTCTCAGAAAATGATGACGGATCTCAATGTGTTTTGTCCTAGAATGTTGAATGGGGTTTTTAGACAAGTTAATAGCACTAGTGTTGTCACATAAAATGGGTGCACAGCCAAGATCTACATTGTAGTCTTGGAGTTGATGTTTTATCCACATAACCTGTGTACCACAACTCCCTACTGCGACATACTCAGCCTCAGCAGTGGAGAGTGCCACAGAGTGCTGCTTCTTAGAAGCCCATGATATTAAACATCCACCTAAGAATTGACAATAACCACTAGTACTCTTCCTATCAATTTTGCAACCAGCATAATCAGCATCCGAATATGAAATCAGATCTAGTTTGCAATATGTCGGATACCACAAACCCAATTCTTGGGTGCCGGCAAGGTATCGAAAGATACGCTTGACAGCTCCTAAATGTGATTCCCTAGGACTAGACTGATATCTAGCACACATGCATACACTGAACTGAATATCTGGCCTTGATGCAGTTAAGTATAGTAGGGATCCGATCATACCTCTGTATTTCTTGGCATCTACCATGTTACCTTTTATATCTGCTTCCAAGGTTGCACTTGTACCCATGGGTGACTCGATTGGCTTGCAGCTTTCCATGCCAAATTTCTTCAACATTTCTTTTATGTACTTGGATTGATTTATGAAATATCCTTCTCTGCATTGTGAGATCTGCAGTCCAAGAAAGAATTGTAAATCACCCATTAGGCTCATTTCAAACTCATTAGTCATTAAATTTGCAAATTCAGTACACAAAGAGGTTTCAGTAGATCCAAACACGATATCATCCACATAGATTTGTACAATCAGTATATCCTTACCATGGGTCTTGGAAAATAATGTTTGATCAATTTTACCTCTTGTGTATCCCTTTTTAGTGAGGAAGGAGCTCAACCTTTCGTACCAAGCCCGAGGAGCCTGCTTTAATCCATACAAAGCTTTATGCAATTTGAACACATGATTAGTAAGTTCATCATTTTCAAAACCAGGGGGTTGTTCCACATAGACCTCTTCTTTTATAATACCATTTAGAAATGCACTTTTTACATCCATTTGTTGTAGTTTAATTCCATGAGAAGATGCAAAGGCTAATAATATCCTGATGGCTTCTAATCTAGCAACTGGAGCATATGATTCTTCAAAGTCAACTCCAAGTTCCTGGTTGTACCCTTTAGCCACCAGCCGAGCCTTGTTTCTCATTACAACCCCTTCTTCATTCAACTTGTTTTTATATACCCATTTGGTTCCAATTACAGGGTGAGATGAAGGTCTAGGGACAAGTCTCCACACCTGATTTCTTTCAAACTAATTTAGTTCTTCATGCATAGCATTTATCCATGATTCATCTTTTAAGGCTTCCTCTACAGATTTGGGCTCTATTTGGGACACAAGAGCAAGTTGATCCAGTTCATTAATGGCCTTAATCTGAGATCTAGTCTTCCTAGGATCATGTATTCCACCAATAATGTTATCTAAGGGATGATCTCTAAGAAGTCTCAAGTTTTCAAGATTGTTACCTGAGATGATCTCTCCTTCGGTCTGATCATTGGAATTACCTTAGTTTCTTTCTTGATTCTGTGCTTCTTCATTCTCCATCGGTTCTTCATTGTCTTTCAGAAATTCTCCATCTTCTTCTTCCTTGCTGACCTGTTCATTTTTAATAAGATCATTAACTTCATCAAATGAGATATGAGGGGATTCTTCAACAATTTGATCTTTGGTGTTAAAAACCCGATAGGCTCTTGATCGGTCAGAATAGCCCAAGAATATTCCTGAGTCACTCTTTGGTTCAAATTTGTCCAAGACTCTCTTATCATTGTTATGAATGAAACATCTTGCACCAAAGATTCTAAGATGAGCTAGAGATGGTTTCTTACCTTTGAGCATTTCATAAGGAGTTTTTGCACTAGATGGTCTTACCATTGCCCGGTTTACAATGTAGCATGCTGTGTTGACCGCCTCAGCCCAAAACTTCCTTGGAAGATTAGCTTCAACCAACATGGTTCTAGCCATCTCGACAAGAGTGCGGTTCCTTCTCTCTACAACTCCATTTTGCTCCGGTGTCCTTGGTGAGGAGAATCTGTGGGTTATGCCCTTGTTTCTGCAGAATACATCAAAATCAGAATTTTCAAACTCCCCCCCATGGTCAGATATGATTGTACACACTTTGGACTTACCATCCTGCTTCATTCTTTTGTAAAATTCCTAAAATTCATGAAAAGCATCACTTTTATGTGATAAGAACATTACCCATGTAAATCTGGAAAAATCATCCACTAGAACATAACCATATTTCTTACCACTAAGACTGGCAATTCTTGTTGGGCCAAAAAGGTCCATGTGTACAAGTTCTAGGGGTCTAGATGACTGACTTTCAGTTCTACCTTTGAATGATTTTCTTGTTTACTTTCCTTGGGTGCATGCTTTACATACTTTGACATTTTGAGCAAACGAAATTTCAGGCAAGCCAAGAACCATTTTATTTTTCACAAGTTTGTGCAGCACCCTATAGCTAACATGCCCTAGCCTTCGGTGCCACAACCAGGTCAAGTCCTCCTTCTTGGCGGTTAGGCACAAGTTGGAGTGGGCTGGATCATCCAAGTCTATCATGTAGACATTGTTCACTCTCTCACCCATAAACTTGACTGCATCTGAATTTGGTTCAATAATCTTGCAGGTCTTGGAGTCAAATACTACTTTATGGCCTTTGTCGCATAGTTGACTAATGCTCAATAAATTATATTCCAGTCCATCCACCAGCAAAACATTGTCAATACAGTTTGAAGATTTCTTACCTATCTTACCTCTTCCGATAATCTTGCCTTTGTTATTTCCTCCAAACGTCACATAACCTCCATCTTTTGAGCTTAGCTGGGAGAACTTGGTCTTGTCTCCTGTCATGTGTCTTGAGCAACCACTATCTAAGTACCACTTATTGTGCATGGCTGCCAGACATTCCTCAAAATCGTTGCTGTCTCCTTTGGCCATTAGACATGTGTTTCATTCTTCTTCCTCGGAAGTTGTTTCCTCTTCGTTGCTTTCCTCCTCCTCGCTCCATGTGCTTATCATTGCCTTTGGTTTCTTGCCTTTCCACTTGAAGCTTGATTTCTTAGGAGCCTCTGGACATTCAGCCTTCATGTGTCCTGGTTTCCTGCAGTTGTAGCAAACAAGCTTGTTAGATGAAGCTTTGTTTTTGTCAAACTTAAACTGGGATGATTTCCTTATCGTGCCCTTAGGATTTTTAAATCCCCTACCTTCCTTCTGCAGGAACCTTCTGAACTTTCTTGTTAGCATGGCTAGCTCGCCAGTTTCCTCACCTGTGCTAGATGAGTTATCAGTGTCAGATAATTCAGAGGTGCCTATTTTAGTCTTCAGGGCGAGCTGCTTCTTTTTCTTGCCCTCATCTTCCTTTCTCTTTAGATTGACCTCATAGGCCATTAGGGAACCTACCAGTTCATCCACAGTCATAGTTGTGAGGTCTTTTGAGTCCTCAATTACTGTGGCCTTGGTATGCCACATAGGTGTGAGGGACCTTAAGATTTTCCTCACAAGCTCCTGCTCTTTGTAGGTCTTCCCTAGACTCTTTAAGCTATTTGTTAGTTGTACTAGTCTGGCATACATCTCAGAAATGCTTTCGTCAGTTTTCATTCTAAACATTTCGTATTCTGAGACTAGCATATTTGCTTTGGACTCTCTTACCTCTGAAGTACCTTCATAGATGACCTTGAGTCGATCCCACATCTCCTTGGCTGTTGCACATTGTGAGACTCTTGAGAACTCCGTGGGGTGAAGTGCGCATTGCATTACGTTCATAGCTCCCCAGTTGATGGTTGATTTTCTGACCTGTTCTCTGGTCCAGGTATCCTCGTCTTCGGGCAGATCATAGGGTCCGCGGCTCACTACTCTCCACATCTCATGATCTTGTGCTCTCAAGAACACCTGCATACGATTTTTCCAGTATGAGTAATCATTTCCATCAAAGTATGGTGGTCTAGTTACTGAGTGTCCCTCAGCCATTAGACTTCTAGAGTTCAGTCCGCTAGGTCTCTCCTGGTTGTTAGACCACATTTTCGGAGAGTCTAGCTCTGATACCACGTGTTGAGTACGGACTGAATAGATCTAGAGGGGGGGTGAATAGATGTAGCCCCTTTTTCGATTTATAAACCAAAGATCGACTAGACCTTAAGCAAACTATGGGTTGCAAAGATAAAACTGATAACTACCGTGACAGCAAGCAATAATAAGAACACACACCACAAGCAAAACCACAAGACAGGATTTTTAGGTGGTTCAGTCTCTTCCCGAGACTTACGTCCACCCCTTGCTCAACTTGAGCAAGGCTTCACTAAATGAGAACTCCTGATCTCAACCAATATACCGCTGATACACAGCTTCTTCCTGCTGACACACAGCTTGTACCCGCTGCCTCACAGCTTGACACTTGATGTAATGAAAAGAACAAAAAATGCAACAGGACTGAACAAGAGCGTTTGAATCAAAGAAAAGAGTTCAGCCTGGGACTGCAGATAACAAGAATAGACTCCCTGTGGAACTTCCAGACGATTGCCTTCAGCTGCGACGCTGCTGGAGTCTTGCTTGTCTTGAGTCGGTCTTTCCTTCTGCAGCAATGAAGATGCCTTCGGTCTTGTGCAGTCTTTGTGATTTCTGAAGAGCCACTCCTTCTTTCCTTTTTCAGAGTATCTTCGTGAGTGTATCCTTTCTTTTTCTTCTACTCTGTGTTCCCCTATTCAGTTCTCTGTCTTCTTCTCCTTTTTGCACCAGTTCTTATCAAACCCGGAGCTGTTTCCCGCGCAAGTGCAAACCTGTTGGGTTACTCACTAAAAACCAGGGAGAAGATTAAATAGAATCTATAAAAGGTTTGACCGGTTCTTAGCAAGATTCTCTCCTTGAATCCCGTGCGGAATCTTATCCTCTGAATAGCCCAACAACCTTCAACAACAACCTGCAGGTTTCAAGGAACCGAAACTGAATTCGGTTGGAATTCGGTTCTGGACGCTATACCGCTTGTGGTCGACAACGACCCTGTCTCTGGTCGACAATGAGCAGTGTCCAGACGGTTGGTTCTTCAGGCTGATGCTCGTATCGCTCATTGTTGACAATAGCCCTGTCGCTGGTCGACAAGGGGCAATGTCCAGATGACTGGCAGTTCTGTCTGATGCTCTGTCTGTTCCGTGGTCGACAACGAGCAGGGCTCTGGTCGACAACCAGAGCGCGTACAGAGGAAAAATGACTTGAGCTGTGTTTGGTTGGATTCGTTGGTCGACAATGACCACTTCTCGGGTCGACAAGCAACCTTTGACATTTCTTCTGATTTGTTGATTTCATTAGTACTTCAGTAAACCTGAAATAACTTGAACTATCAGATTTGCATTGAATTGGACACATCCATCATGTGAAGACGTAATCAATCAATCTTGCATGTGTTGTGTTATTAAAATAGATTAATCACACATATCCTTTGTCATCATCAAAACTAAAGGGATGCACAACATTCTCCCCCTTTTTGATGATGACAACCATGAGTCATTGTGACAATCAGGAGATTATTTCAACCAGAAAATGCATTTGATATGCCATTCAGAAACTATCATAACATATGTCATTATCATAGTTTTCAGCCAGAAAATTCATTTGATAAGCCTCTCAAAAGTATCATAACACGAATTACATGAATGAAAACAAAGGCAAAGGCAAAGACTTGACATCTAGACACACCTGACATCTAGACACACCTAGACACACAATGACACACATAGACTCTCTCCCCCTTTGTCAACAGCAAAAAGAGGAGTATCCAGACATTCACTCCAAGGAGGACGAAGAAGTCTCGGGCTTCACGTTCTCTGCCATCCGATCCAGCTTGTCAACTATGTGTGCATAAGAAAGCCTTAGCTTCTGGATCTCGGAGATAGTAGCATGGTGATTCTGTTTAATCTGCTGGTTTGCGAACTCAATGCGTGTACCCATCTCTGCTGACACTTCAGCTAATGTGGCAACCAGTCTGTTAAACCGAGAGCTAGCATGTTCTGAGTGTTCCTGTTGCTTGATGAACCTGGTCTCCATCTGCTGCTCTAGTCTTTGGACTTTCAGCTCCAAGCGCCCGGTTGCAGCATTCATACTTTCTTGAAAGGATTGGAATTGAGTTGTGAGTGAGGTCAGCTGAGATGCTATCTGGAGAAGCACTCCGTGAGACTCAGTGTTGGAGGTGGAAGGAGGTGGTGGAGCAGAAGTAGACGGAGCGAAGGTAAAGGGAACATGGGTAGGTGGAACAGACGTAGATGGAACATGAGTGGCTGCAGTGCCTGGTTGCCATGGCACAATAGCGAGTGAAGGTGGAGGTGGAAGGGTTGCAGCAGGGCTAACATGAATTGGTGTCTGTGGTGGAGAAGAGCGAGGCAACGGTGCTTTGGATTTACCCTTGGATGGTAGGGTGCGCTGGACTTGATCTCCTACCTTCTTATAGACCAAAAATGTGGTCACGTAATGGAACGAGTATACGTGCCGTTTGGGAATGACAACGCGCGGAGCGTGAGGAATGGGTATAGTGGCTGCTTCCAAAATGGCAGTTATGTGGGCAGCATATGGAAGAGAGTTCAGGGGATAATGCAAGAGGGTTTTGAAAGTGTTCTGCATGAGCTTGGGAAGGCAGATGGGTTGGCGTGTGATGAGGCCATGGAGAAGAAATAGGTGAAGTCGACTTACATGTTCCCTGGCGCCTCCTCTTGGTTGGATTATGGTGGTAAGAAGGTGATGGAGCAATCGATGAAGAGGAGGGAAAGTGTTGGCATTGAGGGATTTTGGAAGGACCTCAGGGACTGGTTGGCCAGTGACCACGGCATATGCTGCTTTGAAGTCAAAATCCTCAGGATTGAAGGCAGTACCATGCCTGGAAATTTTCAGCGCCTTGTGGAGTAGCTTGAAGTCGAGGCTGACGACGACACCCTGAACTACTGTATAGACCTTGTCATCCACGACTTGCAGGTTGTGGTAGAACTCTTGCACAAGCTGTGGGGAATACATAGTATGTGCAGAGACAAACTCTGTCCAGCCTTGGGCGTCCAAAACTTCCAGCAGTTCTGGGAACATCTCCATCAGCTTCTGATCGGAGAAATCTACTATTCTTGGGGACAGGATGGTCCGGGGCTTCAGTGATCCAGAGCCTGGATGGACGATGGGCATATCTAAGGTTGCTGTCTTATCCGTTGTCGACCGCCGAGTGGTCGATGGCTGACCCTGCGTGGCCTTCTGCTTGGAGTGCTTGGACGGCGGCGACGCTTCGGCAGGAACCTGATCCCTTGCTCGCTTGGACGACCTCTGAGCACGCGACGGATTCATGGTGGAAGGTAGCGAGAGAGTGTGTTGAGGCGAGAGAGAGGGATGCACAAGGGGTCGAAAGGGGACTGGAGACGGAGGACGACCGTGAAGGGTGAAAACGGCAAGGGTAAGAAGAGTAGGGACCCAGTCGGTTCAATTTATAGGGCAGGATATTAGTGAATGAGATCTGGGTCATAGATTCTAGGGTAGTGGAACCAGCGCAATGCTGAAAACAAAGGGCCAGGATTAAATCAGCCGAATTAAATTTGGGGGATTTATTGAAGTGTACATCCGTTCCTTAATGAAGCTTTTATGTAACCTCTCCACCCTTATGCAAAGACCACCTTGTAAACTAGTAGAGTGGGCCTAGTGATTCACTTGAATTTGAAAGTATTGCACCAATAAGCTTACGCCCCATATCTAATTTCCTCCACATGATCTCTTAAACTTATAATAGATTTCATGAGATGATTTTAATAGCTGTGCTTGCTGAACAGTGTTTTCAACTTTTCTTTGCATGCCATACCTTTGGTCAACCATTTTCCTCTACCTTTTAGATAATTTTGAGTGTTTCCTTTTGGAATCATTTTGAAAGCTGTGGTCAGGTTTATCACATGCTTTTCTACACGAGGAGACACGCTTTTTACACGCCAGAAACCTCGGCTACTTAGCATGCCTAACCATTCCACTTTTAACTGGGACACACCTTTGATCCGTGAGGATATACGTTTATCAGACGTCAATATCCCCAGTTACTCAGTATTCCCAGTTTCAATAATTTTTTATAGTAGCAGAGATAGATTGATTCTTCATGACACACATGCCTCTCATTTATTTTTCATCCATTTTTTCTTAAGATGGGAGGCAGTAGTTTCTCAGAATCCAATCCATTGCTCTACCATGAAGACAGAGTTATGGCGTATTCCACGTGCATTCATGCTATATTTTTAGATTTATATTAACTGTTCAGAACGGGCACAGGTAGAGAAACCGACTTACTACTAACAATCATAAGTCTCTAAAATCATGTGACAGAATCATAGTTATGGTTTGAATTTATTGAAGTAGTACAGTCCAAATCCTCATTACTACACTCAACCTCTACTCTTATTGAATACATTGGTGATTTTATAGGAAGATATGGTTAGGTTATTCAATGTTTTATCAAGGAATGAGTTTACACTTTTTCTCCCCCTCAATTTGATAATCCATGCTGAATTAAGAAGTAATGTTGGCCAGGATGAGATAGAAAGACACAGGGAATGGGAAGTATGGATGATGGTGAATGAGTGAAGATGAATCTGAGCTCAAACAGTTTAAACAATCCAGAAGATTTCCTACCAGAACTAGTGTTAACCAGGAACCTGTTTAAAGTGGACATTTGCTTCCTTACAGATCCATTGTCGACCATGGAGCTGTCTCTGGTCGACATCTGCGCAGTCACAGACCCTGCCTGATGTTGACATCTGCTTTCTTATAAATCTATTGTCGACTATGGGACTGTCTATTGTCGACATCTGCGTAGTCACAGAACCAAACAGTTTCCTGCCTTGATGCCTTGGTCGACCAGTGCCCTGTCTTGGGTCGACCACCAGAGCTAACCAGTAGCAGTGCCAGGAATTTGCAGAAAGTTGCTTGAGTAACAGCCGACACCAGAGCTTCCAAACACAATCAGTGCCAGAGATCTAACTGACATATCTAATTACAGAAATGACAGAAAGCTATACAGAGAACACATGAATATGAGCATTTCAAGAATTTTCAGGAGATATTCTACATATCCCCAACTCCATTCTTAGAGTTGAAAACCTATCATTGTTAAGGGGTTTAGTGAAAATATCTACCAATTGTTTTTCAGTTTCTACAAATTGAAGCATGAAATTTCCTTTGGATACCTCATCTCTCAGAAAATGATGACGGATCTCAATGTGTTTTGTCCTAGAATGTTGAATGGGGTTTTTAGACAAGTTAATAGCACTAGTGTTGTCACATAAAATGGGTGCACAGCAAGATCTACATTGTAGTCTTGGAGTTGATGTTTTATCCACATAACCTGTGTACCACAACTCCCTACTGCGACATACTCAGCCTCAGCAGTGGAGAGTGCCACAGAGTGCTGCTTCTTAGAAGCCCATGATATTAAACATCCACCTAAGAATTGACAATAACCACTAGTACTCTTCCTATCAATTTTGCAACCAGCATAATCAGCATCCGAATATGAAATCAGATCTAGTTTGCAATATGTCGGATACCACAAACCCAATTCTTGGGTGCCGGCAAGGTATCGAAAGATACGCTTGACAGCTCCTAAATGTGATTCCCTAGGACTAGACTGATATCTAGCACACATGCATACACTGAACTGAATATCTGGCCTTGATGCAGTTAAGTATAGTAGGGATCCGATCATACCTCTGTATTTCTTGGCATCTACCATGTTACCTTTTATATCTGCTTCCAAGGTTGCACTTGTACCCATGGGTGACTCGATTGGCTTGCAGCTTTCCATGCCAAATTTCTTCAACATTTCTTTTATGTACTTGGATTGATTTATGAAATATCCTTCTCTGCATTGTGAGATCTGCAGTCCAAGAAAGAATTGTAAATCACCCATTAGGCTCATTTCAAACTCATTAGTCATTAAATTTGCAAATTCAGTACACAAAGAGGTTTCAGTAGATCCAAACACGATATCATCCACATAGATTTGTACAATCAGTATATCCTTACCATGGGTCTTGGAAAATAATGTTTGATCAATTTTACCTCTTGTGTATCCCTTTTTAGTGAGGAAGGAGCTCAACCTTTCGTACCAAGCCCGAGGAGCCTGCTTTAATCCATACAAAGCTTTATGCAATTTGAACACATGATTAGTAAGTTCATCATTTTCAAAACCAGGGGGTTGTTCCACATAGACCTCTTCTTTTATAATACCATTTAGAAATGCACTTTTTACATCCATTTGTTGTAGTTTAATTCCATGAGAAGATGCAAAGGCTAATAATATCCTGATGGCTTCTAATCTAGCAACTGGAGCATATGATTCTTCAAAGTCAACTCCAAGTTCCTGGTTGTACCCTTTAGCCACCAGCCGAGCCTTGTTTCTCATTACAACCCCTTCTTCATTCAACTTGTTTTTATATACCCATTTGGTTCCAATTACAGGGTGAGATGAAGGTCTAGGGACAAGTCTCCACACCTGATTTCTTTCAAACTGATTTAGTTCTTCATGCATAGCATTTATCCATGATTCATCTTTTAAGGCTTCCTCTACAGATTTGGGCTCTATTTGGGACACAAGAGCAAGTTGATCCAGTTCATTAATGGCCTTAATCTGAGATCTAGTCTTCCTAGGATCATGTATTCCACCAATAATGTTATCTAAGGGATGATCTCTAAGAAGTCTCACGTTTTCAAGATTGTTACCTGAGATGATCTCTCCTTCGGTCTGATCATTGGAATTACCTTGGTTTCTTTCTTGATTCTGTGCTTCTTCATTCTCCATCGGTTCTTCGTTGTCTTTCAGAAATTCTCCATCTTCTTCTTCCTTGCTGACCTGTTCATTTTTAATAAGATCATTAACTTCATCAAATGAGATATGAGGGGATTCTTCAACAATTTGATCTTTGGTGTTAAAAACCCGATAGGCTCTTGATCGGTCAGAATAGCCCAAGAATATTCCTGAGTCACTCTTTGGTTCAAATTTGTCCAAGACTCTCTTATCATTGTTATGAATGAAACATCTTGCACCAAAGATTCTAAGATGAGCTAGAGATGGTTTCTTACCTTTGAGCATTTCATATGGAGTTTTTGCACTAGATGGTCTTACCATTGCCCGGTTTACAATGTAGCATGCTGTGTTGACCGCCTCAGCCCAAAACTTCCTTGGAAGATTAGCTTCAACCAACATGGTTCTAGCCATCTCGACAAGAGTGCGGTTCCTTCTCTCTACAACTCCATTTTGCTCCGGTGTCCTTGGTGAGGAGAATCTGTGGGTTATGCCCTTGTTTCTGCAGAATACATCAAAATCAGAATTTTCAAACTCCCCCCCATGGTCAGATATGATTGTACACACTTTGGACTTACCATCCTGCTTCATTCTTTTGTAAAATTCCTGAAATTCATGAAAAGCATCACTTTTATGTGATAAGAACATTACCCATGTAAATCTGGAAAAATCATCCACTAGAACATAACCATATTTCTTACCACTAAGACTGGCAATTCTTGTTGGGCCAAAAAGGTCCATGTGTACAAGTTCTAAGGGTCTAGATGACTGACTTTCAGTTCTACCTTTGAATGATTTTCTTGTTTGCTTTCCTTGGGTGCATGCTTTACATACTTTGACATTTTGAGCAAACGAAATTTCAGGCAAACCAAGAACCATTTTATTTTTCACAAGTTTGTGTAGCACCCTATAGCTAACATGCCCTAGCCTTCGGTGCCACAACCAGGTCAAGTCCTCCTTCTTGGCGGTTAGGCACAAGTTGGAGTGGGCTGGATCATCCAAGTCTATCATGTAGACATTGTTCACTCTCTCACCCATAAACTTGACTGCATCTGAATTTGGTTCAATAATCTTGCAGGTCTTGGAGTCAAATACTACTTTATGGCCTTTGTCTCATAGTTGACTAATGCTCAATAAATTATATTCCAGTCCATCCACCAGCAAAACATTGTCAATACAGTTTGAAGATTTCTTACCTATCTTACCTCTTCCGATAATCTTGCCTTTGTTATTTCTCCAAACGTCACATAACCTCCATCTTTTGAGCTTAGCTGGGAGAACTTGGTCTTGTCTCCTGTCATGTGTCTTGAGCAACCACTATCTAAGTACCACTTGTTGTGCATGGCTGCCAGACATTCCTCAAAATCGTTGCTGTCTCCTTTGGCCATTAGACATGTGTTTCCTTCTTCTTCCTCGGAAGTTGTTTCCTCTTCGCTGCTTTCCTCCTCCTCGCTCCATGTGCTTATCATTGCCTTTGGTTTCTTGCCTTTCCACTTGAAGCTTGATTTCTTAGGAGCCTCTGGACATTCAGCCTTCATGTGTCCTGGTTTCCTGCAGTTGTAGCAAACAAGCTTGTTAGATGAAGCTTTGTTTTTGTCAAACTTAAACTGGGATGATTTCCTTACCGTGCCCTTAGGATTTTTAAATCCCCTACCTTCCTTCCGCAGGAACCTTCTGAACTTTCTTGTTAGCATGGCTAGCTCGCCAGTTTCCTCACCTGTGCTAGATGAGTTATCAGTGTCAGATAATTCAGAGGTGCCTATTTTAGTCTTCAGGGCGAGCTGCTTCTTTTTCTTGCCCTCATCTTCCTTTCTCTTTAGATTGACCTCATAGGCCATTAGGGAACCTACCAGTTCATCCACAGTCATAGTTGTGAGGTCTTTTGAGTCCTCAATTACTGTGGCCTTGGTATGCCACATAGGTGTGAGGGACCTTAAGATTTTCCTCACAAGCTCCTGCTCTTTGTAGGTCTTCCCTAGACTCTTTAAGCTATTTGATAGTTGTACTAGTCTGGCATACATCTCAGAAATGCTTTCGTCAGTTTTCATTCTAAACATTTCGTATTCTGAGACTAGCATATTTGTTTTGGACTCTCTTACCTCTGAAGTACCTTCATAGATGACCTTGAGTCGATCCCACATCTCCTTGGCTGTTGCACATTGTGAGACTCTTGAGAACTCCGTGGGGTGAAGTGCGCATTGCATTACGTTCATAGCTCCCCAGTTGATGGTTGATTTTCTGACCTGTTCTTTGGTCCAGGTATCCTCGTCTTCAGGCAGATCATAGGGTCCGCGGCTCACTACTCTCCACATCTCATGATCTTGTGCTCTCAAGAACACCTGCATACGATTTTTCCAGTATGAGTAATCATTTCCATCAAAGTATGGTGGTCTAGTTACTGAGTGTCCCTCAGCCATTAGACTTCTAGAGTTCAGTCCGCTAGGTCTCTCCTGGTTGTTAGACCACATTTTCGGAGAGTCTAGCTCTGATACCACGTGTTGAGTACGGACTGAATAGATCTAGAGGGGGGGTGAATAGATGTAGCCCCTTTTTCGATTTATAAACCAAAGATCGACTAGACCTTAAGCAAACTATGGGTTGCAAAGATAAAACTGATAACTACCGTGACAGCAAGCAATAATAAGAACACACACCACAAGCAAAACCACAAGACAAGATTTTTAGGTGGTTCAGTCTCTTCCCGAGACTTACGTCCACCCCTTGCTCAACTTGAGCAATGCTTCACTAAATGAGAACTCCTGATCTCAACCAATATACTGCTGATACACAGCTTCTTCCTACTGACACACAGCTTGTACCCGCTACCTCACAGCTTGACACTTGATGTAATGAAAAGAACAAAAAATGCAACAGGACTGAACAAGAGCGTTTGAATCAAAGAAAAGAGTTCAGCCTGGGACTGCAGATAACAAGAATAGACTCCCTGTGGAACTTCCAGACGATTGCCTTCAGCTGCGACGCTGCTGGAGTCTTGCTTGTCTTGAGTCGGTCTTTCCTTCTGCAGCAATGAAGATGCCTTCGGTCTTGTGCAGTCTTTGTGATTTCTGAAGAGCCACTCCTTCTTTCCTTTTTCAGAGTATCTTCGTGAGTGTATCCTTTCTTTTTCTTCTACTCTGTGTTCCCCTATTCAGTTCTCTGTCTTCTTCTCCTTTTTGCACCAGTTCTTATCAAACCCGGAGCTGTTTCCCGCGCAAGTGCAAACCTGTTGGGTTACTCGCTAAAAACTAGGGAGAAGATTAAATAGAATCTATAAAAGGTTTGACCGGTTCTTAGCAAGATTCTCTCCTTGAATCCCGTGCGGAATCTTATCCTCTGAACAGCCCAACAACCTTCAACAACAACCTGCAGGTTTCAAGGAACCGAAACTGAATTCGGTTGGAATTCAGTTCTGGACGCTATACCGCTTGTGGTCGACAACGACCCTGTCTCTGGTCGACAATGAGCAGTGTCCAGACGGCTGGTTCTTCAGGCTGATGCTCGTATCGCTCATTGTTGACAATAGCCCTGTCGCTGGTCGACAAGGGGCAATGTCCAGATGACTGGCAGTTCTGTCTGATGCTCTGTCTGTTCCGTGGTCGACAACGAGCAGGGCTCTGGTCGACAACCAGAGCGCGTACAGAGGAAAAATGACTTGAGCTGTGTTTGGTTGGATTCGTTGGTCGACAATGACCACTTCTCTGGTCGACAAGCAACCTTTGACATTTCTTCTGATTTGTTGATTTCATTAGTACTTCAGTAAACCTGAAATAACTTGAACTATCAGATTTGCATTGAATTGGACACATCCATCATGTGAAGACGCAATCAATCAATCTTGCATGTGTTGTGTTATTAAAATAGATTAATCACACATATCCTTTGTCATCATCAAAACTAAAGGGATGCACAACATTCTCCCCCTTTTTGATGATGACAACCATGAGTCATTGTGACAATCAGGAGATTATTTCAACCAGAAAATGCATTTGATATGCCATTCAGAAACTATCATAACATATGTCATTATCATAGTTTTCAGCCAGAAAATTCATTTGATATGCCTTTCAAAAGTATCATAACACGAATTACATGAATGAAAACAAAGGCAAAGGCAAAGACTTGACATCTAGACACACCTGACATCTAGACACACCTAGACACACAATGACACACATAGACTCTCTCCCCCTTTGTCAACAGCAAAAAGAGGAGTATCCAGACATTCACTCCGAGGAGGACGAAGAAGTCTCGGGCTTCACGTTCTCTGCCATCCGATCCAGCTTGTCAACTATGTGTGCATAAGAAAGCCTTAGCTTCTGGATCTCGGAGATAGTAGCATGGTGATTCTGTTTAATCTGCTGGTTTGTGAACTCAATGCGTGTACCCATCTCTGCTGACACTTCAGCTAATGTGGCAACTAGTCTGTTAAACCGAGAGCTAGCATGTTCTGAGTGTTCCTGTTGCTTGATGAACCTGGTCTCCATCTGCTGCTCTAGTCTTTGGACTTTCAGCTCCAAGCGCCCGGTTGCAGCATTCATACTTTCTTGAAAGGATTGGAATTGAGTTGTGAGTGAGGTCAGCTGAGATGCTATCTGGAGAAGCACTCCGTGAGACTCAGTGTTGGAGGTGGAAGGAGGTGGTGGAGCAGAAGTAGACGGAGCGAAGGTAAAGGGAACATGGGTAGGTGGAATAGATGTAGATGGAACATGAGTGGCTGCAGTGCCTGGTTGCCATGGCACAATAGCGAGTGAAGGTGGAGGTGGAAGGGTTGCAGCAGGGCTAACATGAATTGGTGTCTGTGGTGGAGAAGAGCAAGGCAACGGTGCTTTGGATTTACCCTTGGATGGTAGGGTGCGCTGGACTTGATCTCCTACCTTCTTATAGCCCAAAAATGTGGTCATGTAATGGAACGAGTATACGTGCCGTTTGGGAATGACAACGCGCGGAGCGTGAGGAATGGGTATAGTGGCTGCTTCCAAAATGGCAGTTATGTGGGCAGAATATGGAAGAGAGTTCAGGGGATAATGCAAGAGGGTTTTGAAAGTGTTCTGCATGAGCTTGGGAAGGCAGATGGGTTGGCGTGTGATGAGGCCATGGAGAAGAAATAGGTGAAGTCGACTTACATGTTCCCTGGCGCCTCCTCTTGGTTGGATTATGGTGGTAAGAAGGTGATGGAGCAATCGATGAAGAGGAGGGAAAGTGTTGGCATTGAGGGATTTTGGAAGGACCTCAGGGACTGGTTGGCCAGTGACCACGGCATATGATGCTTTGAAGTCAAAATCCTCAGGATTGAAGGCAGTACCATGCCTGGAAATTTTCAGCGCCTTGTGGAGTAGCTTGAAGTCGAGGCTGACGACGACACCCTGAACTACTGTATAGACCTTGTCATCCATGACTTGCAGGTTGTGGTAGAACTCTTGCACAAGCTGTGGGGAATACATAGTATGTGCAGAGACAAACTCTGTCCAGCCTTGGGCGTCCAAAACTTCCAGCAGTTCTGGGAACATCTTCATCAGCTTTTGATCAGAGAAATCTACTATTCTTGGGGACAGGATGGTCCGGGGCTTCAGTGATCTAGAGACTGGATGGACGATGGGCATATCTAAGGTTGCTGTCTTATCCGTTGTCGACTGCCGAGTGGTCGATGGCTGACCCTACGTGGCCTTCTGCTTGGAGTGCTTGGACGGCGGCGACGCTTCGGCAGGAACCTGATCCCTTGCTCGCTTGGACGACCTCTGAGCACGCGACGGATTCATGGTGGAAGGTAGCGAGAGAGTGTGTTGAGGCGAGAGAGAGGGATGCACAAGGGGTCGAAAGGGGACTGGAGACGGAGGACGACCGTGAAGGGTGAAAACGGCGAGGGTAAGAAGAGTAGGGACCCAGTCGGTTCAATTTATAGGGCAGGATATTAGTGAATGAGATCTGGGTCATAGATTCTAGGGTAGTGGAACCAGCGCAATGCTGAAAACGAAGGGCCAGGATTAAATCAGCCGAATTAAATTTGGGGGATTTATTGAAGTGTACATCCGTTCCTTAATGAAGCTTTTATGTAACCTCTCCACCCTTATGCAAAGACCACCTTGTAAACTAGTAGAGTGGGCCTAGTGATTCACTTGAATTTGAAAGTATTGCACCAATAAGCTTACGCCCCATATCTAATTTCCTCCACATGACCTCTTAAACTTATAATAGATTTCATGAGATGATTTTAATAGCTGTGCTTGCTGAACAGTGTTTTCAACTTTTCTTTGCATGCCATACCTTTGGTCAACCATTTTCCTCTGCCTTTTAGATAATTTTGAGTGTTTCCTTTTGGAATCATTTTGAAAGCTGTGGTCAGGTTTATCACATGCTTTTCTACACGAGGAGACACGCTTTTTACACGCCAGAAACCTCGACTACTTAGCATGTCTAACCATTCCACTTTTAACTGGGACACACCTTTGATCCGTGAGGATATACGTTTATCAGACGCCAATATCCCCAGTTACTCAGTATTCACAGTTTCAATAATTTTTTATAGTAGCAGAGATAGATTGATTCTTCATGACACACATGCCTCTCATTTATTTTTCATCCATTTTTTCTTAAGCTGGGAGGCAGTAGTTTCTCAGAATCCAATCCATTGCTCTACCATGAAGACAGAGTTATGGCGTATTCCACGTGCATTCATGCTATATTTTTGGATTTATATTAACTGTTCAGAACGGGCACAGGTAGAGAAACCGACTTACTACTAACAATCATAAGTCTCCAAAATCATGTGACAGAATCATAGTTATGGTTTGAATTTATTGAAGTAGTACAGTCCAAATCCTCATTACTACACTCAACCTCTACTCTTATTGAATACATTGGTGATTTTATAGGAAGATATGGTTAGGTTATTCAATGTTTTATCAAGGAATGAGTTTACACTTTTTCTCCCCCTCAATTTGATAATCCATGCTGAATTAAGAAGTAATGTTGGCCAGGATGAGATAGAAAGACACAGGGAATGGGAAGTATGGATGATGGTGAATGAGTGAAGATGAATCTGAGCTCAAACAGTTTAAACAATCCAGAAGATTTCCTACCAGAACTAGTGTTAACCAGGAACCTGTTTAAAGTGGACATTTGCTTCCTTACAGATCCATTGTCGACCATGGAGCTGTCTCTGGTCGACATCTGCGCAGTCACAGACCCTGCCTGATGTTGACATCTGCTTTCTTATAAATCTATTGTCGACTATGGGACTGTCTATTGTCGACATCTGTGTAGTCACAGAACCAAACAGTTTCCTGCCTTGATGCCTTGGTCGACCAGTGCCCTGTCTTGGGTCGACCACCAGAGCTAACCAGTAGCAGTGCCAGGAATTTGCAGAAAGTTGCTTGAGTAACAGCCGACACCAGAGCTTCCAAACACAATCAGTACCAGAGATCTAACTGACATATCTAATTACAGAAATGACAGAAAGCTATACAGAGAACACATGAATATAAGCATTTCAAGAATTTTCAGGAGATATTCTACATATCCCCAACTCCCTTCTTAGAGTTGAAAACCTGTCATTGTTAAGGGGTTTAGTGAAAATATATGCCAATTGTTTTTCAGTTTCTACAAATTGAAGCATGAAATTTCCTTTGGATACCTCATCTCTCAGAAAATGATGACGGATCTCAATGTGTTTTGTCCTAGAATGTTGAATGGGGTTTTTAGACAAGTTAATAGCACTAGTGTTGTCACATAAAATCCACACATGAAGAGTGGATTAAATATGAGAAAACACAAGGGGGAGAGATGATATAATAATGAAGAAAAGAAGCACGTGGTGCTACTAAGGAGGGTGATCGCCAGAGGGGTTACCTCAAGAAGAAACAAAGAAGATCGCGAATACCTGGTGGAAAATAGAACGCGGGCTGGATTGTGAATTCCTCCTCCTCCTTCAATCGGCCGGCCGATGAAGGGGGTTTTCCTTTATTGATTACCCTTGCAAAAAGGACAAAACAAACAAACAAAAGAGGTGGATCAGCCAAGCAAATGTAGTATCAATCCCAAGTAGATGATATGATGATGAATAGAGAATAAAACATGCGCACCTTTTTTTTTGTTTTAAAACCCCTAAAGAGTTAGGGAAAGGAAAAGGATGATGAAGCTAATGTAAATGAAGAAAAGAAAAAAAACAATAGACGTGATGATGCGGTGAAAACAAAGCAACTAGATAAGCAAAAGCCCTGCTGTCCCTGACGACAGTAAAGGGGGAACCGAAGTTGATGCTGTTGGCAGGGAGAACAGGAAGCAGAGAGCCAAAAATTGCACAGGAAGAAGATGGATAGCCTCCGTAAATTCAGCATCTACGTATGAAACTCTGACCTCGGTATCCTCTGATCTCGTCTGATCTCGTAACCTCTGTCAAGATCGACCAGAGCTCCCTTATATAGGATTTCAACCGAAGATAAACTCAATTCGGGAAGATAAGAACGGGCAATGATCAAAGAAGGCATGATTCTAGTTCCAATTCGAGTAAGGAGACTGTTGGGTTCTGTGCGTCCCCTCGTTGTCTTTGACAATGGTTTTGATGATAACTATATATTGTATGTAAGTATTGTGAAAAATACTCATTGATCACTTTGGAGCTTATGTCGCAATATCTTATTTTGCAGGTTTGGATGCTTGGTGGATAACTTCTTTAGATGGAAAATGTGCTATGTGAAGTCAACCTCACTTTTGATGATTGGTTCAAATTCTTAGACCTTGGGTCATATGCATTGACCTTGGTCTCTTGATGTATTTCATACATGATGTTTTTCATTGGTAAAATGATGACTAGGCCTTCATGCATATTATTGACATGCATTGGATTGCATTGGTTTTTTTATTGCATTGGGCTTTATATTTCAAAGTCTGTACATTGGCCTTCATCAGCCAAGTCTGTACATTGGCCTTCATCAGCCAAGTCCATACATTGGCCTTTATCCTCCAAGTCTACACATTGCCTCTTGGAATCAAAGTATGTACATTGGCCTTTGGCCATCAAGTCTATACATTGGCCTTTGGCCATCAAGTCTATACATTGGCCTTCACACACCAAGTCTATACATTGGCCTTCACACTTCAAGTCTATACATTGGCCTTCTTCAATCCAAGTCTATACATTGGCCTTCACACACCAAGTCTATACATTGGCCTTCACACACCAAGTCTATACATTGGCCTTCACACTTCAAGTCTATACATTGGCCTTCTTCAATCCAAGTCTATACATTAGCCTTCACACTTCAAGTCTATACATTGGCCTTCATAGTTCAAAGTCTATACATTGGGCTTCTATCTTCCAAGTCTATACGTTGGCCTTCTACCAAGTCTATACATTGTCTTGTGCCTTCAAGTTTCCATGTCTATACATTCAGTTTCATGCATATACAATGTGGATCATATTCATAGTGTTTTGATTGGGGTCAAAATCCCTTTTTCATGCACTTGACTTATATTGACTGCATTTCAAGTGGGAAGATTGCTCTTATTGTGAAAATGATGTGTTTGATGCTAACATCTTATTTTCAATGCATAGTCATTTGATTTACATGTTGAATGAGGAGGAATGATTTTTGGTTGGAAATAAATTGATGCCATTCGGGTTTAGAATGAATTCTCATGCACCATCTTGGCTTTCTAAACAAGTTATGCATCAACTTGCTTTGTCTATGCTAAACAAGTTATGCACTGGACTTTGTTCTTCATGGCACCTACCAAATCTTCTCATATGCATTGACCATGTACTTATAAGCATAGACATGATAAAATGCATTGAGTGATTCTTAGGTGTATTAAAATGATATTGAGGTTCTTAAGCATGCAAGGCTCAAATATGTCGCATTACAATGTGGATGGAATGATTTAGGTTGAAAATGTGTTTCTGAGCTATATTGGATTATCACTCATAAAACTGGGTTACTTGATAGTGCAGGTTTTGATCTGCCCACATATCTTGAAAATCGAGGTAAGAACCCTCTTATGATAGGTTTCCATGTGGGGAGATTAGGCTCACTTCATGCTTCATGGCTTTGGGGTTAATTGGCTTCCAAATTGTCAATTTGATAATTGTAGTTCATATTCCATCATGCTCATGTTGAGTTCTATTCTTTCATGCAATATTTGATTGGATTTGGTGTTACTTTACCAAGTGAATTATGCATGTTCTTGAGGAAGTTCTTGAGTTGAAAGTGTGATCAAATATTTATGTGCCTCATACCAATGCTTTCATAATCATAATTCATGTCCTTTGGGTCTTGGACTCAAAACGAGTTCCAAATGTTGATGCATGATCCAAATATTTTTAATTCATGATTGATTACATTGGGTTACATGCTTAGAACATTAGAATTGGTTTAGAAACCTTTTTATCATGTTCCTAGGTCAGTGGGTCGACCCCCCAAGCTCAATGGGTCGTCCCCTGGGCTAAACAGGGTGTTTTCAGCACCCTGTCTGAAAGTGGGTCGACCCCCCTCACAAAGTGGGTCGACCCCCCTGTAAAACATGCTAAAAATTAGCTTCTGGGAGTAGATGGGTCGACCCCCCTCCAAAGTGGGTCGACCCCCCCTGTTCGCAGCAACGCGCGGCTTTTCCGTAAATTGCCGAAACCCATCCAAATGACCTCCGATTGGGCTGAAATTTTAAACTAAGACCCTTGGGTTATTAATGAACATATTGGGGTGGTTTTGCTAGGGTTTTGCATGGGTATTGTGGTCTTTTGCACAACTCATCCCTCTTGTATATATAACATACGAATTTGGGGTTTTAACTATCTCCGTTGGCTAACCTTGTTCTATTTGTTGTAGGAGAGAAAGAAGAGAGCTCAAGGAAGCTTCAACGCTAGATTCGATCTACATCCCTCGACATTTGGAGCTCGTGGAAGAAGAAGAAAAGGAGCGGATCATCAAGGGGATCAAGAGGACACTCTCAACGTCACCATCCGGCTACCCTCCGACCCGTGGCAAAGAGAAGACATTCTATAGCCCTTGTTCTTCGATAGGAATTTCTTTCTACATCCTTTTTGTGCTTAATGGAGTCAATCTCTTTAGGTTTCTAAAGTTATATTGATCATATCCTTCGTTTCTAAACATCATGTCTATGAGTGTGTGAACCGTCGGTGAACGGTTGTGGAGTTATTGTGCCGCCGGCATTGCGGCTTGTGTGTGTGTGATTGTTGGTCCCTTGTGGATCGTGTACGGAGCTGCGTCTCGGTGTGTGATTATTGTCCGGGGTGTGTTCCCCGTTTTTGTGTGTGGGTGTGTGTGCTGCAATTGCAGCTTGTTGGGGGATTTTCCCCGTGTGTGGATATTGCTACGGAAGCAGCGTGTGTGTGTGTGGTTGGGGTTCATCCCCGTGTTGCTACTTTCGTAGCGTGTAGTGAAGCCTCACCCGGTTGGGTGAGGGGTGGACGTAGGGAGCCTTCGTGGTCCCGAACCACCTAAAAATCTTTGTGTCCTTTGTGAATGCCTGTGCGATTGTCTCTTTCCTCTATCTCCCTTCACAGGTTAGTTTAATAGATTTTTACTCACTACACCACTGCACACTGCTACCTCTGTTATCCTTGCTTGGCATAATTTTATCTAACGTTTGCATTGTTATCACGAGTGAGATCGAAAGATTGAGAGAACCTTTTGAATCTCATATGTGTTAAGGCTACTCAAGTAGTTGATTTTAATTCCACTGTGATCAGTTAAGAGAATTTTTTAAATCCGCCATCTAGGTCAAGGGGACAATTCAACCCCCCTTCTTGTCCGCCATCTTTATCTGGGCCAACAATTGGTATCAGAGCCCAGTCTCTGATTTTTATTCAGCGGACCTCACGGTCTAGGAGAAAAGATCTTTTTATGATGGCTAGTCTGAATTCAGTTCCTGTCTTTGATGGTTTTGATTTTACATCATGGCTTGGAAAATTGTGTGTTTGGATTTCTGGGATTAATCCTAAGCTTATGAAATTAATAAGTCATGGTCCTCATGTTTTACCAAAAAATGAGTCAAGATGGACCGATGAACATAGGAAGATGAATTCTGATAATCTTTTTGTTTTGAATACTCTTAAAGCTGCAGTATGCATTAACAAATTTCCATTTGTTTCTGATTGCAGCTCAGCCAAAGAAATCTTGGATGGACTGATTAAGTTTCATGAAGGAAGGCTGAAGGATACATGTATGATGGCAAACGACAGTGCTCTTTCGAGCAAAGAAAATTCTGATGGAGAAGGAAATCAGGAGGTAAGTTCTGAAACCGATGAGATTTCCTTGGAAGAACTAATGGATGCCTATGATGACTTGCTTGATAGATATAAGGCATTAAAATCTGAGAACAGAAAAATGAAAAAGAAACTTAATGATCATTCACATGTTAACCCTCCATGTGCTAAATGCTTTCAAATTGAAAATACATGTGTTGATGATCTTTCATGTGAGGAATGCTCAGAGCTTAGGAACTTGAATAAAAATTTGTTGCATGATGTTGCTGTGCATGAAGAAATTATTGTAATTCTGAAAGCTGAAAACAAATCCTTACAGGATAAAATTTCAGAACTTCAACTCATTGAAGAAGACAATGGAAAAGCTACTTTGAATGCTGAATCTGAAAAGTTGAAAGAACTAAGAAAGGAAATTGAAAGTCTCAAGAACATAAATGATAAATTTGAATGTGATAAAGCCTTGAACAAAATTGTTGGTGAAAATGTGAGTTTTCAAATGAGTGAACTCGAACACACCTCTATGAACACAAATTCATTTGAAAAACTCCAAAATGAAAATAGTGCTTTATTGTTTCAAATTTCATTGCTTGAAAGTAAATTAAAAAGTCTTGAAAAAGTTGAAAAAGGTAAATGTGTGATTTCTGATGATTGTGACAATTCGCATGGTCTTGAACAAGAAATTGAAAGTCACAGAGTTATCAATTCCTTGTTGAATGAGAAAATTGCATCTTGTGAAGAAGAATTGGCTAGTTCTGAAATCCATATTATGTCTTTGCAAAATGAAATCAAAGTTTTGACTAAATCATTGTCCGTGCATGATAAAGAAAATCAAAATCAGAAAATTGTTGATCATCGCTCTTGTATGCATGAAAAACATCCATCTGTTGAACATGCTTATTCATCAAGAAAAAGAAGGAATGTCTCATGTTACTATTGCGGCAATTTTGGCCATGATATGTACGAATGCTCTCTAATGCAATCTGATGATAATGAGGCATCAAAGTCACAACTAAAAGTTGTTGATGATTTTAAAATTCCTGAAAAATCAAAGAAGAAAAACCTCCATGTTCATTGCTATTACTGTGGTCTACATGGCCATGTTATGGAGGACTGTTTCATGAAGAAAGATGATGATGAATGGTTTGCCAACAAGAATTTTTCATGTTATTATTGTGGTGAACAAGGACACATGATGGATAATTGTTTCTTAATGAAAAATGATGAGAAATTGTCCATGAAAAGAATATCTTTCTACTGCTATTATTGTGGTGAGAATGGTCATTCTATGGATGATTGTTCCACAATGAAAATCGATGATGAGTGGTATGAAAGGAAGAACAAGAAAAATACATTTGTTCATGCTAGGACTAACCCCTCGGGACCCAAGATGGTTTGGGTACCCAAACATCCAACTTGAGAATCTATTTTGCAGGGGTACCTTGAGGTCGAAGAAATTAATAAATATTGGGATCTCAAGGTGAGGAACAAAAATGATTTGTTTTGAAACTTTGTCTCACTTGGTTCTCTTTAAAAAATCTGAAAAAGGTAAAATTTATGTTTTGAGAAAAATGCTTCCAACATGGGTCACTGGTTATGGTATCTTTTGGAAATCTTGAGAATTTTTGAGTTCCATGTCAGAATGACTTGATCACTTCTATTTTCACTCCATGTGAATAAATTCTGTCTTCAAATGCTTTACTCTTCTCATAAAGTGTTTTCACACTTATAATCAACTCTTGTAAATAAAATTTGGTTTGAATGCTTCTCATTGTGCATAGAGTTTTCAAACTCTTACTTACTTTTTGTAAATAATCACTCACTTGTGCATACATAGATCACATGCTTAAGTTGCATAAAACATGCTGCACATATCATATACATCCTCACTTGCATACATTTGCACTTGCTTGCATACATTTGCATATTCCTCATATTCGTGTGCATGATTGCTATGATTTTTCGGTATATAAAATGGTGTTTGTGGAAGGTTGGATTATGTCTAGCCGGAAGCTTTTACTATGCGTGATGGTGGTCTTCGGACCTATGTTCCCCGCCGCGTACCGAGAATCACTTTGTTTGAATAGTTTGCTATATCCTAGCTTGAATGCATGTATATAATTTTAGAACACAATTCCTTGCAAATCTTCTAAGACCTCACCTCCTTGATATATAAAATGCAGTGATTTTAATCATTTGTGAAAAGTGACATATACAAAGGAGGATGATTCATTTCAACTGTGCATACATTTAGGGGGAGTCATAACTGTGTATAGGCAAATTCATCTTCTACATCCAAAGCAATTACCCATACATTATTCCAAAATGATGCATATGACTTTGATTGATAAGGATTTCAGAAACTCTTTTTAACACTTCATGGGAAACAAATTTCTACATGGAAATTGAGAGAATCGTGAGGAAAAAGCTGCCTACCCCGCATGCTTAAATAAGTGGTATGTCTAACTGAGTAGCCGGGAATCCCCACTGAAATAAATGAGGAAACTCGCGTCGAAAGGTGAAACAAAATCCACATTTTGTGATGAATCCTAGTAAGCCGGGAAACCCCATTGAGACACATGAGGTGACTCGCGTCGAACAGTGAAATCCAATAAAAGAAAGACAAAAAGGGGTTGAGCGAAGCTACCAATAGTCGAGGATCAAAATGGAAGTGTAGGAAGGAAATAACCCTCTAGTGTTTTCTAGAAACTCTGCTAATATCCATATAAACTTGAAGTTCATTGCTCATTTACATAAATTTTAATTGGGTATTTTTGTGATGATCGTATATCTTGAATTTATTCTTATCATGGTTTATGTAGTACCTTGCATATATGAATGCACTACCTTTTTTGATTATGGTTCATATCTCACATTTTGATTTTGAATGAACTGTTCTTTTGCTATCCCCTTACCCCATTAAGGGGGAGCTATAGTACTGTATGTGTGCTTAACTCCAATGCATGCTTGCGTGTTTGCTTGCTTGCATACTTCATTTCACATTAAGTTTGCATAGATGCATCTTCAGGTTACTTAATCCCATTGTCTATTGGCTTTTGTTCTTGACAATTGGGGGAGAATAATGTGCTTTTTAGCATAATACACCTTTTGTGCCTAACATAGTTTTCAGGCTTCACATATCATTTACTTTCATTACAAGTGCATAATTAGTCATACATAAAGCAAAAATCACAAAAAATTGAGCTTATGCACTAATTTCACACATCTGCTAATTACAAATAAAATTTCAAATTCCTGCTTATTTTGGGTCTCCACACCTTCCTCTCATGGTAGGTGTATTGCTGGATTCGTGCGTTCATGTCTAACTCATTTTTGGAAGGTTTCCAGCTGCTTTTCAGTCCCCCATTTTTTTTGATAATGCCAAAGGGGGAGAGAACTTTAACATTGTCACAATATATTGTCATCATCAAAAAGGGGGAGATTGTTGGGTTCTGTGCGTCCCCTCGTTGTCTTTGACAATGGTTTTGATGATAACTATATATTGTATGTAAGTATTGTGAAAAATACTCATTGATCACTTCGGAGCTTATGTCGCAATATCTTATTTTGCAGGTTTGGATGCTTGGTGGATAACTTCTTTAGATGGAAAATGTGCTATGTGAAGTCAACCTCACTTTTGATGATTGGTTCAAATTCTTAGACCTTGGGTCATATGCATTGACCTTGGTCTCTTGATGTATTTCATACATGATATTTTTCATTGGTAAAATGATGACTAGGCCTTCATGCATATTATTGACATGCATTGGATTGCATTGGTTTTTTTGTTGCATTGGGCTTTATATTTCAAAGTCTGTACATTGGCCTTCATCAGGCAAGTCTGTACATTGGCCTTCATCAGCCAAGTCCATACATTGCCTCTTGGAATCAAAGTATGTACATTGGCCTTTGGCCATCAAGTCTATACATTGGCCCTTGGCCACCAAGTCTATACATTGGCCTTCACACACCAAGTCTATACATTGGCCTTCTTCAATCCAAGTCTATACATTGGCCTTCACACTTCAAGTCTATACATTGGCCTTCTTCAATCCAAGTCTATACATTGGCCTTCACACACCAAGTCTATACATTGGCCTTCACACTTCAAGTCTATACATTGGCCTTCTTCAATCCAAGTCTATACATTGGCCTTCACACTTCAAGTCTATACATTGGCCTTCATAGTTCAAAGTCTATACATTGGGCTTCTATCTTCCAAGTCTATACGTTGACCTTCTACCAAGTCTATACATTGTCTTGTGCCTTCAAGTTTCCATGTCTATACATTCAGTTTCATGCATATACAATGTGGATCATATTCATAGTGTTTTGATTGGGGTCAAAATCCCTTTTTCATGCACTTGACTTATATTGACTGCATTTCAAGTGGGAAGATTGCTCTTATTGTGAAAATGATGTGTTTGATGCTAACATCTTATTTTCAATGCATAGTCATTTGATTTACATGTTGAATGAGGAGGAATGATTTTTGGTTGGAAATAAATTGATTCCATTCGGGTTTAGAATGAATTCTCATGCACCATCTTGGCTTTCTAAACAAGTTATGCATCAACTTGCTTTGTCTATGCTAAACAAGTTATGCACTGGACTTTGTTCTTCATGGCACCTACCAAATCTTCTCATATGCATTGACCATGTACTTATAAGCATAGACATGATAAAATGCATTGAGTGATTCTTAGGTGTATTAAAATGATATTGAGGTTCTTAAGCATGCAAGGCTCAAATATGTCGCATTACAATGTGGATGGAATGATTTAGGTTGAAAATGTGTTTCTGAGCTATATTGGATTATCACTCATAAAACTGGGTTACTTGATAGTGCAGGTTTTGATCTGCCCACATATCTTGAAAATCGAGGTAAGAACCCTCTTATGATAGGTTTCCATGTGGGGAGATTAGGCTCACTTCATGCTTCATGGCTTTGGGGTTAATTGGCTTCCAAATTGTCAATTTGATAATTGTAGTTCATATTCCATCATGCTCATGTTGAGTTCTATTCTTTCATGCAATATTTGATTGGATTTGGTGTTACTTTACCAAGTGAATTATGCATGTTCTTGAGGAAGTTCTTGAGTTGAAAGTGTGATCAAATATTTATGTGCCTCATACCAATGCTTTCATAATCATAATTCATGTCCTTTGGGTCTTGGACTCAAAACGAGTTCCAAATGTTGATGCATGATCCAAATATTTTTAATTCATGATTGATTACATTGGGTTACATGCTTAGAACATTAGGATTGGTTTAGAAACCTTTTTATCATGTTCCTAGGTCAGTGGGTCGACCCCCCAAGCTCAATGGGTGGTCCCCTGGGCTAAACAGGGTGTTTTCAGCACCCTGTCTGAAAGTGGGTCGACCCCCCTCACAAAGTGGGTCGACCCCCCTGTAAAACATGCTAAAAATTAGCTTCTGGGAGTAGATGGGTTGACCCCCCTCCAAAGTGGGTCGACCCCCCCTGTTCGCAGCAACGCGCGGCTTTTCCGTAAATTGCCGAAACCCATCCAAATGACCTCCGATTGGGCTGAAATTTTAAACTAAGACCCTTGGGTTATTAATGAACATATTGGGGTGGTTTTGCTAGGGTTTTGCATGGGTATTGTGGCCTTTTGCACAACTCATCCCTCTTGTATATATAACATACGAATTTGGGGTTTTAACTATCTCCGTTGGCTAACCTTGCTCTATTTGTTGTAGGAGAGAAAGAAGAGAGCTCAAGGAAGCTTCAACGCTAGATTCGATCTACATCCCTCGACATTTGGAGCTCGTGGAAGAAGAAGAAAAGGAGCGGATCATCAAGGGGATCAAGAGGACACTCTCAACGTCACCATCCGGCTACCCTCCGACCCGTGGCAAAGAGAAGACATTCTATAGCCCTTATTCTTCGATAGGAATTTCTTTCTACATCCTTTTTGTGCTTAATGGAGTCAATCTCTTTAGGTTTCTAAAGTTATATTGATCATATCCTTCGTTTCTAAACATCATGTCTATGAGTGTGTGAACCGTCGGTGAACGGTTGTGGAGTTATTGTGCCGCCGGCATTGCGGCTTGTGTGTGTGTGATTGTTGGTCCCTTGTGGATCGTGTACGGAGCTGCGTCTCGGTGTGTGCTTATTGTCCGGGGTGTGTTCCCCATTTTTGTGTGTGGGTGTGTGTGCTGCAGTTGCAGCTTGTTGGGGGATTTTCCCCGTGTGTGGATATTGCTGCGGAAGCAGCGTGTGTGTGTGTGGTTGGGGTTCATCCCCGTGTTGCTACTTTCGTAGCGTGTAGTGAAGCCTCACCCGGTTGGGTGAGGGGTGGACGTAGGGAGCCTTCGTTGTCCCGAACCACCTAAAAATCTTTGTGTCCTTTGTGAATGCCTGTGCGATTGTCTCTTTCCTCTATCTCCCTTCACAGGTTAGTTTAATAGATTTTTACTCACTACACCACTGCACACTGCTACCTCTGTTATCCGTGCTAGGCATAATTTTATCTAACGTTTGCATTGTTATCACGAGTGAGATCGGAAAGATTGAGAGAACCTTTTGAATCTCATATGTGTTAAGGCTACTCAAGTAGTTGATTTTAATTCCACTGTGATCAGTTAAGAGAATTTTTTAAATCCGCCATCTAGGTCAAGGGGACAATTCAACCCCCCTTCTTGTCCGCCATCTTTATCTGGGCCAACAGAGACCATTGGAGGCAAGGAACTACTCAGGAAAGGCATACTCAAACACGACACCGAAGGATAAAACACGACCTTCAGAAGGGCGTCAAATCAACAATTGACGACCTACATCAAGACGTTACTCAAAACACAACCATGATCAAGGGCGTCACTTCTCGGATTTAATTTTTGCAATAAAACTTACTTTATTTGAAAATCATGAGAAAACGCCTGAGATGAAGGCGTTACTTGAAAACACGCCCTGAGGAAGGACGTTAATCAATAATTTGAATTTATTTTGAAACCGGATAATACCAGGAATTGACGCCCTAACATTTGGTCGTCCTTTCTTTTGAACATGCCCTAGATAAGGTTGCTATTTAAAACACGCCCCTCTTCAGGTCGCGAATCACAAAAATGCAAAGATCAAACCAAAAACACACAAAAATAGAAAAACTTCATATTATGAATGTATTGAAGTTCACTTTGGGGCGTCAACATAGTGACATGAGATTTGATCAACATAGCGTCAATTTTGGCGTGTCTACAAAGGCTACTACTGCCAAGAATGCTCCAGAGATCTCTCTGCCTACATTGCCAATTTTTCACTTACCGCCTTCTGAGATGCTGAATTTTCGACGATACAATGGAACTGGCAATCCATTTATTCACTTGAAGGATTTTATGTATGAGACCTCCTTTTGGCAAGGCAACAAAGCCTCACTGGCTTATTTGTTTAGAAGATCTCTAGAGGGGCCAGCCCTCAAGTGGTTCTATTCCTTGGATCCGACAGATGCCAGCAATTTTGATGTGGTTCAAAGGAAATTCTTGCAGAAGTATAGGGACCGGGTTGGAACCTCTCTATCTGTTACGGACTTGGTTGCAGAGAAAATGAAGCCCGAGGAGGACTTCATCATATTTGCTGATAGATGGCGATCAATGGCCGAGAAATTGAAAGATACTTTGTCAGAACCAGAGCAGGTTAAGATGATTATTTCAAAGGCAACCCCTCAGTTCCGGCATATATTAGCCATGAACAGATTGACTACCATGGAGGAGCTCTATGAAAGAGCTCGATATATTCAAACTCAGATGAAGGATTCGCCCATCATGGGCATGTTCGAACTGAAACCACGGTTGGTCAAGAAAAATACAAATGTCAACAATAGCGGGCCCACGACTGAGGGTACCATCATCAATGAGCAGGTTGGCGCGGTCGGCAACCCCACACCTTTTCGCCAATCTAACCCACGACCTCCGCCACCTCCACAACAAAACACCCTCTTCAACTCACCCCCACAACACCAATTTGCCCCTCAACCTTCCCTTGCTCCTCCACAAAACCAAACGCCACATGCATATCCCTCAGCTCCGTAACAGTACCACCAAGTACTGCCACCCACCAACTATGGCCCACAACAACAACAGCAAAGGAGACCACTTGGCCCCAAAAGGGCCCATTATCCGCCATTGCCAGAAAGTCTCCCAGATATATTTAATGCCCTGATGGCTGCTAATCTGCTCATGTTACCAAAAGAAAGAGCAGCGTGGCCCGCTAATGTTGACACGTCCCGCTATTGTGTTTTCCACCGCTCCCCTGGTCACAATATTGACCATTGCTTTCACTTCAAGGACTACATCTATGATTTAAATGACCAGGGCGGTATTAATTGGGACGAGATGAGACAGTTCATCGCTGCTATGAAAGTAAGAAGGCCTCCTCGGCAACAGCAAGCTCAGCAGCCGCAGCAACCAGCTCCACCAGTACAACAGCAAGCTCCAGCACCTCAGCAAGATATGGGGATTGTCCACAACCCATTGCCGGAGCACCAAACAAATCAGCATGTGAACCCAGTCACGTCTCTCCATGAAGTAGAGAGAGGGCAGGGATGGCACGAAGAAAACGCCTCTGTCGGGGCATTCAATCATAATTCAAATCAACCTCCGCGTCTCTTGCGCACGCTTCCTTCTTCTTCTACCCCTCAATTAAGTCGCCCCCTTTTGCGCCCCGTTAACCCATCTGTCCCCACTAATTCCTCATCCTTGCCAACCCGGTCTCTCCTTACCCATCCACCACGACCACAGCCTCCGACGCAGCAAACTCCATCATCCGCCACCAATCCTTCGCCATCACCATCTAGGCCACTCCTCATTCGCCTGTCACCAGCACCGGTTACATCCACTACCATCACTCCTCCGCCGGCAAGGACACCTCCACCATCAGTTCAACCACCATTTATACCCCGACCTCTCCTTGTTCAACCCGCTAGCCCTTCCCACACTCCAACACCCCCTTCCACCCCTATGCCTCCTACGGGTGCTTCTCTTTTGAACCCTTCACCAATACTCCCTACGGGGGCTTCTTCTTCAAACACTCCTCTACCACTTCTCAATGCTAACGCCCCTTCTTCTTCTTCCAATACTCCCCCCATCCTTGTCCCGACAGAGGTACGCCAAACCATAGCACCGCTCCGCAGTGGACGGATGTTCCAGCGCATCTTTCCCCAGAGAGAGCAGGAGCCCGCACAGGGGCCAAATGAACAAGAACAGGAGCAAGAGTCCGTGCCAGGCACTCAATATGATTTACTGAAGCATCTTGACCGAACTCTAGCAAGAATCTCTATTCTAGAATTGATTAAGAGGTCAACCACTCATCAATTGGCTTTAAAGGAATATTTACAGAAAGTTATGGTCAATGAAGACATCCCTGCCGAGAAGATAACCACAGTCTTGACGCCCGCTAGCAGTCAGCTGGCAATTACTTTTTATGAACATGAACTGGCACCTCAACCAGCAAGAAAGTATGCTTTATGCATCACAGTGGATATCAATAAGGTGGCAGTAAAGCAATGCTTGGTGGACACTGGGGCATCCATCAATGTATTGCCGCCAAGCACTTTGAAGATGTGCGGCATTCCAGAAAATCAGATTCGGCCATCTACCATAACAGTCACAGCATACGACAATACTAAGAAGCCTCCTTTGGGCATGATAACATTAAAGGTTAGTTTGGGTCTAGCAACAATCACAGTCGATTTTCACATTTTGGATATGGATCCAACATTCAATGGCATCTTGGGTCGCCCCTATATTCAATAGTTAGATGCAGTGCCCTCTACAAATCATCAATGCCTCAAGTTTCCACACAAGGGCCGCATTGTCAAAGTGACTAGCATGCCGATCCTGCCTGATGAAGACATACACCTAGCAACGTCAGTTCCTTCTATTTGGCCTTCCAACAAACCGTTGCTATCAGTGCGGGATATCCCTCACCCACGGCCGATGCCACCCGAGACAGTTACAACAGTTGCCATGACACCCCTAACTTCCAAGGGGAAGAAGAAGAAGAACACAATGAACACCCCGGGATGGAATATTTTGATGAAGATGGGGTACCAGGTCGGTAAAGGCCTGGGTGTCAATTGTCAGGGCAAAACTAGGCCTGTCAAGTCAAAGAAATTGATTGCACGAGGTGGTCTAGGCTACAAAGGGCTGAGCAAAGATGAAAATGAACCATGGGCAGTCATGACATCCACTCTAAAGACAGATCGCCAACCGCTTACATGGACATTACAGACACATTTTATTAAAGGTGGAGTCCAAAATAATGAGCAGACTACAATAATCACTTCCATGTTAGACTGTCAAGATGTTCATGCTAGACAGTTTGCTCGTCATATTGCTCCATTGGCCACATACAAAGCCCTGGAATCTCTAAGGCCTGATAAGAGAAGGAAAATGGATGATCCAGAGTGTGACTGGTATAGATGGTTTGACATGAATGACATTACTATTGCTTTGAGCCGTCTCTTCATGTCGACAGATCCGGAATGGCCACCACTGATCCACGAGTTGATTGAAAAGCCTGTTGTGATAACAGACAAGAGGCAGCTGTTGATCAATTATACAGACACTGGAGAGCCTGATGTGGCCTATGAAGAAGGTTTCACGACAGACAGCTGTGGGCCGGCCTTTTCTCCCTCACTTCCATGCATCCGTCTCTTCTTTCCTCCTTGTATGGTCAACTGTTTTCTCGCGTGCCGAGACCGCCTCCGATCATGATCAGCTTGTCTCCAAATTCACTACAAATTTCTCCTCCCGTTCCTCCCTTGCTCCTCGAGCAATTTTCCAAACTCTCCATCACACCCCCGCATGGGTCGTCCTTGATTCAATCTTTCTCCAATCTTTCAATCTCCACTCCTCCTTCTATTCTCCCTTCACACTGCTTTCTTCTTGAAAAGGAAAATAAAAATGAAGATAAAAATGAAAACGAAAAAAAAATGCCAAAATTCCAACTTTTTCATCCTCCATCTCTTTTGAGGAGACCTCCTATCTCCTTCCTGAGGGTGTCCCGACCCAGGGACCGCTCTTCCAAGATTCATTGATCAACCTTTTCCACTCCTCCTGCGAGGGGTCCTCATCTGTATCCCCTCCTGTATCTACTTTTTCACCCCCTCCCTTTTCTTCTTCTAATGATCAAGCTAGTTGCTCTTCTTCTTCTAATAATAAAATCCATGGGGTAGTTTCACATAGGAAATCCAAGGGTAAGCAGATTCCCCATAGATTCTTGTTAGAATTGGCTAGAAGATGCCGGGCATGCTCAACCCTCCCCGAATTTCTAGAGAATCCGATTATCCTGCCAGAGTTAGAATATGAGGATACTTGTGCTCCTTATGAGGGTTTTGGTGTCTACGAGATTATGAATGATGAAGACCCTGTTGAAGAGGGGGATGAAAGTTATGAAGAATATGAGGACGAGGCTGATGCCCTTGCTAGTGGCATGAGAAGATTTGACGAACCATCAGCCTCAGTAGAAGAGCCTACCAAGGAAATAAATCTGGGTACGGAAGAAGACCCTAGGAATATCCTCATCAGTAAGAATTTGCCGCCTGCCGGAGAGGAGGCGCTTATTTTGGTACTTCAAGAATACAAGGACACGTTTACGTGGAGTTATGAAGATATGCCTGGATTAGACCCTGCGCTCGTTGAACATCGTCTTACACTTAAGCCAGGGTCTGTCCCGATCAAACAACGGTTGAGACGTTTCCACCCTAACATGGCTTTAAAGATGAAAGAAGAGGTCGACAAGCTTCATAAGGCTAGATTTGTTAGAGTTGTCCTCTATCCGAACTGGGTGGCTAACATCGTCCCGGTCATGAAGAAAGATGGAAAGGTTCGGATTTGTATAGACTTTCGGGACCTCAACCGTGCGTGTCCTAAAGATGACTTCCCCCTCCCTCATATTGATGTTTTGATTGATAATACGGCAGGATTTGAGACTCTCTCCTTCATGGATGATTTTTTGGGTTATAATCAGATTCGCCTGGCTGAAGAAGATCAAGAGAAAACGTCATTCACTACACCATGGGGTACTTACTGCTATGTGGTCATGCCTTTTGGACTCAAGAATGCTGGAGCCACCTATCAGAGGGCTATGATGGCAATTTTTCATGATATGATTCATATTTATATTGAGGTGTATGTGGATGACCTGATAGTAAAATCAAGAACAAGGATTGAGCATCCTGGGGTTTTAGCTAAAGTCTTGCAAAGATCACGAGAATATCAGTTGAAAATGAACCCCAAAAAGTGTGTATTTGGTGTTTCATCAGGGAAGTTGCTTGGGTTTATTGTCAGAAAAAGAGGAATTGAAGTTGATCCCAATAAGGCAAAGGCCATCAGAGATATGCCTCCTCCCAAGAATTTGAAGGAAGTTCGAGGATTAATCGGGAGGTTGCAATTTATTCGCCGCTTCGTCTCCCAGCACTCACAAAGATGAAGGCCATTTTACGAGCTTACTAAGCCGGGGGTCAAGTTTAATTGGGATGACAAGTGTCAGGCAGCTTTTGACGGATTGAAGGATTATCTGGCCAATCCTCCTATCCTGAGGCCGCCAATTCCGGGCAAACCACTTATCCTCTATGTTTCTGTCCCGGATGACTCTGTAGGTGCTGTCCTAGCTCAAGTGGATGAAGAAGGGAAGGAGAGGGCAGCATACTACTTGTCTAAACTTCTCAACCCTTGTGAGCAGAGGTACTCAGCCATGGAGAAGACTTGCGCTGCTTTAGTCTGGGTAGTTCAGAAGTTAAAACATTATTTCTTAGCTCACGAGGTTCACCTCATTGCTCGCATGAATCCGATTAAATTCCTTCTTGAAAAATCTGTCCTTACCGACTGATTGGCACGCTGGCAAAGTTTTCTCTCTCAATTTGACATCACTTACATTCAACAGAAAGTAATCAAAGGTTACGCCATCGCCGAACATCTTGCTCACCACCCTCTCCCTCGATTTGATCCTGTCAATTCAGAGTTTCCAGATGAAGAACTAATGTCCATTAATCAACCCCACGATCCTATGTGGACATTACATTTTGATGGAGCTCTAAATTCCCAAGGAAGAGGGATCGGCATGGTTCTTTTAACACCAGAAGGGGTCACCATCCCATTTGCTGCTCAGCTCACTTTCCCTGTCACAAACAATATAGCTGAGTATGAGGCCCTTTTGGCCGGTCTTCAAACCGCTCATAAATATGGTGTTACCCAATTACGAATCGTGGGTGACAGTCAACTCATTCTACGCCAGGTGCTTGTCAAGTGCCGCACTATCAATCCTAAACTCAAGCCCTACCAGGAACTTGCTTCAGCTTATGCCAAACTCTTCACCAAGTTGATCTTCATCCATGTCCCTCGAAGCCAGAACATCTTAGCTGACGCTCTTGCCTCTTTGGCCTCCGCTTTAGTCTTTCCTCCCCAACGAGATTTTCACGTTCCTCTCATTCATCCGCGTGACACTCCAGCTATTAAGGATCGTGCATTCCTCGACATTAGGGACAAGGTGCTCGAGAAGGTCAGGCGGAGTGAAGCTCTTAAAGGCAAAGAGGTCATGTTGTTAGATTGTGAAGAAGAATTGGCTGATGAGGAGAAACCTTGGTATTTTGAGATTGCCAGATATTGCAATGATCAGTCCTATCCTGAAGAAGCCACTGTGGAAGAAAGGAAAGCAATCAGAAGAGTGGCTCAACGGTATGTTTTGGTTGGAGGTGTGCTCTATAGAAGAGGGCTCACAGGTGTTTTATTAAGATGCCTCGATGATGATGAATCCTGGAAGGTCGTAGAAGAGGCGCATTCAGGAGTGTGTGGTGGTCATGTGAACAGCCAGATGCTAGCTAAGAAGATCCTTAGGCTAGGCTTCTATTGGCCAACTCTAGAAGAGGATTGTTCCATCTATGTTCGAAGGTGTGTTAAGTGCCAACTGCACGTCGACAAGATTCATTCTCCTGCTTCTTCACTCCATCCTATGTCCTCCCCATGGCCTTTCTCCATGTGGGCTTTCGATATCATTGGACCTCTTGGTGACTCGAACCTCCTCACGAAGTAAAAATCATTCATCCTCACGGCAACGGAGTACTTCACCAAGTGGGCGGAAGCGGAGGCATTTGTGGAGATCAAAGCATCAACCGTCTGCAAATTCATAATGATGAATATCATCGCAAGATTCGGCATCCCGAGTACCATCATCACCGACAATGGACCTCAATTCATCTCTCAAGAGCTCAAGGATCTCTGTAATAGGTATAACATTGCATTGCATCATTCTTCTCCCTATTATCCACAGGGCAATGGCCAAGCAGAGGCAACTAATAAAACCTTGATCAAAATTGTTAAAAAGACGTGTGAGGCTAATAAATTTTTGGATTGGCCAGACAAGCTAGTTGAAGCTCTCTGGGCCTATCGCACTTCCATTCGTACCCCTACAGGGTAAACCCCTTTCGCCCTCACTTATGGAATGGAGGCGGTGGTTCCCTACGAGATTCTCATCCCATCTCTGCGAGTACAATTGGTCAAAGAGTTCTCTATTGATGAGCGTCGTGATTCGCTCCTTGCCCAGTTGGAACTCCTAGATGAGAAGCGTCTGGTCGCCGCTGAGCATGCGCGCGTTTATCAAAATAGGCTTTCATGTTTTTATCAAAAGAAAGTAATTGAGAGAAAATTTAAAGTCGGTGAGATGGTAATGAAGAGAATCTTTGTAAAACCTGGCGGACCCCGTTCAAAACTCCAACCAAACTGGGAAGGACCATTTGTTATAAAAGATGTTTATCCTGGCAATGCTTATAAATTGATTAATGCTGAAGGAGAAGAGCTGGCTCATCCTTGGAACGGCCTGTACCTTAAGAAATACTACCCCTAATCCAAAATCAAAAAAATAATAATAGAATTTTCCAAAATCCAAAAAAAAAATAGAAAATTTCCAAAATCTAAACAAAATAGAAATCTCCAAAAATTCCAAAAAAAAAATATTCTTGTTGCCATGGCATATAAGGACGCAAGGTCTGAAAGGTCAAATTTCAGTATTCATTCGTCAGTCTTGTTAACTAAAATGGGGTTGACACCCACACACACTACACGCTTAAACCTCGAACTCAACCGGTGCAAAATCTGATGGAAAGTCAAAAACCTGACTAAAGGTGAAGACAATGCCCATTCTTTTCCTCTTCGGCCCATAAGGGAGGAAGGAAGGTCTCGGGGTAGACCCGCTAAGCCTACCCGCCGCCTTAGTAAGTGGAAGTCAGGGCCCAAAAGGGAACAAAATGCCGTAAAAGCCCCAGGTACAATTAGGTTTTTTATCAATACAAATCAGTTCCAAAGTGAAAGTCAAATCGTGAAAAGAAAAGCATGTCAAGAGGGCAAAGTCCCCGCAAGGAAAACCTTGGGCGTATGCATGCAATATAAAAGAGGCAAAAGGTAACAAAATTTCCCCATGCCAAAGACCGAATCCCAACAGGCATAGGGTAGGGGAGGTGCTTTTACCTCGAGCTTTTTAGAATCCCTTATGGACTTCCTTATATCTTCTTCCATCTCTTTCTTTGTGGTAAGTCATAAACCAGCACGATGGTCGAGACTGACCTAGGAGGTTGCACCGTGCGAGATCTTGCGTATAAGTTTAACCACTAGCACGTTGACCCCTTTTTAATTAATCAAGAAAGGTCAATGAATCCTCAATGACGATCATGTATGACCAAGTGCCCTAGTAGCTTTGTCAACCTAATTCTGAAAACAGCAAAATTAACGCCTCTGAGTGAGGTGCCTTTTATGTAATTAATGCCTGAGCCGAAGTCGTCTTTTATCAAATAACGCCTTTAAATAGGTCATCTTTTCAACAAAATTCAAAATTAATGACCGTCGCTGAGGGCGTCTTCTATATGAATAATGACCTAGTCTAAGGCATCTTTTTTGGAAAATAAAGAAAAAAAGAGAGGAAAGAAAATGAAAGAAAAAAAATGGTGGTTTATCTTTCATGATGTGTGTTTGCATGGGCATCTTTTGTTATAGGTTGCATATGTGTGCTTGTGTGATGCATCTCCCTTTATTGATTATTTCATTCACCTTATTTGATTAAAGGCTTGGCCCCTTGACCCGCTATCAAGGTCAAAGTAAAGACATCCCTTGCTTATTGAGCAAGGGGCCAAGTCGAACAGATGAATTAACCTGTTTGTTTAAGTGTGAACTACAGCTGCAGGCATAAGGAAAAATAAAAGCAAAAGCCAAGAACGTGGAAAAGAAGCGAAGTACACAACCACAAGTACACAACTACACAAGTGCTCAGGTAACAAAAATTTCGATATCATATATATATGCATCATAAATATCTGAGTACAGGTGTGAGGGTGGAGGAGTACAAGTAAGTCTCTCTCAGCTCTCGCCTCCACCCTCCTCTCTCCTGCTCTCTACCTCATCCTAGCCATCCCGAGGTGGCGCTAGTGGAGGGGGCATGGGCCCCCGTGAAGAAGCTGGAACTTGAACCTGGCCCCCTACCTCGCTCCTCTCTCGAAGAGAGGAACCCGCCACAAAGATAGAGCTGGTGAAGGCGTACCCCGCAGCTCGCGCTCGCTCCCGCCCCCGCTGTAGACGCTCCTCAGACACTCGTAGACACTCCTGGGTAACGGCTAGCTGGGTCCTCAAGTCTGCCAGCTCACGCTCGCGTGCTGCCACCAGCTCCTGGTACCGGGCACGGTCTGTCTGCTGCTACTCTGGTACCGGGCGTAGTCTGTCTGCTGCTGCTCGTGGTGTCGGTCACGGTCCACCAGGTGCTCTGCTCGCTCTCGAGCACCCTCCCTCCGCTCCAGCTCAAGAGCAACCCGCAGCTCCGCCACGTCCTGAGGCAGCTCCTCCCGTCGCCTCAAGGACAGCTCTAGCTCTGTGACGCGCTGCTCACGGATCGCCAACTCTGCCCCAGCCAGGGCAGCCTGGGTACGTGCCGCCTGTAACTGAGTGGTCTGCAAACAGGTAAACAAATCATCAGTTCCACATTTTAATGCAATAATTCAATAATTCATGAAGTAAGCAACACATGACTGAAAAAAAGTAAAACTCACCTGCGCGGCCATCGCCTGCTGTCCCTCGCAGACGCAAGTAAGAGCGGCTCGAAGCTCCTCAGTCTGCAAAACACAGTTTTCATCAGCATAATGATAATAATCAATAATTGAATGAGGTCTGAGTTTTGGTTTTACCCATGTGGCAAGGTCGCGCTCTGCCGCCTCGGCCCGTGCCACTGCCCCCGCCAGCTGCTCCGCTAGTGTAGTCGCCTCTGCACTAGGCCCTCTCAAGCTAGAGGCCTCTCCCGTATCTCTCCCTGCTGCTCCCTGCTGGGCACACTGCATTCATTAAGATTGTCAGTGGCTAATCATCAATAATTCAAGCACAAAAAAATTCATTTGCATATACACATAAATTAAACACTCACCAAGGTCTTAAGGTCTGCCAGTGTGGTGGCCAGCTGTGCCTCCAGGCTGTGTAGGTGGGCCTGTGCATCCATCGCTACTATGTCTCATGCATCCTGCATCCATTACACATCAGTTGCATGATAGATATACATAAGCATTCGCATTTAATTGAAGAATAAGTGCATTCATACATACCCCTAGGACCCTCATCTGGGGCCTACCGGCGTAAACCTCCCAGTAGCGCCGGAGGTACTCGGAGCTGTCGGTCGCTCGTGAGGTGACTCGGGTCCAGCCTCGCTGCCAGTTCGCGTACTGGTCCGTGAACCGCACTCTCCAGTCGATCTCCTTGGTGCGACCGCGTGTCTTCTTTCCAATCCCTCACGGCTCTCCGACCTCTATCCACTCTTGATGAAGGCCGAGCGTCCTCATCACCAGCGTAAGCCGTAGTGGCTCAATCTCGCTCAAGCAATGAACCCAAAGCTCATGCTCAAAGCGAGGTCGGCCCGCTACGACCCACGGCTGGCCCTCGTCGGTCATCCCCTCATAGGGTCTCCACCGCACCTACATTCACCAACATGCATATTAGTCGTCCATCATATCACATTCTATAACATAGAAAAAAAACAAAAAAAATTGCATTATGCATACCAGTGAATGAGGGAAGTCGCGGAACTCTCTCCGTAATACCCACAGCTCGTAGGTGAGTGGGGCCCCAAAAACTACTGGCAGCCAGCGTCGCGCCAGAGGGAAAGATCCCTCACCTCCAGGTCGTAGGTCGACGCGCCCCATGGGCATGTATAGATGGCTCCAAACCTGCATCCATGCATCATATTAGCAAAACATTCATACGCATATACATTCAAACATTCAAACAAAGAAATGCATACCTGAAGAAAAAGGTGAGAAGCCACTGACAGTCGTCTCTCGTCCTGTCCCCGTAGACAGGTCAGCCATCATGTGCGCCAGCAGTGCCGCTCCCCAGGCGTAGCTGCCGACTCCCTCCAAGTCCTCGAGTATCCCTAGGAATCGATAATTGATGATGTCGCCCTTCGTGCCAAGCAATAGCCTCCCGAGCATCAAGAATAGAAACCTCCTCAAATCTCGGTCTGCCCTCTCCCTGTCGGCTGGGTCCTGGCAATAGGCTGCCCTAGCCCCGTCCATCAACCTCTGCGAAAACTGCTCTAAAGACTCCCTGGGTCTCTGCCTAGCATCCCCCAATCCCATAGCTATGGTGAGGTCGGTACGGAAGACGGTCCTGCACTCGCTAGGTGTCTCGTAGACCATCTCTAACCCTAGCAGTCTCTGGGTAAGCTCGGTATAGTCAGGATAGGTGAACCCGCTCACAGCCTCCCCATCTACTCTCAGCCATGTGATCCTAGCCACATCCTCTAGGGTGGGGATCATGTGACCCCACGACATCAAGAATGCCTGGCTCGTCCTATCCCATCTCTCTCTCAGAACCTGGATCAGTGCTAGGTCGGGTCTGACTGGCTCTATGCTAAGGAAAGCCTCGAACCCCATGGCATCTACCCTAGCTCTCTGAAACTCGGGGAGGCCGTGGTATGCTGCCCGGACCTGGACCCATGAGATGTGTGTCCTCATCAACCCCTGCATGCATGAAAGAAAGTATTTTTGTTTAAGAGTGTTAATTGCCTTGGTTGAGATTTCTGCTATTTCATTCAATTAACGACCAACCTTGGGTCGTGGTTCGTTTGATTAACGCCCCTGAGGGTGGCGTTATTTCTAATAGGTTTTGGTGAATCTATGTGCCTGTTGAATTAACGGCCCAGCCAGGGTCGTTGTTTATCTAAGAGACGCCCCGGTGGGAGGCGTGGTTTTGAAATTAATTTCTATATTCCCGAAAGGTTTTTTTAATTAACGCCCGTCCCTAGGTCGTCATTTGCTTAAGTAACGCCTCTGAATGGGACGTTTTTCTTAAATGAGTTTTTGGGCCTAAAAATACATTCTGGAATTATTTAAATTAACGACCACCCATATGGTCGTTATCTGTTGAATTGACGCCCCGATGGGGGGCGTTGTTTTCCAGGGTTTTAAAGAAACATAAAACAGCACGCGAAATAAATCATGGCAAACATGCTAAAGAAAAAATAAACAATGGAATTAAAAAGCATGGGAATTCATAACATGATGTTGAAACATGATGATTCAAATTAATGACATGCTACAGGGCGTGTTCTCATGAAATTAATTTGTTTCAAAATAAAGAAAATGAATTGACGACCCCAGGTATGGGCGTCTTTTCTTTAATTCACGACACCCCTGGGGGCGTCTTCTTTCTGAATCTCTGGTTTTCTCCCCCGATGGCTATGGAAATGGAGTGAAATTGGAAATAAAAAAAATGGGAATTGGGGTTTTGGGGGCTTACCTTCTGTCGTCTAGATTCAACAACCCCTCCACGGAGTTGTTGCCAGGGTTGCCGTGGCTGCCGGAGTTGGCCACGGCGAGGAACGACCGCCACCGGTTGTTCTTCCCCGTGTTATTCTTCCCCTTGTTCGTCTTCCTCTCCTTCTTCTTCATCCTCTCCTTCTTCTTCATCTTCTCCTTCTTCGTCTTCTTCGCCATCATCATCTTCACCTTCGTCTTCTCGTCCTTCCTTGCCGGGTTCTGTCTCGTCGCCATGCCCCACCGCCGCCAGAGCCTCCTCGGCCGCCACGGGAGGAGCTCCCTCCATGGCGGGTTCGTCCTCGCCCAAGTCTACCACATCGGGAGCGGAAACTCTCTGACGCTTAAGTCCACCGCCGGCCATGGCTTGAGAGAGAGAGTAGAGGGAGATAAAAAGTGAGAGAGAGAAGGGGAGGTTCGGTTAGGGTTGCAGAAAGAGAGAGAAAGGGGAGAAACAAGACGGAGAAGGAAGAAGAAAGGAGGGAAAGCAAGTTGAACGGTCAAAAAGAATTAACGACCCCGTCGAAGTCGTGTCTTGTTAAAAAGATGACTGGACCAGAGGGCGTCTCTTCCATTGTTAACGACGTGCTTTGAGGCGTTATCGCATGGGGAATGGCAGACGTCGTCAGAGATATTTAATGGGACTTGATTGACATGATGGGAATAATGATTACTATTTTTGATTAACGACGTGTCTGAAGATGTGGTTTACATGAGACGTGGCTCACCCTAAGGCGTTACTCTTGGATCTTTAACGAATACTTTTTGGAATTTGAATCAAATTAACGCCTTGTCTTAAGTCGTGATTCAGTTAACGCCTATTGCTAAAGGCGTCAATTTTGAGAGCCGATTAATGAGAAACGACATATACTGAGGCGTCACTTTGGGAATTTACGGTATTAACTAAGTCGTTATTTAGAGCAGAATCACAGATTGTTGGAAGAATTGATCAGAAACATTGTAATTGGCTCAATTTTAATGTTATTAATTGATTATTTAATGAAGGAGATTACAATGCACTTAATGAGCCACTTTGGGCCTCAGGTTCCTTAAAGCTATTACATATGATTTCCATTGATCTTTGTCTTCTTCCAAGTTCTCCACAGGTTGATGAGTCTTGCAGATTTTCCACAGAGCTTGGATTGTGGTGCATTCTTCTCCATCTTCATTGCTGCCGGTGTCCCTTGTCTTGATAGGAGGGAGATGAGATGGGTTCTCAAATAGTCGCCGTGGGAGCCCAAGTTGACGAAGGCACCGGTGGGAGTTGTATAGCACGAATTCCGTGGCGCCTATTAGCCGAAGGTCCGTCCCGAGGGAGAATCGTGCGCGAAGTTCTTCAGCTTTGAGTAATCCCGGGGCGCATGTGAAGAGGTTCTTTGGCATTACTTTTAGGTGTTCTCTCCATTCCACCCTCTTTTTGACTTGAGGGATCCGGTTCATCACCCTATTGCTTATCCCCAATGAGCCGGTCATGTAAGAGAGAGGGCTCTTTGAAAAGATTCTTGATGGTTGTTGGGCCTCCTCACATGGATCGAACTTGAAGTGGAGATCTACCCAACTTGATAGTGCAAGCATGCATCCATAGATTGGTCTCCCCATTGCCGCCGAAGTGAGCCCACTATATAGGAAGGCTAATATCGCCTGTCCCACTCTCTCTCCTTCCCATAGGCTAATTATTGCGCTTAATTGGGATTCATCCAAGAAGTCTTCCGTGGAGGGGAATAAGATTGCTCCCGCCAAGCACACCACGAAAGCCTTTGCTACTCACTCCACTTCTTCATCTTCTTTAGCTTGGTCGGGTCGTTTGTAGACCCATGAGGCAAGTTTTAGGAGGTTGATTCCTTTGGTGGCTTTGATTTGGTTCACTAGGTTTGGGCTAGGAATCAAGCTTGTTAACAATTCATGTGAGGAGATTTGTCTTGGCATGATGGCCATCTTCTCCTCATCTCCTTGCTTCATCTTCTTCAAGCCTAAGATCATCTCTAACTCTTCCAATAGGATGGTAGCTTCAAAGGTGGAGAATAGGAAGGTGTGAGTAGAGGGGTGCCATATCTCCACTAGAGCTCCTATAGCTGCCCAATCTAAGTGGATTTGGTCATAATGTTTGGCATGGGTAACTAGGCCTAGGAGGTGCCATCTAGATATAAAAATTCTCATGTCAGAGCTGAATTTGGAGAGTAAAAGGGGGAGCCACTTGTTATTAGTATATCTCCTGGCTCCTGGAATATTTGGATAATCCTGTGGAAAAAGAAAAGAAAAGAAGAGAAGAGTACAGAGGGTAAGAAGGTTGGGAGTGGTGAAGATAAAGGGGAAAGAACAGCAGAATAATTCAGACTCACATACCTGGTTCGATGCAATTCTGCTACTAAGGTGTCCGTTGATTTCTGAGAGCCTAGGAGTAGAAATCTTTGGCCGCTTGATAGCTCTCTCCATCTTCTGAGGTTATTTCAGTGACTGTCTGCAGAAAGAAGACGAAGCAGGTGTAGCAACACCTGTGAAATCAGAAGCAGAAGTAACAGAACAAAGGATTTGGTTGATTTGCTGAGGGAAATTCCTTCTTGTTATAGAAGTTCGAAGGATCTTATGCCTGTTCGAAGCTACAGAGACGATTACAAGTAGTACTGGGTTTTGCTTTCTGTTTCCTAGTCAGAAGCGTGGTGTTCGGAATTCGCAGTTAATTAACGCCGGTGTCCGGGGCGTCATTTGTTGAAATGACGACTTGTCTAAAGTCGTGTTTTATTTAACGCCTACGTTCGGGTCGTCACTTTCTTGAGATCCCAAAAGAATTAACGCCTTGATGGTAGACGTCTTTTATATTTTAAACGCCCTCATGTCGGTCGTCTTTTATTCTTTTGACGCCATGAACTCCAGTCATTATTTTATGGGTTTACATATTTGGTTCCTCCCTATGTTTTAATGAACTTAAGTGCTATATTTTGATTGGGATTACTTATGATTATGCACTTATGATCATATCATGCTTTGAATTGAGAGAACTAATGAACTTTTCAAGTGCAGAAGAGTGCAGGTTTTGAGACGCAGGGGTGACTCATGGGAATAACATCATCCCACTCTTGTATTTCCTTCCTGTGAGTATTGTTACTATATGGTATTTTACGCTATTATAGCATATCAAGGACCTTGTGGTTCTGATGAACCTGGAATTTGAGTTCCCCTTCATCAAAAACAGTGATAATTCCAGGTAAGTCTTGATCGCACGGATAGGCCGTTGAGTCATTAAAGGTCTGGGACGATGGTTCCACTTTCCGAATTGATGCGTGGACAAACGGGCTTCGGCTTAGTGTCAGCTCATAGATCTGGATTCTTGACCAAATCTAGGTGGCTTAATAATATTATCCTTGATTATTTTTCTATTTTTAGTTTTTTTTAATTTTTCTTTTAGCCCAGCATGCATCATATGGGACTTTGAGCTTCATGCTGAAAATCTTCATATTATGGAAATAATGAAGGTCACTCGCTCTTGATTGAGTTGACATGAGATATTCCACTCCAAATTGAGTACTTTATTCTCTCTGAAGCCGCTCAGGCTAGTTCCTTGAAAATGCCTCTTTGCTGGGTCTTCATCTCAATTCACTTTATTTTTTACAAATTCACCTTGGTTGTAGCACATCCACGTTGGCTGGTAAATGCTCTCCAATGGTGCCTCCCTGTCGTGCCCACCCGCACATTTTACTTGTTTAGTTTAGTCTCCTTTACCCAGCAAATCGATGTTTCCTTGGAATCACCCGAAGTTGCTTCACTCAGAATCTTGGAAAGATTTCAAAAGCCTAGTGTCACAGGCGTGTCACATCACACCTTGGCATCTACTTATCAGTTCGTTCCACTTCATTCCACTTCATTACACCTTCACTTTCATTACGTCTCACTCCCTTGCAAAGCAGACGCCAAGGCGGGGCAACTGTAGACACGCCAAAATTGATACTATGTTGATCAAATCTCATGTCACTATGTTAACGCCCCAAAGTGAACTTCAATATTTCTATAATATAAAGTTTTTCTATTTTTGTGTGGGTTTTTATGATTTTTCTTGCATTTTTGTAATTAACGACTCGAAGAGGGGCGTGTTTTAAATAGCGACCTGAGCTAGGGCGTGTTTCAAAGAAAGGACGACTAGGGCAAGAGGCGTCAGTTTCTGATATTTGACGTATCCTACCCTAATTGAAATCAAAAATTAACGTCCCTCCCTGGGTCGTGTTTTGAATTAACGTCTCTCCTACGGGCGTCTCTTTATAATTTTTAAATAAGGAAGGTTTTTCTTACTAAAATTAAATCCAAGAATTGACGTCTTTTTACCAGTCGTGATTTGAATTAACGCCTTTGCCCGGGTCGTCAATTACGAATTAACGCCTTGATGTGAGTCGTCTCTTTTCCTTCCGTGTCCTGCTTGAACTGCCCTTTCTTGGGGAGTCCCTGCTCTGCTTGATCATCTTGCTCGATTAGGGAACTAGAGACCTTGCCGTAGAAGGGTCTTGCCAGTTCTTATCCCATTAGATTTGTGTTTTCTACCTTATAAATAGCCTCCTGGGTCGAGTTCGCGCGAGGTTAGCAGAGCTGTTAGAAGAAAAAAAAGAGAGAGCTGTTAGCTATGAGTTGTTAGCTGTTAGCCGTGAAGAAGAAAGAGAGTAGCAGCTAAGAGAGATTAACCCACAGAGGGCGCACAGGAGAGAAATTTTCTTCTGGAACATCCTTGTTACTTCGGTGCTCTGCTTCTTCCTGTTGTGTCAGCTGCAAGTTCAACTTGGTTTTTTCTCCCTTTACTGTTGTCAAGAACAGCAGGGAATTCTTTGCATCAACTTACTATCTCATCACCTTCTTTATTCATCATACATCGTTCCCCTTTTAAGTTTGCATTAGCTTTGCATCACACCTCCTCTCCTTAATTCTCCTAGGGGTTTTAAAATAACCAAAAGGTGCACACTGCATGCTTGTACTCCATCATCGTATTTATTTCTGAATTGATACTACACACACTTGGCTAATCCCTCCTCTTTTGATTGTTTGTTCTTTGTTTAAGGGTAATCAAGAGGAAAACCCCCTTCATCGGCCGGCCGGTAGAAGGAGGAGGAAGGAATCTACACTCATCCCGCATCCTATTTTCACCAGGTATTCGCAATCAATCTCCCTTCTTTTGAGGTAACCCCTCTGGCGATCACACTCCAATAGCAATCTCTTGCTCCCCTTTATTCCTTTATTTCACTATTTATCTCTTACTTATTTATTTTTGATGTGAAAAACACGATTCACACCAGCCAGTCCTTAAGGGGCATCTCGGCAAGTGGGCCGTGCTGCTAATGGAATTTGATATCACCTACGTGCTGCAGAAGGCCGTCAAGGGTCAAGCCGTGGCCAAATTCTTTGCGGCACATCATGTGTCTGAAGATTCCCCATTGGCCACAGAGCTGCCTAAAGATGAAACACTGGAGGTGGACCAAGTCCAGCAGATCGCTTGGCAGCTGCACTTTGATGGAGCTTCGAGAACAGAAACAACCCCGTCCGGACATACAAAAATACGGGCAGGGGCCGGCATCGTCCTCAAATCCTCCGAGGGAGAAGTGTTGCATACATCTTGCTCTATCAATAAACCTTGCACAAAAAATGAGGCAGAGTATGAACCTCTGATTATTGGTCTCCAAGTCGCGTTGCAAATGGAGATTAGAATGCTGCAAGTATTTGGCGATTCGTTATTAGTCGTCAAGCAAGTCCAGGGGCAGTTTGATGTCCGAAACCCTGAGCTGCTCCCCTACCGTGCTAAAGCGAAGCGACTCATGGAACAATTCTACCTTATTGAGATAGGCCATGTTGTCAGGGGAGAAAATGCACAAGTCGATGCACTAGCAAAGCTGGCAAGCTCATTAGCAGTCCCACCTGATGGATCTCTTAGCATCCGGGTGGTGAATCAGCGCCAGGTGCCTAGCATGATAGAAGAACCAGAAGAAGAAGAACTGGAGGTCGCTGTAGCAGAAGCCGTCGGACTACCTGGCTGGAGGGATTCCTTCATGCAATGGTTTAAATACCAGCAATTGCCCAAGCAGAGAGAAGAAAAGATCAGGCTGATCAGAACAAAGGACTCTTACGAGGTCCGGAACGGGATCCTATTCCGAATCATGGCAGATGCCAAACGGAAAGTGCTCCTGCGATGCCTATCCACGGAAGAAGCTTGGATGGTCATGAAGGAAGTCCACGCCGGAACAACAGGTGCACATCAGGCGGGACCAAAGATGAAAATCGAAATAAAGAAGCTTGGCTACTACTAGCCAACCATGTTTGATGACTGCTGCAAGTACGCCAAGTCTTGCCAGAAATGCCAGGAGCATGCCACAGTACCCAGGAGGCTGCCCGTGCCGCTACATCCGACATTGCCCAGCTGGCCGTTCGCCCAGTGGGGAACAGACGTCGTAGGCCCACTACCCGCGTCATCCGCCGGGTGCAAATACATTTTGGCGGCAATTGATTACTTCTCCCTCTGGGCGGAAGCCGTTGCTTTAAGAGAAGTGACTGGGGAGATCGTCGCCAGATTCGTCCGGCGCAATATCATATTTCAGTTTGGCACGCCAAACCGAATCATCTCAGATAATGGAAGCCACTTCCGCAACCAGAAAGTCTACCGGCTGGCAGAGAAGTACAAGATCGATTGGAGGACGTCAACCCCCTACAACCCGCAAGCCAATGGTTTGGCTGAAGCTTTCAACAAAACTCTTTGTACTCTCCTTTCCAAAATTGTTAATTCTAACAAGAGGGACTGGGAAGAGAAAATGTATGAGGCCCTGTGGGCGTATCGAACTGTATACAAAACTCCAACGGGTTGTTCACCCTTCTCTTTAGTATATGACTCAGAGGCACTCGTCCCCATTGAGATGGAAATACCCTCCCTCCGGGTCGTAATCCAACACGGGTTAGTCCAAGAGGAGCAAACAAATGTCGAGCGAAGGCTCGAAGAGCTCTCCGACCTGGAGGGGAAGCGGCTCCGAGCCCAGCAGAACATCCAGGTCTATCAGGCCCGCATAGCTCGCGCCTTTGACAAGCTCGTCAAGGAGCGAGAATTCAAGAAGGGTGACCTCGTTATGGTCAAAAGGAGGGAAGTCGTGGCTTCCAACCCCAAGGGCAAGCTGAATGAGAATTGGCTGGGGCCCTATGTGATCCAAAAAGTTTATGAAGGCAGAGCATATGTGATAGTCGATCATCGGGGGGAGGTCCAGTTTCCACCCCTTAATGGTAGGCATCTGAGGTTGTACCACGCACTGATTCCCCCCTTTAATGAATAATACAGTCTCTCGCCCCACAACGGGCGAATTTGCATTTCAATCGCTTGGATGGTTTGTCGTTATTCACCATGCACTTCAAAAAGGGAAAAGAGAAAGAAAAGCAAAAAAAGGAAAGAGAAAGAAGTGGAAAAGAAAAGAAAAGGAGAAAAAAGGGGAAAGACAAAAAAAGAGAAGAAAAGAAAGAGAAAAAAAAGAAAAAAAAAGGGAAAGACAAAAAAAAAGAGAAGAAAAGAAAGGGAAAGAAAAGGAAAAGACAAAAAAGGGAAAGACAAAAAAGAAAGACAAAAAAAAAAGAAAAAAGAGAAAGAAAAGGAAAAGGAAAGGAAAAAGGAAAGAGAAGGGGAGGGGGACTTAGCCCTTCTTTCAATAAACGAATCAACCCTGTCAGCCCTTGACATTCAATCGGCACTGACGAAGAATACCCCAACCGGACTTTTCGCCCGGGATTGGGGAATCAACCCTTCTCCTTGCGTTGGCACCAGCCCGTACCAACGAATATTTCAATAAACGAATCAACCCTGTCAGCCCTTGACATTCTGTCGGCACTGACGAAGAATACCCCAACCGGACTTTTCGCCCGGGATTGGGGAATCAACCCTTCTCCTTGCGTTGGCACTAGCCCGTACCAATGAATATTTCAATAAACGAATCAACCCTGTCAGCCCTTGACATTCTGTCGGCACTGATGAAGAATACCCCAACCGGACCTTTCGCCTGGGATTGGGGAATCAATCCTTCTCCTTGCGTTGGCACCAGCCCGTACCAACGAATATTTCAATAAACGAATCAACCATGTCAGCCCTTGACATTCTGTCGACACTGGCGAAGAATACCCCATCCGGACCTTTCGCCCGAGATTGGGGAATTAACCCTTCTCCTTGCGTTGGCACTCACCCGTACCAACGAACACTTCAATAAGCGAATCAACCCTGTCAGCCCTTGACATTCTGTCGGCACTGACGAAGAATACCCCAACCGGACCTTTCACCCGGGATCAGGGAATCAACCCTCCTCCTTGCGTTGGCACCCATTCGTACCAACGAACACACCATGAGACAAATAAACCACACCTGTCATCGGCACTCTGTCGGCATAGATAAACAACCCTCTTTTGACCAAGACCTCCCGTCAGGGTCATTGAACGAACAAACTCTTCTCTCCGTCCCTTCAGGCGACGAACAACCCCTTTTGACCAAGACCTCCCGTCAGGGTCATTGAACGAACAAACTCTTCTCTCCGTCCCTTTGGGCGACGAACAACCCCATTTGACCAAGACCTCCCATCTGGGTCGTCGGATGAACAAACTCTTCTCTCCGCCCTTCCAAGGTCAGATCAACCTAGTCGGGTCAAACATACCGGTGACATCAGTTGGATGAGTCACTTGATGGACACGGTGGAGTGGTCCCCTCATCCCTCCTCTGGAAGGGGCGAGCACTCTCCTATGCTCCTCTGCGAACCTCACCGGGTCCTCCTCGGGTAAGCTGTCAATATGGACTTGCGTCCCATCGCACAGCAAGAAAAGAAAAAGAGAAAAGGAAGGAAGAGACTGCCCAACACCACACGCATACAAGAGACACATGAAATGATTGAATTATATTCTTTTCGAAAAGAATTACATTGGCCTCGAGGCATACCCCGGTGTTACATACAAAGAAAGGAATGGAAGGGGAATCGGCAGTTAATCTAGCCCCGGGAAGATGTCCTCGAAGGGAAGGATCCCAACGCAAGGGAAGCTCATCATCTCACGCAAGCGGTCTTCCTGCACGTCGAGGCGCTCCAGCTCGGTCGCCACAGAGGCCACTACTGCTTCGGCGACAGCTAGCTCCTCGGTCTCCCGGGCCTTACTCGTCTCTGCCTTGAGCAGGTCAGACTCAGCCTGGGTAAGCCAGCCCCGAAGTTTCTCGATTCGATTCTCTAAAGCATCGATGTCGGCATTGTGCCTGTCCAAGGCCTCTCGGTGTTGCTCCTGGCTGTCCCTCCGCGCCGCCAGAACCTCCTGATATTCATCCCTCTGAGCACCGATAGCTGTAAGCTCAGTTGGGGCTTGCGTCTCGAGGAATGCGCGATGATTTATGTATTTCAGTAATAACAGAACGCGGCGCGACCACTCTTCCAGCGGGCAGCCCATCATTTGCAGTGCCTTGGTCAGCTGTTCCACGATAGCCCTCACGCCTCGGTATGTGAGCGTCGGGTCGGCAACGACCATCGATCGCAATACCACTAAGGTCTGGCGGACTGGCAGGTCCGAACATACGTGGCCGATAGAAGGGACGACTGGTGGATCAAAGCTAACTTCGCTGTCCATGACCGCCCACAGCTCTGCGTCCACCACGGCCGAGCTACCTGGAAGTGTCAGTTCCGAAAGGAGGGGCCTCCCGGGCTCCAAGGACGACCCCTGGCCAGCCACCGTCGAAAGTGAATGAGACACCACAACAGAAGCGTACGGCTCCGCCATGATGAGCGGCTGCTCTAGTTCCGTCGATCGGGCCGGTTCCGAGCCCAAAGATGCCGCCCACTCCGTCGAAACTAGGGCCATAGCTTCGTCGGAAGAATGAGCGGTCACGGAGACCGAATCCGGCGCTGCGGCCGACGAGGTTGCTCCGACCTCTGCTTCCTCAGCAGGCTCTAAGTCCATGGCATCCCCACAGACCGGAAGCGTAGGAGCGACGACCTCGGTAGATAAGGCGTCAATGATAGGCGGGCCTGCTACTGTTCCGGAAGGGGCTTCATCTTTGCCCGCCTGGAATCTCCCCGAACGTTCATGGAGGATCATCAATATCCTCCCCATGAGCCGGGCTTCCTCGGGTATCACCGGCGTCGGGATCGGTGGCAGCGGGATCACCAACCGCGGGACGGCTCCCATCTGTAGAAGAGACGTCAAGGACCCGGCGTCCGGCCCTAGGAGTGTCTTCAGCCTCTTGGCCGCATGCAAGCGGAAGGATGAACTCCACCTGGGGACGGCTTTACGAGCCCGAGGCGCGCGTGCTCCCCGGGGCGCTGTTATTACCTGACCATATGAAGAGAAGTTAGCCGCTTGTCAAGCGAAGTGAATCACTGAATTCCCAAAGAAGCCGAATGGATCCTCATGCTTACCTCACCCGCCGGCACTATGTTGCTTTCCGGCGTCGTCTCTTCCCGGGTGTCGGCCTCGGGCACCGTTTCCCCACGGGTCTCGGTCGTCGGCACCGCCTCTTCCTCCACCCGAATTCTGGCTTCGGGCATTACCGGCTCTTGCACTTCAACATCTGGCGCTATCTCCCCCTCTTCCAGGGCTTCGGTGGCTGGGGTGGTGGTCTCCACGGCTCCTTCAAAGGCACGAGCCTGTATTGCCTCAAATAAATCAACAACTCCGAGGGAGAGCTCAAAAAGAGAGAAGAGGAAATTATGCACTCACAGCCACTGCCACTTCTTCCCGAAGTGAGATCTTAGCGGTCGAGACGGCAGCATCTGAGCTTACCCCGACTTCTCCCTGTCCCAACGCCCCGACCAGGGATGCCAGTCTATCCAAGCCAGCAGTGGTTGTCGCTTGTCTGGCAGCTTCTAAACCCGGGGCGTGAATTGCTGCATCTATGGATGAGGCCTGCTCCTGTTGGAAGCCGAAAGTATTGATATCAAGAAGGTTAGTTGACGGCCTCAAGAAAGAGACCTGAATTAACATGTTTGCACTTACAGGCGCCTGCTTCATCAGGCTAAGAGACATAGGTAGTACCGAGGCTTTCCAGGCAGGAATTTGAAATCTGGGCTCCCCGGGTACACCCTCAGTTGAAAGCACTTCGTCGGAAGAGTAGCCATAGTCTACCTTTTTGCCCGACAAAGATCTAGTGCTAGTGGGCACCTCTTTTACTGTCAAGGCAGCCCCCGCCTCAACATCCGGGGTCGGCAATCGCGACTTCCTTGACCGCCGCCCCTTCTTCCGATATATCTGCCCGAACCGGGATGCCTCCGGGGCCGCCTCCGATTCTGGGGCCGCCACATCAGCTCCTGCACGAGCAGGGCAAGATCCAGATTCGGTCATGCCCGTGAAGTTTCGAGGGATGAAGAAAATTAATCAAATGACCGGCCAAGAAAGTGATATACCTCCTTCGACTTTGGCAGCGGGAGTTGGGGCAAAAAAGGTCTCGTCGACAGATTCCACGACCCCATGGGTTACGGCTTCGCCCATGCTTGGGATGGATACGGGTGCAGGCCTCTCGATGACAGCTAAAACAGAAGAACACATGTGTCACAAGAAGCGCCCCTCTTAACATCTCAATAAACTCTGAAGAGCTTCGAAGAGCGGAGGGGACCCAACCTGCAGGCCGACTCGGCTCGGCCCGAGCGGCTTCAAATTCCTCGAATGAGGAGATTACGGGTGCCGGGGGAGCGGTCGATGTGGCTTTGGCGGCCTCTATCTTTCTTCGTTTTGCCTCCCACCGCCCAGCCGCCTTGGCAGCATCTACAGCCTTCTTCACAGGCGATTTTGCCCGGGGCCTTTTTGCAGGCGGGGGCAGAGGGGTCGTGGTCGGAGCCGCTGGCACCTCCTCGAAGTAAGCAGGTTTCCCTGCCTGCCATAGAAGATTACGATACGTCGCCATTTGAGTGCTGTCGGGGTGATCTGTTAAAAAAGAAAGAAAACAAGGGGCCCGATCGACGTCCAGTATTCAAGAAAGGTCAGCATTGAAGAACACAAGGGAAAGAAGAGAACACTAAGTACCATGTGGGCCAGTGTACAGCCGCAGAGTTATCGGCCAATAATTGAGGGACGGCTCCTTGTCCAGACGAGCCGCCTCCCGGACCAGCCAGCATACATCTTCAATCTTTTGGCAGCGATCGGCGAGGGCGGCCAGGTCCGCATGCTTCTTGGCTGCCAAGTGGCAGAAAAGGTTGAAGTGGTCCATTCCCCACCCCTCGGCATAATAGTAGGTAATGTGCAGGCGCTTGCCCAAGATGGTTGCTGCCGAACCTTCAATCTTTAACCCGTGCACTCGGAGGAGGACGTAGAGCCATGTGGTGTCCTTGTAGTTTTCTGGCTTCCATTCCTCCCTCCTCACAAAGGTGCGATAGGGACAAAGTGGGTCCATCTCCGGGTGCCAGCTCCTCGCTGGGGTACCTTCTTCCTCTATGGGAAATGGATAATTGGTCAGTTTCAGGTGGTCACTCCCAACGTGGCAAAGGTCCCGCAAGGTCTTCTTAAAATTGTCCTTCGCCACCGGAGGCAGCGTAACCTGTGGTGTTGGCTTGGTCTCGCGAGATGCCTTGCACGCGATCATGTACGCGGCTACTTCCTGTTCCTTGCCGCGCCTCAGTCGGAGTAGGTGCTCCGAGTCAATATCCAGTATCGGCACTGGCTGCCGGCTCAGAAATTTCATCTCTGCCCCATCCCAGCAGTCGGTCCGGCATAATCGGTAAAAAGCTGTCCGGGCATTCCACCACTTCACATACTCAGGGGTTACCCGTGGAATCCGACCCGGGGCTGGCACCCTGAAGGTAGCGGTGTCTGCCCGATGAAAGAAATCCCACCAGGTTCGGGCAATTTCGGTAGTGGGACTCCCCCCGAGACTTCGCATCGGTAGATCGAAGCGAGCGCCGTGCGCCGAGATATGCTGATCATATCCGAAATTTCTGCCGAAGCGAAAGGGGTAGTACGGCTCTAGAAACAAACTATCCCCCTTCCGGAAAGCCAACACTCTTGGACGAATGGATAGTGCCCAGGCTCTGAGCTCCGGCTCCAGTAAAGGGCGGACCACGTTCTCCTGACTGATCGGGTGCACGTACTTTTCCACTTGGTCATCTCTGCATTCTCGGTTGCTGTTTACTAGCGAGCTGGAGTGAGCGGCCAGGGTCCAGAAATGAATAGTGCCCATACTATCAAGGGGCACCGTCATCAGCCTGCCCCGGATGTCATATAGCCGCATGGACGTTGAGCTTGACGCCACACTCGCGAACTCCAGCATCCGTGGAACCAGCCCCCAACCTTGAATGGTGTGTGGAGCGAACTCCGAGAATAGAGAACATACCCACACATTGAAAAAATGCAGTGGGCACACATACCGCGCCTGCCGCGGGAACTGGTGACTGCTAATGTCCCCAAGCGCTTTGTATATCAGACACAGCGTGCCCGGGCACAAAGACAACTTGATACCCCAGGCCATCTGACAAGCTGGATAGATGGCGTCCGGGCGAATGACGGTCTCGTCCCCATAGGGCATGGCGAACGAGCATAGCCAATACGTCAAATATGCGGCGCAATGCGTTAATGGGTCGACTCCCATCGGGTTCGGCCCGCTCCGGCGCCCTCGAGGAGGGATCTTCACATTAACTTTTGACTTGGGACGTTTCTTCCGGGCAGCGGAAGTGCCAATATGTGGGAACTCCTCATACTGCTTCAGCCCATCATAAAAATACTGCACCCAGAGGACCATGCGGACTCTTTTTCGGTCCCCTTGGGGGGGTTGCCTCCCGCCATGTGACAGCTGATATAATTCCCGATATGCCTTCATAAGGTACCGGTATGAATAGCCAAGAGAATAGTATCCATCCTCGTTGGTTTCATCTTTAATCATATCCGGGGGGCAGGTTTCTTCGTAAGGCTCCCCATCAATGGGCAAGCCACTGAGCTGGCTGAGACTCCACAGGTCCAACGAGGTCTCGCCCTCTACCGTGTAAAAGGTATTGGTCTCGGCGTTAAACACCTCGATCATTCCGCAACAGAGGCCCCTGGAAATAAGATAACTGTACCGGGAGGCGTACACACTGTGGTAGACGCCAGCCCGGATGAGGATCGGCGCGTAATTGAATAGCACGTATTCTGCAAACTCCACGGCCCCCTCTCGGAAGCTGTGCGCATCTTTAAGCTTTAACTTTCCAAACCAGCCCAACGCCAGTTCATGCTTGAATTGGATGGCCAAGCAATCCAACAGGAAAGGTTCTTCTTTGTACCCCGACTTTAGTGGAGCCAAGAATAGGACGAACCAGGGATGCTCACTCTGAACCAGCCCGGCAGACGTGTCCCACCGAGCCGGGGTGAACTGAGGTGCCCGCACCAGTCTGTCCTCCGCTGGTAGCTTGGCTTCGAGCCCCAAGATGGGCTTCCACTCTCGAGCTTCTCCCACTAGGTACATCAGGATGCTCCTCGGGACACTGTACAGTAGGCTGTCCCAGGACTGCAGAATCGTCCGCTCGGCCTCTTTGACAACTCGAGAGTTTCGCCTCTCCTGGTGACTGAGGTGCTTCAGAAAGCGAATGAGATGCCTGTCCTTCGGGAAGTCCTTCCGGTACTCCCCCGTAGCCCAATCAAAAGTCATGATGCCTTCAACCCGAGTAAGCCTACGGAAATCCATCATCTCAGTCTCCGAGCCCGACGATCCGGCCAGTGCCGCTATCTCAGCGTGCTCCCTGTCCAAGTCCTCTACGTTGAACCATGTAACCACCGGCACTGGGGGTGGGGGAACGTGCTCGGCACCAGAAGCGGCAGAAGCAGCAGAATCTCCCGGGGCAGCCATCTCTCTGCAAGGTGCAAGGTGCAAGGTACCTCAAGTCAGAACAAGATACAAGTAAAGAAAAAGAAAAGGAATTATAAAGGGGGCTACACTACAATTGAATTAAAAAGAATGCCAATAATTTCTGATGAAATTTTGGCAGAGTTTCCCCTAGGCCGGAGGCATAAGGGAAAACACGGGTGCACGCCCACAAGGAGTGATGGCCCCAACAAAGTCACGGTGTGCCCAAGGGCGACACCGGAGGTCCTCCGGTTGAAGAAGTCATCTTCTCCCCCTCTCAGCGGCACGCCCAAGCCAAGTCCCTCAGCGGCACGCCCAGGCCGAGCCCCCCCCAGCGGTACACTCCCGGCGACCCTCAGCGACACACCATGTGCCTCCTTCCAGCAGCACACCCTCGTGCCCTTCTCCAGCGGCACGCCCGTGCCCCCTGCTCAACGGCACACCCCGTGCCCTTTCCCCAGTGGCACACCCCGTGCCCTCTCCTCAGAGGCACACCCCGTGCCCCCTGCCACCACCGGCACACCTGTGCCCCAGCGGCACACCCGTACCCCTACCACCAGCGGCACGCCTGTGCCCGCTCCCAGCGGCACAATCCGACGCCATGACCACCCCGATGCCAAGAAGAAGAAGAGGAAGAGATTAAGAAGAAGAAGGAGAGATGGAGGGGAAGAATAGGAGAAGAGGAAAGAGGACGACGGAGAGCTTAGGGCTCTGTCGTCCCCTAAGCGAAGAAGCCACGAGAAGAAGAGGAAGAAGAAAAGGGGGGAAGAACGGAAGGAAAGAAGAGAGGAAGAGGAAGAGAAAAGGAAGAAGAAGGAAGAAAGAAGGAGAGGAAGCAGAGAGGGGCACGGCGGCCTCACCCTAGGCACCGGCGACGACGGTGAGCGGCGGTGGCGACAGAGGAAGGGAGAAAAGGGAGAAAGAGAGGAGGAGACGGTGGGAGGTGAAGAGACAGAGGAAGAGAGAGGGAGAGAATTCGAAGAGAAAAGGGGGGGGGTTTCGAACTCCCCCACCCCTTTTATAGTCGTTTCAAAGAGAAAAAAAAGAAGAGGAAAAGAAAAAAAGGAGAACGAAGAAAAGAAAAAGGGGAGAAAGAAAAGAAAAAAAGGAGAATAAAAAAATCAACCAAAAAAATATAAATATAAAGAAGAGAAAAGAGAAAAGAAGAGAGAAAACAAAAAATATACATAATATAAAAAAAGGAGAGAAAAAAGAAGAAGAGAAAAGGAAAAAAAAATGAGAGAAGAGAAAAATTTTAAATTAATGATAAATAAACATATATACTTATAGGTATGATGATATCTACATCACGCATCTTATGAACGTACGCCCAAGAGTGTACGTTAATTCTACGGATACACCCGCGAGCACCGTCGGGCTCATCCCTCGCCCGCGCTGCCCGTGGGTGGGGGGCATTTGTGGACGTATAAAATTGTACGTTCATATGTCCCACTGAGCCCTGCATTAACACCAAAGTCAAAGGGAGAAGACTCCGGGAGACTGGCCACCAAGGGCCCCGGAGGAATACCACTGTCCGACAAATCCCCATATTTGCACGGGCGCATCAAGAGACCGAGAAAACATAGGATGCCCTCCTGAATTGATACACTGCTATGGACCCCCCCTCGGGTCCCTAACGGTGAAGAAACATCCCCAAGAATGCACAGCTTAAGTTCCTGAATCAAGAGCTAGTGCCCCTTTCAACGGCACGCTCCAAACGGCCTCAGCGGCACGCCCTGAGGTGCCCCAGCGGCACACCCCCTGAAGTGCCCCAGCGGCACGCTTCTAGCTTCCCCAGCGGCACACTCTATGGGAGTGCTCCCAGCGGCACACCTTCTTGGTGCCTTCCAGCGGCACACCTCTTGGAAGCCTCCAGCGGCACGCTCCAAACAGCCCCAACGTCCTCTCAGCGGCACAGCCTCCAAGCCCTCACCGGCACGGCCCCTCATCCCTCAGTGACACAGCGTTGAATCCCCATGAACGGCACGCACCGGCAGAAGATACAACGGTCAATAGGCAGATCTATTGGCTCGCAGCGTGGTCATTTCGATGCCAGCTACCGACCTGCCTGGGTGTCACCCTCTGGCTGGAGGAGGGAGATCTTCACCTGAAGAGAAAGATACCGAAGTCAACCTCGGATGGTAGTGCCATCATGAGGTTGGCCTCGTCAACAGCCCATGTATAAAAGGCTTCCACAGAGAAAGGAAAGGAGGAGGCTGCATGCGAAGACACCCGTTCGAAGAGAGCACTAGAGAAGAAGAAGAAGAGAAGAAGAAGAGAAGGAGAAGAACGTAGAGAACTGTGGAGAGATTGAGAGGGAGTGAGCCACCTGTATGGGGGGAGAGAAGGAACGGGGTGAAGGGAGGCACCCTCCCTCGTTCCAACTCTCCCCCGGCACTGTTTTCTTTTGCTCCTCTTTTTCATTTCTTAGCTTTTCCTCTTCTCCTGTCACAGTTTTTTTTGTTGTTGTTCTGCAGTATATTGTAGTTGGCCTTCATGCCATGATCTTTGTCATCTTGAGTCTGTCATGAATGAAATATCCTTTGGCTTTGCCTTCGTTTGTTGCATTTTGTTGATTTCTTCTTACTGTTGGTCTGTGAGTTTGGCGTCCGCCTCCAGCCCTCCAACTTCTTGCTTGATCTCACCTCCCGTGGCATGGGTCTACTTGATTGAAAGGTTCAGCTCTTGGCTTGGTGGGGCAGGGCTGGCCTCTTTCCCCCCCCCCCTCTAGTGGCTTTCCTTAGTGTGATGACCCCTGATTTTCACCATGCATGTCTGTGGGATTCTCCTCTCCTCTCGACACTTTGGATCCCCTCAATGCCTGGAGCATCCCTCTTGCCCTCCGGCGGCACACCTTCCTGGGTCTGCTCAGTGGCATGGTTCTCCCTGGGTCTGCTCAGCGGCACGGCCCTCCTTGAGTATGCCCAGCAGCACACTCTCCCTGGGTTTGCTCAGTGGTACCCCCCCCTTTTTTTTTCATTCGTCTACCTGGCGGCACACTCCCGCCTCCTTTGCTCGACGGCACACTCCCTTCAGCTGCCAGCGGTACACCCTTGGCTGCCTCAGCGGCACACCTCCTCTATTGGTCTGCCCAGCGGCATACCCTTGGATTGTCAGCCTGGCACCCCTTGGCCATCATTTCTCCGGTGTACTCATAGCTTGCCTCAGTCTATTGGTTCCTCGTTCGGCGTTTTCTCTGAGTTTTCTGAAGTTTCCCCAAAGGTGGCTGCCCAGGCACCCACCTCAGTTGTTGGTTCATGTCACTCCCTGTGGGCGTGTTCCTTGTTATTCCCTTACCTCTCGGGTCAAGGGGAGATGCTGCCGAATTTTCGTCAGGAATGACAATAAATTTAAAGGATGAAAAGAAGCAGCAAACAGATGGACTAAACGGCAATGAGACACTCTAATCAACTAAAAAGACTGCACAAAATTCAAGGAATTGAACTGAACAAGACTTCAAGAACTGCATCGCTAAATATAACTTGGGACTCAATCTCATGACAGGAAACTGAAAGCTTAACCATCTAAGATCATTCATCATGAACTGAACAAGGGACCCTCTCTTGAACCCTGGCCCGCTCTTTGAACATCATACTTTGCTTGGTTTTACTCTCCATTCTACCCAGCGGTACGCTCCCACCTCCCTCCAATGGTAAGCTCCTTCATCCTTCAGTGATACACCCTTCAGCGGTACGCCTACCTCCAACTATCAGCGGCACACTCCAAATCACCTTCCAGCGGCACGACCTCGCCCCTTGCATGAATATGCATTGCACCGATACAACATGCGTTGCACCGATACAGCCCCCAGGCTGCACTGACTATGCCTAGCATTGCACTGGCTTCGTCCCCTTGCATGAGCATGCATTGCACTGACTCAGCCCCCAGGCCGCACTGACTATGCCTAGCATTGCACTGGCTTCGTCCCCTTGCATGAGCATGCATTGCACTGACTCAGCCCCCAGGCCGCACTGACTATGCCTAGCATTGCACTGGCTTCGTCCCCTTGCATGAACATGCATTGCACTGACTCAGCCCCCAGGCCGCACTGACTATGCCTAGCATCGCACTGGCTTCGTCCCCTTGCATGAGCATGCATTGCACTGACTCGGCCCCCCCAGGCTGCACTGACTATGCCTAGCATCGTACTGACCTCGTCTCCTTCATGGCCTGAATGTTGCACCGTCCCTACCCCTTTTGCGCCTCTTACCCCCCAGCGATACGCTCCCACCTGCCTCCAGTGGCACGCCTCAGTTCTCCCCTTTGCCTTCCGCAGTACACCCCCATATCCTTCAGCGGTGCGCTCTCAGCTCTCTAGCGGCACACTCCCTAATCCTTCAGCGGCACACTCCTAATTCAGTCTTCAGCGGTACACTCCATCATTTCTCCAATGAATATGTATATATGTACAAAAAAAAGAGTATAATAAAAGGAACAATAAACAATAATAATAGTGATAAAACAAAAGGGGGGAGTAATTCCAACCAAATATTAAGCAAAGAGAAGCTAACAAAAGGAAGTGATGCTAATAAATGAGTGATAATGATACATGTCACTCAAGGCAACTCACGAACATAACGACATGGTATTCGTCTCCCCTTTTTGGATTCCGAATTCGGGAATATTGATGATGCTCTCGTAAGTCCACCTTCACCCTCGGGAGTCCTCTCTCGTCATGGTGACCGCTCGGCCTTACCTCGGGCCAATATCTCATCAGGGTCCCCTCTCTCACTGGGATCTGACTTTCCTCCCTGTATTAAAATTGCCGTCCCTCGGCAGACATTCGCACGGATTCGTCCCCCGTTATCATCTTATTTTCCGTATGAACTTTTGTCCAAACATGGAATGGTCCATCGGTGACCGACATAATCCGAGTATTCATGCCCTCACCTCGGGCTCACCGCGTAGCTCGGCTACCTTTTTCTTCCTGCTTTGATTAGTATTTCTTTCAGTCGTGGAGCCCTTACTTCTGGTAATTAATCAAGGGTATTCTCCCGTATGGGAGATATAAATGATGATGTACCTTTATGGCACGGCGGGTCTTGGTCCCGACCCGAACCACACAATCGCCTGATTGAGTCAGATCAAGCGCATCATGGGCTCTTCGGAGCCCGAACAAATCGTCACTCTATGACTGGCACGCCCACGCGCTTAAATAAACGAACAACATAATAAGTGAAAAATAAGTGCATCCACAGCACTAGGCATCCAACCGTGATCGCCAAAAAATGAAGGGTGTAGATATATTTCTCCTCTCGGTCCGTTCTTCTAATGCCTTCCCGATGCCTATGCTACCATATCCAACATGGGAAACAAATGAAGATAGAAGAAAAAGGGAGGTGTAAAAACCTGTGATCGGCACCAAGGTGCCAGACGTGATGAACATGTCGTACCTTGGAAAGAGGGAGAGGTACTTGCCTGACCTGTAGCGCTGGGACGATGGACGGTTCAGGAAGAACCGCTTGTAGGATGCACAGTCTTACGATAGATCGCCTAAGGACACTATAGAAGATGCGGGATGAAGCGCTCCTGGCAGTTGAACGGCTCTATCACGACCGCAGGAAGAAGGAGGATGGCCCAGGATGAATCGCACGTCTTCTTGAACGGACTGTAGAGAACCGTGCAAGACCACCAAGCCAGAAGTCGCAAAGGGTCCAACCTCCACCCTCTCCAGCTGGCCAGAGGGGATGGGCCTCGTGCTAGGGATTGCTGACCTGCAAAACGACATGAAGACACAAAGAAACAACCCAAATTAGAATTGGCAAGTGTAGTATATGCCAAAATAGTAAGAAATGAACATGAGTAAGTGGAAAGGGGGATACCTGGGGGATTTTAAACCCCCAAGGTGTCAAAAAACGTAGGTGGGCGTGTGCATGGCAATGAAGATGAACAAAAACGTGGGGCGAAGGTGAGGAAAGTGATGCATGCAATGAAAAATGAGCAAAAATTATCAAACACACATGACTTAAAACTAAACTACTCCCTGAACCGGAGGCTTATATGGACGCGGAAAGCCTCCCTCCCTGGTGCTAGGTCGCTCAAGAATGCGGCAGGGCTTCGCCGTCGACCAAAAAATCTCCTCCCCTTTTCAAACCCGGCCTTTATGGTCTACTTATAGAGCCTTGAAAGCCAGCCTCGAAATTAGAGTTTAGAAGCATTTTCAGGGTGAGATAATCAAACAAAAAGTCAAGATAATTGAATTATCTTTTATCCAGTCGAAACGGCACTCAAAATAGTTCATTATCCACGGAGAAAATGATGGGAGAAGTTGGGGATAAAACCACGGATAAAGAGATAAAATCCATTGAAATTCAGGAACCGAACGGATGAACGGTCTTACGATAGACCGCTCAACTGGTTGTGCGGTCATGTCTTGGCCGTCCAACCCCGTCGGTGGAAATTCAAAATAAATAGAAAATAATCCAAATTATCCATCGAACTGACTGAAACCTTCGCCGTTGGACTCTCAGAGATGCACGGCTTGATTAAAACCGTTCAAAAGTAGAGCGGCCAAAGACCCACCGTTCTATCCTTGTCGGTGATAAATAAATTAATTAGATAATTATCTGAGAAAACCATCGAGCGCAGGACTCTGAAAGATGAGTGGCTACCACCTGTCCGTTCATTAAGTTGAACGGCTAGGGGAGGGCCGCATAAAAGCTTGTCGGTGGGAATTCAGAAAATCAACGAAAATATTCCAAAATAGACGGACGGTCCACAGGCAACCGCACATTGATTGGGCGGCCAGGGATGAACCGTACATGTACATGGGTGTTTGAAACTCATGAAAAAGCCCAATCAACCAAAACCAAGGCCCGTTGAGCCCTGAATTAAAACAAACCTAGCCAGGGAGGGAGGCCACCTATAAAATTGGCCCAAAACATGTCTGAAAATATCCCCAACGAGTGATGGACAACTCGAGGCATCAACTACTGGGAGCAAGAGGAATGACTTCACTTATCGGCAAAAAATGGGTGTCAACACTCACCCTCCGTTTTCGGAGTCTTTTACAGATATTTTTAGGGCTTTGATGGCCACTCACGCGTTGTTGCTCCCTCCAGTTGTGCCTTGCCGACCCATGGTCGGGGATATGCTCCAGTTTTGTTATTTCCACTGCCAGCGGGGGCATTTGGTTGAGGATTGTCCTGAGTTTCAGGAATTTGTTTACGGCTTGGAAGATCAGAAAAGGATTGATTGGGCTGCTATTCACAAAGTCATTCTACATCTCCGCAGCAATCAGCAACAACAAGAAGTACCGCAGCCGTCTCCATCCCTACAAGGCCAGGGGCACCCCTGTGCACCCGCTCCATCGCCTGCTCCGTTATCTACCCCATCTTTGCCACCTCCTACACCGTCTTTGTCACCTCCACCAACCAAGGCTCTTACTCAGGCTAGTGCCTCCACTGCCTCCGCTTCCTCCGTTGCCACCACCGCTTCCACTCCCAACACTGCTCGGCGTGTTGTATCGATACGTCGACGGTGGACACCATGACCTTCCCCTTTGCCTACATCACCTTCTCCACCTCCATCTCCATCACCATCTCTATTGACTATTCCATCACTTCCACCATCTTCGCCGCCTTTGCCATCCCCTTCATCATCTTCACCTGAGCCTGAGCGAGCTCCACCTCCACCTTCATCTTCAACCCCTAAACACACCATCCCCATTAAACCTTCCATGCCCTCTAAGCCTTTTACATCCATTTCTTCATCTACTTCTACCCCACGGAGCGGGTGTGTGGTCTCTTTGGTGCCCCTCGAGTCTGGTCCCCAGGGAGACAATGAGCCGAGTCAGGGTAGTTCGGTGAAGGTTGTTCCATTCATGATTCAAGATTTCATCTACCGCATGCCGATCCGGGTCCTGGTCTCGGGCTACTTTGGGACTGATGAGCCTATGCTTCCGAAGATGGTTGCCAAGAAAGGCTCTCGTGCACTAGTGCCAGTTTCTTCTCAAGCGAGGCCGGTGGCAATCTCTTTGCTCGCTGGAGGATTCACTATTGATGTTGTTATTGCTCCTCGCTCGATTGTTGTTCAGTTCACTGGCCAAGAAGGGTTCTTTACTCAGATTGTGCTAACCCATACGGCTGCCAAGAGCCTGATGGATTCCCTATTCAAAGGGCAATTGGCCGTATCTTCTGTATTTTCCAAGGACATTCTGCACATCTTATGCAATCTTCCTCGGTTTATTGGTGAATCGGCCACGTCAACGCCGTGCATTACTCTCCCTTAGTTTTATCCTGCTCTTCTGGTAAGGGAGTTATACTTCATGCCCGATTGCCCAGTAAAGATGTCGAATCTTATGCTGCTAATACCAGTGATGAAACTCCACGGTTTTCTGATGTTCATCCCATGGAGTCATCTATCCAAGAATGTCTGCCAATGGTTAGCATTGGGTGTCTAGGGGCAACCGCCCTGACGAAGATACATATTCATGACCGGGATAGGTTGTCCGCCAGATGGGCCCGTTATTTGAGGAGGTATTACAGATTAAGAAACCCAAAGGTCTGAGTCCGCGTCAAGTGGATCCATGTTCAAGAAGTGTCAGCTAAGAAGAGGCGGCGGCGTAAGTTTGAGGGCCGTCGATTGTGCACTCAGGGGTCCACTTCTTCCTATTCCTTTCGTTCATCCTTTCTATTGCTCAGCTCCCACCCCTGGGTGGTGTACCTCCCTTCCTCTAATCTAGTTTCTATGATCTTCTCCTCTCTTTTTGGGTCCGTAAACCCCCATTCTTCTTTCTCCACTCATCCGGAGTCTCCGGATCCTCCGTTCTCTCATGATTTTAGGCCTCGGCCTATGTCATCATTTCATCCCACTTTCGGGACTTCTTCTGATCCTTCTCTTTTGGTATCCCCGGGCTCTACTCTTGATCCTTCCCCGACTTTGTCGGGTGATTCTCATTCACCTTCCCCCAACTCTGTTGGGTGGTCCAAGTTCCTTTTCTCCGACCACGTCGGATGATCACTCCTCTTCTCCCTTATCTTTGCCACAATCTTCTCATGGTTTGTCTATTCTCTCCTCTTCATCGTTTCGGGGTCATTACCCTTTTTCTTGCTGTTTTCGAGACTTTAGCCCGCCTTGATCTCGGCTAATATGATTTCTTCTGTAATTGGTTCCTTGTTATCAAGGTCTCTGCACCTTAACGAGGGAGTTCTAGCCCTTGTCTCTCTTCCTTTTTATCCTCCTTCATCCAGTATGATGTCTGCCGTTCCTCCGTATAGAGGAATCTTTGATCCTTTGCTATTCTCTCCCATTCGTCCTGTCAAATAAGGAATACAAAGCTCGTGCTGCTCAAAAGCTCTATGGTCAAGATCGCGTCAGGATGCTACTTCCACACTAGGGATTTACAAAGGTATCTTTATTTTGTGTAAAGAAACGTACTTTCATTTCCATTATTTCTATTGTTTCTGCACATGGTTATAATGCTAATTCCTTAACATGATTGAGTGGCTTTAGGAGTCTTTGTGTCAAATAAAAAATGAGTTCACTTCTGCAGTATCCTTAGGCTGGTGATAGCTCTGCTGGGAGTCTAATTCCTTTCCCCGATCATTGAGGGTGACCATTGAGCATGGGTTTTCACACACTACACGGTGAGCCATAGCCGATCTCTCTAAGGCACACCGTTGCTTCTTTGGCCATACTTTGGGTATGCACAAAGGTCTTTTCTTTTCTCTACTCTGCCAAGTGCAGGGGCAAGAGATGGATGGATGAGATGACCAACCTAGGCGCTCCCTAATACGGGAGAGGTCTCAAATAGGGGCAGTCTTGACCCTCGAATATGAGCGTTCATGTAATATCTGGTCAATAAGAGCTACCAAAATGAGAAAACGAATCAATGCAAAATTATGAATCAAAGGCATGGCAAGAGTGGCCGTACAGTTCCACGTGAGACGTCATGAGCCCGGTCGCATGCATGCCTGATAAATATGGGTCTAAAAATCAAAGACACAAAGCCCCGACGCAACAGGCTATCTCTTTGAGCGGTAGTGCCCTGAAAGGAAGTCAAGCCCTGATGTCTCCCATCCTGCACGAAGCTTGTCTCCAATTTTTCTTCTGCTTCTCCCTCTTAGGTTGGGTTGTATCCCGGATATGGCCTTAGTAGGGGCGCCGTTCTTTAGAAGCGGTTGGTTGTTGTAAGCCACCCTCACATGCACGCCCTGCTCAAGGGAAGTCTTTAATGAGAGGGGAGGGACGGCGATCCCTGGCCAGTAGTTCGAGCCTGTCTTTAGGTGCTGTGGATTGCTATTTCAAAATTCAAAAAAATTTGAATATTGTCAAAAATTTAAAAAAATCGAATATTGTCAAAAATCCAAAAAATGAGATATTGTCAAAATTAAAAAAAATCAAATATTGTCAAAAACCCAAAAAAAATGATGAGATATGTTAAAAACTCAAAAAAATGAGATATTATAAAAAAATCAAATATTTCAAAATCAAAAAAATCAAATATTTTAAAATCCAAAGAAATCAAGAAAATTAAAAAATCTAAAAATATTTGTCTTTTTGTTCCTTTTCATCTATTTATTTTGAGAACAGATACGTAATCTGTTTGCTAAGTGTGTAGGTTGCAGGTACTCAAGCTTTCCTTGCTCCATATTTTGTTCTATCTGTCTCTTGTCTACATCTTTGGTCTATTCTTTCCTTCTTCAATCATATCTCTCGATCTATTCTGAAGCTTGTGTCCTTCTCAATTTTTGTTTGCAATGATTATATCCATATGAGAGGGCTTTACCTCACGATTATGAACCTGACGGTTCTGCTTCATTCTGATCTTGGATTTTGATTGAAGGGTGTATTTGTTTATATCTTTTATCCTGCCGTGTCCTTGTCACGTATTTATGTCCCTCCGTGTTGTCCCACACATGTTGTTTTATCCCTCACTGCGTATTGTTGGTTGACTTGCATATGTTGATAGTCGTCCCTCTATGTTCCATATGTTGTCCCAACCGTGTGATCGTCCCTCATGTTCTTGTCCCAACCATGTGTTGTCCCACTACATTATTGTCTTGTCCCCCACGTTCATCTTGCATACGTGTGGTTTGTTCATGCCATTGCATATGTGCTTGTTCGTCTTGTTATGTTGTTTTCCATTCGTTTGATCGTTATGTTATGTTGTGTTGTCTGTCGTTCAGTTGATCGTTATCTTCATGTTATGTTCATCATGGTTGTCTTATTGGAAAATTCATAAAAATTAGAAAAAATCTAGAAAATTCAAAAAAATGACGCTTCGCTTGGCAGGTAAGTCAGGTATGGCTCTCTATCCCTTCTCATTGTTGCATTACTATATGATATATACACTATTATAGCCTCTCAAGGACCGGCTGGTTGGCCGTGTGTTCTAGGATCTGATGTTCCCCTTTAACAAAAATGATGATGATCTAAGAGCATACTGTTAATCATTGGATAGGCCGCTCGGTTGAGTCGGGTGGGCGATGATGGACTCTGTCTCGCACGCCGTGATTGCAAGAAGACTCTTGACCCCGTCCTGACTCAATCTAGCAATAGTATCCATGGGTACTTTCTATTTTATCCTTTCTTTGCATTCGTTTTGATGATTTCTTTATTTTAGCCCAACATTCATCATGTCATTTTGAGCACTCACGTCTCGAAATTCTCTCAATGATTTCTCCTCAGCAATGGTTGATTGCACCTCAATTCTCTTAGGTAGGAGATTCTTCATTCCACTCCGAATTTGAACGATTTCTCTGATCTCGCCGCTTGGTCTGATTGGCCAGCGTGATTCCTGTCTGGATTTTATCTCAATCTTATCTTTCTTTTTCCAGCTCTTACGCTGTGTTCTTTCCGATCCCCTCATTGTCCGTGGATTGTGTCCCCGATGAGGTTGGTCGTGTTTCCTTTCCCTTAGTTTAGTTCTCCAGATATGTCGCATCCTTGTCAATCATTCCTGGTGGTTAGTTCGGCATTTTCGAGAGAATTCCTGTCGATTGTTGGTTGTGACGGGTGTCTTTTGCCTTGATGCCCGCTTATCAGTTCTCTCTGCTTCATCTCCGCGTCATCTCCATTTCACATTGCTATCGCTTTCACTCCATCTCCCTTCCATTTCACCTCCGCATCGCTTTCGCTCATTCCCTTGCAAAGCAGACATCAAGGAGGGGCATCTGTTGACACCAGTTTTTAGCCCGCAAGTTGCGTCATTTCTCTTATTCATCATTTTTGATGTCCCGAATTACCTACTATTTTGGAACCTTCCTTAGATGGATTTTGAGCCCATTTCATTCCCTTTGAACCTCGGAGATCATGATTTCCTAGAGCTCTGGAGCTTATCTTATCAACTTCTGGCTTCTAAGTCGACTTACGGTACATTTAGGTCGGATTCCATCAAGTAATCGGCTCTCTCTCACTATACAGTCCTGAAAGTGGTTCTTTTTAACCCTCTTTCAGTCCTCTATTCAAAAAGTTTCCTTCACCAAAGTTATTCTATTTCTAAAGATCTACAATTTCTTCTTCTACGCCATTGGCCAGTTCTGCCCCGATTGTGAGCTATTTGCATTTTTCCATAAGGCTGTGCTGTTCACCTACCTCCCAGAATTTTCTCTCTCTGTTATATCCCCATTTTCTCCTTCTTATGATCATTTTCTCAACTTTTGTTTCTTCATGAAAGTTGTTCCTCTTTTAGTTATCTATAATTTCTTCTTCTACCACTTTCTCTAGTTCTGCACCGCTTGAGAGATACGCTTCAAATTCCAAAGTCACGCGCAGTCTGCCCAGAATCTTCCTCCATTCATGTGAAGGTCTATTAGTGGTGCGTCACAGCCATGTGAAGGTCTATTGGTGGAGCGTCACAGCCCCTGTAACGGTCTATTGTAAGACCGCCATAGCACATGTGACGGTCCTATGATAGACCGTCACACCCTAACTTGTCCGAAATCATCTCGTTCGACCCCCGGAGCCTGACGGTCGTACCCTAGGCCGCTAGAGACTCTGACGGTCTTACGATAGACCGTTACACAAACCGAGAGTCCAATTTGTGCTGGACTCTGCTCTATTTCTTTGCACCGTGGCCCTCTTGTAGAGCCCATAAATTCTTAAATTCTACTCCGAATTGAGCGCCATTTTCTCCTATAGATTCTCCTTGGTATTATCTTTAATTTGGTCCATAGATCTCAGATTTTCATTGGCTATCTTGCTCAGAAATGCGGATGAAAGCTGGGGATTTATATGTCCTGGTTCAACACAAACTCTGCAGATTAAGCTCTGGTGCTCCCTTCTAGAAGCCATATCTTCCAGATCTTTCCACCAAATTGAGTCCCACTTGTTCCTACCTCTTATCCTTTGTATTATCTCGAGATTGATCCATAAAACATGAATTTTGGTGGACTCTATCCTCTAAAAATCTTGGGAGAACTTTCTAGATTTTCTGCAACCTCTATATAAACTGCCCAGTTCACAGTTGCAAAGGAGGGCTCTTTCTGGACATGGGGCGAAGCCATGCTGCAACTCCAACTCACAACTTTGACTCTGACTTAAAGAGGGAAGTATTAGCTTTCAATTCCATCCTTCTTGACTTAATTTGGTTGTCTATACTCTTAGTTCTAGTCTCCTCAAAATCACAAATCGTCACAGTTTTCTGCATTTTCTGCTACACATGCATTTTTACACATTTTGCATCAACGTTTTCTCTCTAGTCTCTCAACCAAATTCCGTGATTTCAACTCTCATGCATGCACAACACACACACCTATTATTTTCACCCTTCCACAGGGGTTAAAAACCCTCCCCCGGTGCGTTCTCCCCCTTTTATTCATGCTATTTTATCACTTTGGGATTGATGCTACACTTCATGTTCTAATGGGTTTTTGCTTTTGTGTTTTGATCTTTGTTTTGCAGGAGAGCATGATATGGACGTGAGGCCCTCTTCTTCTAGCCGGCTGGAAGACGAGGAGGTTTGATCCCACAAAGTTCTCCGCACCCCGTTTCAAGCGCGATCAAGTCTTTAAGTTCCAAGGTACACGGCGCCGTTCCTCTCCTTTCTTCATCCTTTGGCGTTGTTGGAACCTTGGTGGCGATCACGGTTAGTATTTCTTATCCTTTCATCCCCCTTGTCTTTGATTCACATGTTTATGCATGTATTAATTTAAAGGGGGTGGGATAGGAATCTAATTAAAACAAATCTACAGACGGTCACGACCATATCCCCCATTTTCTCGGATTCATCATCAACCACCTCGGGGACTCGATGTCTCCTATCATCTACCCCTTGAGCTTTAGGGGCAACATGTGGCTGAACGGGCTCCGGTTGACCATTTGTCGGCACAGGGTGCGCTTCCACCGGGGGTCTCTGTAGGATGGCTACTCTCCCTACCAGACCATGAAAAGACTGGTCCAACTTTACGGCCCTATCCTCTAAGGCCTTCATCTTTCCTTCCAAGTGTGCGCCTAGGCCATCCACTCGCGTACTCAATCCTTCCATCTTATCCACTCGAGCACTCAAATCATCCATTTTTCCCATAATAGCTCGAAACATGTCGACCACCGATGACTCATCGGGACTAGGGACTCGGGGATCTGCCATAGGTGGTGGTGGTGGTGAGTATTGGGTACCCTTACGCGTGGGCATGCAAAGGACAAGGGGTTGGAATGCACCGACCAAGGTGAAATGAAGAACGACCTAGACTCCAATATTTGGTACGTGGCGGAGGTTTGTCCGAAGATCGCACTCACGCAAGCGTGTTGCCGTCCCAATAGGCGTAACCTATCGTTCCGGGAACACCTTTTGATATACCGAATACCGAGATGCAATGTGACACCTTGGACCGAATACCCTAGACTCTAACCCGCTCTGATACCAATTTGATGTGGGACGGGACGTGACTTGACGCCAATTGATATGCAAAACTTGGACTCTAGGCAAACTCGCGATCGTCCCTAACGAGGGAAGCGTGCGGATGTGTGTGGTTGAGAAATCGGCATCGAGCTAGGGTGGTCAGCTCTCACTTTTGTGCCCGGATTGGGTCACGGGACGGTCTCGCTCTCTCTCGCAGCGGTGATTGAAATGATATAACAGGCTAGATTTTCCTAACACTCATGCAGCGGCATATGAAAATATACAAGTAAAGCAAAAGTGCCGAGTGAGGAGCGAACACGATACCTCCACGCTACCGGGCGTGGGGAAGACGACCCCGGCCAAACTCCGTACTCCCGGTACAGTAATTAAATTAATTACAGAAATGGATTTTCTTGCCCACTCCACGCAGGGAGGTAAAGGGCTACACAATAGCACCGGGAGCACCGAATTGGGTTGACGGGCAGCAAGGCGGCGGGTTCCGGGCGGCGGCGGGCAGCGGCTCTGGTTCTGCAATTTGCTGGCCGGCAGGACAGCGAGCACAGGCGTCCAAAGGGACGTCGATCTCCGGGAGTCTTCTGAAGGCAGCGGTTCACCGGGATGCTGGCAGAGGGTCCCGGGTTGACCTCCAGGAGCGGCGGTCGCTGAAGCTTCCCCGATATATTTCTTCTGGAATTAACTTGTGACCCCTTTTTGCAGGCCTGTCTCGGGACAGATCTGGACAGTCTTGCGCACTCCGGCGAAAATGGACGCCACGCCTAGATCCGGTGTCGGATCTAGGCGAGGTTAGCGCCGTTGGTGAGAGGACTCAAAAATCTTCAACATACTAGAATTTAAAATCCATCCAGTGAGGGGATTGAAAATTAAAATGACTGTGCCATGGACTCTTTTCTGGCTCATGATCCAGATCCAGCAGAACATAAAGGGAGGTGTCTAAAGGCGATTTTTGACTTAGGGGTTGGCGGTGGATTTAGGGCCTGTGAAAATTATGGGTGGAAGAGGACTATGTGGGGGAAGTACATAATTATTTTGGGAATTTTTGGAGAAGAGAAGGGGGTGGTAAAAATACGAGATCAGGGACCTATCCAGCAAATCTGCAACCATGCAGATTGCGAGGGGTATGAAGAACGACCTCGGAGGTGGGGCAAACAGGATCTGAATGGCACAAAATTTATATTTCTGGAAAGCTAACGCAAAGAGGAACAATCTCTCAAAATCTCAGCTTGATCAGAGCTGGGATCTGGGAGAACCGACCTTTTCTTTAGCTTGCTATTCTGGATCTCAGAGTTCAAGACGGCAAGGTGGATGCTGGCTTGTGGCGGCTTCGATGGCGGCGGCGGTGGTGGAGCTTCACACTCCAAGAGATAGAAATTGGATTCACTCCAATATTGAGGGCTTCACACCCTGGATCAAGAGGAAGAAGATGAAGAACAAGAAGAGGGAGAGAGGGGGAGGTGCGCCCAAGGCTAGCTTCACACAAATTCATGTATTTTTTTCATTAATTCCACATAAAATGCCACAAGAGAGGTCTTATACTCAAACCCTAGACCTTGGCTAATGACCTAGGTTACCCTTGGTCAAGGGGGCATAAAGGGGAAATGGGATAAACAATGCTTAAAAAAATTCCCCATGTGGAGACAAAAGAGCGGGCGCCCCTCCCTTAAGTCAACATAAGGGGCTTGGTGTATTTTAATCCCATGGACCATATTAATTCTCCCTTGGACCAAAATAAATCAAAAATACAAATACATGGTCAATTATTCTACCATTGACCCAATATAAAAATGCAAGATAATACAAATCGAATACACACCAAATACACAACTAATACACACCAAATACGATCAAATACGTATAAAATATGAATACATATAAAAATATGTACTAACGTATCAAGGCTCCGGTGGTGACTCCAGACTTTCCCCCAGCCACAAAGAGGTCGGTGTCTACCGAGCCGTGCTGCGTGTTCGGTACCGATGACTCGCTGAGTTGAGCCGTACTCGTGCTCTGGTGTCCTTACCAATGGGGCATTCACATAATTTTAGTTTCTTTAATGCCTTTTTTCAATCAAAGGTTTTATAACAAAAAAAAAAAACTAAACTAAACCCATTTTTCACCCACGAGAGGAACCCCACGGTTCCCCTCTCCCTTCTCACGTCCCTCTCCTTCTCTCCCACGTTCTCTCGGCATCCTGCTCCACCCGGCCGCGGGCGGCTTGGAGGAGGAGACCTCAGCGAGCTTGGGACGACAATGGAGTACTCGTGAAGTCGAGGAGATTGGTGGCTCATGTGGTGATCGTTTCCCACCGGCGTGGGAGGCGGTTTTGACGGGTGGAATGGCTTGAATTCCTGATTCCAAGTATGGGGATGGATTTCTACCTTACTCTAGCATGTTTTCCTATTGCTTTGAATAGTCATAAGCATGTATAAATGGCTAGTTTGATTCAAAATGGCATGTGGAATGAATTCCTTAAAAGCCCTTGTTGTTTAATCTTTGCATAGCATTGTTCTTTATGTTTTTGAAGCTTAAATATTGTGGGAATGATGTATGACAACAGGGAACAAGTGTATCTCATGTAATCCCTTCGTTTTGAATGATTTGGGATGGGCTTTAAACTGTTAGGGCATTTTTCGGAATTGCCGGACCGGTTGCAGTCGCCTCTGAAGTCTGAACTATGGCTAGGCCTCTGGGAGTGGCCGCGGTTCAGCATAAACCGCTTCTGGTTCGTTCTATCAGGGGTAAGGCGGTGAATAGCCGCGGTTTCGGGGAAACCGCTTCTGCACAGTCGCGGTCTTGAAAGATCCGAGTCTATGCAACCGCGGTTTTGACTTAACCGCGTATGAGAGCCTGTTTTGGTTTTGAACCCGGCCAACTTGCCTCGTGTTTCATGATGTCCTTATCGACTATGTCACATACAAAATGATTTTCGTTGTATAATTATATCCCATTTGAGTTGGCTTCTCATTCCTATGTGATTGACCCACTAGTCGCAGCCCGACAACCTCTAGAGTCGGCCCACCTGGGAGAGGTGGCGGGGTAGTCCCGGTATACGGTTTTTAGGCTAGTTTCCGTGAGCCCCCTTGTGATTAGTGTGTATTTTTACATATTAATTCATGTTATACACATTTGTTATGAGCTTTAATAATAATAAATATACACGTATCACACTTACTGTTAATTTAGAGTCAAATATTTAATTTTCTAAAATTAAATAATTTTAATAATGATATTTACTTATTTATGCTGGCACTCGATACGAGGGAAGCGATAAGTAACAAATATATATATAAAAATAAAAAAAATAATAATAAAGGCCAAAAGTCCATAGACTTGTTCAAAAAGAAAAGAAAAAAATAAATTTATTTGATATTTTTTAGGAGTTTTTCTAAGCTATATACATAATATATATATAATATATATATATATTATATATATATATATCTAAATAGTGTGTGTGTGTGTGTGTTCGGCAACAGCAGAAGGCGGAGGTGGGCGCGGCGCGCCCACCCGCGGCGCCAGCGACGGCCGGCGCACCGCGCCCACGCCCGGTCAACACCGCGCCTCCCGCACGGTCAACCGGAGGGGGGGCAGGCGACGGGCGCACATCGCCACGCACCGGGCACGCGGCAGGCGGCCGGCGCACCGCGGGCCCACGCGGGCGCGCCTCACGCGGAGAGAGAGTGGCCGGCGCATGCGGGCACACGCGGCCGGCCAGGAGAGAGAAAAGAGAGAGGAAGAGAGAGGAAGAAAGAGAAAGGAAGAAGAAAAAAATAGTAAAAAATATAGAAAAAATCAGAAAAAAAATCCAAATGTGCAACACATGTTGGCACATAATTTTGAGTCAACAAATACAGCAATTCAACAAAAGAAGCAAGAGATGTTCACATGCAATGGGGTTGTCTTAACACCCTATAAAAGGGGGGCTTCCAATGAATGAGGAGAGTTAAGTTAGGAGTAGCTAGCTAAGAGAGTTGTGAAGAATTGTAAGAGATTACTTTGTATTCTTGAAGTTCTTGCTTGTAGGCCTTAGTAGAGCTTCATAGCAGTTATGTTTTGAGAGCTTTTGATGCAAAGTTTGTAAGTTGATATTATTTTAATGAATGGTTTGTTTCAGAATTTACTCCTTTCTTAGCCTTATTACTTATTGTTCTGATCTCCATTTCATTTTCTTGTTTTCACGAAAGTTGTTTATTTTTAAGTGTTCTTCAATTTCTCTTTCTATCATTTCCCTTAATTCCATCTAGTTTGAAAGGTATTTCCCGTTTACTTAAGTGTTGTTCTACGTGATTACTGTTCATCCGATGTGATACTTTCTAGTATTCTTCTGTTTTGAAGCCTTTCCCATTTTTTTTTTTACTCTGAGTTCTTCCTAAAAGTTGTTCTTCTCTTGTAGATCTAAAATTTCTTCTTCTACCACTTCTTCTAATTCTGTTTATTTTGAGAGTTATAATTAAGTTTTCACTGTTCTGATTTCTGCCATATTACTGTTCATCCGCACTTATAGCTCTTGAGTTTTTCACATTTATCACTTTCTTCCTTTCGTTTTATGTTTCTGTGTTCTTCATCAAACTTCTTCATCTTTTCATTCTCTACAACTTTCATTTATTCCACTTCTCCTAATTCTCTCTAGGTTTTAAGTTATTCTTTTCCTTCCAACCCTCTATTTTTAATAGAATTCTATTGTATTTTCAACTTGTGTTTGTTTCTATTTCTATCCATCTACATCTCTTCACAAGTTATTCACACACACCCAAAGTGGTAGTCATCTTCCGATCATCTCACGGCGTCGACTTCCAAGGCGGAGCGATCTTCATCCAAGGCTCGGCGAGGAAACGACGACATTCTTCATCAATTGGCTAAATATTTCCTTCACTTTTCTCTTCTTATTCAAAGTTGTAATTTCATTTCCTTTAGTATTAATCGCACTCAAAAGATAAAATTTGATTTTTAAAACATAAGGATATTTTTCAACATTGATCTATAAAGATTATTTCTTCCCCGTGGGATCGACCCGTTCTTACCACTTTACTCGTATTTTCAAAATCATTTAAGTGAGTGAGTGCGGTTGTATAAATTTTGAAATTTATGTGGCACGATATTTTTAAACGATGGGTGTTGAGCGCATCACCTTGCTTTGCAGTAGCGTCCGATTGGGAGGGAAAACTAGCTAGAGACCTGGCTCAAGGCATTGAGCTTGTGTGTGCACACGTGGTCAGGGGCATGGACTTGCGCTGACGAGCATGACCCTGACTTATCCTTATCTTTGGTTACAATTACGGTGTCTCAGTTACCGTGTTCGAGGCGAGTGGGAGACACCCGAGGCGCAGTATAAGTCATCAATGGACGCGTCTGGTCTTTCTTCTAGTGGTTCACTTCTTCTGTCACTTGGTTTGTAGAATTTTGACTCCAATGGTGAATGAAAGATTCTCGTGTTTAATTATACGCTTTAATTAGCATGAGTTTATGTGGCATTCATATTTAGCTATATTCATTACTTGATATTTCTGTACAACTTTTATTAATTGATATAGTTGCATGCCATTGTGTTATTTATTGTGATTAACTGTTTCTTTTATGATTTTAGCTGCAAGGTAGGGATCTGCGGGATCCCTACTGAGTTAATGAAATGAGACTCACCCCTTTGTTTTTCAGGTGAGGCGCAGCAGCCCGCATGTTTACCGCGTGGTTTTGGCGGTCAGTCTTAGCAGCCAATGTGGTCCCATCCGGGGTATGCCCCTGTGTAGTTATCCTTTTTGGCCCTTGTATAAATTTTGGACTTGTACTTTATGCATCTGGACTAATGTATAATTATAACACTCTAGTAATGTAAATTTCAGCTTCTGCTTAATGTTGTTATTCCATTAAAATGCGCGTGTGATTGTAGATCTTTATGCACTTTACAACCTCTTTTCTAACCCTTCGGAGCCTCATCAGCTCTTGGGTAGCGTCTCAGGGTCCTAGCAGTATCGGGTCTCCGGTATCCGAGATTCTGGGTCGTTACACACGTACCGTCAGCGTCTTATAGATAGGTGGAAGATTCTCACCCAAGGCAACATGTCGGTATCTGAGTATATCAAGGAGTTTGATGAGTACCTGTTGAGGTGTGGGGTCCGTGAGGAGTGCGCCATGACTGTCTCTTACTTCTGGAGAGGTTTGCAGCTACATTATCAGTATGAGCTCTTTCGCCGCAATGTGACCACTTTAGAGCATGCATACCATGTTGCACTCAAGATTGAGCAGTTTGAGGCAGAGTTCAAGTCTGCCCAGCGGCAAGGGTCCATTTTTCATCAAGGGGCCGAGCCTCTCAGCTCCTCTGGCCCATATTCGAGGGGACCGGCAGCCTGTCCACATGAACCCATGCCACAGGACCCTTCTGCCCCGAGGCCCCATCCTCCTTTGTCGAGGGATCCTCCCCCTCATCCCTAGCAACCTGCCACTACGTCATGTCCTCAGTCACTCGCTCCTACATGTCGCCCACAGCTTCCAGCTTCCCCAGCCCATTGTGATGACAAGGGAAAGGGGCCGATTGTTGGGGAGCATCCGCAGGGTAGCAGGTCGCGTCAGTAGTGTTATCATTGCAATGGGTTTGGCCACTATGTGGTCAGTGTCCCACTCATGCATCTTTGGTTATAGGGGACACACAGGCAAGGGAAGCCCCATCTGGGCACATGCCTGTTAGTTACGTGGCCGAGTAGGACTTGGCTGATGAGTTCTTTGGTGAGATTGAGGAAGGACAGGGTGATCACAGTAACGTCCAGGATACCCAGTATTAGGACGCTGTTCATTTGGGTGTTGTCAGGTGCATTTTGACCCAACCTCAAGAGAGTGACGACTGGCATCGAACCTCTATTTTTCACACATACTGTAGGTTGGGTGGGAAGGCCTATAAGGTCATCATCGATAGCGGCAGTTGCATTAATGCTATCTCCACGAGCACTGTTTCTCATCTAGGTCTTACCCCCATGGACCATCCTTGCCCCTATCGAGTGTCGTGGGTGGATTCCACATCTATCCTGATCCGATTGCGGTGTCTTGTAACGCTACAGTTCCATGCCTACCATAACGAGATCTGGTGTGATGTCCTACCTATGGAGGAGGCAGCATTATTTTAGGTAGGCCGTGGCTGTTCGATCAGGATGCTACCCTCCATGGCCGGTCAAACACTTGCACATTCGACCATGATGGCCATCGGATTACCCTCCACCTGTCCCAGCTGAGGAGTCCTCCTGTTAGGGGTCCTGCCGTGCCTAGTACCCCGAGTCCCTCTATTCCTGGGCCCAGCACCCCGTTCCCCAACTCGAACCACGACTATTTTGTCTGATGCCCCCGTTACAAGCAAGACCCCATCTAGGAGGTTGACGTTGATTAGCTGTCGGGAGATGGAGCGTGAGCACATTAGGGGGAGTCCTATATTTGCTATCGTGGTCCGTGAGGTGGAGAAAGAGTCAGAGGGTGCCCATCCACCTGATGTTTCTTCTATCCTGTAGGAGTTTGCGGATGTGTTCCCAGAGGACCTTCCCGAAGGTCTTCCGCCTATGCGGGATATCCAGCACGCTATCCACCTGATTTCGGGGTCTTCATTGCCGAATCTGCCCCATTATTGTATGATCCCCATTGAGCATGTTGAGCTGCAGTGGCAGGTCGAGGAGATAATGAAGAGGGGTTCTATTCGGGACAACATGAGCCCTTACGCTGTTCCTGCATTATTAGCCCCAAAGAAGGATGGCACATGGAGAATGTGTGTTGATAGCCGTGCCATCAACAAAATCACTGTGAAGTACATATTTCCCATTCCCCATCTGGATGATATGCTTGACATGATGGCGGGAGCCACTATCTTTTCAAAGATTGATCTTAAGAGTGGCTATCACCAAGTTAGGATTAGGCCAGGTGATGAGTGGAAGATAGCCTTTAAGACCAAGGATGGTGGTGCGGACACCGGAGCGAGCGAATAGCACGCGTCGGCGAACCGACAGGTACCATACACGGAGCTCCAACTAGACTACATCGGCTTTCCTTTCAAGTGGGGACAATTTGGCTTCAATTTGGATACTTTTTGCATGAAAATTGGGCTTGTAATGGTCTTTAAACTTGTGCTTTCATATTGGACTGCTGTGGACGTCAAAAAATGATGATGATCATACGACATGCACGTCTCGGCACTCGAGAGCGAGTCGAAGACGGAAAGGCTGAATAAACCCTGTGCCCCCTCCAAGAAGGACGAATACCTACCCGGTGCTCCGCCACTCAACAAAGAAGCCCCTCGTGTTGAAGAGCTAGCCACGGCTCCCAAGTCGGCAATGCCGAAGGTCGAATCAAAGAAACTCAGGAGTCCGAACGCCTGCTCGGCATACACCGGAAATCACTCAAAGCCCTGAATCGAGACTCGGAGGCTCACAACTAAAGGAACACAGGAGGGCAAGCATCTGTCCGAATCGCCACTAAGCTGGGGGGGATCCCTTTGACTCTTAAACCGGCGTGGCATAGCTTTAAACCGGCGTTGCATATCCTTAAACCGGAATGGCATAGCCTTAAACTGGCGCGCCCCTAAGGGGGACTTAAACCGGCGCGCCCTTTACAAGATGCTATTCCGGCGTGCCCCATGAACTCCCTTGCTTTATGTTAAAATGGCATGCTCCCGTTGAAGGGCCACCCCTTTGAATGCACTAAACCGGCGCGCCCATTTTGGAGTGCTAATACGGCGTGCTTAGTTTAAAATCAATCTATTCTCTGAAGCCTTTATCCGGCGCCGCAACCAACCCATCCCGTCATCAATACGGTCCCCTATTTCCTGGGAACGGCATGATGACGAACAAGCCTAAAATGGTTAAAGCTCCCACTTCGATCCGGCGGGCAACCGAGCATATGCCGTGAATGGAAGTTCTCGAGCCCCATCCCGCCGAACGCTCATTCCGTCGATCGGCCGCCCATCCTCCGGCAAATGATGATAGCAACGTGGCTCGCGGTGGATGTGCCAGCGGAGGAGGAGGCCATGCCTCTGCCCCCCTCCCGGTCACACTAGAGCCTCGGCGGAGGTAACGTCGACAGTAGCAGCAGGGCAACGTCACCAACGTCAGCAGTAGCAGTGGTGGTTGTGGGAAACAAGGAACCAACGGGAGGAAGAAGAATCCAGTGGGCATCCCTCCAAAACAGGGCCTCCGGCCCCTATAAAAGGAGCGCCCAGGCAAAGCTTAAATCGGTTGGAAGGGTTGAACAACTCTCGGAAGCCTGAAAAGTGGAAGTCTTCTTCTGAGAGAAACCCCTTGAAGCCCGAAGCCAGTGTTCATGTGAGAGCAAAGTGAAGTGAGAAAAGAGAAGGAGAGAGCAGAGAGTGAGGTGAGGGAGATACAGATCTCCCCTCCCCCCTTGTTTCTTTTTCTTTCCTCCGATGTATTCTTCCCTTTGGTTCCTTTCTTTAGATGCATGAAGAGCCCATGTATTTGCACCCCCTTGTGGTGAAATGAAAATGATCCTTCGGGAGATCCTTTTTTTGATATGTTTCTGATCTCCTTCCCCACTTGTTCCCCTTTGAGGGATCATTGTCCGTGAGTCGTGAGAGCTCTTGAAGGCTAGTCCTCGAGCTTTTCCACACTCACACTTGGGTTATCGGACCGCCGTGAGGTCTACATTTTGAGGTTCACCCCGGAGCAATCCGTTTGGTGTTCCCCATTGCTCTTTGGCAAGCTTCAGTCCGGGGGAGATGCTGCCCAAATTTCGCCAGGGCAAGAACATGTAAGAACAAATGAGCAAGTTAAGCTTTCTAGGAGTAAGAAGACCATATGCTCGAAACCACTGAAACAAACTGAATCTCTGAGTTCCTGCACAAACTATTCTGATAAAACACACGGATCATCATGACAATCCACCTGAACAAACACTTAAAACACTTAAATCTTCTTTCCACAAACATAATCCATCAATAAGATGAACAAACCAATCAATAAATCAACTTGCAGTTGAAGGAAAGAAGAAACAGAGCATAAACGGGTTGAAAGGAAGCTATACCATGCTTAATCCGGCGCCCCCTAATCCGGCGTCGGTTAATCCGGCGTGCTACCCCCCCGTGCCGGTTTAACCCCACACTCAAAACCCACTTTATTTTCCTTGCAGCTATCTGGCGCGCCCCCTTGCATTAGCCCATTAAACCGGCGCACTATACTGTTCATTGCCTATTCCGGCGCGTCCTTGGAACCTCTTCCTTCTTGCCATAGAACCGGCGCCCCCCCCCCTTAACATCTTGAATCGGCGCGCCCCCCTTAACATCCTTAACCGGCGCGCCCCTCTTAATACACTTAAACCGGCGCGCCACTCCTCTTGATACTAATCCGGCACGCCCCACCCCCTTTGCTTCCTCAATCCGGCGTGCCTGGAAGAAAGAAGGTGATCAAGAAAATAAAAGAAAACATGCAATTCAAGTTAATAGAAAACTAATCAAAAGTCTCCCCTCCACTATAATCCAAATTTTGTTCCGGGGGCGCTACCCCCGGAAACCCCCGCAAGGGGCGTTGCCCCCTTGACCCCCACGACTTGACCGGGCAGGTCGAACCCCGCGACCTGACCGCGCAGGTCGATCCGCGTGCGAGGGCGCACGTTGCCGAGTTTGGGCTTCACACTTAACAACCCGCTCCCCCGGACTGTGCGTGAAGAGAAAAGCAATGATGTCCCGTGGTATCGGACGTGGACCTCGGGATCCCCGACATGGTCATGATCTGTGCACCTCTTGGGCCGATAGTTCATCAGCTTGACCCACTTCTTCCGGGATCCGATCCCGCACCCACGTGAAGCGTGCCGTACCTACGGCAGATATCCAAATGTCTTTATTGTTACCTTCGATGCTTCGAATATGGACTTTCGTCTGAATGCTGAATGGTCCGTTAGTGACCGACATGCATATACTGGGATCTGATCCCGCATTTGTATTAAACTTGCCGTACTCACGGTAGGTACTTGTACGATTTGTCACCGTCTCTTATGCTACAAACACGGACCTTTGTCCGAACATAAAGGGGTCCATGAGTGACCGACAAAATCTGAATGGGACGAGAAGGATCTCGTCATCCCCGGACCCTATACATGGGAATATCAATAAGGCCTATGTGGGCCATGCTTAGACCTCGGGTCTACCCCGATCATGGTCATTGCTTGACCCATATCCTCGGCCTATAGCCCGCTCTCTTCGAACGCATATTGGTTCTCAGATCTTGTCCCAGGACATCCTCCCGTTGCCCCCTTGGCACTGGAAACATTGACGATGCCCACGTGAGCCCGACTTCGACCGCGGGGGGCCCACCGCAGTATGGTCGTAGCTTGATCTTGCACTGGGCCGACAAACTTGTCGGTTTCCGACCGCTCTAACCAGGATTTAACTGAACGTTTCCCGTCCCTTTGAACAATAAATTTGCCATACCCCGGCATACATATGCTCCAGCTTTCCCCGTGACGATCACGATTCTCTGAAGCCGGACGCTCGTCCGAATATCAAAATGGTCCCTTGAGTGACCGACATCTTCCGAATGCTTGCTTCCCTAGACATGGGGCTTTCCGACTGATTCGAGACCGCTATCGACTTGTTTCTCTCGATATAGTTTCTTGGCCATGAGGCCCCGATTCCCGACGATTAATCAAGGGTGTTCCCCTCTCCGAGGGGATGTAAATAACGCCGTGACCTTTACGGCGCGGCGGGTTTTGGTCCCGACACGAACTACACAATCGTCTGATTAGTCAGATGGAGCGCACCCCGGGCTTCGGACCACTCCAGTCTTGAAGCCCGAACACATTGTCACCTAGGTGACTGGCACGCCCTCGCACTAGATAAACCGATAGATCGATAAAAGAATATCCCGATATTTTCATGAAACCAACGAAACTTAGTGCGTTCCACAACTGCTTGTAAGGCCCTTAAATGGCCAATTTGGTTAAGCCCCATTAGAATACATTAAGAAGGAATGGCCTTGGACCATTATGATGGATCCATAAGCCATGAAGGGCCCAATTGGGCTTCCTTCATTCATGGGCTATCTAGATTAGAATGACCTTAAGCCATATTGGTTCCATATTGGTTGAATGGGCTCGGCCATGGCCAAACTTGGCCCATTCAAAGCCCATGAAGGGGGGCGCCCCCTATTTTGGCCATATTAGGCTAGTTTGTTTGAATTTCTTTTCTTCCCTCCTTCATTTACCACATGGGGACATAAATGGCTGCTGCTTTAAGGGAAATGGCTGCCACCTACCTCCCTTTACTTGAATTTCAATGGTAGGTAAGTTTTATGTTTCCTTGTCCCCCCTCCCTTCCTATGTAGTCAAAGGGGCGCACCCCTCTCCCCCTCCCCTTGGTTCCATCTAACCATTCAGCCCCCTCCCCCTTACTAAACTCTATATAAAGGCTTGTATGATGATGGGTTAAAGGCTAATGAAATTTTGTTGAGTGAGATTTGCATTAAGAGAGTGATTCTCTTCTTTTCTTCTTGGGTGTGATACCCTTGTTCAGTCCTGTGATGGGATAGAACTTGGGCGTGTGATTCACCCCCATATCTCCCTCGCCCCTTACTATATGCTTCCACCAAAATTATCCTTGATACTTCAACAAGTTAGGAAGAATTGAGAGGTGGTTTCACGTCGATCGAAGTTCGGGATTGCCGATGGTGATTTTTCTCGTGACTGCTTGCAGATCTGCTCCAACCTGCTGCCCAGATCTGAAGTTTCTTGATTACAAATTTCCCCAGATCGCCTCTCAAGTCTTCTGGAGCTAATTCTTGAAGTGATCGTAGTATTTTGAGTCCTCTTTGCGTTTCCGCTAGTCTCATCTCGATCCGAGACCTGTACTGATCGTGGCGATGATTCTCGTGGGATCGCGCGAGCTGATCTGAGCAGGCCCGGCTCAGGACCAGAGTCAACTTCCAGAGTCTGCTCCGCCTCTTCCAGTCGAGATCTGAGCGAGCCCTTTGAAATAAGTCTTCCTCTGGACTCCCACAAACGGCGCATCGATCCGACATCGGAAACTAATTTTCCATTAATTACTCGTGTTTCTGTGCAGTTCTATGAGCACAAAACCAGAAGCTGAAACAAGTCACTACTGCGCCCAGATCTGAAAGGATCTAATCGCGCCCTTCGGAGTGGATAAACTACGTCTTGTTGCCGACGTTCTCCAACAAACGGCGCTCCGATCGGGCATCTGATCTGGCCGTACCAGCCTCCGCAAGTTCGCTGCGCAGGGTGACCAGCGTGGACAGAACCGGGTCGGTTTCCCCTTGGCGTACCCGATCGGCTCCGGCTCGCGTCCCTCGTCTCCTGCGAGTGTGGCCCGTCAACCCGGGTTCCAGCAACTCCAAATTTGGCCATTGTAACCCTATACCTCCCTGCGTGGAGTGGGCATTAAGTTCTGCAGTTGTAATTTTAACAGTTGTGTGTATTGGGGTTGTTTGGATTCGGTCGGGAATTCTTCCCCACGCCTAGTCGTGGAGGTACGCGCTCGTTCCTCTCTCACGTTGCTGGTTTAGTATATTATCATATATGCTACGTTTGTGAGATTAGGGCCGTTAGATAGCTACAAATCACCGTGAATGTTAGTTGTGAGCGCCCGTTCCTTAGCTCCAGTCGAGCACCGAGCTCGGACTGCACCACCCTAGGCGACGGTGGTTCCTTAACCGCTGCGATCCCCACGTTTCCCTCGCAAGGGACGATCGTCGGGCTAGTTAGAGTGTTGTTGAGAGACGTCTCCACCCGGAGAACACCACGGTGGTCAGTCGCCTGGCTTGCCTTTAGCGTGTTAGTGCTGGCCGCACATCGAGTCCGTCGTACGTCTTAGCCCGGTCGTCATCCGTCCCGCATCAAATTGGTATCAGAGCGTCGGTTAAGTCTAGGGTCATTTAAGTCCAAGGTTGCATTTATATTCCAATATTTGGTATATTAAAAGGTGTCATCCGAACGTTAGGCTACGCCTATCGGGAAGGCCGCACACTTGCGCGAGTGGTCTTCAGATCGATTAGCTCCGCCACGTATCGAGTCTTGGTTTAAGTCTAGGTTCCTAGTTAGTGCATTCCAACCTTCATGTCTTTGCATGCCTACCCGGCGTGGTACCCAATACTATCGCCCCGCATCTATGGCTAACCCACAGGATGCCCCCCCGGGAGACTTCCACTCCTTACATGAGGCAATGATGGCCATTATGGCTCGATTGGACCAATCCGAGGCTACCTATCGGAATTTCTCCGATAATATGGATGGTCGCCTTAAGGCCATGGAGGGACGCATGGAGACCTCCGACATGTCTGTCCAAGATCTAGTTGGACGGTTAGATAGAATGTCACACGGGGACCCTCCTGGAGCGGCCCAAGGCCCACCCGCACCTCCTCCCTCGGTGGCCCAAGTCCAACCCGCTCCCATGGCCCAAGCCCAGGCCGCTCCCGCGGCCCAAAACCAGCCCCCACCCGCTCCTCAAAACGCCCTGCAAAAGGCCATCGAACCACAACATCGTGACCTTGGTCTAGAAGACTATGGGTCCGATAATGCGTATGGGGGGAATGGCCGACGCCGTCATGGTTTTCATCAGCCAAGAGATGAGGAGGATGATAGAGTCCTTAGGACCGTGCGAGCAGACCCTCCCACTTCCAACGGGTCTTTGGACCCAAAGGTCTATCTCGATTGGGAGGCCGGCACGGACCGGTACTTCGAGTGGTTCGAAATGACGGACCTCCGGAGAGTTATGTTTACGAAAATGAAGTTGTTAGGGCAGGCACAAACTCATTGGCGCAATGTGAAGAGCTTGCTCTATCAGCGTTGAGAGCCCCCGATAGAGTCTTGAGATGAAATGAAGGATAGGCTTAGAACTAAGTATCTTCCCACCTCGTACCGTCAACGGCTCATTGACCGATGGCAAAACCTCACCCAAGGTGATAGGTCTGTATCCGAGTACATCGCAGAGTTTGATGAATATTTTTTGGGATGTGACATCTCGGAAGAGAGCACGATGCCTATTTCCCGCTTCCGTCGTGGTCTGCGGCCCCATTATCAGTACGAACTCTCTCGCCGCAATGTAACCACCCTGGAGGCCGCCTATCAAGTTACTCTCAAATTAGAGAAGTTTGAGTCAGATTTTGCTCCTGTCCAGTGACCGGGAACCATCCCTCAGCGTGGGTCCGACTCTCGGACCACACCTAGTTCCTATAGCCGATTTTCGGTGGCTCGTCCTCCGGAACCCCCTCACCAGGACCCCTTTGCTCTCAGGCCTCGGCATCCCCCTCCAAGGGACCCTCCCCCTCCAAGGGAACCTCCCCCTCGCCCACAGGCACCCATCCCCACCTCACAACCCCAGCAGCCCACTTTGCCTACCCGACCTCAGCTCCCATCACCCCCGGTCTGACGAGAAGACAAGGGAAAGGGACCGATGACTGGCGGAGCATCTTCTAGCACAGGGCCACGTGACCAGTGCTATAGGTGTGCTGGGATTGGCCACTTTGTGGCCAAGTGTCTCACTCGGGAATCCTTGGCTATTTCGGACACCCCAGTCCGCGACCCCACTCCGGAGCTAGTAGAGGTCACCTATGTGGCGAACCCCGAACTCGAGCAGGAGTACTTTGATCAGCTTTTAGAAGAGTCTGCTGCGGACCCAGGTACCCAGGGCGATGTGCACTTGGGAGTGATCCTCCCGAACCTCTGAACCCGCATGTAGAAGTCAGTAGGTTCATGTTAGATTTCTAAGAGTCTCCAGCTTTTCGTTGCATTGTTTGTTTGGTGTGTATGTATGTCTAAGGTCATGTGTGTGTCTGTTTGTTTCTACAGTTTGTTTTCTTTCATGCATATGGTTTGTATTAAGTCGTGTCTCAATAAAAGGCCAGCCATGCACGTATAAGGAATTAGCTGATACATGCTACATGTCCGTGAGTTCAAAAGGGAGAGTACGTCATGATCAGGGTCATACCTGAACGGTTTCCACTTGGGGGCCGTAAAGCAACTCTAGGCCCGCGATAACCGCCCTTCCCGAGTTGTGAAACATGTGAGTCTGAATGCGTACGTTATTGAACTACCGGATGACTATGGTGTCAGTTCGACGTTCCATATTTCTAATCTGGTAACATATCGGAACCCGCGGTGATCCCTAGTGAGTTTTGGGCTTTATCCTTCTTTTGTGAGTGACACACCACCCGAGAGCCCACCTCTTCCAGCCTCAACGCACGCATATAGATTTTATACTGGATGAGCAGGTGATCATCACCAGGAACGGATCCTACCAACACTTCATAGTGAGTTGGCGAGGATGCCCCACGATGAACAACGCCTCGATCACATGCGGAGAGTTCGAGCTCCAGGACCCATACTCGACGGGGTCGAGTTCCTTCCACCCGGGGAGAATTGGTGCGGACACCGGAGCGAGCGAATAGCACGTGTCGGTGAACCGACGGGTACCATACGCGGAGCTCCAACTGGACTACATCGGCTTCCCTTTCAAGTGGGGATAATTTGCCTTCAATTTGGATACTTTTTGCATGAAAATTGGGCTTGTAATGGTCTTTAAACTTGTGCTTTCATATTGGGCTGCTTGTAAGGCCCTTAAATGGCCAATTTGGTTAAGCCCCATTAGAATACATTAAGAAGGAATGGCCTTGGACCATTATGATAGATCCATAAGCCATGAAGGGCCCAATTGGGCTTCCTTCATTCATGGGCTATCTAGATTAGAATGGCCTTAAGCCATATTGGTTCCATATTGGTTGAATGGGCTCGGCCATGGCCAAACTTGGCCCATTCAAAGCCCATGAAGGGGGGCGCCCCCTATTTTGGCCATATTAGGCTAGTTTGTTTGAATTTCTTTTCTTCCCTCCTTCATTTACCACATGAGGACATAAATGGCTGCTGGTCTAAGGAAATGGCTACCACCTACCTCCCTTTACTTGAATTTCAATGGTAGGTAAGTCTTATGTTTCCTTCTCCCCCCCTCCCTTCCTATGTAGTCAAAGGGGCGCACCCCTCTCCCCCTCCCCTTGGTTCCATCGAACCATTCAGCCCCCTCCCCCTTGCTAAACTCTATATAAAGGCTTGTATGATGATGGGTTAAAGGCTAATGAAATTTTGTTGAGTGAGATTTGCATTAAGAGAGTGATTCTCTTCTTTCCTTCTTGGGTGTGATACCCTTGTTCAGTCCTGTGACGGGACAAAAATTGGGCGTGTGATTTACCCCCGTATCTCCCCCACCCCTTACTATCTGCTTCCACCAAAATTATCCTTTTTACTTCTACAAGTTAGAAAGAATTGAGAGGTGTTTTTGCATCGATCGGAGTTCGGGATCGCCGATGGTGATTTTCCTCGTGACGGCGCGCAGATCTGCTCCAACTTGCTGTCCAGATCTGAAGTTTCCTGATTACAAATTTCCCCAGATCATCTCTCAAGTCTTCTGGAGCTGATTCTTGGAGTGATCGTAGGATTTTGAGTCCTCTTCATGTTTCCGCTGGTCTCGTCTTGATCCGAGACCTGTACGGATTGTGGCAATGATTCTCGTGAGATCGCGCAAGCTGATTTGAGCAGGCCCGGCTCAAGACTAGAGTCAACTTCTAGAGTCTTCCCCACCTCTTCTGGTCAAGATCTGAGCGAGCCCTTTGAACTACGTCTTCCTCTGGACGTCGCCAACTATCTCCCATAAACGGCACCTTGATCCGACATCGGCAACTAATTTTCCATTAATTACTCGTGTTTCTGTGCAGTTCTGTGAGCACAGAACCAGAAGATGAAATAAGTCACTGCTGCACCCAGATCTGAAAGGATCTGTTGTGCCCCTGTGTGGTTTTGATGATAGCACACTATGAGTCACACTGAAGTGAACTAATAATATGTTTGTGCCCCCTTTATCTGATTGCATTGATTGTAGTGATTGCGTTGACGAATCACAGTGACTGCGTCAACGCATCCATCAGTCTGTATTGCATTTTGGCATCATGAGAACACTGATGAGTTAACGCAGTTGGAACACTGCGTGTAAGACCCCGAGTTTCTGTACAAATATTAAATGTTGAATAGTGACTGTGGTAAATAGTAAATAGTAAAAATTTTGACTATCATATAAAAAAAAAATCCGAAAAAATGGTAATCAATTAGTAAAGACCATGGTAAACACTTTGGTCTTCTGTACTTGACCCTAATAAAATCATTTACATGGCTTAATCAGTGATTTAAGCCTGACTTAAAAACGCGGAAAACACTATTCATACGAAAATACAACTACCTTAGAAAAATCTGTAAAAATCACATCTGATAGAGGGTATTTTTCTTAGCAACTTTATCTTCTGAAGTTTCATCGGTAAAAATCAGAAACTCTCTCTATCGACTAAACCGTTGAACATTGGGTTGAATTATTATTTTAATCTTAAGATTGGGAGATTAACAATAAACCTCGTGATAAAATTCCATAAAAATCATATTATGAAAGAGCATGTCTTGATTAGTAATTTTGTCTTCTGGGTCCAATTCATTAAAAATCATTTAGTAACATTAAATTGAGGTCTTAGTTAACCATTCCTTAATCTTTTGGATTAGGCTTAGATTAGGCTAACCTTACCTTGAGAAACACGTGAAACCGTGTTTTGGTTGGCAGAAACACGTTGTCAACAATGCAAAGGATTTTGCGGCTCTGACCAAACCGTGTGTGAAGATTAAACACTCCTCTTCCAAACCTATAAGTAGAGGAAGCCCCCTTAAACATCTCTTAAACACAAAAGGGTTCTTGCTGCTGTGAAGAAGCTCTGCAAGTCTACTGTTCATCTTCTTCCCCATTCATCTTTCCTTATTTTATCGGTTAAGGTAGGTAACCATGGCACAAACCTTGAATTTGATAAATGGAATGAAAGGGCATCATGTTTGCTTGTAGAAACCATACTTTTCCATTTATTTACGTACTCAAATGCATAAAACGCCGGATTTATGCTTCTGTTTCGCTATTCCCGTGTTACAGGGATTAACGGTTCCAACCGGACCGCTTTATCTCTTAGACGGTTCAGAACTGCCCGCCCGACTTATACAAACGGCCCAATTAGAACCGCCCGCCTTGTATAAAACGGCCCAATGATAACCGTTTTACAGCCAGTAGGTTTAACGGCCCACTGTCATCCGTTTAACTTCCAAAAAACTGATTTTTTTGCTATTTTGACCCATTTAACAATGTTAATTAGTAAAAATTGACAATCCACATAAATAACAGATAATGACATGAGTAAATTTCTGTTATTTGCAATATCTATTTTGATAAATTGTTTAAAGTGAAAATCATTGAAATTCACTTGTAACTTTGGATAAATTGAATAAGTATGGTAAATAGCTAAACTTTACCATAGGTAATTTCTGTAAATTACTGTAAACCAGAAAATTACTGGCCGACTTATGGCAAGTCTTTGACCAATTAGCCGGACACTCCATCCGGCAAACTTTACATTTTTTTTACCGTAGAACATTTTTACCGTGGTAAATTACGGTTACATCATGACTATTGTTTTAACTTGATTAATTGATCGATTACCCTTGGATAATCTTCGGTCATATTTGAGCCCGGAATTGATCAATGGACATTAAACTGAAATTGGTTGGTTTAATTGTTATTGGCAACCCGGTAACTATTTTGCATAAATTATCTTATAATTAGACATTATTGTTATGCTTAATACGGATTCTCTTGAACCGTATTTCTTAAAATACGACCCGAATGGTTCGTATATTCGTTCTTCGGAACTTACTTCTCTCTCTCGAACGGCTTACTGTAAACCGTTCATTCTTGGCCCCGTGACTCGTTACTCATGTGAGTACGGCCCGGTGTTTGCCGTACGACTACATTGTTTTGAGTTTTTCATCGTGGTTATACTCTTGAATCAAAGGAGGCAAGTGTCGTCCTTTACATCTTGTACCCGACAGAAATTCATCTGATTATATTGGCCATAATTGACTATGTCTAGACGGGGGATCGGTGATCCAATTGAAATGAAATGCCAACGCATCATAAGGGCCCGGTCTGGTCCTGGGGAGAGCGCCCGAAAAGATATTGAGCCCATTGGGATGTTTATGACAGGGTGAGGCATTGCTCCCGAATACTTGACTTGACATGTTACGTCTATGACAAACTCTTGTTACTTGACTCGTGCGTATTTACTTGGCTACATGTGTAACATACTTGCTGGCCAAATTCTCTACTGTTACTTTACTTGTTCATTACTTGGTAAATTGTTATATTTCTTGACTTTGCAAGATATCTTTTACATTGTTTCTTTTATCGTATCGTCATTCTTTATTTACTGCATTTCATATAAATTGGAAATCAATGGTTAATTACGTAAATCTGTTTGTGGTTATCTACTGAGCGCGTTTAGCTCACTCCTACTTTTCCCCTCTTTCCAGGTGATGAACTTGTCGGGAATGGACTGGAGTGATATCGAGAGATAGTTTTAGTTTATTGAGTCAGTTTGTACCCTTAGTATTAGTGAGAGATTGTTCTAGTATTTTGCTTATTATTTGGATGTAGTTGTTCTACCCAGTGTACTCAACTTTATTATCAATAAAACTCTGATTATTATCTTTTCCAACCTTTTGTGCAATGGTTTGCAATGGTTCGGAATTATTGCTCGCTTGCCCCTAACCGTACATCCCGAGATTTCGCATCGGGGCGTGACAGTTTAGTTGGTATCAGAGCCAAGTTCAATTTGTCCTAGGTATTTCACTTTAAAGTTATAGGTTTATTGGTTATAGGCTTAAGAAAACAACCTTGTGAGAATTGGGTAGAAATTTGGGTTAAGTTATTTAACCATAATCATGTTCTTCTTATCTAGTTCTTCTCTTCTCATCTAAGAAGTTCTTCTCTCATAAATAATCCGAGTAACTATTTTATATAGGCACTTAACTAGAAATGGCAGCCAATCGTCTTGAGATGAGGAATTTACAGCGTACAGTTCAAGGACTTACGCAAGCCTTGAATGCACTGGCTCAGGCAGGAGCTGGAGCTGGAGCGGCACCTCATGGCGCAGCTCATGGCACTGGTGATTTATATCGGAATTTCGAGGAATGAACCCGCCTAGATTCGCTGGTTCAACTGATCCCGATGAAGCCGAGAATTGGCTCGACGAGATGGCAAGAATTTTTGAGGTCATGCAATGCACTGACCAAGAACGTGTTCTTTTATCTGTTTTCCAACTGGAACGTGATGCACGTGCTTGGTGGGAGTCTGTTAAGCCGACTCTCGGAGATCAACAAGTCTCGTGGGAGGAATTCGAGGAATATTTCAATGATAAATATTTTTCTGACCGCGTGCAAGAAAAGAAGGGAGCAGAATTCGCAGCTTTAAAACAGCGAAGTTTATCGGTATCAGAATATGAGGCTCAGTTTTCACGACTCTCTCGTTATGCAAAACATCTTATTTCGACTGAGAGAATGAAGGCGAAGCGTTTCCTCAATGGTCTTCGACTTCATTATATCAATCAACTTGCACCACTGGAAATTTCTACATATTCTGAGATGGTAAGAAAGGCACAAATATTAGAAGATACTTTGGAAATGACTGAAAGGATTCGTGGTCAAGGTAACAAGAAAGAGCAACCGAAGGCACTCAAGAATGTTAAACCTGGATTTGGCACTGACCCGAGCAAGAAAAGACCCTTTACTAGTTCTGGTTCAAGTTCTGGTTCTGGTTCGTGGAAAGGCAAAATGCCGCGACAAGAAGACAAGAAACCTGATTCTATGATTCCATTCAAGGGCGTATGCCGATATTGTGATCGTCCTGGTCACAAGATGGAAGATTGTTGGCGCAAGCTAGGTGCATGTCTGCGGTGTGGAAGCAAAGAACACCGTATACCCAACTGTCCTTTATTATCAGAACAAGCTATCCCGGCAAAACCTCTGAATTTCAAGAAGCCTCAAGGCAGGCTCCAGGCTCTCCATGCAAAGGAAAAAGATATCACCGAGGAGGGTGGACTCGTCGAAGGTACTGTTGTTATATTCGACTTGCCAGCTTTTGTTCTAATTGATATTGGTGCAACACATTCTTTTATTTCACGGAGATTTGCTAAATCTTTAGCTATGGCACCTGCTTTGTTGAGTTCTCCGTTAGAAATATCAACCCCTATTGGTTCTAAATCAGCAATTCAGCATTACTATCCTTCTAGTAAGGTTATGGTAAACGATCAGAATTTTCCAGCTGATTTGATTTGTATGGACATGAAGGATTACGATGTAATCCTAGGAGCTGATTGGTTGGCTCGGTATGAGGCCAATGTTCATTGTAGTTCTTGTTCCGTGTCTTTTTCTAGACACCCCGGATTATCCTTTAAGGGAGTGAAACACCCTAGTTCTATCTCTCTTATCTCGACTCTTCGTGCTGATAAGTTATTGAGGCGTGGATGCGAAGCTTTTCTGGCTTTTGTTCTTGCGTCCCCTGAACAGCAGATGGAGATTAAGGACATTTCTATTGTCCGAGAATTTCGGACGTATTTCCAGAGGAGTTACCAGGACTTCCGCCTCTGCGTGAAGTTACATTCTCTATTGATCTTATTCCTGGATCGTCTCCTGTTTCTAAAGCCCCTTATCGCATGTCTCCTGCGGAATTACGGGAATTGAAGCAGCAATTGTTGGAATTACTCGAGAAGGGTTTTATTCGCCCGAGTGTTTCCCCTTGGGGAGCTCATGTATTGTTTGTTCGGAAGAAAGATGGTTCGATGAGATTATGCATCGATTATCGGCAACTTAACCAGTTGACTGTCAAGAACAAGTATCCTTTGACAAGGATTGATGAGTTATTTGACCAGATTACTGGAGCTTCTTATTTTTCTAAGATCGATCTTCGATCTGGATATCACCAGTTACGGATTAAAGAAGAGGATATTTATAAATCAGCTTTCCGTAGCCGGTATGGCCATTATGAGTTTGTCGTTATGCCTTTTGGGTTAACGAATGCACCGGCAGCTTTCATGCAGTTAATGAACAGTGTGTTCCGACCCTACCTTGATCAATGGGTTGTGGTATTCATAGATGATATTTTGATATATTCCAAGAGTGAAAGAGAACATGCCGAGCATCTGAGGATGGCTTTGCAATTATTGAGAGATCACCAATTATATGCTAAGTTGAGCAAGTGTGATTTCTGGTTACAAGAGGTGTCTTTTCTAGGACATATTATTACCAAGGATGGTATTTCTGTAGATCCATCGAAGGTGGAAGCAGTAAAGAATTGGGAACAACCTACCAGTGTTACTGAAGTGAGGAGTTTTCTTGGCCTGGCTGGTTACTATCGAAGGTTTATTCAAGATTTCTCTAAGATTGCGGTACCTCTGACGAAGTTAACCCGCAAAGAGATTAAGTTTGAGTGGTCAATTGAATGCCAACGGAGTTTTCAGACTCTGAAGGATTGTCTGACTACTGCCCCTATTTTAACCTTACCTTCTGGTGAGGGTGGTTTCGTGGTTTACACTGATGCTTCTGGTATTGGCTTAGGCTGTGTGCTTATGCAGCACGGCAAGGTGATTGCCTATTCTTCTAGGCAGTTAAGAAAGCATGAAGTTAATTATCCAGTTCATGTTTTGGAATTGGCAGCCGTGGTATTTACTTTGAAGATTTGGAGGCACTACTTATATGGTGAATCATTTACGGTATTTTCGGATCACAAAAGTCTGAAATACTTATTTTCTCAAAAGGAATTGAACATGAGACAAAGAAGATGGTTGGAGTATATAAAGGATTTCGACTTTTCTATTGAGTATCACCCGGGCAAAGGCAATGTGGTTGCTGATGCTTTAAGTCGGAAGCCTGTGGCTAAGATATCTAGTCTTATGTTACAAGAATGGAAATTACTGGAGCAAATGGCTAGTCTGGATATCAATATTGATAATGACCGGATATTGATTTCCCAGTTGCAACTGAAGCCCGAATTGTTGGTAGAAATCAAGTTATTGCAAGATATTGATCCCGAGCTAGTCGAGATTAAGGAAAGCTTGAGTAGCAGACCTGATTTCTCGATAGCCGATGATGGAAGATTATTATTTCAAGGTAGAACTTGTGTACCGAATGAGGCTAATATAAAGAATCAGATTCTTGAAGAAGCCCATAGATCCAAATATACTATCCATCCGGGAGGCACTAAGATGTTCAAGGATTTGAAAAGGTCATTTTGGTGGCCGAACATGAAAAGGGAAATTGCAAATTTCGTGAGTACATGTCTTGTTTGTCAACAAGTAAAGGCCGAGCATTTCAGACCGGCAGGTAAATTGAAACCACTTGATATACCCCAATGGAAGTGGGAGAGTATTGGTATGGATTTCATTCTGGGTCTTCCTAAGACTCGAGGTGGTTATGATGCTATATGGGTAATTGTGGATCGACTGACTAAATCCGCACATTTCTTATCTATTAAGTCCAAGTGGACAGTCGATGTGCTGGCAGCATTATATTTAAAGGAAGTGGTTAGGCTTCATGGTATCCCAGTCAACATTATATCCGATAGAGATCCGAGATTTACTTCTCATTTTTGGAAAGGATTGCAAGAATCTCTTGGTACCCGTCTGAATTTTAGCACTGCATTTCATCTGCAAACAGATGGACAGACCGAGAGAACTAATCAAATAGTGGAAGATATGTTGAGAGCTTGTATGATCGACTTCGGTGGAAGTTGGAGCGATCATTTAGCATTGATAGAATTCGCCTACAACAATAGTTATCAATCCAGCATACAGATGACACCTTTCGAGGCTTTGTATGGAAGGAGCTGTCGTTCTCCATTATGTTGGGATGAGGTTGGCGAGAAGCAATGGCTTGGACCGGATCTTATCTCGGAGTCATCACAAAATATTCGTATTATCCGAGACCGGTTACTTGTGGCTCAATCGAGGCAAAAGAGCTATGCTGATAATAGAAGAAGAGATTTGGAATTTCAAATTGGCGAGCATGTGTTCTTAAAAGTCTCTCCTTCAAGAGGTATTCGTCGATTCGGTATTCATGGCAAGTTAAGCCCAAGGTATATTGGTCCATTTGAGATCCTTGATCGAGTGGGTGAAGTCGCCTATAGATTGGCCTTACCTCCTCAATTATCTGGTGTACATAACGTATTCCATGTATCTATGCTTCGGAAATACGTGTACGACCCTAGTCACATCATTCAACATGTGGACTTTGAATTTAAGAAAGATCTATCTTATGAAGAAAGACCAGTGAAGGTTCTGGATCGGAAAGAGCAACAACTTCGAAATCGTTCCATACCGATGGTTAAAATCCAATGGAGTCGGCGTGGAATAGAGGAAGCTACATGGGAATCCGAGGACGCCATACGGAAGCGTTATCCCGATCTATTCTAGGTAAGCTATTTTTCCCTTACTATATTTTGGTCCAGTGAATTTGGAGGACCAAATTCTTTAAGTGGGGGAGGGTGTAAGACCCCGAGTTTCTGTACAAATATTAAATGTTGAATAGTGACTGTGGTAAATAGTAAATAGTAAAAATTTTGACTATCATATAAAAAAAATTCTGAAAAAATGGTAATCAATTAGTAAAGACCATGGTAAACACTTTGGTCTTCTGTACTTGACCCTAATAAAATCATTTACATGGCTTAATCAGTGATTTAAGCCTGACTTAAAAACGCGGAACACACTATTCATACGAAAATACAACTACCTTAGAAAAATCTGTAAAAATCACATCTGATAGAGGATATTTTTCTTAGCAACTTTGTCTTTTGAAGTTTCATCGGTAAAAATCAGAAACTCTCTCTATCGACTAAACCGTTGAACATTGGGTTGAATTATTATTTTAATCTTAAGATTGGGAGATTAACAATAAACCTCGTGATAAAATTCCATAAAAATCATATTATGAAAGAGCATGTCTTGATTAGTAATTTTGTCTTCTGGGTCCAATTCATTAAAAATCATTTAGTAACATTAAATTGAGGTCTTAGTTAACCATTCCTTAATCTTTTGGATTAGGCTTAGATTAGGCTAACCTTACCTTGAGAAACACGTGAAACCGTGTTTTGGTTGGCAGAAACACGTTGTCAACAATGCAAAGGATTTTGCGGCTCTGACCAAACCGTGTGTGAAGATTAAACACTCCTCTTCCAAACCTATAAGTAGAGGAAGCCCCCTTAAACATCTCTTAAACACAAAAGGGTTCTTGCTGCTGTGAAGAAGCTCTGCAAGTCTACTGTTCATCTTCTTCCCCATTCATCTTTCCCTATTTCATCGGTTAAGGTAGGTAACTATGGCACAAACCTTGAATTTGATAAATGGAATGAAAGGGCATCATGTTAGCTTGTAGAAACCATGCTTTTCCATTTATTTACGTACTCAAATGCATAAAACGCCGGATTTATGCTTCTGTTTCGCTATTCCCGTGTTACAGGGATTAACGGTTCCAACCGGACCGCTTTATCTCTTAGACGGTTCAGAACTGCCCGCCCGACTTATACAAACGGCCCAATTAGAACCGCCCGCCTTGTATAAAACGGCCCAATGATAACCGTTTTACAGCCAGTAGGTTTAACGGCCCACTGTCATCCGTTTAACTTCCAGAAAACTGATTTTTTTGCTATTTTGACCCATTTAACAATGTTAATTAGTAAAAATTGACAATCCACATAAATAACAGATAATGACATGAGTAAATTTCTGTTATTTGCAATATCTATTTTGATAAATTGTTTAAAGTGAAAATCATTGAAATTCACTTGTAACTTTGGATAAATTGAATAAGTATGGTAAATAGCTAAACTTTACCATAGGTAATTTCTGTAAATTACTGTAAACCAGAAAATTACTGGCCGACTTATGGCAAGTCTTTGACCAATTAGCCGGACACTCCATCCGGCAAACTTTACATTTTTTTTACCGTAGAACATTTTTACCGTGGTAAATTACGGTTACATCATGACTATTGTTTTAACTTGATTAATTGATTGATTACCCTTGGATAATCTTCGGTCATATTTGAGCCCGGAATTGATCAATGGACATTAAACTGAAATTGGTTGGTTTAATTGTTATTGGCAACCCGGTAACTATTTTGCATAAATTATCTTATAATTAGACATTATCGTTATGCTTAATACGGATTCTCTTGAACCGTATTTCTTAAAATACGACCCGAATGGTTCGTATATTCGTTCTTCGGAACTTACTTCTCTCTCTCGAACGGCTTACTGTCAACCGTTCATTCTTAGCCCCGTGACTCGTTACTCATGTGAGTACGGCCCGGTGTTTGCCATACGACTACCTTGTTTTGAGTTTTTCATCGTGGTTATACTCTTGAATCAAAGGAGGCAAGTGTCGTCCTTTACATCTTGTACCCGACAGAAATTCATCTGATTATATTGGCCATAATTGACTATGTCTAGACGGGGGATCGGTGATCCAATTGAAATGAAATGCCAACGCATCATAAGGGCCCGGTCTGGTCCTGGGGAGAGCGCCCGAAAAGATATTGAGCCCATTGGGATGTTTATGACAGGGTGAGACATTGCACCCGAATACTTGACTTGACATGTTACGTCTATGACAAACTCTTGTTACTTGACTCGTGCGTATTTACTTGGCTACATGTGTAACATACTTGCTGGCCAAATTCTCTACTGTTACTTTACTTGTTCATTACTTGGTAAATTGTTATATTTCTTGACTTTGCAAGATATCTTTTACATTGTTTCTTTTATCGTATCGTCATTCTTTATTTACTGCATTTCATATAAATTGGAAATCAATGGTTAATTACGTAAATCTGTTTGTGGTTATCTACTGAGCGCGTTTAGCTGACTCCTACTTTTCCCCTCTTTCCAGGTGATGAACTTGTCGGGAATGGACTGGAGTGATATCGAGAGATAGTTTTAGTTTATTGAGTCAGTTTGTACCCTTAGTATTAGTGAGAGATTGTTATAGTATTTTGCTTATTATTTGGATGTAGTTGTTCTACCCAGTGTACTCAACTTTATTATCAATAAAACTCTGATTATTATCTTTTCCAACCTTTTGTGCAATGGTTTACAATGGTTCGGAATTATTGCTCGCTTGCCCCTAACCGTACGTCCCGAGATTCCGCATCGGGGCGTGACACTGCGTTAACCCATTGGGAGTTTTTCTACGCTGTCTCTCTTGACTGTTCATATGCTGCGTCAACGCAGTAGTGGGGCTGCGTTTGACGCATTGGCGTCTCCATTAAGGGTTTTTCCCTTTGTCGAGTGCTGCTGCGTCGACGCTGGCTGTTGAGTGCGTTAACGCATTACCTCGTAGTCAAGCCATTCAGCCAGTCGTCTTAGCTGCTGCGTCGACGCCTTAGTGTTACAACGTTGACGCAGTGAGCCTTCTTAAGAACCTAGCGTCTGCTCATACATCCCTTGCGACAACGCTGTCACGATTGTGCGTTGACGCACCAAGCTGCCCAGCAGTCTACTTTTCTGCTTATTATGAAATATTATTTTCTGTGGCTTTTTATCCTTGCATGTCTCGATTACATCATTTATAAATTGGTCTTGGAAGCAGTGGCTCACTGGACCAAGCATAAACTGATTGTGTGCAGCGCTTCTCACGTGAGCAATTAGTTTCGCCTAATCTGGTTCATCCTTTCTAAATAATGGAACTGATTATGTTCGTTAACTTGCAGGAACATTATAAAGCACGTGACTCGATGTTAAAAAAGGGGTCCAAGACACTGTCACGTGGAAAGTGAAGATTGCCATGTGGACCAATCACTGGTCACTAGGGCATCTCCGCCTTATCCACCGGGGGCCCTGGTTCTGCTACAAATATCCCTCGTCCTCCTCGTAGCAAGTAGCCGACAGTGAGACCCTCTTCAGAGAGAGAAGAGAACCTGAGGGCGGCCCGAGGAAGAGAAGAAGAGGGAGAGCAGCAGCAAGAAGAAGAAGAAGAAGAAGAAGAAGAAGAAGGAGAAGGAGAAGAACATCTGAAGATTTGTTTCTGAAGTGGCATCGTGGATCAAATCCAGATCCACCTATCTTGAGCTGAATTTCTATTCTATCTTTTTTGTTTTCTTTCATTTGAACTTGTTCTTGTTCTTCCGATTCTCTGGAAAGAGATCGGGTTCCCTCCTGCTGTAGGAGGAAGGGAGGATTACTCCTCCGGTTTGCAGCCAGTGGGGTGCTGGTTGTGGTCTCCCTCTAGTTTGTGGAGGAAGAGAGGCTAGGCCTCTGGTTTGCCAGCAGCAGGGTGCTGCTTGGTGGTTCCCTCCGGTTGTGGAGGAAGGGAGACTTCGGTCTCTGGTTTCCTAGTGACGGGGTGTCACTAGTGGTGCCCTCCGGGTTGGAGGAAGAGGGGAGGCTGTTCCCCTGGGAAGCTATGCATCAGCATCTGTTGGCAAGCTGTGTTGCCCAGCTGTTAGTGAAGCCACACTCGGGTTGAGTGTGGGGTGGACGTAAGTCTGCGGGTTACAGACCGAACCACCTTAAAAATTTCTTTGGAATGTGTGGTTTGTTTGTTCCTTATCTGAATCGCTAGTTGGATGCTTAGGCTTGTTGTGACTGCATATTCGGTTGAGCTCATTTAGAGGCATCCTTGTGTCAAGGCTTATTTCTGCTTCAGTTCATCTTATCCAGCAGTAGGTGTTGTGGACTTTGGGTAGTCCATCCATTCATTATTTTATTCTGAAGCAACATTGCTATTAATTCCGCATTTCTGATTATATCAGTTTTATTTGAGCAAAGTTTATTTAAAAGGATTTTTTGGAAGGGGAATTCATTCACCCCCCCTTCTGAATTCATAGCACCATTGCTAACAATTGGTATCAGAGCGGTTCCCTAGCTCAACAGATCCAACGATCTGAAGGGGATCCTGCCATCTTGTGAGGTGCTTATCTGTGTGTGTTTGTCTTGCTGCTTGGATTTCTCATCGAACAATTACTATTCTAAAATTGGTTGTTTAAATGTCTTCTCTTGTGATATTTGATGGTTCAAATTACAGCAGTTGGTTGGGCGGCATTGGTATTCACCTGAGCTGCATTAATCCTAAATTATGGAATCTCATATCAAAAGGCCCACACAAAGTGCCTCAGGATGAGGCCAGATGGTCTAGGAAGGACATGAGGAAGTTTAAAGAGAATACTGAGGTCTTTAATATTCTGAGAGACTCAGTAAATATTGACATGTTTCCTTGTATTGCAGGTTGCTCAATAGGAAAAGAAATCATGGCCCAAGTGAAAGCCATACATGAGGAACAAGGTGGAATGTGCTTGATCGGAAATGGAAGAGACTATAGTGACAGCCATAATCCAGAAGATGATAATGGCAAGGCAAGCTCAAATGATCAGGAAGAGGACAATGATGAGAATTACAGCACAAATGATAGGCTAAGGAAGAACAAGTCTGAGGTAAATTCTAACTATAATTCTGATGACAATGATGAGTTTAGCTCTATCAAACTTGCGATAGCTTTTGATAAATACAGAATGAAAAAATCTGAGGATAGAAGATTGAAAAAGAAAATTGAGTCAAGTGATTTAAATTCATCATGCAAAGAGTATTTGAATCTGAAACAAACATATGATGTCTGTCTAATAGATGTTCACAGCCTTAAAGAACAAAATGCTTTCCTAAGATATGAAAATCAAAATTGTTTGAATAAGATTGCTGAACTTGAAAATAAGCTGAAACGGGAAGATAATCTTCTTCTAAAGAGCATGCAAGATTTGAATGAGCTTATTTTCATGTCAAACAAACTGAAACATGATAATGCTGAAATTCAAAAGGAAAACGAAACGCTTAAAGATCAAAATAAAAGGCTGATGGTCTTAAATACTGTAATGGGAGAAAAATGGAAAGACATTGAAAAAGCCAAGGCTGCTAATGAAGTAATTCAATCTGAAAAGGAACAGAAATTCTTGCATGAAATTCAAATTCTGAAAATTTTCAATGATGCTATGCAAAAACATATTGTCACATGTGAAGAAGACTTAGTGAGTTCTAAAATGCAGATTTCTTCACTGAAAAATGAAATTGTTGAATTGAACAAACTCTTGTTCAAGGTTGATAAAGGAAAAGACAAAATCATCTCTGTGGAAAATTCAGAATGTATGAGTACTTCAAGGGCTGGTTTTTCCAATAAATCTCAGAAGTCTGAACAAAAGGAAAACAACAACATCTGTGAAAGATTCTCTCATGACAAGAAAACTCGTTATGTTCGGAAAAAGAATGATGGGTTGAAATCTGATAGAATGCATGCTAGGAGTTCTAGTTCAAAGAATCCTACTTATGTTCAAAAGGAAAGAATCAAATGTTTTTACTGTCATAAAGTAGGCCATCTTATGCATGAATGTAAACTAATGAAACAAGATGACCAAAATGCAAAGAAAATTTTTGTTGATCAGAAAAAGAATTTTCATTCCAAATCTGTTAACATCCATGCTATGGAAGACATCTTTGAAGAAAATGACTCTAGAGTTAAGCACATTGCGTGCTCTCACTGTGGTAAGTATGGCCATGCAGTCAAGGACTGCTGGTATGTTAAAAGAAATCGACCTGTGAATCACTCTTGTTATAATTGTGGTAAAATAGGTCACAAGGCTGCTGGTTGTTGGTTATCTTGGAATAGGAAACACAATGCCCATACATACAACAGTACACTTCATGCTCATGTATATAAAAGTCATGCTGTTGTTGATAGACATCTCAGGTCCAAGAAACCTGCTGTCACATGTAAAAAAATTTATTGTGAACCTGGTCATTCCATGGACAGTCATCATTTGAGAAATATTAATGCCAACGTTGATGAAAGGTTTTACAGAACTGTTGTTAAGGCTAACATAGGGCCCAAGGTTGCTTGGGTACCTGTAGGAACAAAGTAAATTTCCTTGCTGCAGGAGAGCCTTGGAAGAAAATAAAGGGGTGATACAAACCAAGGTTCTCAAGAATGAAGATCCCGGGTCTCTACTCTACAGGTGAGTTCTGAATTAAATTCTTGCTTTATGACCTTCTACTGCTAGTAATTGCATATCATGTTTAAATCTAATCAATAAGAATCATAGTATCAGATTTTGTCACTTGCATTGGTTAATTCTTAATGTTGAGCTGATCATGCACACACCTCCATATATGCATCTCAGTTGCACTCCTCTGCATACATATAAAAGTTGATTTGCAAAAAATTGTGTGTTACAATGCCATGCATATAGTCTAACATTTTCATCCACACTTCATTGCATATTTTTGAGATTTGAAAACCTCATAAAAACAAATTGTGCAAATTGGAATAAATCCTGACATTCAGGAGGAGCAAATGCAAATCTTCTCATGCAACAAATTGGAGTCTTTGCATTGCATATTTGGAGCAATCTGCTTACTCCTGTGATTAATCTGAAAATCCGAAAAGAGTTTCTTGTCGTTAAATGCACAGTCAGCTCATCTCCATTCATTACATCTCTGACAGCTGGCATGATTGATATTTGACTACTCTAGTGATGATAAATAGCTCAGCTATTTTTGATGATTCATTAAAAATTTGAATTCCATTTACATGGTTGATTTGCAAGTCATGCACATGGTCAGGGGGAGTTAGTCGAAACCTTTCTGTGCTACTTGCAAACTTGCATAAGGCAATCTCCCTGCATGGTCCTCATAGTTCCCATGAGACACTTCATGCATGATGCATCATGTAGTGAATTGCATTGCATGTAGTTGTCCATTGCATTTAGTAAGGGGGAGCATTGCTCACTATTTTGAAAAATTGCATCTGTCTTTTGCCCCACATTACTGCCACTAAAGCTCAATTCTGATGACTGAAATTGACCCTTCAGTTTGAACTTCATCTTGTTCAATTCCTTGGCGGATCTGGATTGCACTTCATATCATCTTTTGTTTCAACTGTTCTCAGCCACTTTCACTCATTCGATCAATATTGAATTGGCTGTTCCTGACATATGTCTTTGTCTTCCTTGAAAATTGAGAAGAATTTCATTGTGAATATCCTGATCAAAAATCTAAAAAGGACTGTTCAAAGGAAACTTCTATTATATGGAACTATGAATATCTGAATTTCTCTGCTGATTGAAGTCTTATGTACTCCTTGTGTGTGCTTATGAACTATTCTTGAAAAATATCTGAGTTGGACTTAATAAACTTTAACCAACACTTTCATGTTGTATCTTTCAAATCTTCTGGAATCCGAAAACTCTGAAATCATAATTTTCCTTGATTGATATGCATGAAAATATGTATTGTCTTTAAACATATGGAATCTGGTTAAAGTCAAAGGGTACATGTAGTCAGAGCAATGCCTTTGGTCACCGAGAAACACATCTCACTCACCAAAGAAATGAGTTGAGATATGTCATGAAGTGCCATAGTTAACTCTGCTCAAAAAAAATATATATTGATTGAAAATCTGGCAGAGCAATGGCATGCACACTGAGAAATGCATTACACTCATCAAAGAAATGAGTTCCAGTGTGTCATGAAGTGTAAAATGCTATCTCTGTTCTTATGAAGCATGACAGTTAGTCCTTCCAAGTGCTTAGGGATACTGGCGTCTAAACAACGTGTATCCTCTAGTTGCAAGGATGTACTAAACTTGATTGCTCCTGATATATGCTACAAAATATAATATCTGAAATTGTTTGCAAAAAGGGTCTTATTTTGAAAACTTTGACAGAATCAAATGGTTCAAGTGTGTTTAACCTCAATACTATTTATTGCATTTCTTAAGGAAATCATTGGGTTTAAGTAAGTAAGAAAGAAGAAGGTTAAACAAGACTATCAATATGAAAGAATGGTTCATTTTTATTAAAACTAATTTCAGATATGAATCAAAAAGTTCATGCACAAACCTTGCATACATAATATTTCGATCTGGTCTGACCATGAAAGATCATTCATAGGTCTCTATGATGGAAGAGTCTGAAATTCCTGTTTAAATCAGATTTATGAAACTGTTATTCTAGTGAAAATCCCTCTCATTCACTCTGAATGCTTGATTTTTGGTATCAGATTTGCTTGACCTCCCACATTGAACTTCATTACTTCCCATCTCACTGATATTCTCACAAATTCCGAGCTTTAGAGATCTGACTTCTATTGCATTCATATGATGGTCAAAGTCTAAGGGAGAGAAAAATGCTTTATTTCATATCTCTGGTATGGATCAGATAGGTTTGAAGTATAAGAGGTGTATGACTAAGAGGGAGTCAGTCATGGATTGCATGTCTGTTTATCTGCATTCACATGGTTATCACTGCATTTCTGGGTGAATAGTGCTCAGGCTGGGAAAAGAGAGAAAGTCCTTCAGCTTATTTGGGCAGTAGTGTAGGTTTCAGGGGGAGAAGAGATTTCCCTTCATATTCTGGTCTGCAGAGGCATTTGATTTAGGGGGGGTTTGTCATATAGCTTTTATTTCTATTTGCATGTCATTCATGTGCAAAATGTTGAAAAATAGTGGTCAATGTCTAAGGGGGACAAAAGGTTTTCTTCATATTTTTGGACTGCATAAGAAAAGCTTGTTGCTTAAGAGTGTTTGATTAAGGGGGAGTCAATCATACATATTGCATTCCACATCTTTCAAAATTCGTCTCCTGCATACTCCTCATAGTCTCTCTATGTTGCACAATTAACATGCTTCTATCATACATTTGCACTCATACAGTCATACATAACATTCTTATGGAAAATGACACAACGTTTTATTGAGCACTCACCTCACCATCTGCTTGGTTGCTCATTGTTTAAGAGTGCCCGTGTGGTTTTGCTGCTATTTTTCAATTGCTGTTTTGACTCTTTCACCTCAACATCTTATGTGCCTTATTGAATTACCTTTTTGCTGAAGTCAAAGGGGGAGAAGAATCTGTGAAACTCATAGTGTTGCCATCATCAAAAAGGGGGAGATTGTTGTGCCCCTGTGTGGTTTTGATGATAGCACACTATGAGTCACACTGAAGTGAACTAATAATATGTTTGTGCCCCCTTTATCTGATTGCATTGATTGTAGTGATTGCGTTGACGCATCATAGTGACTGCGTCAACGCATCCATCAGTCAGTATTGCATTTTGCATTCATGAGAACACTGATGAGTTAACGCAGTTGGAACACTGCGTTAACCCATTGGGAGTTTTTCTATGCTGTCTCTCTTGACTGTTCATATGCTGCGTCAACGCAGTAGTGGGGCTGCGTTAACGCAGTGACCTGATTGATGCTGTATATCTTGCTTCGAGCATTTTTACTAAGTGCATTTCTGCGTGCATTTTTACCTCATGCATAGATCATTCTGTCTTGCAAAGGCACATGCTGTATACTGACTAGGTGCAATTCTCTGAAGGTCAGTGTATGTCTCATAGTCCGTGCACATTTATGTGCTTCACTTAATCAGCTCATGCATCTCCTTAGGTCTGTACATGATTGGTTGTTTGAGTTGTCGGTTCGTGCATAATCATTTCTCGTGCACGTTTCAGAGCTCTTGCTGATTTCTCACTCTTATTGGTTCATGCATATTCGCTTCAGCTCGTGCCTTTTATTTTGATATTCCATGCATGATTTCTTGATACAAACGGTCCGTGCATGCGTTCAATATTGCAAGTCGTATAAGTGGCTGCGTCGACGCTGCTCGATGAGAGCGTTTGACGCATTGGCGTCTCCATCAAGGGTTTTTCCCTTTGTCGAGTGCTGCTGCGTCGATGCTGGCTGTTGAGTGCGTTAACGCATTACCTCGTAGTCAAGGCATTCAGCCAGTCGTCTTAGCTGCTGCGTCGACGCCTTAGTGTTACAACGTTGACGCAGTGAGCCTTCTTAAGAACCTAGCGTCTGCTCATACATCCCTTGCGACAACGCTGTCACGATTGTGCGTTGACGCACCAAGCTGCCCAGCAGTCTACTTTTCTGCTGATTATGAAATATTATTTTCTGTGGCTTTTTATCCTTGCATGTCTCGATTACATCATTTATAAATTGGTCTTGGAAGCAGTGGCTCACTGGACCAAACATAAACTGATTGTGTGCAGCGCTTCTCACGTGAGCAATTAGTTTCGCCTAATCTGGTTCATCCTTTCTAAATAATGGAACTGATTATGTTCGTTAACTTGCAGGAACATTATAAAGCACGTGACTCGATGTTAAAAAAGGGGTCCAGGACACTGTCACGTGGAAAGTGAAGATTGCCATGTGGACCAATCGCTGGTCACTAGGGCATCTCCGCCTTATCCACCGGGGGCCCTGGTTCTGCTACAAATATCCCTCGTCCTCCTCGTAGCAAGTAGCCGACAGTGAGACCCTCTTCAGAGAGAGAAGAGAACCTGAGGGCGGCCCGAGGAAGAGAAGAAGAGGGAGAGCAGCAGCAAGAAGAAGAAGAAGAAGAAGAAGAAGAAGAAGGAGAAGAACATCTGAAGATTTGTTTCTGAAGTGGCATCGTGGATCAAATCCAGATCCACCTATCTTGAGCTGAATTTCTATTCTATCTTTTTTGTTTTCTTTCATTTGAACTTGTTCTTGTTCTTCCGATTCTCTGGAAAGAGATCGGGTTCCCTCCTGCTGTAGGAGGAAGGGAGGATTACTCCTCCGGTTTGTAGCCAGTGGGGTGCTGGTTGTGGTCTCCCTCCAGTTTGTGGAGGAAGAGAGGCTAGGCCTCTGGTTTGCCAGCAGCAGGGTGCTGCTTGGTGGTTCCCTCCGGTTGTGGAGGAAGGGAGACTTCGGTCTCTGGTTTCCTAGTGACGGGGTGTCACTAGTGGTGCCCTCCGGGTTGGAGGAAGAGGGGAGGCTGTTCCCCTGGGAAGCTGTGCATCAGCATCTGTTGGCAAGCTGTGTTGCCCAGCTGTTAGTGAAGCCACACTCGGGTTGAGTGTGGGGTGGACGTAGGTCTGCGGGTTACAGACCGAACCACCTTAAAAATTTCTTTGGAATGTGTGGTTTGTTTGTTCCTTATCTGAATCGCTAGTTGGATGCTTAGACTTGTTGTGACTGCATATTCGGTTGAGCTCATTTAGAGGCATCCTTGTGTCAAGGCTTATTTCTGCTTCAGTTCATCTTATCCAGCAGTAGGTGTTGTGGACTTTGGGTAGTCCATCCATTCATTGTTTTATTCTGAAGCAACATTGCTATTAATTCCACATTTCTGATTATATCAGTTTTATTTGAGCAAAGTTTATTTAAAAGGATTTTTTGGAAGGGGAATTCATTCACCCCCCCCTTCTGAATTCATAGCACCATTGCTAACAGGATCTGATCGCGCCCTTCGGAGTGGATAAAATACGTCTTGTCTCCGACGTTCTCCAACAAACGGCGCTCTGATCGGGCATCTGATCTGGCCGTACCAGCCTCCGCAAGTTCGCTGCGCAGGGTGACCAGCGTGGACAGAACCGGGTCGGTTTCCCCTTGGCGTACCCGATCGGCTCCGGCTCGCGTCCCTCACCTCCTGCGAGTGTGGCCTGTCAACCCGGGTTCCAGTAACTCCAAATTTGGCCATTGTAACCCTATACCTCTCTGCGTGGAGTGGGCATTAAGTTCTGCAATTGTAATTTTAACGGTTGTGTGTATTGGGGTTGTTTGGATTCGGCCGGGAATTCTTCCCCACGCCTAGTCGTGGAGGTACACGCTCGTTCCTCTCTCACGTTGCTGGTTTAGTATATTATCATATATGCTGCATTTGTGAGATTAGGGCCGTTAGCTAGCTACAAATCACCGTGAATGTTAGTTGTGAGTGCCCGTTCCTTAGCTCCAGTCGAGCACCGAGCTCGGACTGCACCACCCTAGGCGACGGTGGTTCCTTAACCGCTGCGATCCCCACGTTTCCCTCGCAAGGGATGATCGTCGGGCTAGTTAGAGTGCTGTTGAGAGACGTCTCCACCCGAAGAACACCACGGTGGTCAGCCGCCCGGCTTGCCTTTAGCGTGTTAGTGCTGGCCGCACATCGAGTCCGTCGTACGTCTTAGCCCGGTCGTCATCCGTCCCGCATCAGATGGTCTATATGAGTGGTTGGTCATGCCATTTGGGTTGACCAATGCCCCTAGCACATTCATGCGGCTGATGACCCAGGTCTTGCGACCTCTTATTGGCATCTTTGTTGTTGTCTATTTTGACGATATCCTCATCTACAACCATACTAGGGAGGACCACTTGGACCATCTGAGGCAGGTTTGTTCCATCTTGCAGAAAGAGAGTCTATATGCTAACCCAAAGACATGCGCGTTTATGTCTAGCCATGTTACCTTCTTAGGGTTGATTATTTCTGGTGATGGAGTCTCCGCAGACCCAGAGAAGATTCGGGCTATTATTGACTGTCCTGAGCCCCATACCCTCCACGACGCTCACAGGTTTCATGGCCTTGTGACGTTCTATCGTCGCTTCATTCGTGGATTTAGTTCCATCACAGCCCCGATCACTGATTGTATTCGGAAGGGCACGTTCGTATGGACAAAGGCCACCTCAGTTGCATTTAGAGCCCTTAAGGAGCGCATGACCCAGGCACCTATCCTTCGGCTTCCTGATTTTTTAAAGGTGTTTGAGGTTTCATGCGATGCTTCTGGAGTGGGTATTGGGGGTGTCTTGAGTCCGGAGTCCCACCCCATTGCTTTCTACAGTGAGAAGTTGAGTGACGCCAAACTGTGGTATTCTACTTATGATAAGGAGTTTTACGCAGTTGTTCAGGCTTTGCAGCATTGGAGACACTATTTGTTGCATCATGAGTTTGTTTTATATTCTGATCATGAGGCTCTCAAGTTTCTCCATACCCAGAAGAAACTTAATGTGCGTCACAGTAGATGGGTGGAGTATCTCTAAGAGTACACCTTTGTGCTCAAGCACAAGGCCGGGGTAGAGAATAGGGTGACCGACGCCTTGAGTCGGCGTGTGTGTCTGTTATCCTCTATGAGTGTTGAGGTCGTGGGGCTTGAGAAGATGAGGGAGACTTATGTTGATTGCCTCGACTTTGGTCTGCTTTGTTGTTCCCGGCGATGGCAATCAAGAGGGGAGGGGTTAATTGATTGCCTTTATAAAAATTTAGCCCCTTAAAATTTACTAAAGAGTGCGATAGAATAGGATGAAACTAACACTCTGACTCACCCTTAAATGGTCTTACATGTAACGATAATGTGATAGATAAAAGACAAGTGAAAGAGGATGCGGATCACTAAACTCAGTAGAGATCCCATACGATATATCGCAACAAAAAAGCAAACCACAATGAACACGATGAATTTTAGGTGGTTCGGGTTCACCACTGTGCACCCTACATCCACCCCTCACAGAGTGAAGCTTACTTTCATTATCAAGTGAAAAACACACACACGCTGTGATCCTCACAGCTTACACACGTTGCAAAGTGCAGTCACACACATACACACTTGAAACTCAAGGAATGAAACCTCGAACACACACACACTATCACACGGTTTCACCCGATCCCTACACAGGGTATCGAAAAACACACAAGAGACTGAAATAAAGGCGTGGAAAACAACGAATGGAAAGTTGTAAATCAATGTAGCTCAGATGAGCATAGAGGCTTTGGATCTGATCCAGAAGCCTTCCTCTTATCCTCTTCGAACAGATCTCTTCTTGGCTGGCCACTCTCTTTCTTTCTTCTCTCTAGCTCAAATCTTCTTCAGGGCTTCTCACTTTATCTTCTGGTTTCTCTCAGACTCTTTTTTTCTCAGAAGGTCTCTAAGGATGCTCGTAGTTTTTCTGAAGGATGCTCAAGACAATAGCACAAGGCAACACTCTTCTTCTTTTCGCACCAGCTTACTTCTTTTCCAAGGCGAGAAGGTACTATATATAGCAGAGCAAAATGGATAACATTATGTATCGAAAGTGTTTTCTGATTGGTCCAAAGATAAAAATGGAACATTCTTTTTGAGGACCTTTTTAGAAGCTGATAGCAGAGAAAAGGAATAATCCTTTAATCCCAAAACATTTTGTGATTTGTCCATGTGAAAAGAGAGAATATCCTCTGCTGGGGGCTTTCCAAAACCCAAGGCACGTGCTTGAGATCGTGCGCTAGTCGCTTGAGCTAGCTGTCTCGTGACCATCTTGAGTAGCTCACATGCTGAGCTTGTTTTCTTATATTTGCTCTAATGTGTCGACGCACAACTTCCATTGTGTCAACTCATGCTGCTATTCACAATACTGGCTGCCTCTTGTTGCGTCGACGTCATTACCCCATTGAGTCGACTCATTATATATGCTTCAATAATCATTGCCCTAAAGTCAAGAGATTGTTCTTCAGTTGCGTCGACTCCATGGCTTGATTGAGTCGACGCAGCCTTCATGAAGCCTCGCTACGCTATTAGGTGTTGCTTGCTGCTTTGCTATTGCGTCGACGCACTGGGTTCATTGCGTCAACGCATGCTACCATATCTGTTTGAAAATCAGTCCATTGCATCGACTCACAACTCTATTGTGTCGACGCATCCTTCATATGGCTTTGTTGCCTTTTGAAGTATTCTACAGTTGCGTCGATGCACTTGCTCCACGACTCAAGCTCTCATATCGCTAAGCTATTTTTAAAGTGTTCTGCTGTAGCATCGACTCACCATAGAATCAGGTCGATGCTACTTAAGAGTAAGTCGAGTTAACCTAAAGTATATCGACCGAAGTCAAGTTTGGTCAATTGAAAATTCCTTGTTCCTGAGAAGATCTAGCTAAATATCTGCACACACTTAAGACCACTTTAAGAAGGAAATCTGAATTGACCATATGCAACATAACTCAAGAAGTAACCAACCATTCGTATTTAGCATAAGCTAGTGGAGAGGGGGATTTCTGTAGCCCATCTAAGAGCAGCCAAACTAGGTCCATCAGGACCAAACGAGACTCAGCTCATCCAAGTGACAGCCCCATAGGGCCCACTTAGGCTAAAAAGCTCAATAAGATTACTCGAGATCCCATCCTTCCTCGGCGGCCCTTAGGCTTGGAAGGCCCGAGCGACGGTCAGAACGAAGGAAGACCCATGCCCGAGTAATCCCCCCATCGGGATAGAGGCAAGCGCTCAGCGCCCATTCCGACCTATCTTCATCCGAGCTATGCCTATCGCCCGGACAGGGTTGGCACCTTTTATGCTCGGACCGACCGACGACTGCTTATCCACGCTGCCGTTGAGAGCCCTTTATGAGCAGGAGTTATGAGGATAAGAGACCCATGATCCCTAAAGGCTATGAAGATCCCATGATAAGGACGTAAAGATCCCACGATGAGGACGTAACTCCCGCCTGAAACTCCTCAGCTTACGGGACTCATAAGGTGACCACAGTATATAAACAAGGGACTCCCTCCAGTGAAAGGTAAGGGCAATACACGCCTAAAATCCCTTAGCAGGAACCACTTCACCACCTTGGTGTTGGGGGATCTCATGCACCTCTTTCTACCTCCCTCCATATCTTCCACCATTGCTCTACTGACTTAGGCATCGGAGGGTTTTCCCGAGGGAATCTCCCCTGGGCCCCCTGATCCATTTCCCTTTCTCTATAGTTCACTGTTCGGTGATCATCCTCCCAGCTCAGGAGCCGCGCGAGATCACGTCCCTTCATCTGGCGTCGTCTGTGGGAAACGACCGAAGAGACAGTATGGTGCGAAGAAGTTCAGGGAAGAGGTCCATCGGCGACAAGGGAAAGGCCATGGTGGCGGCGGGGGAAGGCCCCTCTCAAGCCTCCCAAAACCCCCCCTCCGGTGCCAGCACTCCCACCGACAGACCGCCCCCTCCCCCCGCGGTAGGGATGCCGCCCCCTCCCCCTGCGGCGGTAGGGCTGCCGCTTAACGGCGACGCTGACGCCTTCCAAGCCCTCAACGCAAAACTGGACGTCCTCGTGGAACTCATGAGGACCCAGGAGGCCAGGGATGGAAGGTCACGCGCCCCTCCGGAGAGCCCTCCCCGCGAGAACGTGTCCCAACACACTGTCGGAGGCCGCTTCACCCTCCAAGGCCAGCAGATCATCTGTAACATGTCAGGAGGACCTTCACAAGCCCCCCCTCCGGAGCAAGAAGCATCGTCCACGCCGAAGAAGGGAAGACCTGGGGCACACCATCCTAACCCAGAGACCGAAGTCCCTGGGGAACCCCAATACAGCCTCCCCAGCCCAACGGCGCAGCCGCAGCTGGAACTATCCTTCCGACTACGAGAATTCGAGAGGCATTTCGCAGAGCAGGAGCACGCCCTACGCGCCCTACAAAAGGACTCCTCCACGGAGGACGAGGAGAAATCCCCGTTCTCTGACTATATCTTGAAGGCAGAGGTATCTTTTAGAACCTCCATCCCGACCTTCAAGCTCTATGACGGCCAGGGCGACCCGACCAATCACTTCGACAGCTTTGACGCCCTGATGACCCTTCATGGAGCGTCCGACACCATCAAATGCCGAGCCTTTGTGACCAGCTTGGTCCAAGGTGCCCAAGTATGGTTCCGGGCCCTCGCCCCCGGATCCATCCAGGACTTCAAGCAATTCGGGCGAGTATTCAAGGAGAGTTTCGCCGGCAGCGGTCCCCCAAGGTCGGTAGCGGGACTTTTGGCCCTCAAACAGGCGCAAGGGGAGAAACTTCGGGCTTACATTACCCGATTCAAATCGAAAGCCCTGAGGATCCCCCGCCTGGACGTTGCCTCGGCCATAACCGCATTGACCGGGGGCACCCGCGACGAGAACCTCCGCCGCGAGCTTGTCCTCCACCCTCCCTCGACCCTTGCCACGCTAGTGACTCTGGCATTGCACCATGCCGAGTGCGAAGAAGTGCTCAGCGCATGCCGAGACGCAACCGGCTCTGGTCGGGAGGGGGACAAGAAGCGGGCACCCGAGCCAAACTCGGGTCCGGGGAAAAGGCGGAACCAAGACGGGGAACGCAAGGAACTATCACGGAAGTACGAGCGGTACACCCCCTTAACCACTCCAGTTTACGAGATCTACAAGGACATCAAAGGCTCGGGCCTCCTCCACCAACTCGAGCCAATGAGGTCGAAGAACCGCAGTCGCAACAAGCATTGCCTGTTCCACAGCGACCACGGACATCACACCGGTGACTGCCATCAGCTCCAGGATGAGATCGAGCGTCTCATTCATCAGGGGCACCTCTCCCGGTTCGTGGCCGGGCATAAGGAAGACCGAGGTGCCCCAGAGGAAATCCACAACGCCCCCCGAGGGGTCCACATCAACGTCATTACTGGAGGAGCTGCATCAGGAGGAGACAGCGGCCGAGGAAGGAAGCGTCATGCTGAGCGGGCGAGCCAAGCCATCGAGCCTCCCAGGGCCCCGCCGAGTGAGCCCCAGGTCATAGTCTTCCCAGACCAAGACCTGGAAGGGCTAAGCACCCCGCATGACAACGCCCTAGTCATATCGGCCACAATAAACCATTGTAACGTAGACATGATTCTAGTTGACAATGGAAGTGCCCTTGATGTATTATCCTATGAATATTTTCTTAAGATGGGGGAGGATCTGTCTAAACTCCGCCCGATCCGAACCCCTCTTTACGGGTTCAATGGCCAGGCCACTTATCCCGAGGGAGCCCTAAGCCTGCCGGTTACTCTCGACACCCCACCCAAAACCGTTACGGTCATGGTGGACTTCATAGTGATCAAAGGTATGATAGCATACAATGCAATCTTCGGCCGGGGAATCCTCAGCCGAACGAAAGCGGTGCCTTCTACCTATCACCAAAAGATGAAGTTCCCCACCAAAAATGGGTTGGGGGAAGTCCGAGGCAACCAGGCTATGGCCAGAAGGTGCTACAATATCTCGGTTGAAGCCACAAGGCTGGACGGGAAGAACAAGGGCCCCTGGGAAGTCGAGGAAAAAACCGCAACCGTCGAGCTTGGAGGCAAATTGCTAGCGATTTTCCTAAACGACGACCCGACCCTAGGAGTAAAGATCGGAGCTGACCTAACATCTAGAGCTCAACAGCAATACAAAGAGTTTCTTTCCGCGTACATCCGGGTCTTCGCATGGTCTGATGATCAACTCCCTGGGATACCGGAGGAAATGGTGATGCATAAGCTCAACCTCGACCCAACCATGAAGCCCGTACAACAACGCAGAAGGAAGCACGCGCCAGAGAAGCAGGTGATTATCAAGGAGCAAGTCACCAATGGAGCAAAAGACTAGTCTTTTTAGACCGGTCCTGTACCCGACGTGGCCGGCTAACGTCGTCCTGGTGCCAAAAGCTTCGGGAAAGTGGCGAATGTGCGTGGACTTCACCGACTTGAACAAGGCTACTCCAAAGGACTGCTATCCATTACCGAGCATCGACCAACTGGTTGACTCAACCTCGGGCAACGAGATCCTCAGCTTCTTGGATGCCTATTCAGGTTACCATCAGATCAGAATGCACCCCGAAGACATCGAGAAGACCGCCTTTATCACCGACTTCGGCGTTCACTGCTACACCCGGATGCCTTTCGGGTTGAAGAACACTGGAGCCACGTACCAGAGGCCGGTCAATCATATGTTCGAGGGACAGCTCGGTCGGAACGTCGAGGCCTATATTGACGACATGCTCGTGAAGACCCCCAAGGCCGAGGACCACTTCGCCGACCTAGCGGAAACCTTTGACACCCTCCTGAAGTACAACATGAAGCTCAATCCTGCTAAGTGCGCCTTCGGAGTAAGGTCCGGGAAGTTTTTGGGCTTCTTAGTCACCCATCATGGGATCGAGGCCAACCCCAACAAGGTCCAGGCCATCCTGGACATGCGCCCACCCACCTGCATCAAAGATGTTCAACGCCTTACCGGGCGCATTACCGCGCTCAGTAGATTCCTGTCCCGCACGGTTGAACGATGCCTACCCTTCTTCAAACTGTTGAGGGGGCCTAAAATGGTATCTGCTACATTCACGTGCAACGAGGAATGCTAGAAAGCGTTCGCCGAGCTTAAAGAGTTCCTGGCTTCGCCCCCGGTGCTTTCCAAGCCTGTCCGAGGTGAAACCTTGCATCTCTATCTCTCGGTGACTCCATCTACAGTTAGCTCGGTCCTAGTCAGAAATGACTCGGGAGTCGAGAGACCGGTCTACTACACTAGCAAGGTGCTCAATGAGGCTGAAAAAAGATACCCCGCAACCGAGAGACTCGATCTAGCGTTGGTTACCTCGGGCAAGCGCCTCCGACCCTATTTCCAAGGGCACTCCATCACCGAGCTGAGCGGCGAACCATTGAAGAGGATCCTCGCTCACCCTGAAGCCTCGGGATGCCTCGTCAAGTGGGCCATCATGCTCAGGGCCTACGATATATCGTATTGGCCTCGCTCGGCTATCAAAGGCCAGGCGCTCGTTGACTTCATCGCCGAGAGCACCATCCCGACTGAAGAAAGACCTCCGTCCGCGCCCGGGCCGACCTGGGAACTGTTTGTCGACGGATCCTCCAACTCAACTGGGAGTGGCGCCAGGATCCTCCTGAAGTCCCCCGAAGGAGCAGAGCTACAGTACGCCATGGAGTTCACCTTCCAAGCATCTAACAACGCTTCCGAGTATGAGGCCCTCATATCGGGAGCCCGCATGGCCCGACGGTTGGGGGCTGAGCAAGTCAGGATTCACACTGACTCCCAACTGGTCGCTAGCTAGGTCAACGGTGGTTATGAAGCTCAAGAAGCACCGATGATCAAATACCTCCAGCTGGTCAAGACCGTGGCACAACAGTTCGAGAGTTTTGAGGTAGTCCGAATAGCTCGGGAGGAAAACTCCCGAGCGGACGCCCTCTCTCAGCTGGCCGCCTCTCTTGACCCCGAGGGCACTCGATCGGTCCTTCTCGAAGAGCTATAGCGGCCAAGCATCGATTCGGAGCTCCTAGCTGTTGACTCGGCCTCCCCAAGCGACTGGCGTACCCCCTATCTGTCATGGCTTCAAGACTCTCAGGAGCCTCCCGACCCTCAGGAAGCCCGAAGATTGAAGTACCAAGCTCGGCGGTTCGTCACTCTGGATGGCGCTCTCTACCATAGATCCTTCTCCGGTCCTCTCTTGAAGTGCCTCAACACCGACGAAGCCAACTGACCGATCGAAGAAGTTCTTTTTTTTTTAATCCAAAAAGCCCTACCTAGAGGGAGATGGGGGGCCATCAGCCACTAGGGGGTGAATTTTATTACTGAATAGGATGAATAAAGATTACATCTGTCGGATGCTGGACATACCCAGCTTATCCATTCGAGCCTCTCCCTTTATAATAGGGGGTAATTCATTGTAGGAGAGAAAAACATTACATTTAGAGGAGCAGGCTAAGGAGGCCAGTAGATCCGCTACTTTATTTCCTTCTCTGTAAGTGTGAACAATCTTGTCAAAATGAGTAGTAGATCTCCAGATGTCTCTTGCATAAGAAAGAATTTGTTGCATCCCTATGGTTTTGATGATGTCTCACACTATACATCAATCTTCTATCTCTAGATTTATGCTGGTTCATCACCTAAGTGACTTCAGTTCATGTGCTGTTTCATTAATTCATCTGTCAACACTGTTTGGTTAATATGGACAGTCGTGAGTCGACTCATCAGCAAGGGTGGGTCGACACATCAGAACATTGATAGCTTGGGTACCAAAGTCTATACACCAGCTTGATCTATTTAGTCTGTACATTGGCATATCCTCTTCTAGTCTGTACATCGGGCACTTTCTAACTGAAGTCCATACACTGGTCTCAATACTCAAAGTCAGTTCACCTCAACCCTATACATCCTTCCAAGCTTCACGTCTATACACTGGCTGCTGCATTCTCATGATGTCTACACACCCGATAGTGTAAGTCTATACATCGCCCAGTGTCTTGTTTGCATAGTCTGTACAATGCCTGCTTTACACAATCAAAGTCTACACATTGCTTGTCAACAGGCTCGCACACACTAAAGTACATACATTGCACAAAGTCTGAACATTGCTTCAGAGATAGCTTCAGCAAAGTCTATACATAGACTGGCAGTCTTCATGCTAAGTATATACATTCCTTGAGTCCAAGTCTGTACAGCGTCCGTTGTCTAGAATCCTTGAAGTCTGTACATCGGACTGCTTCTTTTGAAGTCTACATATTGGCTCGTTCACTTCTGCAAAGCATGTACATTAGACTGTGGCAAAGTCTATACATTCGGTTCCTTGGGCAAAGACTATACATCGCTAAGTCTGCACATTGCCTTCAGCTCAAGCGTTCAAAGCCAAGTCTATACAACGCCAAGTCAATACATTGAACAGTTCTCCAAGTCTATACACTGGACTGTGTTTCACCAACACTGTACATTCAATATCTTTTCCTACGCTTGGCCAAGTCCATACACTCAGACATTTCCCTACGCTTTCCTGGCCAAGTATATACATCGCTAAGTGTGTACATTGCATTCTGCTCAAACGTTCAAATCCTTCAAAGGCTGTACAGCGTGAAGTCTATACATTAGCTCAGGAGCTTCAAGTCTATACATTGAACTGCTCTTCAAAGTCTGTACAGCGTCCGTCTCAGCCAGCGTCTCATGCTGTGTCTTAGACAAGTCTGTACATCGGCTTCATTCGCTCAAGTCCATACATCCACAGTGGTTCATCAAGTCTATACATTCACTAGTGGTTCTTCCATGTCTGTACAACGCTGAAGCCTTCACAAGTCTGTACAGTGCTTGAGCTTCACCAAGTCTGTACATCGCTTCAAGCGATTCAAGTCTATACAGACTGGCTTCACATCCAGAGTCTGTACATCGGTTCAACAGCCGATCGTCTCATTCAGGGCTTTGCAAGTCCATACAACCTAGCGTCTCTTGCATCGTCTCACCCTGGCATAGTCTATACACTGGCTCAAGCATGTCGTAGTCTATACATCACCGTTGGGGTTCAAGTCAATACATTGCTCACCGTCTTATTAAGAGTCTCACACTGGTTCCAAGTCTATACACTGGTTAGGCTTCGTGAAGTCTACACAGTGGCTGAGCTTTGTAAAGTATACACATTGGTAAGGCTCGTTTGCATTGTTCATAAGTCTACACACTGCCATTTGTTTGCATTGTTCATAAGTCTATACACTGCCATTCATGCGCATTGTTCATATGTCTATACACTGCCTTCACATGCGATTTATTCATTAAGTATGTACACTCTCTCACGTTGTACACACTTACTCAGTTGATGTTTCTGAAGTATATACATTCTTGTTAATAGCCTGAACTGACTAAGTATATACATTTCTTTTGTCTGTCTGCAGGTGATTCAGACTGATGATTGGGCACGTGAACCGAGGTTGGCACCTGACACGTGATCCAAGACAACAAGCACATGACACGTGGATGGCAACCTAGTCAGGATGCTGCCATGTGGTCGAAATTCAAATGATCTGGCAAAAAGTTCATGGGCGGGAACCTGGCAGCCACACGCCAACATATGCTATAAATATAGAGCTTCATCCTTCAGTAGAAGTGAGATCGTGAAAAGAAAAAGTAGAAGCCATTGGTGAGAGTTTGCACGATCCAGAAAAGAAAAAGAGCAGAGAGTTCCAGATCCGAGAGGAGTTTGTTCGAGAGAGAGAGTAGTGTTTGTGGTTTGATGAATTGCTTCATTTGAAGCTACATTTTGTATTGGTTTCAGAACCGACTGCTTCTTCATTGGTTTTTGTTTCTCCTTTGTTTTCGTTTCATTTCGTTCATCCTTCTGATTTGAATTGGTTCCCCTCCGGTGTGTGGAGGAAGGGAGTATTACTCCAGTTTCCCTCTGGGTTGCAGAGGAAGAGAGATCTGTGATCTCTGGTGTTGTTAGTGACAGGTTGTCATTAACAGTTTCCCTCCGGTGTATGGAGGAAGGGAGAGGATTCTCCGGTTGTGTTCTAGCTGGGAGCTAGGACAGGTTTCAAGTTCTGTGGGTAGCAGAGCTTGGTTGAGGGATTTGTTCCCCTTAGTTGTTCAAGCTGTGTGGCAGCATGTTGTTCACAGACTGAGTCTGCAGTGATCTAGCATTGTCTAGTGGAATCCTCACTCTAGTTGGAGTGAGGGGTGGATGTAGATTGCGGACTGCAATCGAACCACCTAAAAAACTGAGTGCCTCCTCTATGGTTTGCTGTTGTTATCTGCGCTCTCCATTTGCTTGTCTCTTTGCTTCCATGTGATCAGCTCTTCATTTTCATTTACTTATACTGCCTCGCTTGGTGACTGTATTTACATTTCTCTGTGTGCGGGTTAAGAAGGGGCGTTAGCAGTAGAGTTTATTTTCCGCCTAAGTCTCTGCAAATTGGGAGTGATCTATTCATCCCCCCTTCTATATCACTCTTGCTGCGCTAACAATTGGTATCAGAGCAGGTTTACGCCATGTGGACGAATGGTCAAGGAAATGCTGGTGGTCCTAGAACCTTCATGGCCGAAGGTCAATCCATTAGTCGCCCTCCGTATTTTGATGGTAGTAACTATCTGTTTTGGAAGAACATGATGGAAGTGTTCATCAGGGCTCAGAGTCATAAACTGTGGAGAGTAATCACGGTGGGGCCATATGATCTGCCACCAAACGATGACGCTTGGACAGATGACCATGTCAAGCTCTCCTCACTCAACTGGACGGCGCTGAATATCATCCAGTGTGCTGTTCACCCAGAGGAGTACGCCCGTATCTCTGCCTACAAGACTGCCAAGCGAATGTGGGATGAGCTGCAATTGATCTATGAAGGTACAGCTCAAGTGAAAGCCTCGAAGGTAAACCTCTACACTTCTAAGTATGAAATGTTTAAGATGAATGCAGACGAGAATATAACTGAAATGTATGTCAGGTTGTCTTTAATCACAAATACTCTTAAAGGGCTAGGGAAGGATCTTGCTGAGGCAGATATAGTCAGGAAAATCCTTAGATCTTTATCCCCGGCATGGCACACTAAGGCCATTGTGATTGAGGAGTCAAAAGATTTGACTATCTTGACTGTGAATGAACTCATAGGATCCCTTATGACCTATGAGATGAACTTCCAAGGAGGTGGAGAAGGAAGTGAGAGGAAGGGTAAAAATGTAGCTCTAAGAGCTTCCCGCAACAAGGGTAGCAACAGCGGGAGTAGCAGCAGTAGCCCCGAGTCCGAGTCCGAGCTTGAAGGCTTGTCAAATCTCGACCAGGAGGAGCAGGCTATGCTCACTAGACAGTTCAGAAAATTTTTGAAGAAAAAGGGAAAGACCTTTAGGAAGAAGAAGCCACACTCTTTCAACAAGAGTGCTGAATTTACTAGTTACAGGGATAGAAATCCTAAGAAACTGACTTGTTTTAATTGTAACAAACAGGGACATATGAAAGGCGAATGCCCAGACCTCCAGAAGAAGGGTCCCTATCTTCAGAAGAAAAACATAAAGGTGCAGAAGAAGAAGAAGCCACAGGCGATGGTCTGCAAATGGAGCGAGGAAGAAGAAGACCCCGAAGACGCTTCCTCAGAAGAATATGAAGATGGAATTTGCCTTATGGCAAACAATGAAGAGGAGGTAATAAATGTTTTTAAAAATTTCTCAATTGATGACTGGGAGGATGCTTATGGTGAATTGTTAGATAAATTTAATTCTCTTAGTAAAGAGCACAGAGTTCTGAAAAGAAAATTTAACACAAATGTTGAAGAACAAACTCAGGTCTGTGAGGAAAATGAGAAGCTAAAAGAACAACTAGAAGAAATGACCTCACTTAGGAAAGAAAATGATAAGCTCAAGGGAGAAATTCAAGAAAGTCAAAAATAGCTCAATGAATTCAAAACTAAAATTGAAGAAAGCATGAATGAAATTAGAGTGAATTCAGAGAAATATGAAGCTGTGAAGAAAGTAAATGCTGAACTCCTAAAAAATTCTGAGTCCCTTCAAAAGGAGCTGGAAGACAAACAGAAAGTCTTAGAAAAGTTTGTCCAAGGAAAGACTAGTTTAGATGCTATACTAGGGACTAGAGTCAATTTCAATAAGGAGGGTCTAGGCTATGACCCAACCAACAAGAGACCCTTACAATTCAAGACCATCACCTTCTGCCCAGAGAAGGGAAAAGAGAAGCTGGACACACCATCCAGCTCAAACAGCTCTAAGGAAATTCAAAGTCCTAAAGAAAACACAAAAATCAGAACTGGACAACCATTTAAGATGGGAATGAATTTTATGAAGAATAACACAAAGCCCACTCACCAGAACACAAATGGTAGATGGACCAAGAAAGTGAATCAGAATAAGAGCTGGAATTACAACAATCAAATGGGTCCAAACAGAACCTACTGGAGAAATAACTTTCATGGTCAAAAATATGTTAATCAACAAGCCTACAGGAAATTTCCTAGGAATAGGAAGACTAATGAATGGAATAGAACCCACTTCTCCAGTTCAGCTGGATTCAACTTTAATAAACCAGAAAGGAAGGTGCCAGAGAAAACCATGCTGAAGCAAATCTGGATACCTAAACACTTGATCAGAGATTTGAACAATGTCCTTGGACCCAACTCATCTTGGGATCCAAATCACTCTGCTTGATGTATTTGTGTAGGTCGGCCTGGCAGCTGAAGACAACAAGTGGTACCTCGACAGTGGCTGCTCCAGGCATATGACAGGAGACCGATCCAAGTTTAGCAAGATAGAGATGAAGTCAGGGGGTCTGGTCAAGTTTGGAGGAAAGAACAAAGGTAAAATAATTGGAGTTGGTACAGTAGGTAAGTCTTCCACAAACTCTATTGAAAAAGTATTACTTGTGGAAGGGCTTCAACACAACCTGATTAGCATTAGTCAGTTATGTGACAAGGGTCACAGGGTTGTATTTGATGATAGTTCATGCAAAATCCTTGAAACAAATTCTGATGTGGTTAAATTTGTAGCCAACAGGATTAATCATGTCTACATTGTAGACTTAGATGAGAAATCTGAATCTACAATTTGCTTATCTGCCAATTCTGAAAATGATGCTTTTGAATGGCATAGACGTCTAGGTCATGCTAGCTTTTCAACTTTAAATAAATTGGTCAAGCATGATTTAGTTAGAGGCATGCCTAGAATTAAATTCAACTCAATATCAAAAGCATGTGATGCCTGTGCTCTAGGCAAACAGACCAGAAATTCTTTTAAATTAAGATCTGAGCCATTGTCTTCAAGACCAATGGAACTTTTTCATATGGACCTTTTCGGTCCCACTAGAACTCAGAGTCTTAATGGAAACATGTTTGGCTATGTCATCATAGATGACTTCTCTAGATATTCATGGATATTTTTCTTAGCAAATAAGAGTGATGCATTTCAAAAGTTTAATCTGTTTTTCAATAAGGTCAAACAAGAAGGGAAGTACAAGGTCTGTTCTATTCAATCTGACCATGGAGGTGAGTTTGAAAACTCCATGTTTACTGATTTCTGTGAAAAAGAAGGACTAACTCACAGGTTTTCTTTTCCCAGGACACCTGAACAAAATGGGATTGTGGAGAGAAGAAATAGAACTGTGGTGGAGATGGCCCGAACCATGTTGATTGAAAGTAAATTACCCAGAAGGTTTTGGGCAGAAGCGGCCAATACAGCAACCTACATAATCAATAGGGCCATGGTAAGACCCATACACAAGAAAACACCCTATGAGCTTCTAAAAGGTAAGAAACCAAACTTGTTCCATTTCAGAATTTTTGGAGTAAAATATTTTATTCATAACAATGATAAGAAAGATCTAGACAAGTTTGAAGCCAAAAGCACACCTGGAATATTCTTGGGTTACTCTGAAGTGTCAAGGGCATATAGGGTATTTAACATATCAGATCAGAAAGTGGAAGAGTCTCCACACATCCTTTTTAGTGAAAAGAAAGATGTTTCTAATGTTGAAAATCTTGACAGGAATTCCAATCATGGTGGGGACTTTCTAGAAGACCAACAGGAAGAAGAGAAGACTCAGCCAAGTGGAGAAACAAATTCCCCCAATCAGGAAGGGCCAAGAGAAACAGGTGAGCCTTCAACAAACATTAGATTTCTTAAAGACCATCCATTAGATAAAGTCATAGGCAATCCTGAAGATCCTCTTCGGACTAGGTCTCACTTTAAAAATATGAATAATGATGACTTAACTGCTTTAGTCTCACAAATTGAACCCAAAACAGTAGAAGAGGCCTTAGCTGATCAAGCTTGGGTCAATGCTATGAGTGAGGAATTAGGTCAGTTTGAAAGGAATAATGTCTGGGAGCTTGTCCCAAGACCAGATGGTATTAATATCATAGGAACCAAGTGGGTGTTCAAAAATAAGATGAATGAAGATGGAATCATCTCGAGGAATAAGGCCAGATTAGTAGCCAAAGGCTACTGTCAGGAATTCGGTGTAGACTTTGATGAATCCTATGCACCTGTTGCTAGTTAGGAAGCTATAAGATTGTTGCTTGTCTTTGCTTGCTCAAAGAATATAAAACTCCAACAAATGGATGTTAAAAGTGCCTTTTTAAATGGAGTCATTAAAGAAGAAGTTTTTGTTGAACAACCTCCTGGATTTCAATACTCCTCTCAACCTAACCAAGTTTTCAGGTTAAACAAAGCCTTGTATGGTCTAAAGCAGGCTCCAAGAGCATGGTATGAAAGATTGTCTGAATTTCTGATCAGCAAGGGCTACAAAAGAGGTAAAGTTGATCAAACTTTATTTACCAAGGGTATAAATAAAGATCTCATCATAGTTCAGGTATATGTAGATGACATTGTATTTGGATCAACTAAGCATGAACTATGTGATGAATTTTCTACCATGATGTCTGCTGAATTCGAAATGAGCTTGGTTGGTGAACTAAAATACTTCCTTAGATTGCAGGTACAGCAGCTAGAGGATGGGTGCTTCATCAACCAAACCAAATACACAATGGAACTGTTCAAGAGGTTTGGTATGGAAAACTTAAAGCACATTACAACACCCATGGGCACCAATACTTCATTGGATGCAAATGAGACAGGTAAAGAAGTAAATGCCAAACTTTATCGAGGTATGATTGGATCACTTCTTTATTTGACAGCCTCTAGACCAGATATACAATTCAGTGTAGGAATGTGTGCAAGGTATCAGTCTAGACCTACTGAATTACACTTAGCTGCAGTTAAAAGAATCTTCAGATATTTGTCAGCTACTCATTCTCTTGGGTTATGGTTTCCTGCATCTCACACACTTAACTTAGTAGCATACACAGATGCTGATTATGCAGGCTGTAAACTAGACAGGAAGAGCACTAGTGGCCATTGTGAATTTTTGGGTGGGTGTTTAGTGTCTTGGGGCTCCAAGAAACAACATTCTGTGGCCCTCTCCACTGCAGAAGCTGAATATGTGGCTGCAGGGAGTTGTGGAACACAAGTAATATGGATTAAACACCAGCTTCAGGACTACCAAGTAGACCTGGGGTGCACACCAATTTACTGTGATAATACTAGTGCCATCAATATTGCTAAAAATCCTGTTTTGCATTCACGAACCAAACACATAGAGATAAGACATCATTTTATAAGAGATGAGGTGTCTAAGAATAATTTTGAACTGATTCATGTAGGCACAGATAATCAGATTGCTGACATATTCACAAAACCTCTGGATAATGAAAAATTCACCACATTGAGAAGAGAATTAGGCTTATACAAATTGTCTTAATTATGAAGCATGTTCTTGTTGTGAGGGGGAGTTGTGTTTGTCTGATGGTCAGTCTTATGACATGCTAGTTTTAAGGGGGAGTTCAGAATGCTTACTGGTTAGCTTGGGTTGTTTTATTGAGGTATGCTATCTCTTAGGGGGAGCTGAGTTGTAATGTGAGAAGAGAAGTTCTTTGACAGATTTAAAAAGGGTTGTCCAGATGTGTAACTTTGCTGGTCTTGCATGACTGATCTAGTGTGGTTCTCTCAGACAGTAGAGTGTCACTTATCTCTTAAGTCTATAAGTCAGTGACTCTAATCTCTAGTTAGAATCTTTCCTTTGGTACTCTTCAGAGATCTGGACTAATTGCATAAAGTATATCTTCCTACATTGTCATTGATTCTGGTTCAGGCCAAAAACCTGTATGTCTTGATATCTGACCCAATCAACTTGAAATATAGACGTCAAGACTCAATTCAAGAAATAGCCCTTTTGGTATTGTTTTCAATCATTCTATCTCTTTAACTCAAGGGGTTAACTGAACAAACATGTTCTGTTTTGATCACTAAGAAACTGGGAGCTTCATCAATGAAATGAATATTTCTCCCATGTCATGAGGTGTCAAATGCTTAAAATGAATGAAAAGACATGACAGAGCAATAGTGGCTTGCTGGTGAGTAACTGGGGATTCTGGCCTCTAATCAAGGTGTTTCCTCATGTCAAAAGCCACAGTTACTAACTCTGTTCCTTAATAAAAAAAAGGGGGGGGGAGTAATGAGGTACTCACTCTGAGTAACTGGTGTTTCAGACCTCTAATCAAGGTGTCTCTCTAATGTCAAAGGAGTGAACTACCAACTTACTCATTGATCTACTTGAAAACCATCTCCAACAAAAATTCCTTGTTGTTATGCAACAAATGGATTGCTTGTCCTCAATACCTTGAGAACACCTTTCTGATTTCGTCTCTTGCTGTCATGTGGGATAGTTGAATGATCAGCTATTTCTGGCCATACATGTTAACTCCTGCTCTAAATCATCCACTATGTATGCTGATAAACTTATCTATCATTCTACTTCTCTATTGTGTACTGGAGCATAAAGAATCTTCTCTTGAGATTAGCAACTCACTTATTCTCTTAAGACCTCCTCGTGACTTTCTGCACTAAGAAGTTACTGCCCTTATTCTTCATGCTTCCAGCACTGTCCTACATTCTGTAGTTCTTTTTGCTGATGTCAAAGGGGGAGAGAAGTTCTGCTATATCAGAGAGAAGCTCTGCTATATCAGTGAGAAGTTCTGCTATATCAGTGAGAAGTTCTGCAATATCAGTGAGTCTTGGATTTGTCTTGAGCTTTGGGGGAGTCTTGTTGCTTCGGGGAAGATATGGTTATGAGTTGTGGGGGAGATGAGAGTGTGTTGTAGGGATTGTATAATTCATCTGCATGTGCATGCCTTGAATTTACTTTGTTTGTTGCAGCTGATATAAATCTCTTGTTGAATCTTGATATTGCTTGATTCATAGTGTTGTCATCATCAAAAAGGGGGAGATTATTGCATCCCTATGGTTTTGATGATGTCTCACACTATACATCAATCTTCTATCTCTAGATTTATGCTGGTTCATCACCTAAGTGACTTCAGTTCATATGCTGTTTCATTAATTCATCTGTCAACACTGTTTGGTTAATATGGACAGTCGTGAGTCGACTCATCAGCAAGGGTGGGTCGACACATCAGAACATTGATAGCTTGGGTACCAAAGTCTATACACCAGCTTGATCTATTTAGTCTGTACATTGGCATATCCTCTTCTAGTCTGTACATCGGGCACTTTCTAACTGAAGTCCATACACTGGTCTCAATACTCAAAGTCAGTTCACCTCAACCTTATACATCCTTCCAAGCTTCACGTCTATACACTGGCTGCTGCATTCTCATGATGTCTACACACCCGATAGTGTAAGTCTATACATCGCCCAGTGTCTTGTTTGCATAGTCTGTACAATGCCTGCTTTACACAATCAAAGTCTACACATTGCTTGTCAACAGGCTCGCACACACTAAAGTACATACATTGCACAAAGTCTGAACATTGCTTCAGAGATAGCTTCAGCAAAGTCTATACATAGACTGGCAGTCTTCATGCTAAGTATATACATTCCTTGAGTCCAAGTCTGTACAGCGTCCGTTGTCTAGAATCCTTGAAGTCTGTACATCGGACTGCTTCTTTTGAAGTCTACATATTGGCTCGTTCACTTCTGCAAAGCATGTACATTAGACTGTGGCAAAGTCTATACATTCGGTTCCTTGGGCAAAGACTATACATCGCTAAGTCTGCACATTGCCTTCAGCTCAAGCGTTCAAAGCCAAGTCTATACAACGCCAAGTCAATACATGATGTGACACAAATATGCAGCAAGTGAAATGATCCTTGGACTTTATTCGCAATCACAACAACAAGGTTGGGAGCAACTTGAAAGTCGCCGTCACACCGCGCACACCCGTTTCCCGTGGTGACTCGGGGATGCCGAGTCGAGGCAGTGGAGAAAGCCCCTGGCTGGCTAGAGGACCAGCACCGCTAAGGTTGTCCCTCCCGAGGATAGGAAGCCCACAAACAAGGGCGGCCGGGTGCCTTGGGGGCACTAGGTCACTCGCTCACTATCACCCACGGTGACCACACAAGGGTTGGTGGCTCCGGGGTCGGGCACTCTCTCACCAACCAGTGGATAAATTTTGCAGATATGAAATGAACAAGAGTAATGGAGCAAGGGCAGAGGCTCACCTGGTTGGTTTGAGGAAACCAACCCCGTTCGGAGACGAGGGCGAGCGGGGAAGTGTGGATTCCCCGCACACTGCGCCGATGAAGCTTGACCTGTTTATCGGTTACATCCACTACGCCTCACACAGGAGGGTGAACTTGGGGTGGGGGGCTTTGCTGTTACAATCAATTACTACCTCCACACAGGGAGGGGCGTTAAGCCAGCCCGGCGGGGAAGGGAGAGTCACCGATAAGTCCGAGAGGAGGCCGCTGCCGGATAACCCTGCTTGCTGTGGAAGATGACAATTAGTCGGTGTTGCGACTGTAGATTCCGATCAGGAATTTTTCCGATGACGAGACCAGGGGGGTTCTCTTCGGACAATGAACCTGGACTTCCCAGAATTTTACTGATTTCTTATGATGTCATCACTGGCCGCGGCGGGGGTTCGAACAGAGCGGCAGGATCTGGGACTGGCAGCTACTAATCTGATGCAGCAGGATGCAGAAGTTGTCCCGATGGCTCCCGGACTCCGAATCATGAACCGCCAGAGTTTCTGGGTCCGTGGACGAACCCTCTGTGCAGAAAAACTGACGGGACAGCCGTCTGACGTCGGAGGAGATGGGGAGATTCAGAAGAGTGAAGGTCGGTCGCTGCAGGCTGTGGGAGGCAGACCCGACCAGTCGAGGGAGAAAAAAGGGAACTTTGGCCTCCGGGTGCCGAATGCAGTTCTGCTTCTTGATCCTGACCGAAGACTAGAGGACGAAGAACTTTTTAGAAGGACTTGAGGCCGAATTCTTCCGTGGTTCGTCGGGGTACAGCTTCAAAGCCAATTCAGGTACTCTTCAGGGGGGGTCCAGCGCAGTCAGGGGAGAATGGCTCTCCCGGACGGCCCCGAACTCGGAATGGGATGAGGTCACCTCGCCTGCAAATCTAACTGGACGACCTTTCCAGATTGGTATGGTACGCCTTCAGATGTCGCCGTATGAATCCGGGGTGGCTTCTGCAAGTCGAACCTTCTTCCGCCACCTGCAGACTTGGCCAAATGAAAGGGATGGTGGTGGAGCTAGGCTAAAGGGAATGGAGATTTAGCAATGGTGGGAAGGCTGGTGGTGATGGTAGATGGGAGTGGGATGTTTGGGGATGATGAGTGGGGTAGAGCAGGGGATGTGGAGTTCCAAGAGGGTGGAGGGGAGGGGTGAGGGTCGCAGCTATGAGAGGGGGATGGAGGGGTCGGCCAAGGCAAGGGGGGGTGAGTAGATGGGGAGGGCTGGTGCGCAAGTTGTGGTGGGATAGGGGTTTCATGGCCCTGGGGATATGAATGGATGTGTGGGGGAGTGGAATGGTTGCTTGGGGAAGAGGGAAGGTTGCCTTGGAGGTTGATAAGTTGTATGGGGAATGGGAAGGGTTGCCTAGGATGGGGGAGGTATTGAAGGGAGTTATGGGCCTTGGGACGATGAAGAGGTGGAGGGTTGAGGTGGCAGCTGAGGTGGCAAGGGGGAGGGAAGGTGAAGGGCCAGGTTCGCCCAAGGGAGGGGAGAAGAGAGAGAGTGGGGTTCGCCCCCTAGAGAGAGAGGAAGAGAGAGAGCTAGTGAGGGAGAGAGAGAGGCACTCAAGTGGCAAATTTTCTTCAATATCTCATTAGCTCAAAATGGAGGGTTTGGGGCCCTATTTATAGGGAATCCCCAATTTACAATAAGTCCTTGCAAAATAGATAACTGACACAAGACTAGGGGAAGGAAAAGAGGAAGTGGGCCAAGCCCAAGGATTCGGGCCCAGAACCCACATGAAGACTACTAAACATAGGGAAATAAACACGTAACCTAGATACTGGACTCAAATAAAAGTAAATTACATCATAATGACTCAAAATAAAGGTAACAAGTGCACAAAGATGATCCTTAAGGTGCTGCAGCGAGCGGTGAAGTGATGGAGCTCAGGACTGGATCTCGTCGGAGGGGAGGGAGGTCCCGAGCCAGAGGGAATCGTGAGTGATGCCCTCATCAATTCCCCCGGGCCGCGAAGAGCTCGACTCTGTCGAGTAGAGGTCCTCCCTGCTGTGATACTGCTCCAAGAGGTTGGGGTCCAACCGCTGGAGGTCCTCCCGACTCACCCAGGCGTCATCCGAAGGGGGCCGTCCCTTCCACCTGACCAGGTATCGCTCATACGTCTTGCTCTGTGTATTGGTGACCTGTTCATCTAATATCCGCTCCACTTGATCACGCTGGTTTCTCAAGTTGGGTGGAGCTCTCTGAGGTGTGGGGGCGCTCTCAAGGGGTGGAGTAGGCTGGATCTCCTCACTGGGTGTCACCGTGGGGCCCTTGTAGGGTACCAGGTCAGCCACATTGAATGTGGGACTTACTCCGTATTCTTCAGGGAGGTCCAACACATAAGCATTGGTGCCAAGTCGTCTCAGTACCTGGAAGGGGCCGGCTCTACGAGACCTCAACTTTGAGGTATTCCCAGGGAATAGCCTCTCAGTTCTCACCATCACAAAATCACCAGTTTGGAACTCTTGGTGGCGGCGGTGGGAATCAGCTGACTTCTTGTAAATCTCATTGCTCTTGTTGATGTTTTTGCGAATATTCTCATGTAACTCTCTAAGGTGTTGTGCAAAAGACTCAGCAGTGATGGATACCCTAGCATGAGGGGGTAGGGGAGTGAGATCTGTTGGTTTCCTGGGTTTGTAGCCATGCACAGCTTTGAAGGGACTCATGCCTATGGACCTATTGGTGGAATTATTGTATGCAAACTCGGCTTGAGGCAGAATGAGATCCCAATTTCCAGGGCGGTCCTCAACAAGGCACCGCAGGAGATTCCCTAGGCTCCGATTGACAACTTCAGTCTGGCCATCGGTTTAAGGGTGATAGGCCGTGGAAAATTTAAGCAGGGTCCCCATTAGATGCCAAAGGGTCTTCCAAAAGTAGCTGGTGAATTTGACATCCCTATCTGAAATGATCGTTTTGGGCAAGCCATGGAGGCGGACCACCTCATCAAAGAACAGACGGGCCACATGGGAGGCGTCAGTGGTTTTAGAACAGGGAATGAAGTGGGCCATTTTTGAGAATCTGTCCACTACGACATAGATGGAGTCATGTTTCCTCTGGGTCCGAGGTAGTCCTAACACGAAGTCCATGCTCAGGTCCTGCCATGGCCGATCCGGGACGGGTAGAGGGGTGTATAGGCCTGTGTTCTGTTTGACTTGTTTAGCAGTCGCACATGTATGACATTGCCCCACAATTTTGGCCACATCCCTTTTGAGGTTGGGCCAATAGAACTGTCCTTCAACCAAGGCAATGGTTTTGTGAACCCCAAAGTGCCCAGCCAGGCCTCCTGCATGTAATTCCCAGACTAATAAATCCCGCAGTGAAGTTCTAGGTATGCAAAGTCTATGCCCTTTGAAGATGAATCCGTCCTCTAGGATAAAACCCTGGTGTTCTTGGGGTGAGTGGGTGATTAGGTCGGCATGGACATGTCCAAAATCGGGACAGTTTGGGTATTCCTCCTTAACCCGATCGAACCCTATTACTTCTACCCGAATGGTAGCTAGCAGGGAGATCCTCCTACTGAGTGCATCAGCAGCACGGTTTTCACTTCCGGCCTTATGTTTGATCACAAATGTGTAGGCCTGGATGTACTCGACCCATCGGGCATGCCGAGCATTCAGTTTCTGCTGGGAGTTGAGGTATTTTAGGGCCTCATGGTCGGAGAATATGACAAATTCCTTGGGCAGGAGGTAGTGCCTCCAATGGCGGAGGGATTGCACCACCGCATAAAATTCCTTGTCATAGGTAGAGTATTTCATCATGGCATCACACAACTTCTCACTAAAGTAGGCCACTGGGTGTCCCTCTTGGCTGAGGATCCCGACAATTCCTACCCCGGAGGCATCACAAGTCACCTCAAAGACTTTGGAGAAGTCAGGGAGGCACAATACAGGGGCTTGGGTCATCCTCTCTTTGAGTTCTTGGAAGGCCCTAGAGGCCGACTTGGTCCAAACAAAGGTCCCCTTCTTAAGGCAGTCGGTGATAGGGGCTGTGACTGTGCTAAATCCACGGATGAATCTCCGGTAAAAGGTGGCCAATCCATGAAAACTCCTTACCTCATGGAGGGTGCGGGGCTCCGGCCAGTCAATGATAGCTCGGACCTTCTCGGGGTCCATGGATACTCCCTTAGTGGAAACCATATACCCAAGGAAAGTAATGGACTCTGTCAGAAAGTGGCACTTTCCTGGGTTGGCATAGAGACTCTCTTTCCTAAGGACAGTGCAGACTTGCCTGAGGTGGTTGAAGTGGGCCTCCCTAGTCTGACTGTAAATAAGGATGTCATCGAAATAGACCACTAGGAAGACTCCTATGTAAGGTCTAAGGACTTCCGTCATGAGACGCATGAAGGTACTCGGGGCATTTGAAAGCCCGAAAGGCATCACTAACCATTCATAGAGCCCATCTTTGGTTTTAAAGGCAGTTTTCCATTCATCCCCTGTCCTTATTCTAACCTGATGGTAGCCACTTTTGAGATCTATTTTGGAAAAAATGGTGGCCCCGGCTAGCATGTCAAGCATATCGTCAAGTCTAGGTATGGGAAACCTATATTTGACTGTGATCTTATTGATGGCCCTACTGTCGACACACATTCACCATGTCCCGTCTTTCTTTGGTGTGAGGAGGGCTGGGACAGCACAAGGACTTTTGCTAAGACGGAGGAAGCCTTTTCTAATGAGTTCCTCCACTTGCCTCCTCAATTCAGCATGCTCAGTGGGGTTGAGGCGATAGTGGGGAAGGTTTGGGAGGGTGGCCCCTGGGACAAGGTCAATAGCATGTTGGACATCCCTCATGGCTGGCAGTTGATCGGGGAGCTCTTCGGGGAACACATCCTTGAATTCTTCTAAGAGAGGGTGGATTTCCACGGGATGAGGGTTGGAGGGGGTGGCTTCCCCGAGGCATATGACTACAGCGTATACAGGTGTTCCGAGAGCTACCTCTTCCTCGAGTTCTTGTCTAGTGATGAGGTGTAGGCCCTTGGTGGGGTTCTCATGGGTGGATGGTTGACTTGTTGGTTGGGTTGGGGGTGATGAGACCCCTGGGCTTTGAAGTGGTGTAGGGAGAGTTCCCTTGGAGGGTGGTTCCTTTCGGGGTGGGGAAGGGTTGAGGCGAATGGTCTTCCCCTCGTGTTCAAAGGTGCATGTGTTCGTTTTCCCATAGATGGTAGCATTAACATCATATATCCAAGGTCTCCCTAATAGGATGCTTCCTACAGCCATAGGTATGATGTCACACCATATTTGTCCTTGGTAGGATGAAAAGGTGACGGGGATAAGGCAACATGTGTTGACGGGTAGGGAATGGTTGTTTATCCATGATACCCGATATGGTTTGGGGTGGGGTGTTGGGGTAAGCCCTAGGAGCTTGACGGTGTCCGGGGACACGGCGTTGACACAACTTCCGTTGTCTAGGATGACCTTCCTAACATGGTTCCCAATTTTGATGAAGGTGTGAAAAATGGAAGTCCTCCGCCAGTCGTCCTCTTGAGGTTGGGTAAGGGTGCACCTTATCACCCCTAGGTGGGTGGAGTGGGGGTCATCTTCTACACCTTCCTCAAAGAATTGCTCCTCGTATTCCTCTTCCCACCCTAAAGCAGCCTCGTGTTCCTCAATAGTATTCTCATGGGTTTCCTGGGATGTGGTAGGTCCGCTCTCAATAACAAGGCTTGACAACCCCTTGGAAGGGCATTGGGAGGCTATGTGGCCATAACCATGGCACTGAAAACACTTAACCGTACTACTCCCTGGGGTCTTCCCTTTGAAGGCTTCCTCCCTTCGGGGAGGAGGGTTGGATGGAGTGGCCTTTGTGGGGGTAGGATTGGTTGGCTGGGGGTAGGGCCGAGTGGGGGTTCCCCCACTGGGAGGAGGTGTTCTCAACAGGGGAGGGAGGTTGGGTCGGGGTCCCGGGCCCTTGGGGGGGGCAAACCTTGGGTTCCTAGAAAACCTTTCTACATCCCGGGCTATTTGATAGGCGACCTCAAGGCTATGAGCTTCCCTCATGAAAAGTTCCCGTTTGATGTGGGGAAGGAGACCATTCCTAAACCGGGATAAAGTGACGGCTGGCTCTTCGACGACACCACACCTTAAGAGGTATGAGTCAAATTTTTCTATATACTCTTCCACGGTCTTTCCCTCTTGGGTAAGGCTTTGCCACTCGTCAAGGAGGAGTTGGCTATAGGAATTGGGAAGGTATTTGCTTCTGAGTTGGGTTTTCATGTCAAGCCAAGTGTCAATGGGTTCCTCCCGCCTAATCCTCCTTTGACTCTCTACCTTTAACCAATATGTCTTGGCTAGTTTGAGAAGGTGCATCTTGGCCAACCTAACCTTTCTCTCCTCGGACATTGGGTACCAATCAAAGTATTGGTCCATGCCATGCTCCCATTCTTCATAGGCACTTGGGTTATGGGACCCATCAAAATTCGGAGCATCTACCTTGATCATTCTTAAGAGGAAGTCATCCGGATCCTCTCGTGGTCGCCTCTCTTGGTACCGAGGTTGTGGGGCTCTCTCTTGCTCACGATACCACTCATACTCTAGGTCTTCCCTCTGATGTTCAACCCACGGAGGCGGAGCCCTGTGGACATGATTCCTATGTGGGGCCCTAGCTTCTTCTAATCTCTCTAATCGGGTGGAAAAACCATTCATTTGCTCCGTGAGGGCTTGAATGGCAGCCTCAAGTCGATCCGTAGGAGCTTAGGGAGCTTCCCTAGGGATGTTTTGGTTGCCTTGGAAATTGGGATCCATGGGTGGATCGGAAGTAGAAGGATCGGTCCGGTATATGGTACCCCTACGGGTGGACATGCACAAAGACAAGGTGACCGACACGGGATGGTAATGCAATTGCCCTAGGACCTAGGCTTGTAGAGACAAGTCTAAAACTTGCTCTGATACCACTTGATGTGACACAAATATGCAGCAAGTGAAATGATCCTTGGACTTTATTCGCAATCACAACAACAAGGTTGGGAGCAACTTGAAAGTCGCCGTCACACCGCGCACACCCGTTTCCCGTGGTGACTCGGGGATGCCGAGTCGAGGCAGTGGAGAAAGCCCCTGGCTGGCTAGAGGACCAGCACCGCTAAGGTTGTCCCTCCCGAGGATAGGAAGCCCACAAACAAGGGCGGCCAGGTGCCTTGGGGGCACTAGGTCACTCGCTCACTATCACCCACAGTGACCACACAAGGGTTGGTGGCTCCGGGGTCGGGCACTCTCTCACCGACCAGCGGATAAATTTTGCAGATATGAAATGAACAAGAGTAATGGAGCAAGGGCAGAGGCTCACCTGGTTGGTTTGAGGAAACCAACCCCGTTCGGAGACGAGGGCGAGCGGGGAAGTGTGGATTCCCCGCACACTGCGCCGATGAAGCTTGACCTGTTTATCGGTTACATCCACTACGCCTCACACAGGAGGGTGAACTTGGGGTGGGGGGCTTTGCTGTTACAATCAATTACTACCTCCACACAGGGAGGGGCGTTAAGCCAGCCCGGCGGGGAAGGGAGAGTCGCCGATAAGTCGAGAGGAGGCCGCTGCCGGATAACCCTGCTTGCTGTGGAAGATGATAGTCAGTCGGTGTCGCGGCCGTAGATTCCGATCAGGAATTTTTCCGATGACGAGACCAGGGGGGTTCTCTTCGGACGATGAACCTGGACTTCCCAGAATTTTACTGATTTCTTCTGATGTCGTCACTGGCCGCGGCGTGGGTTCGAACAGGGTGGTAGGATCTGGGACTGGCAGCTACTAATCTGATGCAGCAGGATGCAGAAGTTGTCCCGATGGCTCCCGGACTCCGAATCATGAACCGCCAAAGTTTCTGGGTCCGTGGACGAACCCTCTGTGCAGAAAAACTGACGGGACAGCCGTCTGATGTCGGAGGAGATGGGGAGATTCAGAAGAGTGAAGGTCAGTCGCTGCAGGCTGTGGGAGGCAGACCCGACCAGTCGAGGGAGAAAAAAGGGAACTTTGGCCTCCGGGCGCCGAATGCAGTTCTGCTTCTTGATCCTGACCGAAGACTGGAGGACGAAGAATTTTGTAAAAGGACTTGAGGCCGAATTCTTCCGTGGTTCATCGGGGTACAGCTTCAAAGCCAATTCAGGTACTCTTCAGGGGGGTCCAGCGCAGTCAGGAGAGAATGGCTCTCCCGGATGGCCCTGAACTCGGAATGGGATGAGGTCACCTCGCCTGCAAATCTAACTGGACGACCTTTCCAGATTGGTATGGTACGCCTTCAGATGTCGCCGTATGAATCCGGGGTGGCTTCTCCAAGTCGAACCTTCTTCTGCCACCTGCAGACTTGGCCAAATGAAAGGGATGGTGGTGGAGCTAGGCTAAAGGGAATGGAGATTTAGCAATGGTGGGAAGGCTGGTGGTGATGGTAGATGGGAGTGGGATGTTTGGGGATGATGAGTGGGGTGGAGCAGGGGATGTGGAGTTCCAAGAGGGTGGAGGGGAGGGGTGAGGGTCGCAGCTATGAGAGGGGGATGGAGGGGTCGGCCAAGGCAAGGGGGGGGTGAGTAGATGGGGAGGGCTGGTGCGCAAGTTGTGGTGGGATAGGGGTTTCATGGCCCTGGGGATATGAATGGATGTGTGGGGGAGTGGAATGGTTGCTTGGGGAAGAGGGAAGGTTGCCTTGGAGGTTGAGAAGTTGTATGGGGAATGGGAAGGGTTGCCTAGGATGGGGGAGGTATTGAAGGGAGTTATGGGCCTTGGGACGATGAAGGGGTGGAGGGTTGAGGTGGCAGCTGAGGTGGCAAGGGGGAGGGAAGGTGAAGGGCCAGGTTCGCCCAAGGGAGGGGAGAAGAGAGAGAGTGGGGTTCGCCCCCTAGAGAGAGAGGAAGAGAGAGAGCTGGTGAGGGAGAGAGAGAGGCACTCAAGTGGCAAATTTTCTTCAATATCTCATTAGCTCAAAATGGAGGGTTTGGGGCCCTATTTATAAAGAATCCCCAATTTACAATAAGTCCTTGCAAAATAGATAACTGACACAAGACTAGGGGAAGGAAAAGAGGAAGTGGGCCAAGCCCAAGGATTCGGGCCCAGAACCCACATGAAGACTACTAAACATAGGGAAATAAACACGTAACCTAGATACTGGACTCAAATAAAAGTAAATTACATCATAATGACTCAAAATAAAGGTAACAAGTGCACAAAGATGATCCTTAAGGTGCTGCAGCGAGCGGTGAAGTGATGGAGCTCAGGACTGGATCTCGTCGGAGGGGAGGGAGGTCCCGAGCCAGAGGGAATCGTGAGTGATGCCCTCATCAATACATTGAACAGTTCTCCAAGTCTATACACTGGACTGTGTTTCACCAACACTGTACATTCAATATCTTTTCCTACGCTTGGCCAAGTCCATACACTCAGACATTTCCCTACGCTTTCCTGGCCAAGTATATACATCGCTAAGTGTGTACATTGCATTCTGCTCAAACGTTCAAATCCTTCAAAGGCTGTACAGCGTGAAGTCTATACATTAGCTCAGGAGCTTCAAGTCTATACATTGAACTGCTCTTCAAAGTCTGTACAGCGTCCGTCTCAGCCAACGTCTCATGCTGTGTCTTAGACAAGTCTGTACATCGGCTTCATTCGCTCAAGTCCATACATCTACAGTGGTTCATCAAGTCTATACATTCACTAGTGGTTCTTCCATGTCTATACAACGCTGAAGCCTTCACAAGTCTGTACAGTGCTTGAGCTTCACCAAGTCTGTACATCGCTTCAAGCGATTCAAGTCTATACAGACTGGCTTCACATCCAGAGTCTGTACATCGGTTCAACAGCCGATCGTCTCATTCAGGGCTTTGCAAGTCCATACAACCTAGCGTCTCTTGCATCGTCTCACCCTGGCATAGTCTATACACTGGCTCAAGCATGTCGTAGTCTATACATCACCGTTGGGGTTCAAGTCAATACATTGCTCACCGTCTTATTAAGAGTCTCACACTGGTTCCAAGTCTGTACATTGGTTAGACTTCGTGAAGTCTACACAGTGGCTGAGCTTTGTAAAGTGTACACATTGGTAAGGCTCGTTTGCATTATTCATAAGGCTACACACTGCCATTCGTTTGCATTGTTCATAAGTCTATACACTGCCATTCGTTTGCATTGTTCATAAGTCTATACACTGCCATTCATGCGCATTGTTCATATGTCTATACACTACCTTCACATGCAATTTATTCATTAAGTCTGTACACTCTCTCACGTTGTACACACTTACTCAGTTGATGTTTCTGAAGTATATACATTCTTGTTAATAGCCTGAACTGACTAAGTATATACATTTCTTCTGTCTGTCTGCAGGCGATTCAGACTGATGATTGGGCACGTGAACCGAGGTTGGCACCTGACACGTGATCCAAGACAACAGGCACATGACACGTGGATGGCAACCTAGTCAGGATGCTGCCATGTGGTCGAAATTTAAATGATCTGGCAAAAAGTTCATGGGCGGGAACCTGGCAGCCACACGCCAACATATGCTATAAATATAGAGCTTCATCCTTCAGTAGAAGTGAGATCGTGAAAAGAAAAAGCAGAAGCCATTGGTGAGAGTTTGCACGATCCAGAAAAGAAAAAGAGCAGAGAGTTCCAGATCCGAGAGGAGTTTGTTCGAGAGAGAGAGAGCAGTGTTTGTGGTTTGATGAATTGCTTCATTTGAAGCTACATTTTGTATTGGTTTCAGAACCGACTGCTTCTTCATTGGTTTTTGTTTCTCCTTTGTTTTCGTTTCATTTCGTTCATCCTTCTGATTTGAATTGGTTCCCCTCCGGTGTGTGGAGGAAGGGAGTATTACTCCAGTTTCCCTCTGGGTTGCAGAGGAAGAGAGATCTGTGATCTCTAGTGTTGTTAGTGACAGGTTGTCATTAACAGTTTCCCTCCGGTGTGTGGAGGAAGGGAGAGGATTCTCCGGTTGTGATCTAGCTGGGAGCTAGAACAGGTTTCAAGTTCTGTGGGTAGCAGAGCTTGGTTGGGGGATTTGTTCCCCTTGGTTGTTCAAGCTGTGTGGCAGCATGTTGTTCGCAGACTGAGTCTGCAGTGATCTAGCATTGTCTAGTGGAATCTTCACTCTAGTTGGAGTGAGGGGTGGATGTAGATTGCGGACTGCAATCGAACCACCTAAAAATTGAGTGCCTCCTCTATGGTTTGCTGTTGTTATCTGCGCTCTCCATCTACTTGTCTCTTTGCTTCCATGTGATCAGCTCTTCATTTTTATTTACTTATACTGCCTCGCTTGGTGACTGTATTTACATTTCTCTGTGTGCGGGTTAAGAAGGGGCGTTAGCAGTAGAGTTTATTTTCCGCCTAAGTCTCTGCAAATTGGGAGTGATCTATTCATCCCCCCCTTCTATATCACTCTTGCTGCGCTAACAGAATTGACCATGGACATTGGTAATCCTTGTTAATAACTCAAACAAGAACTTGGGAATCACATTCAATATAAGCTGGGTGGTCTGAAATAGTATGCAAATAATGAATTCCATCAATAAGAGCTCTTGCCTCTGCTACCCGGCTGTTGGCCTGACTATAGAAGTGGGAGAATGCTAGGAGGACGTTTCCATTATGATCTCTGATGACACCACCTCCTCCAGAGGTTCCATCGGACTTGCAAGCCCCATCAGTATTTAATTTTAAGAATGGCCAAGGGGGAGATACCCATTTAATTGCTTTCAGCTGAGCACCAATTGAACTTGAGGCAGAGATCCCTAGGGAATCAAGAATACTCCGTTTGCTAATATCATGCTCTTTGTAAGATGCACTTGTGCAGGCCTGCTTCACTTTTGCAATAATTTGGTGGAGAATACGGCTTTTGGATATAGTACTGCCTTCATATCTCGCAGAGTTCCTAGCTCTCCAAATATCCCAGCAACCAAAGCCAATCACTGCTTGGATTAGGAGCCCATGAGCTGAATTCACCTTTATGTGGCAAGCAGCATTTGAAATGAAGGATGTGACAGTATTTCCTTCCAATGGCAGCCCCATAGATTGGAAGTAAGACCATATGTGAGATGCTAATTCACTGTGAATGAAAATATGGTTTATGTTTTCCCCCTGATGGGCCTGACAGAAAGAACATTTAGAGCACATTTAAATACCCAGACGTTGGACATTTGTGTCAACAGGGAGGCTGTTATGTAGAATTTTCCATAGATGAACTGAAATTTTGGTTGGAAGCCATGGAGACCAAAGCCTTGGCCATTGAGTGAATGGTTGATTGAAGGCAGTTTCAGAAAGTACTTTGTAAGTGGAAGCCACTGAGCAATGTCCTGTGGAGGACAGACTCCATGCTGGGAGGTCAGTATCAGGGGTGAGAGTGGTGTGAATAATTGCTGTTTTAAGATTAACAGGCATAAATCTGTCCATTAAATATGTTTCCTCTCTTGGGGAGTGCAGCAGGAACTCATTAACAGTAATGTTTGAATTTGGGATACTGTTGGGAGGTACAAAATCAGATAGACAGTTCTTTCCAATCCAGTTATCATACCAAAAATTTGTGTGCTTACCATCTCCAATGATGATCTTTTGAAATTGTAGAACAATCTGTTTTGCCTTGATCCAACTTCGTCTGGCAGGTCCAGCCATATTATTAAAATTCACATCTCTCAAGTGGCGCTGCCCAATATACTTAGCTCTGAAGAAAGTTGCCCACAAGGAGTTAGAATGCAATGCTTGCCATAACATCTTAACTCTTAGAGCAATGTCCATCTGCCTGAGAGACATAATTCCAAGGCCTCCCTGAGATATAGGTCTGCATATTATGTCCCAGGATCTCCAATGTCTTTTGTTCCCATTCGGTGAGGAGCCCCAGAAAAAATTTGCAAAAGACTGCTCCAGCAGGTGGTGAGTACCAGAGTGAAGAGGTGCAGTGGATAGGGAATAAATAGGAATTGAGGTGAGAACATGCTTTATCAAAGTCAACTTAGCACCTTGTGATAGGAGACTGGATTTCCAACCAGAGATCCTCTTTTGAATGGAGTGAATGGTACCTGCATAATGCACTTTTTTGCTGCGGCCTAGAACCAGAGGAAATCCAAGATATTTGAGTGGGAAACTATGTCTGGTGAAACCAGTTAGCCTGGATATCCGATGGACAGTGGGATCATTTGTCTTAGGGTGTAAGAGAAAACCACTCTTACTGGTATTGATAAGCTGACCTGACCCCCGTTCATAAGTTTTGAGCAGCTTCAGTAAATACCTGACAGATGCAAGGCTAGCCTTACTAAATATCAAAGTGTCATCTGCAAATAATAGATGGGAAACAGTGGGACACCTCCAAGGCCCTTGAAAACTTTCAATTCGTCTATTTAACTGAGCTTCTTTTAAAGATCTGCTCAAACTTTCCTCAGCAATAATAAATAAGGATGGGGCAACCGGATCACCCTGCCGAACACCCCTAGATGATTTAAAAAATCCAGCAACATCACCATTCAATAAGACTGAGAACCAACAATTCTGGATAAGCTTGCCAATCAGCTGTATGAAAGACAGACTGAAACCAAATCTTTGCAGAACAGCAAACAGGAAATCCCATTCAAGTCTATCATAGGCCTTGGCCATGTCTAATTTAAAGATGATATTCTTTCCTCTGGTTTTTCTGCCTAATTCCTGAGTCAAGTCTTGAGCTAAAGCAATATTTTCAGTTATGTGCCTCCCTTTTACAAAAGCAGTTTGTTCCTGCGAGATTATGTTTGGTAGGATTGTGGCCAATCTTTTATTGACAATGGATGAGAAGATCTTATAAAAGAAGTTACATAGACTGATCGGCCTGTAGTCCGAAATATCCACCGCCTTTGGTTTTTTTGGAATTAAAGCAATTACAGTGGAAGATACAAATCTTGGGAGGGGCTGTGGGTTTGTAAATGCTTCTTGAACAGCCCTTACAACCACATCAGAAATGATTGGCCAAGCCTTATGGAAGAAAGCACCCGTGAATCCATCCGGCCCTGGTGCACTGTCAGCAGAGAGTGCAAAGACAGTATCCTTTATTTCCAATTCAGTAGGAACAGCACAGAGCATTAAATTATCTTGCTAGGTAACTAAATTCGGAATGCAGTTTAAGGAGGATTCCTCTATATGATGCAGTTGAGAAGAGAATGCAGACTGAAAATGGGTAACAGCAATGCTCTTCATATCTTCATGATCTGAGGTTAACATGCCTGCTGAGTTTCGGAGCTGAGGAATATACTGTTTGTTTCTTTTGGCTTTGGTCGAAGTATGGAAGAATTTAGTATTTCTGTCCCCCTCCTTTAACCATCTAATCCCTGACTTCTATCTCCAAAAGCATTCCTCATGTAAAAGCCTTTCAGATTGGAGGGATTTGGCCTTTTCTAAAATGTTGTGATTTTCCAGAGAAGGATGTATATCATAATTGTGTTCAGCTTTTAGAACCGCGTCCTCTGATGCCATCAAATTCAAATGAACATGACCAAAAGTCTGCTTGTTCCAATTGCGAAGCATAATCCTCAAGTATTTGAGCTTCAAGTATAGAGTGGACATAGGGGAGGATGCCAAAGGGCTGGTATTCCAACAGGTATTAACATCCATAAGAAAATTCTCATGCACAGTCCACATATTCTGAAAACAAAATCGGCTCTTAAAGGTGTTCTTGAGTAGCAATTTCACCAATAGGGGTGCATGATCAGAAGCTTCCCTGGATAAATGTTCAATAGAAATTGGGAATAGATTTTGCCAATCTAAATTTATGAGAACTCTGTCCAGCCGAGCCTAGATACCATGACACCCACTTTGGTTGTTATGCCATGTAAACTGTGATCCCATGAAACCTGCATCAAATAAAGCACAATCTGAAGCACACTCAATAAAGTCAGAGATTGCACCTAAATTTGGTGGATTTCCACCAATTTTTTCCTCCACTGACATAATGCAGTTAAAGTCCCCAGCCACTAGCCAAGGCCCTGAGATTTGAGAATGCACTGATAGAAGGGACATCCACAAAGCCTGCCTCTCTAGAATGGAACATTTTGCATAAACAAAAGATAGGTGGAAAAGAGGCCAGACAGAACCAGTTTGTGTAAGAGTAATTTGTTGCTCATCCGAATTGACAATAGAAAAGTCCAGGGGGTCTCTCCAGAAAATCCAAATATGAGCCATATCATCACAGTTGGCAATACAGTTACTCATTCCTAGTTTCCTGCATATGTGAGTCATTTTACTGACATGAATTTTGGGCTCCAGCACAACAATACAATCAATTTTATGGGACTTAATGAAAATTTTAACCCTCCCGATCGAAGAAGTTCACGAAGGTCTGTGCAGAGCGCATTTAGGAGGTAGGTCACTCGCCAGGATCTTGCTACGGTGAGGTTACTGGTGGCCCACTCTACAGTGCGACTGCTCGACCTACACACAACACTGTGACCGGTGCCAGCGATTTGACCACTTGGTCCATCAGCCAGCAACGGAGCTCGTCACCCTAGCCAAGCCTTATCCTTTCGCTCGCTGGGGAATCGACATCCTCGGGCTATTCCCCACGGCCCAGGCCCAGAAGAAGTTCATTATCGTCACAATCGATTACTTCACTAAGTGGATCGAGGCCCAAGCCACAACAAGGATCACTGAGACAGTCATCTGGAATTTCGTATAGAAGTCGATCATTTATCGTTTCGGCATCCCCCGGGTGATAGTAAGCGATAATGGTCAGCAATTTGATTCTCGTTATTTCTGAGACAGATGCGCCGACCTTAACATTCGCAATCACTTCACTTCGGTCGCCCACCCTCAGGCTAACGGGCTGGTCGAAAATGCCAATAAGACTATCTTAAAAGGCATTAAGACTAGGCTCGGCAAAGCCAAGGGCAGCTGGCTTGAGGAATTGCCGAACGTACTTTGGTCACACAGAACGACTCCTAGAACGGCAACCGGTGAAAATCCCTTTCAGGTGGTATACGGTACCGAGGCCGTGATACCGTTGGAAATTGGCAACCCCTCCCTCCGAGTCATCTGCTTCTCGTCCGAGGCAAATGACCAGAAACTGCTCGAAAACCTCGACCTAGCAGCTGATGTCCGAGAGATTGCCAGCATCAGAGCAACAGAATACCGATGCCGCCTCACTCGATACTACAACGCCAAAGTCTGAGATAGACACTTTCAACCGGGAGACTTCATCCTCAGGAAAGCCGAAGCCTCTCGACCACTTGAGGCGGCGGGCAAGTTATCCCCTAATTGGGAAGGCCCCTACCGAGTGGTCGAGACGCTCGGAAAAGGAGCATACCGTCTATCCACGATGGAAGGAGAGCTCATCCCTCAGACCTGGAACGCGACTATATTACGCAAGTTCTACTTCTGAATACTGAGCATTGTGTAAACGACATGAGATTAAAAAGGCTCCTTTTTTTTATTCAAACAACTCGCTTGTACATCAGGAAGGCCGAAGCCAAAAAAATACATGTCAAAAAAGTAAAAAATCCATCTGGGGCCGCCGTATGAGCCCATCGCTCGGCTGACTCGGGTGACCTTCCTGCGTCTAGCCACTGACTCTGTCTCGTGTAGAAACTGGCTCGGATAAAGGATAGTCGACCCCGTTGGCTCAGGCAGCTTGGGACAAAGGTGACGGTGGGATTAGGAAGGAGAAGGCTACCTTCCAAGTTGAACTTGGAAGAGAAGTGGGAGAGGGAATGCATATAAAAGCATCCTCCCCGCCAACCTGCCAACTCTTTGGAAGAAAGAGAGTGCAGGCACCCTCCAAAGAGTGAAAGAAATGATGGGAAGAGCAGAAGAGGGAAAAAGAGGCTGCGGGGGGGAGAAAGAAACCAGCAGAGCTGGACGAGGAGACAGGGGAAAGCCCGGAAAGGAGGGAGCTTAGCTGGCTTCCCCCCCCCCCTCCATGGAGCGAGCAAGGAGAGACGGGCGACAGGGATGCCTAATGCCCCCATCCGTCCACCATCTCGCCCCCCCTGCAAGCACTGCCAGAACTAATAAAAAGAGGATGACGTGCCTCCACACGTCGAACCCTCTTTAAGTCTGTCCACCGGCCGTCGAACCCTCTTTAAACCCGAAGCAGCAAGAACTCTCTGCCCCCCGTCGTCGGCAGCCTCATCTTCCGGAGCGTCTTCCATGCTGCAAGTACAACGGCACAACGCTACGTGAAGAAAGAATGAGGAAAGACTGTCAGGGAAACCCCTAAGCGGTGGAGAGGAAGGGACGCCCTTCAGACCTTTTATAGGCGAAGGGACGCTATTTGCCTTAAATGATTCTCTCCTCGAAAACACACCAAAGGGATCCCTCCCTATGAACAGTCACCTCAAACTTCTCATTTTCCGCCCCAGCGGGATACATGAAGCGGCCAGGCATTCAAAGCATGAGAAAATAGAAAGACACCCTGTCAGACGCTCACCCAACCATCAGGTGAGATCCACGCAGAAAGTATCGGCTCTTTCCAACCACTGCAGATACGTTGAACAAAATACGGCAATGGCGATATGGAGCAGATAAGTCTTCATCATAACGCTACTGCCTTACCTATTTTTCTACAGAAAAGGGGAAGTTTTTTTTTTCAAAAAAGAAAAAGACATACAAAATGAGGAAGCAAAGCAGATACATGAAGCCTCCGGCCCACCTTGAAGCCCGAAAGTAGAGGGCTCAAATGGTCTACCCCCGGCATCTTCGGCGACAGCCGACCCTAGCACTGATCCCACCGGCGTGGGAGCTGCCTCGGTTGCGTGCCCTCTCGAGGCATCCGGAGTTGGCGACCCCTCAAACGGTCTGCCCCCGGCATCTTCGGCGACGGCCGACCCTGGCACTGACCCCACCGACGTGGGAACTACCTCAGTTGCGGGCCTTCCCGAGGCATCCGGAGTTGGCGAACCCTCAAACGATGAGCCCCCATGATCCTCTTCATCCTGTGCCGAAGCAGAGGAACTGGAGGATGACAAGTTTGAGTCATAACGTTGCCCGAACGGGAAGTCAACTACTCCGGACGCCTACTCCTCGGCGTAAGAGACGGCCCGGTCGTAGCCTTGCTTGAACCCCTTGCGGATACCCCGGCGAGGTCCTGTGGACACCAAAAATTGCACGCACAGATATCCAGCTCAGCCCAGAATTAACAACGGCACCGAGTGAAGAAGCCCTGGAGGGACTGGTCATCCGGACTCCCCAAATATGCACACTACCGTGAAGACGTCTCCGGAGTCACGGCAGTAAAGAGAAATCAACCACCAAGGGCCTCCCAAACCACGGGCCACGAAGAAAATCAAACGGGCCATGACTCATGCTCACAACGGGCTCAGAACGGGCTCATAAATCCACCCCTTGGCCTTCAGCGGCACACCTTTGCCCTTCAACGGCACACCCTGGTGGCCCTCAGCGGCACAGCCCCTTGGCCTTCAGCGGCACAGCCCCCTTGGCCCTCAGCGGCACAGCCCCCTGGCCCTCAACGGCACGCCCATCTTGGCCTTCAGCGGCACACCCATTTGGGCCTTCAGCGGCACGCTCAACTGGGGCTTCAGCGGCACGCTCAATTGGGAGTCCAGCGGCACACCCCCAGGCGTTCAGCGGCACGGTCCTAGGGCCCCAGCGGCACGCCCATCTGAGCCTTCAGTGGCACACCCATTGGGTGCTCCCCGGCACGCTTAGGCAGCCCTCCATCGGCACGCCCTTTTGGCCTTCCAGCGACACGCATGTTTGGCCTGCCAGCGGCACGCCATTAAGGCTCTTCAACGGCACATTCCGGCAGACGAGATCTTGCGCCCATGCCATATGGATCCTTGGCACGCAGTGGGCTGTCCGAGGTGTCGCCCGGGGATTGGGACACGCTGCCTACTCCCCCTGTCACCCTGGACAAGGGAGTCAACTCCCATTAAATCCCCCCGGACGCTTCCCGCCTTCGGACGCTCCCGCCACAGGGGGTATAAGACCCCTCTTCTTCGCGGCGAAAGGAGGAGGAAGAGACAGACACCCACACAAAGACAGTGAAGAGGAGAAGAGAAGAAGAGAAGGAGAAGAAGAGAAGAAGAAGGAGAAGAGAAGAAGAGGGAAGAGAGGAAGAGAGGGGGGGAGGCCCCACCGCTCCGCCCACCGTCGCCGTCTGTGCGAAAAGAGAAGAAGAAGAAGAGAAAAAGAGGGGCCTGCCGCCTCAATCACCACCGCTTGAACGAGGAGAAAGAGGAAGAGAAAGAGAAGAAGAGAAGAAGAGAGGAAGGGAGGCTCCGTCCACCCGCCACCGCCGTCCGCGCGAAGAGAAGAAGAGAAAGAGAAGAAGAGAAGAAGAGGGAAGAGAGGAAGAGAGGGGGGAGGGCTGCCGCTCCACCCGCCGCCACCGCCTGAAGAGAAGAAGAAAAAGAAGAGAAGAAGAAAGGGGGGAGAGGGCCTGCTGCCCTTCCCCTCCCCACTGCAATCTCTGCTCATTTGTCTAAAGGGATACGCCCTTCCGTTTCTCCTTAGACATCCAAGCCCAACGCTTCTATCCTGAGGCCCCTTGAGTCTCTCTCTCTCCTGCCAAGATTCCCTTCGACCTAGCCAACCAGCATCCCCGACTGGTCCTTCGCCTAGCATACCCTCCGTGTGCCTCCAGCGCCACGCCTTTGGCTCACTCGCTCGCCGGCACGCCCCTACGGGCCTTCCCCGGCACGCACTAGCCAAGCCCCTTCGCCGGCACACCCCTGCGGGTCTTCCCCGGTGCACCCCGTGACCTCCTTGCCCGGTACACCTTGCCCCCCGTTCACCGGCACGGTCCCCCTTGGCCTTTGCCCGGCACACCCCTCCAGCCCCTACAGGCTCCCTGGCCGGCACGCTAGCCACCCCCCCAACCTTCTTGCCCGGTGCACCCCCAGCCAGCCTGGGAGAGGTTTCTCGTCCGGCGTTCCCTTCAAGTTTTCTGAGGTTTCATTAAGGTGTTGCCGCTCTCGGGCGCCCACCTCCAGTTGTCGGGTTTCGCCACTCCTTGTGGGCGTGTTCCCTGTATCTCCCTTACGCTCGGGTCAAGGGGAGATGCTGCCGAATTTTTGTTAGAAACAATAACATATTAAAATGACAAAAGACAGCAACAAACAAATGGAACAACAACACATTAAAAAGACGAAAGGAAGCAACAAACGAACAAAAAGAACAACGGTAAAATGCTTTAACCGAGGCAAGGGAACCACAATTAACTCAAAGAGAGCCGAACCGAACAACAACTAAGCAACTTAAACATCCGCTCTCATGAGAGAAAGAATGAAAATTAATCAAGAGAAGAAAAGAAGAAACCCACGCAAACTTAATAAAAAAAAATCAAATCAGAAAAGAAGAAAAGAAAAGCCTTAAAAGAAACGGAGGAGTGGGTTCCCCATGCCCTTCGCTGGCACACCCGCTTGCACCCCTTCGCCAGCACACCTTTCTAGCCACCCTTCGCCGACACATACCTCATGGCCCTTCGCCGGCACACTCGCTTAGCCCTTCAGCGGTACGCCTTCTACCCCCTTCGACGGCATACTCCCAGTCTGCCCTCTGCAGCACGCTCCCCTCTCGCCCTTCGCCGGCACAGCCCCATGCCCTTCGCCGGTACCCCCGCCTGCGCCCCCTCGCCGGCACACCTGCCCGCCTCTTCAGCGGCACACCCGCCTGCGCCCCTTCACCGGCACACCTCTCACCGTCTTCCCCGACACGCTCCATGCACCCTTGGCCGGCACACTTTGCCAGCCCCTCAGCGATACGCTCCCTGGCGCCCTCACCGGTTCACCTTCTGCAAGGCCTTCAGCGGCACACTCCTGCAGTCCTCCAACGACCCACTCTTCCTCTAGAAAAATATGTGTAATATAAGAATAATAATAAAAACAATAATAAATTAATAAAAAAAACTATGATGAGTAAATAAATCTCAATATATGTACGAAATAGACAAAAACAATGTGAAATAATAATAATAATGGTAAACAAAAAGGAAAATATAATAGTAATAATAATAAACAAAATGGAGAAATCATCCAGAATTAATACATAAAAGGGAAATAAGCAATAAAATATATATGCACATAATTTAAAGCCCAGATAAAGAAAATGGTAAAATCTATGTTGCAGCCCCGTCTCCCCCGTGACCCGATGCTGAAGGAACAACAATGTCGCCCTTCCAGGTTGGGCCCGAGTCTTGGAAATTATCCCGAAATGACCGTGGCCCGACCTCGCCTCAGGCTGACATTCTGATTAAACCGGACTCGTTTCTCAGGCTGGATACCTTCCGAGCCACTACTAAAATTACCGCACGTTCGGCAGACATTCGAACGGGTTCACCTCGATTTCCACCGCGTTTCTATTACGGACCGGTGTCCGAGCATGAAAAGGTCCATGCGTGACCGATATGGCCGACGGTTCCCATCCTGACATGGTCGTAACCCGGCATTGCTCTGGGCCAATAGCCTGTTGAATCGGATTCATCCTAATGGGATTTGTTCCCGCTCTTTCATTGAAGTTGCCGTGAACTCGACATACATTTGTACGGGGTTGTTCCTATCCACGTCGCACCTTTGATATGGACCCTTGTCCGAATATAAAGTGGTCCGCAAGTGACCGACAGAAATCTGAATAGAACAAGATGACTCCTGTCATCCCTGGACCCTATATACGGGAATATCAATAAGGCCTTTGTGGGCTGTGCTTGGACCTTGGGTCCGTCCCGATTATGGTCATTGTCTGACCCACACCCTCGGCCTATAGCTCGCTTCCTTCGAACATGTTTTGGTTTTGGAATCTAGTCCCGGGACTCTTCCCCGTTGCCCTCCGGCACCGGGAACATTAATGATGCCCACGCAAGCCCCGTTTGGACCGCGGGAGGCGCCCCCGGTATGGTCCCGACTCGATCTCGCACCGGGCCAATAAACTCGCTAGTTTCCTGCTACACTAATAGAGATTTAACCGAATGTTTTCAGTGTCTCAGAATAATGTATTTGCCGTATCACAGCATACATATGTTCCAGGTCCTCCTGCGACGATTATGATACTCTCAAGTCGGACACCCGTCCGAATATTAAACGGTCTCCCGAATGACCGACACGTTTCGAACGTTCGCTTCCCTAGACACAGGGCTTTCCAACCGATTCAAGGGATATTCCCCCGTTGCCCCTTTGCACCGGAAATATTAATGACGCTCATGCAAGTCTTGTTTCGACTGCGGGGGGCCCACCGCAGTATGGTCGCAGCTTGCCCTTGCACCGGGCCAACAGACTTACTGGTTTCCGACCGCTCCAACCGAGGTTTGGCCGAACGTTTTCCGTTCCTCTGAACAATAAATTTGCCGTATCCCGGCATACATATGCTCCGGTTTTCCCATGATGATCGCGCTTTTCTCAAGCCGGACATTCGTCCGAACATTAAATGGTCAGTACATGACCGACATGACCGCGAATGGTTTTCTTCTCGCCCTCGCGTGAGGATTTCAATATCTCGTAATAGACCTTTCATGCAATTAATTTCTTGGCCATGAGGCCCTGAATCCCGGCGATTAATCAAGGGTGTTCCCTCATATGGGGGATGTAAATGACATCGTGACCTTTATGGCACGGCGGGTTTTGGTCCCGACACGAACCATACAATCGTCTGACCGAGTCAGATCGAGCGCACCATGGGCTCTTCGGAACCCGAATAAATTGTCACTTTGTGACTGGCACGCCCACGCACTTAATAGACGAATCAACCATTCCCGACTAGACGAGCATAATAAATGAACGAAAAGTGCGTCCACAGGTCCTAACTCGTAGTAGGGGAGGGCAGCCTCCTTAAGGTCGACTCGGTAGGCCTCTGAGCATTTGTACTGCTCGAGAGCCTCCGCCCCGGCCGATCCCACCCTACCAGCGAGCTCGGCCTTCTCCCGCTCCGCCTCGGTTGACTTTCGCTCGGCCTCATCCGTCGGCTCTTCGGCCTCCACCGCCTGCTTCTCCGCCTCGGCCCGATCAGCCTCGGCCTTCCGCCGAAGGCGCTCGGCTTCCTCCCCTCGGTCTACTAGCTTTGCACATTCGGTCTCCTACCGGCTATCCAGCTCAACGCGTGCAAGGCGCTCCTCTTCAAGAAGCATGTTCTTCCTCTTGAGCAATTCGCGGGCCTTGGGTAGCTGCTCGGTTAGCGCCCGGGTCTCCACCTGGCTCGACCGCACCAGCTCCCTGACTGAGGAAAGCTCCCGTCGAAGCCCATCACGCTCCTCGGCAAGCCGAGCCAACCTCCTGTCAGACCCAACAAGGGTCCAGGCCAGGTTCGCTCGCTCCCACTCCGACCGAGCGTACGCTTCTGCCAGAACAACCCCCATCTGGGCCAGGCCGCCCTCCATAACCCCAGCGAGGGTCGTGGACGGAGAGTACTGCCTACCTCCCCCCCTCACCTTCACGGATATACTGCGGCATACCCAGTGTAGAGGACCCGAGATACCAAGCCGCTCCAAGGCCGCCGGAACAGAGAACCCCCCATCGCCCGGCGCCCCACCGAGTGGCTCGGACCAAGCCCCGGCCCCGGTCGCCTCTCGTGCCTCGGCCGGATTTTCTTGCGGCCCCCTAACCTGGACAGGCTCGACACCTGCACCACCGCCTGAAGCGCCAGCCTCGGCCACGGCCCCAGCATCCCCTGCCTCGGCCACGGCCCCCCCGACTCCTACCGAGGGGAGAGCCGGGCCAGCACCGTTGCCAGTCGCAAGAGCAGCCCCAGCCCCCTCGGCTCCGGCCGAAGGAAGAGCCGAGCCCGCATCATCGCCGCCCGCAGGAGCGGCCCCAACCTCATCGACCCCCTCTTGCTCGGCAGGTGGGAGAGCTCGCTCGGTAGGGTCGGCCCCATCATGCTCGGCGGAGGGGCGAGCCGTGGCAAGGTCACCTCTGATTGCGGGTACGACCCCGGCCTTCTTGGCCCGCTGCCTGGCCCTCGCAGCGGCCCGGATCATGCCTTCCACGGGGTCCTTGCTCTTGGACCCTCGCGGCCTGGAGGATTCACCCTGGGCCGCCCCCTTTCCCGTATCTCTGGTTCAGGAGCGACCCGTGGGAGCAGCCGATTCATCAGCAACCGAGTCATCGCCAAGCTCGATCACCTCTGCGGCCTCCTTCAAAGCCTCCCGCCTGGTGTCTGCACGAAGAATAAGACATATTCAGGAAAATAAAAATGATCCCAACATCTAAAGGAGAACCTAGTTTGTGGCACCTGAGCCCGAAGGATGCAGCCGCGTAAGAAGACGCAGCTCGATATTCTCTGGAGTAACCAGCTCTTCGGTGGATTGGTGGTGCTTCAGCAAGATGGCCGCATATTTCTCCACATGTGGAGGGAACTCATCCTGCCTGGGGGGGATATTCGGGTGGGAATTGGGGATTACTAGACACCTCCAGGTTTCCTCCACTGAACAAATCCCCACCCAGAAGAATTGAGTTTTTCACCCCTTATGCGAAGAATCCTTCACCGCCAAGGAGATGCAGCTCCTGTTCCGCTTTGCCTGGATGAAATAGAAACCCTTCCCGATCGAAGGATGTGCTTTCAACTCAAAGAAATAGTGAAAGAGGTCCAAGGAAGGAGGAACTCCGCACTGGCGGTAGAGAATACGTAAGGAGGAAAGGAGAAGATAAGAGTTGGCTACCAACTGAATGGGCGCCAACAGGAAAAAATTGAGAAGCTGAAGAACGAAATGTTCGAAGGGAAGGCAGAACCCACCCTTCCACGACAAAAGGAAGGTACAGATGTGGCCCGTACGAGAGTCCAGGCTCGTCTCGTGGGGGGAAGCCACGACAAAGTGGAACTTGTGGGGCAGGCGATACTGGTGCTCCAGCCTTCTCACACCCGTCTCCCCCAGTTCACTGCAGTTTGGAACCGGCGCCTTCACCACTGGCTCATCTTCCCACTCCTCGGCATCCGAACGCTGGTCCGCCATGGAGATCGGAGAAGAGTTTGAGGAAAGGTGATCCCGGGACCCCAAAGATTCAGGGGGAGGAGGAAGCCGTCGGACTGCCTCCACAGTTATCTCCGCCAACTCTACGAATGCCGCTTCAAGCGTCTGCTCTTCCGTCGTGCCCTCACGACGCATCGAAGAGCCCAAAAGCAAGAACGGAGGAGAGACAAAACCCTAAAGACGGAGGAAGTTTGGAAAGACAGCAAGCGCCCAACGCCTATATCCCCACGCGGGAGGCAGCGCGTTGTTTCGACCTCTGAGAAAAGGGGGGCCCTTCAGTTCAAATCCGTCAGGATCATCATTATTACGGGCCCAGGTGACCACAGCACATGGCTTCCTAACATCGCCAGATCTCCACCCACCTGAGCCACGCTGGTCTAAAACCCCAACAGCTACTCTTCCGAGCTTACTAAAGCTCGGGAGTAGGAGGGGGACAAGTGGAGAGGGGTATTTCTGTAGCCCATCTAAGAGTAGCCAAACTAGGTCCATCAGGACCAAACGAGGCTCATCTCATCCAAGTGACAGCCCCATAGGGCCCACTTAGGCTAAAAAGCCCAATAAGATTACTCGGGATCCCATCCTTCCTCGGCGGCCCTTAGGCTCGGAAGGCCCGAGCGACGGTCGGAACGGAGGAAGACCCATGCCCGATTTATCCTCCCATCGGGATAGAGGCAAGCGCTCAGTGCCCACTCCGACCTATCTTCATCCGAGCTATGCCTATCGCCCGGACATGGTTGACATCTTTTATGCTCGGACCGACCGACGACTACTTATCCACGCTACCGTTGAGAGCCCTTTATGAGCAGGAGTTATGAGGATAAGAGACCCATGATCCCTCAAGGCTATGAAGATCCCACGATGAGGACATAAAGATCCCACGATGAGGATGTAACTCCCTCCTGAAACTCCTCAGCTTACGGGACTCATAAGGTGATCACACTATATAAACCAAGGACTCCCTCTAGTGAAAGGTAAGGGCAATACATGCCTAAAATCCCCTGAGCAGGAACAACTTCACCACCTTGGTGTTGGGGGATCTCGTGCACCTCTTTCTACCTCCCTCCATATCTTCCACCATTGCTCTACTGACTTAGGCATCGGAGGGTTTTCCCCAGGGAATCTCTCCTGGGCCCCCTGATCCGTTTCCCTTTCTCTACAGTTCACTGTTCGGTGATCATCCTCCCAGCTCAGGAGCCGCGCGAGATCACGCCCCTTCAGCTAGGAAACACACACACACACACACACACACACACACACACACACACACACACACACACACACACACACACACACACACACACATGTTTCGTTATCACCATCAAAACCATTATGCCAAAATCACAGTGGGAGATTCAACAATCTCCCCCTTTTTAATGATGACAAAACATTGTGTGCTTCACTACATGGTAGACATTAAATTCATTTGAAGTCTTGAAAAACATCAGACCAAGGCTTTCACATTTCAAAAACAGAACAATACAAAAACTTGACAGATTGGTAAAATTCATCAAACCTGAGCATAGAATTAACCGTGAGACTGAAGCCAGACAAACATATGTACTGATTTTGCATTTCAAACTCTTTTTTGTGGACAATTATTCTCTTATTATTAACAAGTTAAAAGAAGATTCAAAAACTTAAATGGACTCCAAACTGTAACAAACTGAACTAAAAATTGAACTGACTCTGAAATCTGAACTGACTGAACTCAATAACTTCAAGACTCTAACTGAACTTAATGATATCAAGATTCTAGAAGCACAAACATTCAAGATTCTAGAAGCACACACATAATTTCTCCCCCTTTGTCATCAATAAAAAAATAGACCAACAAGGGTGAATGCAATGAAAATGAGGTAAGCATGCAGTCATTTCAGGCATATATTCATTATAACATGAAAGATTAGTAGAGAATGGGTTGAGAGAAGTGGAGTTGATTCATAAACCAGAAATATGACATAAGCCATAACTAAAGAGACTGTCCATGTACAATGAGGCTATATGATCATGTATATAGACAAATTTACAACATATGCCCAAAACAGAAACTCCGTGAAGTGCATGTGCTGAAAAGTGTCCAATGAACCTTAAATATAAGAATAACTCTGAATTTTGAAATAATACTTAGCAAGTTCTTTCTTCTCCACATTTTCAATCTAGATTCTCGACTATTGGTAGCTTCACACAGCCCAAAAAAAAATTTATGGTCTCAGCCGTTTGATGCGAGTTTCCTTATGTGTTTCAATGGGGATTCCCAGTTACTAGGCTTCGTCGCTTATTACAATTTTGCTGTGGAATGGTAGATTCACCTTTTTACGCGAGTTTCCTCATTTATTTCAGTGAGGATTCCCGGTTACTTGGTTTCACTTTCCACTTATTGATTATATGATGGGGCATGCAACTTGTTCCTTATGAATATTCTAAATGTCCATGTTGAGATTCAAGAGACTAGGAAAGTGTTAGAGCGAATTTCCTACAATCTTACAGTTAAGGTATATTGAACACACGATTTTTTCTTTGTGTGGGGAGTCATGTTTCAAGTATATGCTGTGAATTATGCTAGAGACATGAGTATGTCTCCCCCTGAGTATATGCACTCACCATTTTAGGCTTCCCCCCCTTGGTATGTGGCATGTAATACTTCGAGATTGAATCAATACAACATTTATTTATGAAGGAAGCAAAGGTCTTAGAATAGTTCAAGATGGAGGCTATGTAAGATATGTACAAGCAAGCATGCAGAGATTTAACAAGCTAATCATGCAAGTTGATTTCTAGTACAAGGCGGAGAACTTGACCCGAAGATCATCTCACGCATAGTGAAAGCATCCGGATGGACTTAATCCACCCTTCCTCAAATCACTATTTTATATCCCAGACAATCTTATGAAAGTAGAAATATGCATGCTGAATTTGTTCATATTCACAAGCTACGCCAAAGATGCTATGTACAATGCAAGTCCTCACACATCAAGATTCTTCTAACCTGCAGACCTCTAATTCTCTCTGAATTTTGCAAATTTTACCTCATTTAGAGGTTTAGTAAAAATGTCAGCCAGTTGATTGTTTTTTTTAACCAAGAATTTTGGAGATTTTATTAATATGAGAGAGAATAATTACAAGAGGGCCTATTTGGCCAAACAAAGACGGATTGATGGGTAATGTAATTTGTCCATCCTAATATGCCCCTTTACAACATGTGGAAGATCAACCCATTTATTCCAAAAACCATAAGAAGGAATAGTGCAAGCCCAGTTTGCCAGAGAATCAACCACATTATTGCCTTCCCGATAGATGTGCTTGAAAGAGAATTACATGCTAGCAGTGAGGCGATGGATGTCATCCACAATGTGTATGAGTCACCATGGGTAGGAGTTTTGCTTCTGAACAATCCCAATCAACACTACTAAATCAGACTCAATGATGAAATTGGACAATCCATAGAGGGCACACATTCGAAGTCCATCCCGCATAGCCATCGCTTCCGTCTCCAAGCTAGATAGAAAGGGGTAGCGACGAGCAAAAGCCCAAATAATGTCACCTTTTGAATTACGAAGAACTCCGCCTCCTCCTGCACTACCAATGCTTCTTTTGAAAGCACCGTCCACATTTAGCTTGAGTATATTGGTTGGTGGGGAAGTCCAACTGATAACAACAATTTTGGTCTTAGATGGGGATGGGAGAACAATCCCCCACCGCAGTAGCACCTGGCCAAGCTTCCGAGGTATGGTGGCAGCCGAATAATTAAGAAGAGGAAGGAGGGACTTGATGTGCATAATAACTTGTTGCGAGATTCTGTTAGCTGACATAGTAATATCTTCATATCTGGCGGCGTTTCTTGCCTTCCATATCTCCCATATAATGGCTGCCATGGTGATGAGAGTGGTAGTTCCTTGAATAGTAGATAAAGAAGTATCTTGGAAGGTAGCTGAGATGTCAGGGTCAGCTCCCAGTTTGTTCCAATCCATTCCTTCAATAAGCGGTTCAAAACTAGCCCACACAGTTGATGCCGATTCACCATGGAAAAAGAGATTACCGGCAGTTTCAATGTTACCATAAGAGCAGCACATACATCTCGAACACAGGGAGATCCCTTACCTGTAGACATAGTTATCAGTGGGCACTGCTCGGCGTTGGATCTTCTAGAGTAGGATTGCCCATTTTGCAGGGAACGGAGCTTTCCAAATCCTCTTCCAAAAACTAGGCCAAAGGTGATCAACAGACATAGTAACTTGGCGTGCTGATTTGGTTGAGAAAATTCCACTCGCAGCAGGGCACCATATCCATTGTTCTGAGGATGTAATGGGTATGATCCTCTGAGGGATATATCTCTGAGCCATCAGCAAGTGGGGATGGAAAGGATTGGAAATAACCTCTGCCACTGAAACCAATTGGTTATCAAAAGTTTACCAAACTTCCTCTGGGATAAAGTCTCTCATGGGGCGCGTGCCAGCCCATTTATCATACCAGAAACTTAGGTTGGAGACATATGGGTCAACTATAACTTTGTGGTGCTGATAGATAAGTTTTGCTGTCCTTACCCAAACTACTCTGTCTGGGGACTTAATTTGTTTGAAAGAAGCTTCTGAATAATGCACATTGCTTAGGTATTTGGATCTGAAAAAGGAAGCCCAAAGAGAAGAAGAGGTTGAAGCTGTTATTGCAGTCCACAAAAGCTTCATACGCAGGCTCAGCTGTAGCTCCAAGAGAGATATGATACCAAGCCCTCCTGATTCAACTGGTGTGCAAATTTTACTCCAACTGACCCAATGTTGTTTGGGCCTGCCCTCAAAGAAACCCCAGAAAAAAATAGACATGAGATGGTTTATGTCATTTATAGATCCCATAGGAAGTTAATTGTTTGTATCTACAAATGTTAATTCAAAGTCACCTTTATTAATGTGATCCCTTATGAAGTGATGCCTGATCTTAATATGTTTCGTCCTAGAATGTTGAACTCGATTTTTTAACAGATTAATGGTAGAGGTGTTGTCACATAAAATTGGAGTGTTCTTAAGAGTTATGCAAAAATTAATAACTTGCTGTTGGATCCAAAGTACCTGGGCTGCACAACTGCCTGCAGCTACATACTCAACTTCAGTAGTTGACAAGGCCACATAATGTTGTTTCTTTGAGGCTCATGAGATCATGCAACCCCCTAGAAACTGGTAGTAGCCACTTATACTCTTTCGATCCATTTTGTAACCCGCATAATCAGAATCAGAATAAGCAATCAGATCAAAACACAGACTGCGTAGAAACCATAAACCTAAATCATATGAGCTAGCTATATAACGAAAAATGCATTTCAAAGCAGACATATGTGACTCTTTGGGGTTCAATTGAAATCTGGCACATAGGCATACTACAAATTGTATGTCTGGCCTGCTGGCGGTCAAATATAGCAGTAACCCAATCATGCTTCTAAAATGTTTCTGGTATGCAGATTTACCTTTAACATCTTGATCCATTTTTATGGATGTGGACATCGGTGTTTGCTGGGATTTCACATTGCTGAAGTTGAATCTTTTGAGCAATTCCTAAGCATACTTTTTCTGGCATATGAAGAGACCATCATCCAACTATTTTATCGGCAAACCCAAAAAGAAAGGCAGCTCCCTCATCAGACTCATTTCGAATTCTCCTTGCATTAGCTTGAAAAATTTCTTGCTCAAGGCTTGATTAGTTGAACCAAAAATAATGTCATCTACATAGATTTGAACAATTAGCATTTGCTTATCGTCCATTTAGTAAATAGAGTTTGATCAACATTACATCTTTTGAAGCCATTTTGAATAAGAAATGAGCTTAGTCTCTCATACCATGCTCGGGGTGCTTGCTTCAGACCATATAATGCCTTACTCAATTTGTAAACGTGATCCAGATGTTTGTAATCTTCGAATCCCGACGAATGCTCCACGTAAACTTCTTCCTGCACAAGGCCATTTAAGAATGCACTTTTAACATCTATTTGAAACAGTTTTATATGATTACAACTAGCAAAGGCCATCAGAATTCTCACTACTTCAAGCCTTGCTACAGAAGCGAATGACTCATCAAAGTCAATCCCTATTTCTTGGCTATAGCCCTTGACTACAAGCCTGGCCTTATTCCTAATCACCACTCCTTGGTCATTAAGCTTGTTTCGGAAGACCCATTTGGTCCTGATGATAGAGTGATCATTAGGTCATGGCACGAGGAACCACACCTTGTTCCTTTGGAACTGGTGTAGTTCTTCCTACATAGCTGAGATCCAGGAATTGTCATTTAAGGCATCCTCTATAGAGTTGGGTTCAGATTGAGAAAGTAAGGCAATGTAATCCTGAGTTTCAACTTCCCTGAGTGATGAATGAGTCCTTGTGCCATCTTCAAGGCTGTCGATTACATTTTCCATCAGATGGTCCTTTAAGAATGTCCATGATCTTGAAAGTTCAGGTTACTCTTGGCTTGATTGTTCTGTTTGCTCTTGTGCTCCTCCTTGATTTTGCTTGTTTTTGGAGCTTTCGGGTACATCATCCTCACTTGCATTTTCTTTTTGAGCTTCACCCTCCTGCAATACAGCATGTTTATCAATATTCCTCAACGAATATTCATATACTACAACATGTGGACTTTCCTCAACCACAAGAGTTCTCAAGTTGTAAACTCGATAAGCTCTTGAAGTGAGAGAGTAGCCAAGGAAAATTCCTTAGTCACTCTTTGGATCAAATTTGCCCAAATCACTTTTTCCATTGTTAAGAATGTAGCAAGTAGAATCAAAAGGTTTAAGATATGATATATTCGGCTTCTTACCCTTGAACAACTCATATGAGGTTTTTCTTAAGATTGGCCTTACCATTGCTTTGTTGGTAATGTGGCATGCTGTGTTCACAGCTTCAGCCCAGAAATACCTTGGTAATTATTTTCAGCCAGCATGGTTCATGCCATTTCCACGAGGGTTCTGTTCTTTCTTTCAACTACCCCGTTCTGTTCTGGTGTCCTTGGTGCAGAGAAAACATCTGTATATCCTTGTGACCTACAGAATTCACTGAACTCATTATTATCAAATTCTTTCCCATGATCACTCCGCAGGGATTTAATGTAGTACCCTTTTTCTCTTTGTACTTTCCTGCAAAAGACTTCAAATCCAGTCAAGGCATCATTTTTATGAGACAAGTATACCCAGCAATACCTTGAATAGTCATCCACAATGACAAGCCCATGTAATTTTCCTCCCAGACTACTTGTTCTGCTCGGACCAAATAAATCAAGGTGAAGCAGCTCTAAGGGTCTAGCAGTAGTTAAATCAGATTTGCATTTAAATGCCGATTGAGTTTGTTTCCCTTTACTGTATGCTCCATAAGTTTTGTTTAAATTCATTTTCAGCTTTGGTAAACCAACAACTATATCATTTTGAGACAGTTTTGACAGAGTTCTAAAGCTTGCATGATCAAGCCGGCGGTGCCATAACCAGGCATCATCGGTATTATTAGTAACTAAACAAAGACTATCACATGAATGGTCCTCTAAGTCTATTGTATACAAATTGTTATTTTTGAGTCCTACAAATTTATTTCATGAGTATCTTTATCTACTACTAAACAGTGTATGGAATCAAAGATCACATTGCAGCCCTTGTCGCATAGCTGACTTATACTAAGCAGGTTATGGTTAAGACCTTTAACAACCAACACATTTTCAATTGTATGAGTTGAGTATTTTCTAATCTTACCTTCCCCGACAATTTTACCTTTATCTTTACTGCCAAATGCAACCATTCCACCATCCTTTTCTTGTAGGTCTGCAAACATAGTTTTGTTTCTAGTCATGTGACGGGAGCACCCACTGTCGAGATACCATCTGCTCCCATGCACTTTTAAGCAGACCTGCAACACCAAAAGCAACTTGTCTAAAATTTTGGTACCCAAGCTTGCTTGGGTCCGGGGCGGTTAGGCACAAATGGAATGAAAGACGCTTTCAATTTTCTTGCGGATCTTTTATCATCAGCTTCCATTAGACGATATGTGTACATGGAATGCCCATATCTACCACAGTAAAAACATGATATAACTCTTTTCTTTTCAATCTTCCTCTTGTTTTCAGGTTTGAAAGAAGTGTGTGTGTGTGAAGCATTTACATTGCACATGTGTGATGAAGATGCTGATGCATTCATGTGCATGAAGGATGTCTTTGTTGTGTTCTCAAATGATTTATTCTTAGCGGGGACATACCCCAAGCCTTCTCTTTGAAAATTCACTTTCATTCCTAAGACATTGTCTAAATTTTGCTTTCCTTTAACAAATCTAGCCAACATTTCATTCACCTTTTCAATTTCTTGTTTCAAAAACTAAGTATTCTTTTCAGCTTCCTGCTTGGCTTGATCCAGTTTCTTCAGGTTGTTGGTCAAGTTTTCAAGTTCTTCTTTTAATTTCTTATTTTCATCAATATATTCCAACGAGTTTTCAGAAATTATTTGTTCTTCCCTCATGCACGCTATTTCTTCTTCAAACAGAAAGACTTTAGACGCCAACATCTCATTTTCTATTTTTAGATTTTCAACCTGAACATTCAGATCAATGCAGTTTTTACAGCTAGACTCACTATGGACAACCTGCTCATTCATTTTCTTTAGAGACTTATTTTCTGATTTCAACTTTTTATATTTTTCATACAGAGCCTCATATGCAATTTCTCATTGTTCACATGAAAGAGTTTCAGAGTCGGAGCATACCTCAGTAGATCCATCCTCATTAGCCATCAGACATGTTGGGTGCAAGGATGAGATCTAGAGGGGGGGGTGAATAGATCTCTCTATAAAAATATGGCTCAATTAAAATCTCGCGCTCTATTTAGAACAATGTTCGAACACTTAGCCTATAGTGAAGCAAAGCGGAAGCTAATATATCATAAGTATCTTCACTATTCTGAATGGAAGACTTTCTATGCTAAGCACTCAAAAATCACAGCTCGAACACTTAGTGTGTAACTAAGATAGCTACACTTAACTAATGTGAATGAAGTGAGCCTATGCAAACATCTAGCAAACTTAACAATTCAATCAAACCACAGACTCAAAGGATTTTTAGGTGGTTCGGCCAGACACCCAGTCTGCCTACATCCACCCCTCACATGACCAGGTGAGGATTCCACTGACACACAGCTTGAGAAACGCTGATCCACAGCTTCGGGGAACAAATCCCTATAACCGCTGATCCACAGCTTCGGGGATCCAATCCCAGACCGTTGAGCCTCACAGCTTGCTGACCAGAGGAACGAATCCTCACAACGCTGATCCTCACAGCTTGCTGTCCGCTGACTCACAGCTTGATGTAAGAACAAGGAAAGACAAAGAACAAAACAAAAGAACGAAAATGAAAAATAGAAACATTGTAGCTCACGAAGAGCAAAGTGGCTTGGATCTGATCCAGAGGCCAACACGTCTTTAAGGTAGCACTGGCTGCACACACTCCTTCACGAGCTCTCACTCTCTCTCTTTCTTCTTCTTCTTTTTCTTCTTCTCACGATCTTCTCTATCAGATCTACTCTCACAGAACTTCTTCTCACACCTCAGCTCTCCTTAGCTCTCTCTCTCTCTCTCTCTCTCTTTTCTCTTCAGATCTTCTTCTCAGATGGGCTCACTTTCTCTTCGACGGAAGCCCCTATCTTCAAGCAATATTGAGAGTATATATATGAAACAGAGCCTCCGAAAAACATCCAGATAACCTAATTAATTTACTGATCTTCCATTTGTCCACTTGGCAGGGAATATTCTCTTCTGGAAGTCTCTATGATCATGCCAACAGCCTAGGAGCACGTGCCAATCATTGGATCTTTGAACCTGGTTGGAAGGCTTTCATGGCATACACGTGATTCAGCCTTACGACCCATTTGTCAGACTAAAAGAGCATTTTACACCTCTATCGGACATTTGTCAGCCTTAGATAGACATTTGTCACCCTTATCTCTGGATAGCCGTCGCCTCTTCTCTTTTCTCCTTTTGCCTGGCCGTTGCCTTAGCCATTTGTCACCCTTGTGCTAGTACTTGTCACCGCTAAGGCTCATTTGTCACCTCTAGTTCTGTATTTGTCACACTTAGGCTCTTTAACATGGTGTGGCCCATTTGTCACTCTTGTGTTACATTCTTCACCGTTGACGTAGCTGGTTGACTGTTGACTCTGAAGTTTGGTGCTTCGACTGCATTGAACATGTTGACTATATTGACTGTGACTGGTAAAACTTTGACTATCCTTTGACTGGACCTCTGAAGCTTGCAAAGGCTTGACTGTGGTTGACCATTGACCTTTGACATTGACTTCCGTCTTGTGACTTGGGTCAACATAAAGTTGAGCTTGACTGGAGCCTTCTTGGTTCTGACGTTGACTTTGACCAGTCAACATTGACTATCACTAGTTGACTATGGTCAACACTGACTTGGCAAACGAAGTTCAACTCTTCTTTTTTACCTTCAGCTTCTCAGCAATAACCTTCTATTTATCACCCTTCAAGATCCATTTTTCACCATTAGTCTTCAATGGGTGGCCAAGGCTTCTGGCGTGCTTCTGGAGTCGACTCCACTTACGACTGAGTCGACTCTTCTTCTATACTTTCCATGCTTTTAGCGCTGCCATCTATTTTTCATCAGTACACATATATTTGTCACCGATACGATCATATTTGTCACCGGTACACCAGCATATTTCAGCGAAATCTTCTTCAGTTGGCGGGTGGAGTTGGCGATCTAGCTGCGTCGATGCTGCTGCCTCCTACGTCGACTCCATTTACACAATTTCTTCTCCTTAGCTCTTTTTCTCCCAAGCTAACCATTTGTCACCACTAAGGGTCTATTTTTCACCCTTAGATACCTATTTGTCAATGATAGAGGATATTTTTCACCCTTAACTATGTCTGCTATCGGGTGGCTTCTGACTGACTTGAAGTCGACTTGTAGAGCTTCTTAAGTCGACTTGCCTTCATGAAACCTTTCTTATGCTGAAGCTACAGAACTCTGTAAGCTAGAGTCGACTTTAACCTCGACTCCTCTTGTTCAATTTTCTTCTTCTTTCATCTGACTACATCCTCATTAGCCTGTTCTTCATGTAATTCAGAAACAAACTAAAAGTGGCACAATCAAAAACAGGAGAACCTCATGCATTGAATCTACATCAATTATGTCTACACATTGGTTATGACTATGGAATGCATGAAACATAAGAATGAGTCATAGTGTTGACATCATCAAAACACATGGACACAACATTCTCCCCCTTTTTGATGATGGCAACACTGTGAGTCATTATGACCAGTTTGACACATGAACATGCATATGCATCACCTCCAATACTGTCAACACTATGACTCACAACTTCTCTCCCCCTTTGACATCATCAAATAAAGTAGTGTGAGATAACAAATGAAATATGGAGATGGATGTAGACGAGAAAGTGCTGGAACAGTCTCCCCCTTTAACATATTGTCAGAAGAAAGTAGGAGGAGCCAAAAGAGTTCAGTCTTTTGAGATAAGAAAATTTCAGCAGATAAGCAAACAAGATTGATTTTCAGATAAGCAACTTCAGCTGATAAGAATGAAAGAGTTCTTAATCTGATACTAATATCATAAATCAGAAATAATCAATTTTAGACTCTTCCATTAGAAATGGCTTATGATCAGTTCCTTATTTAATTGCATGGTTCAAATCTAATAAGTTCAGAGTTTATCAATGAAAATTCTTTAAAAAAATTTCTGCATTCATGTTTAATAGAAATGAACCAATTTTCCATATTAGAACCCTGTTTAACCTCCTTTTATCTTATTTATTCAAAACCAATGACTCCTCTAGGAGTTACTAGAATTAGTATTGAGGTTAAACATATTTGACAATTCTGATTTAGTCATTAGGGATTCAACACTTTTTCTTGACTTTTGGTCACATTTTCAGATTTTTCTTTTTGGCTCATAAAATTTTTAAGAGCAATCAAGTATAGTCCACACCTTTTGACTTAAGGGTACACGTTATTTAGACACCAGTATCCCTAGTTACTCAGTGAGACTAACTATCCTGCTTCAATTAGAACAGAGATAGCAAGGACACCTCATGACTAAGTGATGCGCTCGACAGTCGTCGTTTAAAAATGTCGTGCCACACAAATTTCAAAATTTATACAACCGCACTCACTCACTTAAATGATTTTGAAAATACGAGTAAAGTGGTAAATACGGGTCGATCCCACGGGGAGGAAATTTGAATGTAAGTTGGAAAATACCCTTATGTTTTGGAAAACCAATTACTTTTGTTTGATTTGAATGCGATTACAACTAACAGAAATGAAATTACAATTTGAAAGAACAAGAGATAAGTTAAAGAAATATTTAGCCAATGAATTGAAGAATGTCGTCGTTTCCTCGCCGAGCCTTTGATGAAGATCGCTCCGCCTTGGAAGTCGACGCCGTGAGATGATTTGAAGAAGACCACCGCTTTGGGTGTGAGTGAAACACTTATGAAGAAAGGAACAAGTTTGAAAAACTAAGTTGAAAATAAAACAGAATTCTATTGAAAATAGGGTTTTGAAGAAATAGAATAACTTAAAATCTGGATGGAATTAGAAAAAGTGGAATACATAAAAGTTGTAGAAAATTGAAAGATGAAGAAGTTTTATGAAGAACACAGAAATAGAAAACGAAAGGAAGGCAATGAAAAACTTGAAAAATCAAGATCTATTGCTGCTGGTGAACAGTAACTGACAGAAAAATAGAACAGTAAAGAATTAATTCGAGAGCTCAAATTAAGACGAATTTGAAGAAGTGGAAGAAGAACAAAAGTTAGATCTACAAGAGAAGAACAACTTTCATGAAGAACGTAGAGTAAAATTATGATTGTAAAAGCTTCAAAATGGAAAATTGGTGGAGACTATCACTTCAGATGAACAGTACTTGAACAGGATAGCACTTAAAAACACAGAGAATAACTTTTAAAATAAAAGGAATTGGATGAAATGATAAAGAGATAAGTTGAAGAACACTTACAGATAGACAACTTTGTAGAAGATAATAAATTGAAATAAAGATCACACAAGCTTGTAAATTGATTATGAAGAGCCGAAATGGCTAAGAGTACACTGAAATTCTTCAATACAAACTTAACACAAACTTCAAAACTTAAACATAAAAGCTCTCAAAATCTATCCCTACCAAAGCCACAAAGCAAAAACTTGAAGAACACTTACAAACTTGATCAATCAATGACTTACTACTCCTAGCTAACCTCTCTTCCTAACCTCCTAACCTTTGCATTTGAAGCTCTTTATATAGGGTAACACATAACCCCTTAGATAGTGTGAACATTCTTGCCAATGTGAACAATCAATTGCTGCTCTTTTTGACCCAATATTGTGTGCCAACATGTGTTGCACACTTCAGCATTTTTTCTGATTTTTTTGGATTTGTTTCTGTATTTTTCTAGGCCCTTTTCTCTTCCTTTATCTCTTTCTCTCTCTTTCCTCTCTCCTTCGGCGCGTTGCGCCGACCGGCCGCCTCTCTCTCCTCCGACGCGCTTTTGCGCCCGTGCGCCGCGGTCGGCGGCCGCGTGCGCCGCTGCCTTTCCTTTCCCGCTGCGTGGACACCGCGGGCGCGATGCGCCCCCTTCCTGCGTTGTAAGCGCGTTTGACCGCGCTTTCGCCCCGTGGCGGGTTGACCAGGCCCGCCCCCCTCGTCGTCCGTGCCGACGCGAAGGGGGGGGGGGTGCTGCTTCGGCTGGACACACAAAACACACACACACACATTACTTATAGTTAATAATAGATATAATATATATATATATATATATAATATATATACATATATTGATATATATATTGTATATATCTTAGAAAAATCTTAAAAAATGTCCAATTAATTTATTTATTTTTATTTTTTTTATTTTCATTTTGGAACAAGTCCAAAATTATATTTATTATTTTTTTATTATTTTTTTTATTTTCATAATAGATATATAGATATATATCTATGTATTTATGCATATATTATGTATATAGCTTATTAAGGCCTAAAAATATCAAATAAATTTATTATTTTTTTTCTTTTATTATATTTATTCTTATTGAACAAATCCTTGGGCTTTTGGCCCATTTCAACATATTATATTTTCTTGTTTTTATTGTTTTGAAAATAAGGAAATATCTTTATTAAAATCATTTAATTCCAGAAAATTAATTATTTTACTTTAAATTAAAAGTAAGTGTGATAAGTGCATATTTATTATTATTAAAGCCCATAAATAATGTAAATAACATGAATTAAGATGGGAAAATACACACTTATCACACCTCCCAACTTACTTATTGCTAGTCCCTTAGCAATGCAAATAATCTCAAAATGTAAGGACTAACAAGAGTTTACAAAGTTCATGCCTCATTGCCAGATCATCGTTCATAGAATCTACTAAAGATTAAGAATCTGGAATTATTATCACCTACTAGCCTTATGTAGGAAATTCAGGTACATGATCAAGAATTCTAATCAAAATTCAGTAACACTTGTGCATGTGTAATACTAAATTCACAATATAGACAATTGCGTCCTCCAGTTACTATTCCGAACAAATGTCTTTCAATTCTGCACTTCTTAATTAGAGCGTTCAGCATACTAGCTTTTTGTCTGCCTTATTGCTTTGTCCCTTTTGGGATCTTTTTTATTCTTTTCTTTTTCTTTCTACTTTTTTTTTCTATACACACATGATGCTGCACTACCCTTCACTGTTTTACGCAAACCTCAACACGTCTTAGGTGAAGTAGGCCCGGTTACACAGATCAAAGTTCCCTTTTCCTTTTGACGCGAACCTCAACACGTCTTAGGTGAAGTAGGCCCGGTTACTCAGAATCGGATCATTTTTCATGGTGTTTTGCTCATACTTTTGTCACTTGTGCATTTGCACTAATTTTTGATAAATAACATGGCAGAAAGCTTATAAATAAAAGATCTCTTCTTTAAGAAGTGCTGAATATCAGACAACATATTCAAAATAGCAGAAGGCTTGTCCTACTTGTTTCATTAGCGTGCAACGTGATTGTATTTTTCTAAAGTGCATATGAACTTTAAAGAGATTCTTTAATCAGTTTTCCATGCCTAGAGTAGATAAATGTTCTGTCATCCGTCTCCCTAATCTTTTCCATTCCAGAATCACTTTTCATGAGACATGAATCAAGAAACTCTAACTGGGGATATACTGTAAGGTGTTTCATAAAAAAAAATTGGGGTGAAAATTTTAGATCAGAAAAAATTGTCCACAAGGGCAGAACGTGAAACATGATTTTCTATCCCCCCAACTTAAATGACATTGTCCTCAAGGGCATAAACAATAGAGCATACTAGAACAATGTAGATGAGAAGCGTATGAAGGAACGGGACAACCGGATAGAGGTGGGCTTCGAACACTGTGGCATTTGAGGAAAAGGTGGTTCGTGACGTGTGAGGGCTTGGCGTAGCTGAGTAGTAGAGTAAGTAATCTCCTCTCTCCCCCCAACTGATCGGGTAGTCACACCTGTAAAAACACACGATAAACTTGGGTGGCCTCTTAAGAAGCCGATTATTTTCACACAAGGAGTGGAATTCATCGTGTCCATGAGTTTCAAAGGGAATCGACCACCGATTTCAACAATGTCAGCCAAATGCGCCCACATGTCCCATGCGAACTTCCCACGGGTCCTTGTTTGCACTTAAAAGTAGGCCTAATAGGACAAAAGATGAATGACCAAATCACGGCTCCGCTCCATTTTCTCCACATGGCGAAAGGGCATACGAGGGAACCGTGGCCATGATTTCAAAGGAATCGACCACTAATTTCAACATGGGTCACGGATCCTGATTTCCCGCATAAATGGCCCCCATTTTGTGCGAAATGTAGCCACAACGGGACAATACACTTAGGGAACCTTTAGACCGAATAGATGGGACAAGTCAATAAATCACGCCTCCGACTCAATCACTCCACATGGTAGAGTGGGCGCGAGAGTAAAGGGAGGATGACGTGTCGCAAAGGCGGTTCCCAGAGGGGATGGTGATAGATGCAGATCACCCTCTTTCCAATCCTATAAATACTCCCCCCCCCCCTTTCACTCGACATAGGAACACCAAAGTTGTGAGAGCAGAGTTGAGGAGTGAAAGTTTGTGAAGGAGAGTAGTGAGTGTTGCTCAATTATCAGAATGGAGGGTGAATCTAGCTTCAGAGTAGAAGGTGAGTCGTCTCATTCCTCGAAGAGGAGCAGATCGGGCAGTTGTTCTAGGAGACTCTCAGAAGTCGAAGGACAACGGAGTGAGAGGACCCCATCACAGCTGGTAAGTGAATCCTTTCATTCCTTTCTTCATGCTCTCTTCTCCTTTCTTCCTTTACAAAGCTCCCATTTCTCACTTCTTCATGACCCTATCACAGAGTGTGATGAGATCACACATATCGTGGGAGCTTGTAGTGGTGGCATATCGAGGTCTCCCGGCCTTCCAGAAGGCGAGATTAGACGTGATGGGGTTCGGGGCCTTTCTCAGAATCGAGCCGATCAAGCTCGACCTTGCCCTGATCCAAGTACTTCGTGAAAGATGGGACCCGGTAAGTCGGGCTTTCCTGATGCCGTGGGGGCACATGGTGCCCAGCCTGGAAGACATGGTCCGGATTACAGGCCTCAAAGTAGATGGAGAAGCAGTGACTGGCGTTACCTATGTGGACTACCGAGAAGGTGCCCAGAAGCTGCTGGGGCTGGACTTAGACGGTCGGAAAAATAGGTCAGTAGCCAGGGCATCGATCATGGAAGCGTTAGGGCTTACTGACATTCGTCCGCGTGATGACGAGTCCTTAGAAGAATTTATGGAAAGAGCAGAAAGAGGTTCCCGTGCAGTATATTGCGTGGATGCCAGCAACTGGGAGAGGACCAATATGGATCTGCGGAGGTTCCTCCTCTTTCTTTTGGGTAAGTTGCTACTGGGCTCCAAGAGAGACAATATCCATTGTCGCTTCTTAGAACTGCTTGTAGATTTGGAAAGTGTAGGACAGTATGCCTAGGGAGCTGTCATGCTGGCACATCTGTTCACAGGTTTTTCGCAAAGGACGGACCGAGAGATGACAATAAGTGGGTTTACGCCCTTCATCCAGGTAAAGAATGTTGTAGTTGTTTTATGCCCCTTTTCTTTTTTTTTCTTGAAATATCAATGACACATGATGGTGTAGTTATGGAGCTACTATTACCTTCCAATGGGGAGAGCTCGGCACTGCCGGCCAGTGACGGTCCCGCTTGCTAGATGGTGGCAACCCATCATGAGCACAGCATCTCTATCCTACCAACTGATGGTGTTAAGGCGGGAGTTGCAAGAGTTCCCTGCAGCGATGGTATGATACTTTTTCTCCCTTTTTTGGTTTGTTTGTTTATCATCATTTTTTTTTAGCTAACCAAGAGGATGCGTACAACCCATCAAAGGTGAATTGGAGGCCTTTCTCGAACATGGTCGATGTTGACCAGCCGTGGGTTATTGGAAGCCGCGCCCGATTCGGACGGGACCTCTGGCTCCATTGCTTGAATGAAATCGAGCCCCTCAGACTGAGATTAGCTATGAGGACCCTAGGGCTGGCCCAGGAATGGGTGGATATGACCATATCTCCCAGTGTCGGAAAGCAGACACGGGGACCGGCAACCAGTGTCGATTGGAGGGTGCGCTTCCCCGAACAATATGAAGACTGGCAAAGGGGTGGCACGCTCGTGAAATCTCAAGCACAAGACAGTGAGGATTACCTACACCTCTATAGGGCAATGTATGCAGAGAGGCTCCAGCCTGGAGGGCTTGTAGAGGTTAAGTAAAAAGAAACCATGTTTTTATCTTTTACATTTTTTTTTGTTTTTGATTTTTTTTCATTTTGTGAACTCATAAGCCATAACTGTAGGATGCCCGTGATACCATAATAATGAACTTACGAGCTCGTTTGGCGGACACGGAGCAAGAGTTGAGTGACACCCGAGCGGCTCTGGGTTCATCAGTAAGTGTTTTTGTGTATACTCCAGGTATGATTTGAGATTCATGGCGCTAACCACTTAATGTCACCTCATATGTGTCGCAGCGTGCCCAGCTCGATGCAGTTTCATCTGCGATGGGGGCAGATGGTGTTTCTTCCAGTCTATGGATTCCTACTGCGGAGCTGGATCTACTCCACGAGCAGCTTGCTCATGCCACACAACGTGCTACGGAGGCCGAAGGGATGCTTTCTGCACAGGTGAGGGTTTCACCATTTAATATCCCTTGTGCAAGCATTGCTATATGCCTGAGATGATATGTATGGCAGGAGAAAGAAACACAGGAGGCACTCGCGCTCACCACCCAGAAGGAAGCTAGAATAACTGAGCTGGAAAAGGAACTACAGCGTCGTCCTGATGAGGACTCTTCTAGGGACGCTGTGGAGCTGAGGATCACCCTTCAGCTAGAAAGAGAAGACAGAGAAAGAGAAAGGGCTGAGAGAGAAAGGGACAGAGATAGAGAGAAGGCTAAGAGATTGGCCGAGAAAGAGGAGAAGAGGGCCCTGGAGGCCCAACTATTTGAATTGAGGACTAGTCTCGGCCTTGCCGATCAATGGCTGAAGGATGGCGAAGAACGCTATCGAAGAGCACGAGAGCGTGGCTTTCGTGTTAGTAGCTTCTTTGCTGCCCCCGCTGATCGGCGCCGAGGAGTGGAGATAGAAAGAGGATCACAGAGCGGTAGGAATACCGCTTCTCTCGGCGTGGGAGTACCCTCTAGAGTTTCTTGCCCAGAGAGTGGCAATACGAGTAATGTGGAGAAAGACGGTGGAACCTGATGTAATCTCTTTGTTGTTTTTGTTGTTGAGAGTGGAATAAGATGTTCTATGCTTGGTTCTCTGCTTCTTTCTGGCCTCTCAAATTCTTGCACATATCTAGCTTCCCAAAAAAACACTGATTACCACACAAAAATCACTTAAACTTTGGGTTGCCTCCCAAGAAGCGCTAAGTTTTATGTCGTCAGCCAGACACAAGGTAGATCACTAACCAACGTGTGGCATTCAGAATGAGCCACCACGTGATCTTGTCCTCCTTCAAATTCCAGCCCTTATGCCATTGGAAGACAAGAGAAAACATGTACGGACCGAGACTAGAAAGAGGCAGGACTCGCACATTATGGATTTTAACGTTAACCCTGTGTGTGAGCCAGTTTTCAATTTTAGGGATCCAGAAATGATCAATGGGCAATTTGTCAAGATCGAAGTGGAACCCTTGCACCATATCAATCCCTTGGTCCCCTTGTCCTGTATCATCTCTCCCGACGAGCCCTTTAGGAACGACTTCCTCCGTGGTAACTTGTTCAGGACCTGGTAGCCTAGGAATAAAATTGTCATCCTTAGCCACTTTCCTCTCAGTAACAGCCTCTTGAGCTTTAAGAGCGTTGATCAACTTGTCTGCATGAGAGGAAGTCAAATCAAAGGTGAATGTGGTTGGCACATCCCCCTCAGGTCCTAGAATCTCAAATTGGAGAGGCTTGACTGACTGGGGAATCAAAGTAGAAGGAAGCACTAACTCATCCACAGATTCAGACGTCATTGGAGAGGCTTTAGGGGTTAGATCAAATAGAAAAGTTTCGAATGAAACCCCTTCATCACACTCCTCACTCATCTGAGGATTATTAACCAAATTTCCCAATAATGGGGTGGATAGAGGAAATGTAAATGATTCCAGCCCAACCCTTTCATCATAGATCAGATCAAATGTGAATTTCTCTAAGGCGGGCCCATCATCACACTCCTCACTAATCCCAAAATTATCAATCAAATTTTCCAGAGATGGGGTCGGTAGATGAAATGTAAACTTTTCGAATAAGACCCCATCATCATGTTCTTCCAGGGAAGGAGGATATTCAGGATATTGTTTCAGTAAATCAACAAGATTATTACTAACAAAGTAATCCTCCTCTTTATTGATTTCCTCAATTGAGTTGTTTGGGCCATTATCTTTTACAGTACTATTCTCAATCTCAAAACATTCGTAGAATGGGATGATATGATCATGATTATCCTTGAAGCCACCCCCTTCTTCCTTTCCTTCCTTCATCATGATATTACATGCGCACTCCCCCTCACTCTCAATAGTGATATCTTGAGCCAAAATGACAGGCAGAAAATCATCATCATCATCATTCACATATTGAGGGGGTTGGTTGAATAGTGAAGGAGGGTCATGATAAGTAGACTGAGAGTACATGTTTTGAGGTTCAAAGTAGTGGCCCGGTGAATTACCTCTAGTATCAATGTTGAATTCGAAATCTGGGTGAGATGAGTTGAGCTGAAGTTGAGTACACATGGGCCATTCGTGGGATGCTTGGGGTGAAAGTGTAGACAAATGGGTTTGGGTTGTTGGATCCATCCAAGGCAAATTTATGTGATTACTCCAGCCAAGATTATAATCATCTGTAACATGCTTAAGCTGAGAGAACCCTAGGACATTTTGAATTTGAGCTTGGATGACTGGAGAGAGTCGGGCTATAGTAGGACATTCACTGACATGGTGAGTGAGACTGGCACAGAATTCACAGACTTCTGTGAAAGTGTGGATTGGATTTTCAGCATGTTTGACATGTCCTACAGATTGTTGATGAGATGAGATGGAGGCACGATTTATCGAATTTTCACTCAAAATTTCAAACAGATCATACGCCTCATCTTCACCTTTGCTCAAAAATACCCCTCCACAATATATGTCCACCATTTGCCTATCATGATGAGATAACCCCTCATAAAATGTAAATATAATTTACCATTTGGGCAACCCATGGTGTGGACATTGAATTATTAGATCCTTCAGTCTCTCCCAAGATTCATGAATTTGCTCTCCCGGACGTTGAGTAAATCCTATAATCGCCCTTCTCATCATGTTGGTCCGGACTATGGGGTAAAATTTTTTCAAAAATTCTAACTGCATTTCTTCCCAAGTCCTGATAGTCTTTCCAAAACTCCGTAACCAACATTTTGCTTTATCTTTCAATGAGAATGGAAATAAGATCAACTTAAGGGCATCATCATTAAAATTCTGAATTTTTATCAGGGAGCAAACTTCTAGAAAATCATCTAGATGCCTATAAGGATTTTCATTGAGATTCCCATAAAAAGATGGGAGCATCTGGATGAGACTAGGGCGAATCTCATATTGATCAACGAGAATGTCAGGGAGTTGAATACAGGTTGAGGGCTTGTAAGTATAAGGATAAAAGTGCTCCTGCATAGACGTGGATTTGTGATTTTATTTTTTTTAAATTTTTTTTATGCACCCACAAACAAGTTAACACAAATTATCTAATGATCTAGATGCGACTCAGACCTACAAATAGGGTTTCACAAAGTGATTAAAATGAAACTTAAGTTTACCCTCAATATGACCACCAGCCAGGTAAGGGGTGGGGAAGTGGGAGGTTCCCCCTACTTTCGTAGGGACCTTATTATGCCAAACCACTAGTCCGCTTAAGGCGTTTACCGTCCGACCGTCTTGCCTTAGGCACCGGTTTTCATATGAGGGTAAACCCAAATAACACAAAAACCACAGTGTGATCCTAGGGCCAACGTTTACTGACTTTTATTTATGACGTAGGTCATGCAAAGATGCAAGGGAAATGTGGTTTGTGGGCTAAGGAAGGGTGATGAAATCCCCACCTTATGTTATTTAAAGGTAATGCCCTTAGAATATTTTAAAATGCAATGCACACCACAATTGCAAACAAGGGGTTCTTATGCAATATGCATGCCATAATAGGATAAGTAGAACGTACCTTGCCCCTCGCAATCTTCAAAATGCAATGGCAGTAATTAAACAAAGAAAAATTCTATGCTAAATGATGCATGACCTAGAACATGTTGTGTAGTTTCTAATCTTGAAATGAAAATTTTTATTTTGGTGCAAGTAATTTTTTGTTTTTAATTAATGAACCTATCTAGCCAGCATAAAAAAAATTTTGTTTTGATGTTTTCGATTTTTTATAAAGTTTTAAAGAATTTTTTTTTCAAAATTTTCTAGATTTTTCATAAATTGGAAAAATAGAACCTGTTCCGACGTTTCTGCCCTTTAGCGATGCTTCCGAGCGTTTAACGATGCTTCATTTTCTGAGGACTTCAGGTCCGATTTTTCTCTTTCCTTGATGTTATGACTTTTTGTTTTCTTTTTCATGCACAAGTAAAAATAGCAAAATCAATATACAAATATACAAATCCACAAGAATATCCAACTTTCAAAAATTCCATCCCCGGCAACGGCGCCAAAAATTTGATGCGCTCGACAGTCGTCGTTTAAAAATGCCGTGTCACACAAATTTCAAAATTTATACAACCGCACTCACTCACTTAAATGATTTTGAAAATACGAGTAAAGTGATAAATACGGGTCGATCCCACGGGGAGGAAATTTGAATGTAAGTTGGAAAATACCCTTATGTTTTGGAAAACCAATTACTTTTGTTTGATTTGAGTGCGATTACAACTAACAGAAATGAAATTACAATTTGAAAGAACAAGAGATAAGTTAAAGAAATATTTAGCCAATGAATTGAAGAATGCCGTCGTTTCCTCGCCGAGCATTTGATGAAGATCGCTCCGCCTTGGAAGTCGACGCCGTGAGATGATTTGAAGAAGACCACCGCTTTGGGTGTGAGTGAAACACTTATGAAGAAAGGAACAAGTTTAAAAAACTAAGTTGAAAACAAAACAGAATTCTATTGAAAATAGGGTTTTGAAGAAATAGAATAACTTAAAATCTGGATGGAATTAGAAAAGGTGGAATACATAAAAGTTGTAGAAAATTGAAAGATGAAGAAGTTTTATGAAGAACACAGAAATAGAAACCGAAAGGAAGGCAATGAAAAACTTGAAAAATCAAGATCTATTGCTGCTGGTGAACAGTAACTGACAGAAAAATAGAACAGTAAAGAATTAATTCTAGAGCTCAAACTAAGACGAATTTGAAGAAGTGGAAGAAGAACAAAAGTTAAATCTACAAGAGAAGAACAACTTTCATGAAGAACTTAGAGTAAAATTATGATTGTAAAGGCTTCAAAATGGTAAATTGGTGGAGACTATCACTTCAGATGAACAGTACATGAACAGGATAGTACTTAAAAACACAGAGAATAACTTTTAAAATAGAAGGAATTGGATGAAATGATAAAGAGATAAGTTGAAGAACACTTACAGATAGACAACTTTGTAGAAGATAATAAATTGAAATAAAGATCACACAAGCTTGTAAATTGATTATGAAGAGCCGAAATGGCTAAGAGTATACTGAAATTCTTCAATACAAACTTAACACAAACTTCGAAACTTAAACATAAAAGCTCTCAAAATTTATCCCTACCAAAGTCACAAAGCAAAAACTTGAAGAACACTTATAAACTTGATCAATCCATGGCTTACTACTCCTAGCTAACCTCTCTTCCTAACCTCCTAACCTTTGCATTTGAAGCTCTTTATATAGGGTAACACATAACCCCTTTTTTTTAATAGAAAAACCTTACCTAGGGGTCAATGGGAGAATGCACCCCTTACCAGAGGTAAGGAGAAAGCCACTCCACCATCCGACCACTAGGAGGTGATTTTATTTCAATAAAGATGAATGAAAAATTACATCAATCGAATACTAGGCAAGCCTAGTAAGTCCATCCCAGCAGCACCTTTTATAATACAAGGCAGCTCACTATAAGAATAGAAAGTATTACATTTGGTAGTGCAAGCTAGAGAGGCAAGAAGGTCTGCAGCATTGTTGGCTTCTCTGAAAATATGGGATATAGAGTCATGCTGAGAAATGACACTCCATATTTCTCTAACAAAGCTGAGGATGGCCCATGGACAATTAGCTTCCTTCTTGATAATCCTGACAAGGATAAGGGAGTCGCATTCAATAAGAGCTGGGATAACAGTCACTGTCTTAAGATATTTTATACCATCAAGAAGAGCTCTAGTTTCAGCTATAAGGCTATCCGAATGACCATAATAATGAGAGAAAGCAAGGATGGTCTTGCCACTTGAATCCCTGATTATACCACCTCCCCCGGTTTCTCCAGAAAGCTTATTAGCCCCATCGGTGTTCAGTTTTATAGAGGGCCAAGGAGGACAGACCCATCTCACAATCATCATTTGCTGTTTGCTGGAAGTCTTAGTTATGATTCCCAGTTGATCCAAGCATTTCTGGTTACATGGCTTTGTTTCCTTTAATGCAACAGCCGAACAAGCCACTTTAATTTGGGACATTGTATTATGAATGAACTGGTTCTGTAGAACTGTTTCTGATCATACTTAATAGTGTTCCTGGCTTTCCATATATTCCACATTCCATATCCAATGGAAGCAAGAGTGAAAAGTGCATAGGCCGAACCTGGCTGAATATGACAGATAGAATTCAGAATTAGTTCTCTGGTTGTTCTTCCTTCAAGATGCAAGCCTGCAGCTTTAATAACAGTCCAGATAGAGTTAGCTATTTCACTGTTCAGAAATAGATGGTTGAGGTCTTCCACTTGCGGTGTCCTACAGCATGAACATTTGGAACAAAGAACAATGCTCACTCTTTGGATATTGTCATCAGTCGGAATACAGTTATGTAATATCTTCCATAAATGGATAGAGATTTTAGTAGGTAACCATTTAGACCACAACCGACTCCAAGGGATACTAGATTGTAAATGACTATTAGCCATAGAGTTGTAAGATGAAGAAACAGTGCACTGACCAGAAGGAGAAAGGCTCCATATACCCAAATCCGATTCCTGATTCAAAGTTACTGACCTGATAGCTTGCTGAATTTCAGACGGGATTGAAGCATTCAGTAGAGCAGATTCCTCAACCGAGGGATGCAGAATGATATCTCTAACAGTGGCTTCTGGATTGGGAATAGAATCTTCAGAAATATATGTATTTAAGCATTGTTGGCCCAGCCAGTTGTCATACCAGAAGTTAGTGTTTGAACCATTCCCAATAATCACTTTCTTGAACTGAAGTATGTATTCTTTAGCCTTCAACCAGCTTCTTCTAACAAAACCCTTCATATTTCTAAAATGGGCATTTCGGATGTGGCCTTGATGTAGGTACTTGGCTCTAAAGTAAGTAGCCCAAAGAGAATCAGAATGAATGGCAGTCCACAGCATTTTAACACGAAGAGCATTCTCCATTACTCGAAGAGACAAGATACCAAGACCCCCTTTGACCTGTGGCCTGCATAAGGTCTTCCAAGATTTCCAATGTCTTCTCTTTCCAAGAGGAGATGACCCCCAAAAGAAGTTGGCAAAAGCCCGCTCCAGCTGGTTATGGACCCCAATATGCAAGGGAGTAAAGGACAGGGAATAAATAGGCAAAGAAGTTAAAACATGCTTAATAAGAACCATTCTAGCACCTTGAGACAATAGATTAGCCTTCCACCCAGCAATCCTCTTTTGGATAGAGTTAAAGACACCTGCAAAGTAGATCTTCTTTGTACGACCAATCACCAGTGGGATTCCAAGATATTTATGAGGAAAAGGAAATCTGGAGAAGCCAGTTAGCTTCTGAATCCGTTGTGCAACAGAGGGTGGCTTCTTTGGGTGAATGAGGAATCCACTCTTGCTGACATTAATCAATTGCCCAGAAGAGTGTGCATAAGTATGGAGAAGCTTAAATAAATTTCTGATAGAGAAAGTTGTGGCTTTGCAGAAAATCAAAGTATCATCTGCAAACAACAAATGAGAAATAGGAGGGCATCTCTGGAAACCAGTATACCATTCAATCTGTCCATTACTGAATGCAGCTCTCAAAGACCTACTCAATGCTTCTTCTGCTAAGACGAATAAAGAAGGTGCTAGAGGATCACCTTGACGGATGCCTCTGGTAGATTTAAAGTATCCAGCAGTGTCACCATTCAATAAAACAGAGAACCAGCAATTGTTGAGCAGTCTGTCAATAAGATTCTTAGATAGTGTGAACATTCTTGCCAATGTGAACAATCAATTACTGCTCTTTTTGACCCAATATTGTGTGCCAACATGTGTTGCACACTTGAGCATTTTTTTTGATTTTTCTGGATTTGTTTCTGTATTTTTCTAGGCCCTTTTCTCTTCCTTTCTCTCTTTCTCTCTCTTTCCTCTCTCCTCCGGCGCGTTGCGCCGACCGGCCGCCTCTCTCTCCTCCGACGCGCTTTTGCGCCCGTGCGCCGCGGTCGGCGGCTGCGTGCGCCGCTGCCTTTCCTTTCCCGCCGCGTGGACACCGCGGGCGCGATGCGCCCCCTTCCTGCGTTGTAAGCGCGTTTGACCGCGCTTTCGCCCCGTGGCGGGTTGACCAGGCCCGCCCCCCTCGTCGTCCGTGCCGACGCGAAGGGGGGGGGGGCGGGTGCTGCTTCGGCTGGACACACAAAACACACACACACATTACTTATAGTTAATAATAGATATAATATATATATATATATATATTTTTATATATTTATATATTATATATTTATATATATATAATATATATACATATATTGATATATATATTGTATATATCTTAGAAAAATCTTAAAAAATGTCCAATTAATTTATTTATTTTTATTTTTTTTCTTTTCATTTTGGAACAAGTCCAAAATTAAATTTATTATTTTTTTATTATTTTTTTATTCTCATAATAGATATATAGATATATATCTATGTATTTATGCATATATTATGTATATAGCTTATTAAGGCCTAAAAATATCAAATAAATTTATTTTTTTTTCTTTTATTATATTTATTCTTATTGAACAAATCCTTGGGCTTTTGGCCCATTTCAACATATTATATTTTCTTGTTTTTATTGTTTTGAAAATAAGGAAATATCTTTATTAAAATCATTTAATTTCAGAAAATTAATTATTTTACTCTAAATTAAAAGTAAGTGTGATAAGTGCATATTTATTATTATTAAAGCCCATAAATAATGTAAATAACATGAATTAAGATGGAAAAATATACACTTATCACTAAGTCCACTTCATTTCTTTGATGAAGGCTTTAGTTTCTCAGTGTAACCTTAACCATTACTCTGCCTGAGCATTGAAACACAATTTTATCATGTGATGCCCTTTAGAATTTTCAGGTTGTTCTATGTTTAAAAATAATACTTAATCTAAGTATCTCAACCAAAGATAGCCATGATTATAGAATTTTTAGATTTAGACGATTTTACAGGACACAACACGTGAAAGCTGGTTAAGGTCTATTAAAGCTGAACACATATATTTTCAAGACTCAAATCAGCCTATTATTTTGGACATCATAATCCAGTATAATAAAAGATTCCTAATTCAAGATGTTCATATTTATGATCATTTTACACATGTTGGAATCTTACTGAATTTCTGGTGATTCAAGAAGGTAATAGACAGCCAGAGACAATGTAGCAACAAGAGGGTGATTTCAAATGCAGACAATCAAGTGGGCAGGCAATAGACAGAAGGTGACTTCAAGAAAGCATACAGTTGGGCAGACATCAAAGAGTTGAATTTTCAGAGAGAAACAGATAGGATCAATTTTCATGGTATTTATGACCATGGCCTGCAAGACAATTCAAAAAAAAATTCATATAAAGCTCTCCCTCAGCAAATGCAGGGGCTATCAATCAAGAGTTTTCAGAAATGAAGCAATTTTGAACTTAAACATTTTCAGAGATGCCAGACCATGGAATGAGAGTAAAAATAGAAATGATCAGGCATTTCAAATTGATTTGAAAAAGCTAGGAGTGAAGATCACAAATAGATAGACAGAGACAACAAATGAGGCTTTTTGATTCTTCACAAGTAAGTCGACTTGGGCTTGACAAGAAGTCAACTTGGGAGACTATCACAGTGCAGCAAGTGAACAATTAACTATATGCATTAACTCCCCCTAAATATGTGCATGCATTTAAAACAATTCTTTTTGGACTTTTTGACACAATTGATATGCAGATGAATGCAAACAGATGCACATAAGTAGACTTACACATTTGGAGTATCCTTACACAGCTGGACACCATCACTCACATCTACAGCGAAAGCAACACTGTAGCGGATTCTTTGGCCTCTTTAGCTTGCTCCTTGCAATGTAATTCTTTTTATTCTTATCATGAGCTTCCCTCTAATATAAAGGGTGCTGCTCGGTTGGACAAGCTAGGTATGCCTAGCATTCGATTGATGTAAATGTAATAATTTCTCTCTAGTAATAAAACTTACCCTGGTGGAGTGGTTCCCCTAAGGGCTGTACTCTCCCACCTATCTCTAGGCAGGGCTTTCTAAAAAAGACTCCCCCTATCTAAATGCACTTGAGACATCATTCTAAAAAGAAGATCATGTAGGGGGTCATTGAAGTAATCTCATGAACATCTAGACTGCTCTATATGCAAATATGTCCCATGGTCACTATAGAAAAATTGGTTTTTACCTACGAAAAATGTGGTAGGTAAAGGCCAAAAAAATCGTAGGTAAAACTTTTACTTACGACACTCCCTATGACATGGTGTCGTTGGTAAAAATTGCGTAGGTAAACTTTTACCTACGTGACAAAATTCCGTAGGTATAGTGTGGTCAATACCTACGACCAAGTCATGTAGGTATAGGGTGGTCATTACCTACGGAATTATATCACGTAGATAAAGGTTTACCTACATAGTTTTTACCAACGATGCATGTCGTAGGTAATTACCTATGAGTTTTATCGAGTAGGTAATTACCTACGGCGCATATGGCATGCCTACATAGTTTTTTACCTACGACACTAGTAGTAGATAATACCCTACGATTTATGTCGCATAGGTAAATTCCTACGATTTTATCGCGTAGATACTTGTTGGTAGTTACCTACGATTTATGTCGCATAGGTATTCTCCTACGGTTATTGTCACGTAGGTGGTACTAGGTAATTACCTACGATTTATGTCACGTAGGTATTCTCCTACGCTTTTTTATCGCGTAAGTACATGCGCAATTTTCACTAACAATAATTATAGTAGGTAATTACCTACGACTTTTATCAAATAGGTAGTTTCCTACGATTTTTCGAGCTGTTAATAAAACGTAGGTAACGTGAACGAACCGTAGGTGAATATTTCTTTTAATCTTAATCCTAAATAATCTATACTAATAGTAGATAATCCATTTGAACCATAGATAACCTTAACTAATTATGTACGTAATAAATTCATCTATAATGCCTATATGAACCGTAGAAAACTTATAACTAAATTCATAGATAAACCATATAACTTGTACACATTCACAAAATTTACACACATTCAAAACTTGCACATTCACATCATTCATATATCATATATCAATGAATATGCACATTCACATTCAAATCAAAACTTGTACACATCCACAAATTTTACACATTCAAAACTTGCACATTTATATCATTCACATAGATCAAGAAATCTGCACATTCACATTCAAACCATAACTTGATATTATATACAAAATACCATCATCAAGTATGATTGTGGCAATGTATCAACATTGCAATCATAAAAAATATAGCAAAATTTCATGAACAACAAACAAGTGCATGTATGTGAAAATATACACACAATCAAAATTAGTGTAAATATTATATTACAATCAATATATATATCGAAAATGAGGGGGGCGGTCTAACATATATCACCATGTTAGTAAGGGAATCAAGAGTTGGGAGATGAACTGTTCCATGCATCGATCATAACCTATAAAATAGTTAAATATTTATAAGTAATTTCACTTGAAAGTTAAACATGATCATATTTTTTTAACTAAGAAGGATACTTTACATATTCTATGAGCCAGAGAATACCTGTAATCAAGAGCCCCACTTTACAAAGACCCATTTTCTATTTACATGCAAAGACACTATCTATGACCTAGTTTATTAAACAACGAGACCAGTATACACATGTGCTCTGGTTTCCACAATTACGTGACATCATGACCTCCCACCATTGCCATGTAGTTGATTTCTGAAATATGTTAAGTGAATGTGCCTAAAAAGTAACTACAAAAGTGTTATGACCTAGTTTCTAGTTTTGCTGGGTTAACCTCTCGGGGAAACAGGAAATGGGAAAGAGATTCCTCGAGAAAAGAGATGACATTTGAATAAAGTTGCAAATCAGGTGCATGAATACCCTTCAAATTTACATGATGGAGTAAAACTGACATAAAGTAAATGTGAAAATGATTTATTACACAAGTTCAAAACAAGGGAAGGGAAAAGGGCCATTTTGAAAGAATGCTTGCACCCAAGCACGGTTTCATCAGTAATGTTGTGGCAAGAGAGACATTCTTCTCCTTAGGATGGGATCTTGGCAAATATTTGACTTCGTTTACCTGAGCAATGGCATAGGGTAAGGCAGAGTACATGCCAGCGGCTCTTTCTCTGTAGAACAATGTCCTCTCGATTGTCACAATTGGTTGCACTGTGGAATAGTTGTTGATACCCACAAACAACACAACAGCATACATAGCTCCAATGATTGTAAGCAAATCGGTTGCACTTTCCCTGTAACATTATGTGAAGAACAATAAGCACTCTAGTGGGAGAAAGAACAATTGAAATTTGAATTGGTCACTTTATCATGGTTCAAACATCTATGAACTTAGATGGTGAAAATTTGAGGGTACTTCTTCCCAATCTTCCAAAATATAGTGCCAAGCATTAGGGCGTGTTAAGAGAAGGTTATTTATCTTATTCCTAAGGCACAAGATACCAAGTGTATTCTATACATTAAGGAGCATTGCTCCTTGGGAAAAATAGATTGCACCTTTTTTTTCCAACATGGTATCAGAGCATGGTCTTGGCCCAACACTATTCCAAGTGTTGGAATAGTCTCCCGGGCAATAGTCCCGTATTGGTTAAATCAGTTGTGGTTCATGTGTTTATGACCCTCGGCCTGTGTATTTCTAATGTGTTATATGGTCCTAAATTCTCTGTCAATCTCCTTTCTACCAATTGCCTTACTCGTGATTCTCACTGTTTTGTTACTTTCTTTTCCTCCTACTGTGTCTTTCAGGATCTTCGAACAAAGGCGACGATTGGTGGCGGGCGTGAGTCTGGTGGCCTGTACTACTTCGCCGACCGACCGTCTGTTTCTTCTTCTTCGGCTCTCGTTGCAGATTCTCCATACCATTGGCATTGTCGTCTCAGTCATCCCGCTCCCTCGAAGCTTCGTCCGTTTGTTTCAATTCCTTCCACCTTGTCTCAATTTCAATGTGATGCTTGTGAGCTTGGAAAGCATCATCGGGTGGTTTTCCCTCCTAGTGAAACTAAACGGAGTGTCTCTCCTTTTGACTTAGTTCATAGTGATATATGGGGTCCAAGTCCTGTTGTCACTACTATGGGTTTTCGGTATTTTGTCACTTTTATTGATGACCACTCTCGGATGACTTGGGTGTTTCTTTTGAAGAGTAGGTCACAGGTCTTGCATGTATTTCAGCAATTCTTTCAAGAAATAAAGAATCAATTTTCCACTTCCATTAAAATTTTTCGTTCTGATAATGCTCGGGAATATTTGTCTTCAAAGTTCAATGAGTTCTGCTCGGCTCATGGCATTCTTCATCAAACTTCTTGTGCTTACACCTCTCAACAGAATGGGATAGCTGAACGTAAAAATCGCCACCTTCTCGATGTTGCTCGGATCCTCATGTTTCACATGGCCGTTCCGAAGCACTTTTGGGGAGACGCTATTCTCACGGCGTGTTACCTCATTAACCGTGTTCCCTCGCCTGTTCTCTCCGGGGTAAGCCCCTTCTCATGTCTCTATCCTTCTACCGACCCATTCCTTGTTCCTCCTCGGGTTTTCGGTTGCCTCTGTTTTGTTCATGCCTTGGGACCGGGTCATGATAAGCTATCTCCCCGCGCAATTCGCGGCATCTTCCTTGGTTATTCGCACACTCAAAAAAGCTATCGTTGTTTTGACCCGGTCTCTCGAAGATTTTTTGTTACCGCTGACGTCACGTTCTTTGAAACTATACCATATTTTTCATCGTCTACTGTGTCGTCTGCGCCTTCAGTGCCTCTTCCCCCGTTGCTTCCTTCTCCAGATGATTCGCCGCACACGGGTGATACTGCTCCTGGTATCGCAAAAATTGCTCCGGCACCGTTGCAAGTCTATCAACGATGGAAAGTCCTGGTGCCACCACCTCAGCCAACACCATTGTCGCCTTTGGGTGAAGATCCCCCACCTTCTCCTATGGATGACTCGTTGGATCTCCCTATTGCTCTCAGGAAAGGTAAACGTACTGTGCCATCACCTTCTATATTTGCTGATGATTTTGCTTGGCCCTCCCTAAATAAAGGTGGTGCCAATCGTCATAGTTCTCATCCTATTGCACGTTTTGTCTCTTACGATCATCTCAGCCCATCTTTTCGGGAATTTGCTTTCTCTGTCTCGTCCACCTGCATCCCTGATTCTTATCAGGATGCTCTTGCGCACCCTCAGTGGAAGGCTGCTATGGATGAGGAGATGTCTGCGCTCCTATCTCGCGGTACTTGGGATCTTGTCACTCCTCCTCCAAGAGTTGTCCCTGTGGCATGTAAATGGGTATTCACTTTGAAATATCTTCCTGATGGCACTATTGATAGGTACAAAGCTCGATTGGTGGCCAAAGGTTTTACACAAACGTATGGGGTTGATTATTTTGAAACATTCTCTCCTGTTGCCCGTATATCCTCTGTACATGTCCTTTTTTATGTGGATGCCAATCTAGGTTGGCGCATGTTTCAGATGGATGTTAAAAATGCCTTCCTCTATGGTGATCTGCACGAGGAAGTTTACATGGAGCAACCTCCAGGGTATGTTGCTCAGGGGGAGGCACAAGTATGTAGACTTCGGAAGGCGATTTATGGCCTCAAGTAGAGTCCTCGGGCCTGGTTTGAGAAATTCAGCAAGATAGCCTCAGCCATTGGTCTTGTTCGTAGTCAAGCCGACCATTTAGTGTTCATCCGGAAAAGCTCTATAGGGATTGTTGTCCTTGTTGTTTATGTTGATGATATGATTTTGACTGGCAGTGATGAAGAAGGTATTACAGCTGTAAAGGAATATCTACAAAAACAGGTTGTTACGAAAGATCTTGGTCGGCCACGATATTTCCTTGGCATAGAGGTGGCATACAGCAAAGATGGAATCTCTCTTTCTCAAAGAAAATATGCATTGGATCTACTTCAAGAAATAGGTCTCATTGATTGCAAACCTATAGATTCTCCTATGGTTACTCGACCTGAATTCTGGGACCAGTCTGGGGATGATTATCCTGATGCTGGCCGCTATAGATGACTGGTTGGTAAGCTCATTTATTTGACTAACACCAGACCAGACATCACCTTTGCAGTTGGTCTGGTTAGTCAGTTCATGCAGAATCCAAAATAATGTCACTGGGAGGCTATCTTGAGAATTCTAAAATATGTAAAAGGGGCTCCCGGGAAGGGTCTGCTGTACAGAAGACATGGTCACGTATGTGTCAAGGCATATTCTGATGCAGACTATGCAGGCTCTATTTCTGACAAGAAATCCACCTCTGGATATTGTGCTTATGTTGGTGGTAACCTTGTTTCTTGGCGAAGTAAGAAGCAGGGCGTGGTTGCCCGTTCTAGTGCAGAAGCTGAGTATCGGGCAATGGCTCACACGGCCTACGAGATGTTGTGGCTCCAGTCACTTCTTCGAGACCTTGGTGTCTCATATTCTGAGCCAATGGTGATGCACTGTGACAACCAAGCAGCAATATATATTGCTAGTAATCCAGTCTTCCATGAACGAACCAAACATATTGAGATGGACTGTCATTTTGTTCGGGAAGCGGTAATGTCGAAGAAGATCGCCACTCCATTCACCTCCTCGCAGGAACAATTAGTTGATTTATTTACTAAAGCTCTTACCTCTCCTAGGTTCTCTACTTTGTGTAACAAGCTGGGCATTTTAGATATATATGCTCCAGCTTGAGGGGGAGCGTTAAGAGAAGGTTATTTATCTTATTCCTAAGGCACAAGATACCAAGTGTATTCTATACATTAAGGAGCATTGCTCCTTGGGAAAAATAGATCGCACCTTTTTCCTCCAACAGGGCGCAGGCCAATGTGAAGAAGTATCTAACGAGATTGTACTATGGGCTCCTCCAATAAGTCCACCACTGCTTCCGGAGGCAAGATTTGAATTGTCCCAAGGTTGGCTGGGAGTACTGACTTGGGAACCATAGGTCTTTTGAACCTGCAGGTGCTGTACTCAGCTCCTTCACCTGTGTCTTGTTGCGCCTGGTAATAGTAACAAGTAGAACAATATTACTTGCCATCAAAATCAAAAACTTCTCACATAAAAGAAGAAACAAGGCATTTTCGTGCTGAATTCTAGAAGTGACGACCCATCTCAAAGATGACTTAATGCTTCACTTTGGTCCAACGTAAGTCCTCAGAAAGTACCAATAGTGCACATGGAAAACTCAAGAAAAAGACATTCATTGGCGAAAATTAAAGTTTTTTTTCACTTACTGGTATAAAGGTGTTGTTTTGTAGTGTTCAACAAAATCCATTCCTAACCGTACTTCAGCTGCCACTGAGCTTGCTTCTAGCATCCAGGTTGCTGGGTTGTATTTCTCTTTGATTTTTGGAACTCCAGGGATTGACTATAAAGTGTAAACACATTAGATAAATGCTATTCACCTTGTATTGTGGAACTTCAGAAAGAATCTTTATTGACCGCACTAAATGGTACAGACAACACACCTCAAAGTATTCAACAATCTTATTTGAATGCCGGCCTACAGGTCCAGAGTATATGGCTTGTCCTCCTCTTTTCATTAATAGCAGTTGTTACGTACAAAAATTTGCATGATATTAGGCACAGTATCATCTACATGTAGCAGACAGACTCTCTCTGGAGGTAACTTTGAAACAGTGAAGTCACACGACACTAAATGGATGAAGAGAGAGACTTTTTTTTTACCTCATCAAAGGCCTCAAATATGTCAATGCTTGGTTGGTGAATAGTGCAGACAACAGTTCTTCCAGTGTCAACTGTGTTCCTCATAGTCCTCACGACAATGGCTGCCGCCCAAGCATCAAGCCCAGATGTAGGCTCATCCATGAAGATAATTGACGGATTGGCAACCAGCTCCCCTGCAATTGTCAACCTCTTTCTCTGTTCTGTTGACAAACCTGTAACTCCAGGAATCCCCACAAGACCATCCTTGAAATTGTCAAGCTCTACCAGTTCCATCACTTCATCCACAAAAGCTTGAAGAATAGAGAACAAAAAATCAGCATTGCTAGTTCAATGATCTCAGGTGTCATAGAGCTACTTTTCTTCTTATTAACTCATGTTGATTTATACATCACAGTCATGCCTTTTTTGAGTAATATTCAGAAGAACATGAAACTTAATGATCTTTTTCTTCGTTGGCCATGCCTTTTTGAGTAATACTCACGATCTTTTCTTCGTTGCTGACTTCCTTGGGGAGCCGAAGTAAAGCAGAGTAGATCAAGGACTCACTGTGACCTGGGGAGAGTGGATGTCAGTCTGCTCACAGTATCCATAAATCCTCGCAAATGTCTCTTGGTTCTTGGGGTACCCAGAAATCCTTATATCTCCTTCGATGTAACCCCCTGTCTTCCTCCCTGCCAAGACATCCATGAGTGTCGTCTTTCCAGCTCCACTCACTCCCATGAGTGCCGTCAGCACACCTGGCAGAAAACGAGACCATGACCACATCTGGGGGTGTGTGTGAGACCTCTAAGATACATATTCTGACTGCAATCTGTTGGCCATATTGACAATGATAGACGTATAGCTAGTGAACTACGCAAAGGTTATCTTTTCTCAAAAAGAACAAACCTTAATTACCTTGCATCGATCCCCCAGGACGTATACAAGCAAGAGTGAAGTACTCCGATGATACCGATGTTTTCGTAGTAAGATGCCACACTTCCTACCTTATCCATAACTGTTGTAGTGATTTAATTTGTCTTCATAACATAAAATTGAGAAGAAAAAGAAAATTCTTGTTTCTTCTTATCCAAGATATATATAGATCAGTTTATCCCACTTTCAAAAAAAAAGATTATCCGCTTTCAAAAAAAGATATAGATTAATTTATCAAAGATGTAACTGGGGTTCATGCGAGCTATTTTTCTCCACCAGACGTCTCTCTTATTTCTCCACATCTCTGTAAGATGTCAAGTAGAAAGTGATTCTGAAGCTTAAAGTTGGAAAAATGACTCCACGAAAGTGTGAAGAATATTTTCAAGCATACTTTGAACATACATTTCTTCAGCAGATGTGGGTTTCAACACCGGCCTAAACATGCAGCTTTAAAACTGAAATGTGATACTCTTCATGCAGACGTCCTCTTTTAGGACTTGTGGTCCTTAATGTTGTATTGTTTGATTCCCTCTCTCCCAACCATGCACACAGTATCACTTTACTTTATTTTCATAACTGAAATTATTAGTTTGTGAATGATAGAATAAATGGGTAGCCTAGCTAGCTTGTCGATCTGCATACCATAGGTCTTGACTCATGATCTTAATTAGCTGCTTTTGCTGACTGCTGTAGGCAAAGAAGTTTTGGTCCGATAGCATGTTAACTTTGTGCTTAAGCCATAACATTGTTGGCCATAGAAGGTGCAACTACAAGCAGGCTCTGAAGATAACTTCATTTTGGGCTAGTGGGCATTCTCTTTCCCTTCAACCTCTCGTCTAATGATGCCCCAATTGTTGAAATCGCTAACTTCATTTTGGACTTGTACACTTGCCATAATTTGAATGTTTACAAATGGAGGCATCCAAACTTGTGTTCAAACTTAATGTCCCAGAGTTCTTGGGGCAAAGTTCCCAACATTGCTAGCAGCACCATGGGAGTAAGGTGTCATTCAAGTGCCACAATTGCCATGCCATCATCACCACATGCTCTGTCTCCTCTAGAAGGGGACCTAAGCTATTGTTGAAAGTGAAGCACTATGGGGCCACCAATCCATCTAGCAAAATGATCGTAGTAGACAACATCCAATAGAAGCAACTCATCGATATCAAGAACCATCATATCCCCACATGAAATCCCATCCAACCTTAGAAGACAGGTCTCGATGAACACCAGAGTAGATTGCATCCACCCCTTTTGTCAATTGAAAGGCTTTACAAAGTCGTTTATTTTCGGTCAAAACTAGAAAATCAGATGCAAAGGGGTTGAAGATGGTCCAATTTTTAGTTTTCAGGTTGGAACCAGTGAATAAATGAAAATACAGTTTTATAAGCAATTTATAGAGGCACAATGTTTTCAACTTACACTGATGTTGCCACCCCTTGCCCATCTTTTTCTATTCCTTCTTCCTCTCCTCACCTCCTTACTTTGTACTTTTTTTTCTTTATTCTCCTTTTTCCCACCCCCTAGGAAATGCCAGAAACAAAGATACTTCAGTGGGATGAGCTATTTTTCAAACAAAAAAAAATAGCTAGGACTGATCCAGATCTCAAATGTAATTGCCAAGACCTTGATGGATCAAGATCAAGTCCCACAAATGCCAAGTGTTCCAATCATCCATCCTCCTCCATGAGCAATTGGATTGCATAAGACAATGTGCATGAAGTTTCCAGTTCCATCCACCCTATGAAGCACGTGATAGAAGAGGATGAGAACAAGATTTCATAATAGATGCTCCCACACTCCACTGAGCACCATAGAGCACTAACTCATTTGCATCTTGTATGAAATAAAAAAAACCTCAACATCAAATTCAAGATGGGAAAGTGTATGAGACGCATAGCCAAGAAAATATGTACAAGAGGAAAGTAGGTCAGTGAATGAGCTTCATACTCCTTGAGGAACAACCTCTTGAAATTGTTGACAAGTGCCTAAGAATGGATAATGATAATGGTTGCCCTTGCAAGACCTGATCGAATTAGAGCTAACAATGTATAGTTAGATGCAACACTTTGCTTTCAAGCATAGTCTGTATGTTGGGATTTAACTTAGGAAATCATGCTTCCACTAGTTTGATAATGAATGCAGTAAGTCTGCTGCCACCTAGAATAACAAGAACATTGTCCAAGTGAGGAGTGGTCAATGATCAATCATACTGGCATAGTATCCAAGCCAAACTAGAGGCATTGAATTCAGATGCACAGCATGATTGAGCCAAAAATTTATAAAATCTTGGTATCCATGTATTTCCTAACATGGGACAACATGCTAAAATGGCACCCTGCCAATCATATAAGCTTTAATTCAAGATAAGAAGAGAGGGAGGGATTAAGTAATTTCCTCAATGTTCTTTTCGGACAAGAATAGTAAACTTTTACGATATGTTTTATCACTGTATTCTTCTGAGGAACAAACATTTCAGGAGACTTGCACAATAAAAGCAATACACCGTCCCAAAGAGTCATGCAAACTATTGGAACCTGAATACTTCACAATAACTCCTTAAAATGGGAAGACATAGCATCAGTTACAGTTGTCAAAATAATACACCGTCCCAAAGAGTCATGCAAACTCTTGGAACCTGAATACTTCACAATAGCTCCTTAAAATGGGAAGACATAGCATCAGTTATAGTTGTCAAAATAAATACCTATAGAGATGGGATTGAGGTGCATCTTGGCGTAGTAGAGTTTGTCCTACATTCAACATATGTTTTACTGTAGAAGGAATAATTGGCATTAACATCAGAAACTAGTTAAGTCAGAAGAAAAATCACCACAGCTGTCTGAGTTTTGGTTGGATATGCAATGTAAATTCACACCCCAACTGAAACCAGGAAAGTGGATTCAAACTGAATCCCACTAGGTAATGAGGTTATTACAATATCAGTCCAATGCATAAGGCTGTAACAGAATGAATGAACAAGCGTTAACCTAGAATGCTAGACAATGTCATGTAGCATACAACTTCTTAATACATTCAAAAAATATATTTAGTAAATTGTCCAAGGGTCAAAGAATGACATGATTTATTGAGTCTATCATCCAAATTGAAAAATTACTATTTATAAAAAGGCCACGGAAGTTAAACAAAGCATGATTTAAACAAATGGGGATTCTACCTTAGCTAGCATGCAATGCACCAACCTCCTAATCAAGGATCAGTCAAAAATTTATTTCTGGTAATCTTCAATGCATGTACATGGCATTGGTGAATGATGGTAATAAGCAAAACAACCACAACAACAAAATTAGCTGCAGGCGTAACCCGCAGTAGCTGCAATGGCAACACACAATAAGTGTAGCAGCACTGGCAGCAGCAATACAAGAATAGCAGTAGTAGCATCTAATAGAATTAGCAGTGACAGCTAGCAAGAATAGCTACAGCAGCAGCCCAATTGCAGCACATAACTAGTGTAGCAGTAATTGACAGAAGCAACATCAATAGCTAAGAAAAATGGCTCCCAACTGACAAAGGAGCATTGTCCACCCCAGGTTCACCATATCATACGAGTTGGAAACAACAAAGGAGCAGTGTTACAACAATGACCCACAAGTTAAAACAAACAAGAACAATGCCTCATGTCTAACGGCCTTGATTAGTGGCATAAGAAAAGGATATGATGCATAAGACAAAAAAGGTCATGATGCACGAGACGATCACATAATAGATAACACATTACTCAAATGCATTGCCAGGGGCCCATGAAAACTGCTTGCCCTTTGATCTAGAAAAACAAGTTAAATCTTAGAAATTTGGCGAAGCAGATATCAACTTACTTTGCACATGCGTTCAGCAAGTTCAACATGTGCTGCCGTTACAACATAATCATCCCCAGATTTTGTGAGACCTTGTCACTCAAATTTATTAAAATTTTCAAGTAGTTAGTCCTAATACTGTTGGATTCGATCCTTTTTAAGCAGTAAACCAAGAAAAGAATCTGAAGTACAATTCATTTACCTTTGTTATAACCAACAATGATAAATCCATGCGATTCATGAGAAGGTCTGAAATTGTATTTTTAACATACTGAACAGCATCAAACTGGACTCTAAAGAAAAGCAGAACCTAGAATAATTAAACATTCACGTAAATAAATAATCCAAATCAACTATAAGCCCAAATAAAAAGACAATCCAAATCGACGTTTAAGTCCAAAAAAAAATAATTTGACAGCATGACCAAATATATATATATAGCAAGTAATCTGGAGAGTGTTAGATCCCATCAGAACATAAATCTTCAACATACAGAATGTAGAAAATAAACCTGCTGACAAGTCTAAACTTTTGGCACCCACGAAGAAAATTAACCCAGATGGAGAGAAATGGAAGAACAAAGGACCTCAAATTAAATTTGAATTCTAAAGAAAATACCTTCATGAAAGTGTTACTTATGCATTCCACTGCTTCTCTCCCCAGCTTCATGGCACCTTCCAAAGTTGGGACACCAAATTATACCATGACAGAGTCTGTATCCCCATAAATAACCTGATATGATAGACATGAACTTTCAGCAATCAAAAATCATGGTGAAAATAAGCCAGCATATGAAGCCTTGTATAGTACTCGAGATCCTTACTGAATCCAACTCTATTTGCATGTACATGCACTTTATTTTCAACTTTACATGCACCAGCGCTGGATGGTTGATTGACTGATCTTAAGGCTGTACATGGAAACCCAATTTCCAATTATTTATTAAACTATCAGAGACGTCAATTGCATCAAGTCCAAGGTTTCATTTCAAAATGCATTTTTATGCATACAAAATATATATTATACTTTATAATAAATAAGTGAAAATAACTTAATCAACTTTTTACCTACGACGAATAAGGCATCTGATCAAAGAATCAAATAGTTATCATTTGAAGTGTGTTGCACAAAAATTGCAGCCCCTATTTGTAAAATAACATCCAAAAGAACCATTTCCAGATAATTGTTCCATCTGTAACGACTCAAGATTCGGATAACGGGAAGAACCCGATACCATTCGAATCCTGGCCCGCCGCCCACGAGCCGGGAGGGCTCATAAGGGCTAAAAGGAGTGTGGAGGCACAAGAAAATAGGAAATAAAGTAAGACAATTCAACAATTAATAGAAATAAATAAACAACTACAACAGAGTTCAGTCCAACAGAAAGTACAGTCTAAGACAGAAGAACGTACCCAACGCCAAGTGAACACTCGGCCCGGCAAGCTGGCGACTAAGAACCTCGGCACAGCACCCTCAAACCACGAGGAAGTACCGTCACACCTGAAAAGCAGAGGTGAGCCTCCTGTCACTAGCTCAGTAGGGATCCCGCGGAACCCCAACCGTAAACAACGGCGGTGACGGAAAGTAGTAACTACAGCAGGAACAGCAAACCGGTGGCCGGTAAAATATCGGCACTACAGCTACTCCTATCGTACATCGAAACACTCCCTGATCTCACAGTCGGGGGACCACCGAACTACCTAAAACCACAGCTACCGAGGGAAAGCGCACGGCAACCCTGCCAAAAAGGCCTGTCACAGAGACGGGGCCGAACCTGGACCACCTAGTTCATGGGTACCATCACGACCTCACTGTCGTGAACCCGACCCAGCCAAGGGGGTGAAGCCTCGGTAATCCAACCGAGCATCCCTGGTGTCGACCTCGGAAAACACATAGAAACGGTCCGGGAAACCACGCCTCGTGGTCAGAAAATGGACTCTAGGGTCATGGGAACTCACGTCCCGTGACGGGGCACCTGCCTACAAGAAGCAAGGTCGGATGCTTCCACTGACGTCTTACACCGCACCTCAGGTGTTTCTCTATGACGCCCCAAGCGGAGACAGAGACTCAGCAGTAACCAGTACCACGAACAAGGACTAGCTGGGGTCGCGCTCGTCAGCGCGGGTCCGACAGCCCCCAACCACGTGTCCACACACAGACCATGCGCTCTAGGTCTGACCCTCTAGCTGGTTCTTCCCCCCAGCCCAGACGAAGGCTGCAAAGACGAGGGGCCCTATGGTAATCAGCCTAAAAATCGTCTCTCTCGGGTGTAGCTCTCCACCTACCCCCTAGGTGGGTCAGCACATGCGTGCCCAGGTAAGCTACTGTAGCTCTCCACCTAACTCCAGGTGGGTCAGCACCAACGTGCCCAGGAAGCTACGACCAACGGGGCTCACCACAGAAACGACTCTCGGTGGAAACCACTGGAACACAGACAGGCTACTCACAAGCCCTGTCACGTCCAGCTCGGGAAACAGGTGACACCGTGCCACCAGACTCTAGGCAGTCCACTAAAGCCTATTAAACCAACGGTCTTTAAGTCGCAGGACTCAGGGTAAAGACCGTTGTACAAAGATAGCTCTAGGCAGTCAATCTGGCCTATCCTAGGTCAGAAACCACGGTATTATAATGCTCAAGGTGGCTCGTGACTGCAGATCCCCATCCCTTCCAAAGGGAGGCGAAGAAAACCCTCCAGCCCCTGGCTGGTTGACTGGACTCACAGTCCAAGGCCACACACATAGCCCACTCAGAAACCACATTCTGGAGAAACCCACAACGTGCGGGGAAACCCCACCACACTCATACCGACACACAGCGACTCGATCTAGCGAGAACACGGAAGCCCAGAACACAAAGGGTCACCTGGACCCTCCAAACCCATGGGCACGCTAATCGAGATAACACGGTACCTCTAGACACCCAAAAACTTGGTCACAGAACCCACCGGGTGTCCGAGACATCCACGAGACCGAAAGTCGATCACTGGGTCACAACCGGGTCGACCGGCGGTCAACACAACGCGATCGGAACACACTACACGGAAAACCAAGTGGCAGTCCTCCCTAGGCCGTCACACTAACCGGCGGTCTTCCCTAGACCGCAAAACCTCTAATGGCGATCCTCCATGGACTGCCAAAATGCGTACGGCGGTCCACACCTGACCGCTAATACCCAGGGGCACATGGCCAAAGGTGCGGTCACCTCTGAGCCGCAACCGCGACAGGCGGTCCTACCCTAGCCACTATCCAAGGCTAGCGGCCAGTCGCAAGGCCGTAAAAGAACCAGGGCGGTCTCCTTCAGACCGCCACGGACATAGGGACCCTAGGCGACCTGGCCTGACCGCTAGCATCGCTTAGCGGTCAGTCACGAGGCCTCTTAGGACCCAGGCGGTCTCCCTCAGGCCGCCACACTCCCGTTACGACAAAGACTGTAGACGGCCATAGCCTGACAGCTACAAGGTGCATGGCGGTCCATACCAGGCGGCTAAACTCTTTAGGCGGTCTATCGCGTGGCCGCAAAATCAACCGACATAGGGGGGACCTTAGCGGTCTCAACATGACCGCTTAACACCTTAGCGGTTTCTGAAACGACCGCTACGGCGGCCCGACCCTGAAAACGGTGAAAACGGTGGAAAATTCCATTCCACGTCCCGTTCACTCCCACGTGAAGGGGAAAACAAGGGGAAACTAGTCCTCAACCTCTCTAGCACAGAGAGGACCCATTTGAACCCCAAAAATGCGATTAAAACACTAGATCCGACTCACCCCCCAAAAACATGCATTTTCCCTAAAATGCTCAAATAAGCCCGCTCGGCTCACCACGGCCTACCAAAATCACGGGAATGGAAGTACAAGGGTCAAGGATCCGTCCCCCTACCTCCACAGAAGATTTCACGCGCCGTGGACGCCGATCCATGAAGAAAATGTCGTTGGAACTCCGCCGGGACACGAACTCACGGCCGAGCTTCCACGCGCCTCCACCGCCTTGATCCTTGCCCATCCTCTCTCGTGCCTCGCCCACGTCATCCCCGCCTCGCCCGCGCCCCGCTTCGTCGGCCGCCGGAGAAGAGAGGGTGAGAGGAGAGAGCGTGAGAGAGGTGAGAGGGAGAGAGTGAGAGGAATGAGAGATGGGGAGAGAGAAAAAGTGGGGGGGTTATTTATAGGAAAATCTGAAAATTCTAAAAAATACCAAAAAAGGGAAAAATACCTCCCACAATCCTCGAAAAATGCACAACGCAGTGGTAACGTCCCGGAGTCGGAGAACGCAGCGGTTCACCCTACACGGGGTTTCGAAGGTCCGACAGATAAAAATACGCGTAAACCATTAAACTCAATGCAGGATCCATGAAAGCGATCCGAAACCCACGGATCCTGATTCAATAAATATTTAAAAAATCCGGGGCATTACACCATCAAACACCCATGTGTGGTGAAGCTCTCTACCAAGCATGTGGCATTGTAGTAGTTTGAGGTCATGTCCTATTTTTTGAAACTTATTAAGTTGATGAACTTCCAAACAATAAAAATGGATGATGAGTCATTCTTTGTTATAGTTTGAAATTCAAAAGTCCTCATAAATAAGTTCTTATATTGAGGCATCATGTGCCAGCAGAGAATCTGATGAACTAGGATAAGCTTTAAACAAAACAATGTTCAATACCTTCTCAGTCTCCTGCAAAGATCTATTCATCATGAGACTGCTCTCCTTTATTTGCTATGCCAGAACAACCATTTCATCTGTCAAAGGCCGAATGCTCTGCAACCTCTAGATAAAAAATAATTTAAGATGACAAAAATAGAGTCACAAACCATGACAAGGTTGTCAACAAAAATCCTTTTGATCAGGTCTAAGCACTCGACTGATATGTTGATCAGGTTCCTGGTATTGAACATTGAACATTCAATATCCTCTGCAGTGAAACCAAATCACCATTAGCTTGGTAATAACATTATCTTTGCAGTCATCAAATAACATGTACGACTACCAATATAATAACTTGTATTGTCTTTCAGAAGTTTTTGGGCTCTTCTGGATCCTCAAAGGGATATGCACCCATGAGCATTACATACAAGGTAACTCCACAAGACCAGACATCTGCAATCTACATGGGATGTTAAAAATAGAAAAGAAAATTAAGATGATTAACTTCACAAAAAAAAGAGTAAAATATTTCCTAAGCAATGCTATGGTGACATGCCTTTTAGACGTGGCATCCACTCCTTGCCTCTGCCTTCCAATCTGAAGATCAGACAGCAGTAAGTAGTGAACTAAAACCCAAAGCTCTAAAACACATGTTTGAGATGAGATGCCAGAGGTTAACTGTAGTATGCTATGCCATGCCTAAAATGGCATCGCACCATAGCATTGCTCAATATTTCATTATCAGAACAAGATGTATAACGAAATGGCAGAAGATTGTTGGCCTCAATTTGAGCAACTGGTCACATTCATTGTATGTCTCCAGGTGAAATCCATATTCATTTTGACATGCTTAGAAATAATTGATCGGTAAATCAATACCTATCCTATCAGTTTGGAGTTGGCTTGCACATTTTTTTATCGTCAATGAGTTGTCCACATATTATTACATTTTTCATAGGTTCCTAGCATTGAATCTAATAAAACAATATTTAGATCATTGCTTCTATAACATTAAGCTTATCCTATTAATATACCGCTGACAGTTAATAGGATAGGCCTCTGTTTTGGGAACACAATTTCTCCATTTGAAGGTGAAAATCCAAAATATTCCAAAAATAACTTTAGATAGATGGTTTTGATGCTTTAATCTCACGCCATAAACAAATTTTGCAAACATGGAGTGGCATCAATAGGGGGTGCTGGTGAGGCCACAGACCCCCTACCTCTCTCTCTCTCTCTCTCTCTCTCTCTCTCTCTCTCTCTCTCTCTCTCACACACACACACACACACACACACACACACACACACACACACACACACACACACACACACACACACACATGCAACAAACATGGATAATCATCCTTTTTCCCCTTCTTTTTCTTTAGCTCCCTTCTTATTCTGCACCCTCTTTCTTTCCCTGTTCTATGCAACAAACATGGATAATCATCCTTTTTCCCCTTCTTTTTCTTTAGCTCCCTTCTTATTCTGCACTCTCCTATTCATTATAGGAGGAATATCATATTATGATCACAAAGTATTCTAGCAATTCTTAATATCTATTGTAGGTTAAGGATGAGCAAATTCGGTGATCATAAACCTAACATCAACTTCCCAAAATCAATTCCAAGTGAGATTACTGTCATGATAACAGTTTCGAAATAGATGTTGCTGAAACCAAAACCAATCTAGTTTGCATATATTTCCCCCAACCTTACATTTTTTTTACTCACAAAACACTCAAAAAACTGTAAGCTTGAATACATCATAAACAATTAAGTGTACCTGTTGAAGTCTCGCGATCAATGACACCCAAGAGGGGGGGTGAATTGGGTTAATACAAGTTTTAAGAAAACTTTAGCCAATTTAAACAAGTATGATAAACTAGCAACAATCTAATTCAGATCTGATGCAAGTCAAATTAGATCTATCAAAATCAACCTCCACAATAACTCTTTGGTACTAGGCGGAGTGAGGGAATCCGAGGATTCTCTCACACAAGTTGTTATCTTCCTGACAAGACTAACCTTGTCAATATGAACTCAGCTTTTGATATACCAGAGATCTACTGTGAGAATGATCAATTAATCTAGATCTAAACGAGGAGATCAACATATGCAATAAGCGAACATGCCAGAACAGAATAGGAGGTAGGAGATAAGGAACACACCACACAATAGACAGAGATTTTTAGGTGGTTGGGATGCAACAACGGCAACCTACGTCCACCTCTTACAAATTGTGAGGATTCACGCACTATCTTGTAAAGGATTACAAGATCAAAACACACACACACTCGTATGGAGATGAGAACTCCTACGAAGGTGTAAATACACCTAAACACACATGAATCTGACAGAAAACAAACACACACACAAGGATCTAAGAAGATCCACACACACACAATTGTTTAGAGATTATAAGAACACACACACGTGAAGCTTGAAGAATATGAAAGTAGAAACACCAAAAGAAAAACTCTGATTTTTGCTCCCCCTGAGTAGGTGATGAAGAATATGGATGGAGCTTGGATCTCCACTTGATTTAGGGTTGATTGGCCTCAGATTCCACTTGAAAAGCTTATAGATGGATGAAGAACTCCTTGCACGAAGTACTGTTCGCGGAGTTACAGTAGCAGCCTTTTCTCCCCTTGATAGCTTCCTTAATCTCTCCTTGGTAATTAGGGTTTCTTTGCCCCAAGAGTTGTTTTTATACAACTAGGATGGTCAAGGACAGGCCAAGACATAGATCCATAATTCCAGGGATGTCTGGAGACTTTAGGAATTTAAATAACCTTGATAGATGCTTCAGCCTCGTGGAGAAAACAAGGTCAACAATGGAGGCTTCGAAGCTGGCGGTCGACCGTGAATAGGTGGGCGGTCGATCGAAATTTTACAGAAATTGAACCTTTCAACGCTGGGAAAACCGATCGACCGGGCCCTGTCCGGCGATCGACCGGGCCCTGTCCGGCGATCGACCGCTCATCTGGAAAACCTGCAATTTGATGATGTTAGCCAATGAATCATAGCCTGAAAGCAAATTACTTTGAGACCACATTTTGTTCAAAACAATATGAGTTGGATTTACATATCCTGGACATTTTTTGGGGCAAGGTGGATTTAGGCTTTTGTTTAAATGAAAGATGGATTTGTGAGTGGTTTAAGCAAGTTATCAACCTAATTGTAACACTGGGGTTTTATTATCATCAAAATCATCTAGAGAGACTCAACAATCTCCCCCTTTTTGATGATGACAAAACTCTAGAGTACGAATGCATTGGCATGCCTTTAAACAGATTTGGAACTAAGCAAGGTCGATAGGCCACAAGGCGATTGAAGCAATGATGCATTTCTAGTGGCAAAAACAACGCAAACCATTCAACATAACAACGCAAACCACTCAACATTGTTATTTGCCAAATAGAGAAGAAATGAGAGACAAGAGCCAACCATTTGATATCAAATACCAATTGCATTCATTTCATCATTTCATTACAAGGTACATTGATGCTTGAGAGAATGCAATACTTCTAGACATCATGAAAAAGTGAAATGCAAGATTGACTTAAAGTGAAATGCAAGACTGACTTCACAAAAATGTTCTCACCAATGATCATTCATACATAACATAAGAACATGCATGCATAGCAAACTATATAGACATGCATAACTACTTCTCCCTCTTTGGCATCATCAAAGGATGGGATAGGATTGATGAAAAGAGAACCCGAAAGACACATGACCCAAGTACAACAGTCTAGAGGTAGAAATCAAGAGAAAAATCCTCATGGGTCATCGGTAGGAGGCTGATCCTCTAGAGGAGGAGGCCGATATCCAAGGTGGCGTCGGATGTCCTCAAGAGAATGGTCTTGAAGCTAAAGACGATCCTGAATATGGGCAATGGAGTTGTCACAGGCCGTATCACGGCGCTGCATTCCAAGAAGTGTTAAGTTCATGATGTGGAAGGCCTGGCTAGAATCAGCAACACTGTCTGTGAGGGTAGTCATATGGGTGGAGAGTGTGGTCATGTGAGTAGAAAGGGTATCCAGAACGGTGGAGAAAGAGTCGATGCGAGTTGACATGGTGTCAATCACATTCCCAAGTGTGTCAATGTGATCCCCAACGGTAGAAAGTCGATCCCCAAAGGCGTCCACTCAAGTTTCCAGCCTAGTAATGCGCCTGTCAAAAGTCTCATAGTCTACCCAAGACCGCTGTCCGCCCCCCTGAGTAGAAGACTCCCCATGAAAGGACGGTGGTGGAGGAGGCATCTCGGGATCCATATGGTGAGCTAAAGGTGGAGGAGGTTGATCCTCCGCCTGGACTGGAGGCGGGAGTTCCCCTTGAGCCTGCTGCTGCTCCTGTTCTTGTTCTCCTTCATGGACTGCATTTTCCCCATAAACGGGCACATCTCGGCGTAACTCACCATCGGGACCATAATAATATCCAAAATCTGTAAAAATCTTATGCTCATTATATATATCATCTTGTCGAACATAAATGAACTGTTCATCTGCCAAATTGATCCTAGCATAGATGAATATGCTGGTCAACTGTGAAGCATAGGGCAAGGATCTCCGCAAATAGGTTCGGCAGGTTCCAATAAGATTCGTCATGAGGCGACCCATGTTGACTTGAATCCCATTCATAACATTTTAAAACATGAACCTGTGAACCTCTATCACTTCATTTCTACTGCCACTCTTTGGATAAATGAGGGAGGTAAACATATGGTGAAATATACACTGCAATGGTGGAAACTGATTTGCATTCAATATGATTAAGTTGCTGATAGCATGCACGTAATCACAACTGGTCATAGCAAGAAAAGTTTCCGCAACTTCACCATGATCAAAAACCATGTCGGCTCCTCTAGCCGAAACTCCTAAGGCATGCTCAAATAGATCCGGAGTAATATGAAGCTTAACACCTTGAACAACTGTATATAATTCCTCATTTCTTTCGACCAATTTCCATAAAACTGATGCACTAGACTGTGGTAATATCGGGTATATCTAGTGACAAAATCAATCCAACCTGGTTGAATCTCAAAGACAGCACATAAATCGGGCAAAATCTCGTTCACCTCATTGAAGTCGACCAAACGAGGGTCGATAATGGGCCGTTGAGGCAACCGAGGTGCTCGCGGAGGTGCGGGAGCCCGCTATGGTGGATGAGCTGGGGCCTCTCATCTCTGACCACTGGGTTCCCCTTGGGCAGAGCACCGAGAACTCCGTCGAGGCGGCATCCTGAACTAGAGAACCCGGTGTGGAAACCCTTGAGGAAACGATCTCAACCCTGGGGAGGAAGATGGACCAAGGGACACTCCAAGGGCTTGAAATGATCTTCTCCACAGTCTAGAACCTAGGGAGTAGCTCCACGAACGCACGAACGGTTGAGTGGATTCCATCCCAAAATCGTGACGAACACGTCGGATCTTGTGCGGGTGGAGGAAGGATGAGGTTTAGGGGCTTGAGAGGTGGAGTTTGGGTGTTTTAGGGTTGGAGAAATATGTTGGAGAGAGAATGAGGGTGATGGAATGAAAGAGTAGGGTGTAAGGACCACTTAAAAGAAGGGTCGGTTGATGGTTCAGTGGACCGGATCGCCGCCACCAGTCGACCGGTACGGGTGCGGCGGTCGACCGCGGTGAATTTTTTTTATATTTTTATATTTTTTTTAAACATCATCAACCGTCCTTCTAGATCGTACGATCATCATGAAAACAAATAGGAGAGGGAAGGACTTGGAATGAGAGAGGGTAGGGATTGAGAGAATTCTCTAACTCCCCCTCAGAAAGTGCCTTAGATCCGAAAGTCATACGGGTCCACATTTATTTAATCAAGGAATATTCATCTTTAGAAAGATTTTCAAGGAGGGTTGTATGTATAAATACACTCAAACATGCAGGGATGTAAATACATACAAGGTATTAAAAATAAGTACATACAATATGCATGTTAATGTACCCTTTATGCATATGAGTTTCTATAAGTGTAACCCTTACCTTAAGTGCAGACCTACGTATGTATGCTCTCACCCTTGCACATGCCAAGTTCTCTTCTTATCTTTCTGAATTGATCCTGATTTAGGGGTTTTGTAAAAATATCAGCTAGCTGATTGTGTGTGTCAATGAAATTCAATTCAAAGACCTATTTTCCTACATGATCTCTCAGAAAATGATGTCGAATGTCAACGTGTTTTGTCCTAAAATGTTGAACAAGATTTTTTGACAAATTGATTGCACTGGTATTGTCACACAGGATTGAAACACATTTTATTTCAACATCCAAATAAAGCAATAGATTTTTGATTCAAAGTACTTGGGCTCCACAACTTTCGGCGGCTACATATTCAGCCTCGGCCGTTGAGAGTGCTACTGAATGTTGCTTCTTGGAGGCCCATGAAACTAGGCACCCACCAAGAAAATGGCAGTACCCACTAGTACTTTTGCGATCTATAATATATCCGGCATAATCTGCATCAATGTATGCAATCAAATCAAATAAACTACCGATGGAAAACCACAAGTCAAAATCTATTGTGCCAATTAAGTAACGAAAAATGCGTTTAACAGCCATTAGATGAGATTCTTTAGGACATGACTGAAAACGAGCACATAGACATACGCTGAATTGAATGTCAGGGCGGCATGCTGTGAGATACAGTAGTGATCCGATCATACCTCAAAATAGTGTGGGATCTACTGTTTTACCATTTTCATCTTTGTCTAACTTCGTGGTTGTGGCCATCGGAGTTGACAGGGGTTTTGCTTCAACCATCCCATATTTCTTTATCAGCTCCAATGTGTACTTAGCTTGGTTTATGAAAATGCCTTAAGATGTTTGCTTCACCTGTAATCCAAGAAAGAATGTAAGTTCACCCATTAAACTCATCTCAAATTCTCCTTACATAATTTCTGCAAATTCATCACATAAGGCATTATTAGTAGCTCCAAAAATAATGTCATCCACATACACTTGAACTACTAATATATCTTTACCTGATTTTCTCATGAAGAGTGTTTGATCAACCTTACCTCTTTTGAAACCATTTTCAATCATGAAGGAGGTGAGCCTTTCATACCATGCCCTTGGAGCTTGCTTCAACCCGTACAAGACCTTCTGCAACTTGTACACATGCGTTGGATGTTTTGGGTCTTCAAAACCTGGAGCTTGCTCTACAAAAATATCATCTTTGATGTAACCATTAAGAAAGACAGATTTAACATCCATTTGAAATAATTTGAAGTCGAGAGAGCAAGCAAAGGACAGTAGAATCCGGACTGCTTCTAATCGAGCAACCGATGTAAATTACTCATCAAAATCAATACCCATTTCCTTGTTATACCCTTTGGCTACGAGCCGGGCCTTATTCCTAACAACCAATCCCGTGTCACTCAACTTATTTCTGAAAACCCAACGGGTTCCTATTACGGGTTGATTCTTAGGACGCGGCACAAGAGTCCATACTTTGTTTCTTTCGAACTGGTGCAATTCTTCATGCATGGCCTGGATGCAGGATTCATTTTGAAGAGCTTCATGAATATCCTTAGGCTATTCTTGAGAAATAAAGGCCGTCAAATCCTCTTCTTCTACTTGCCTTAATGAAGATCTAATTCTTACCCCATCTTCAGGATTACCTATAATATTTTCAGCGGGGTGATCTTTTAAGAATGTGGAGGAACTTGACAAGTCGGGGTGCTGCACTTGCTGTTCTTGAAGTGTTTCAATTGATGGATCTTCATCATTTTCATCCTTGCTGGAATTTCCTTCAGTCGGTTCATCCTTAACCACAGATGTGCTAGCATCATTTGATTGTTTAGGAGCTTCATCTGCATCTAGGGTAGAGGAAATTTGATTTGTTAGTTTTAATTCAGATTCATCAAAAATGACATGAGGACTTTCTTCAACAACCAAAGTCCTTTTATTAAATAACATGTAAGCTCTAGAATTCAGTGCATAACCTAGGAAGATTCCCTTGTCACTCTTTTTATCAAATTTACCTAGGTTAGACTTACCGTTATTCAGGATGAAGCATGGGCACCCAAAGAGTTTAAGATAGGAAATGTTTAGTTTCTTACCCTTGTAGAGCTCATATGGTGTTTTCTTCAAAATCGGCCTTACCATTGCCCTGTTTATGATGTAGCATATTGTACTTACCGTCTCAGCCCAAAAGTATTTGGGTAGGGAGTTCTCACTTAACATGGTCCAAGCCATGTCTATCAATGTTCTATTTTTTCTCTCCTCTACTCCATTTTGTTGAGGCATCCTGGGTGATGAAAAGTTGTGTGTATATCCTTGTTCCTAGCAAAAACTGCTGAAATCATGATTTTCAAATTCACCACCATGATCACTCTGAATTGTGGTGATGAGGTATCCTTTATCATTTTAGATTTTCCTACAATACACTTGAAACTCCATCAAGGCATCACTTTTATTGGCTAAAAATAACACCCATGTAAATATGTAGTAATCATCAACAATTACAAATCCATAAGATTTTCCTCTTAGGATGGATGTCCTAGTTGGACCAAAAAGGTCAAGGTGCAGCAGTTCTAAAGGCTTAGCGGTAGAAATAGTGTTTTTATTTTTGAAAGATATGCGTGTTTGCTTCCCTTTTGTGCAAGTCTCACAGATCTTATCACTTTCAAATTTTAATTTAGGCAACCCATTTACCAAGTCATGTCTAGACAATTTGGAGATTACTCCAAAAATAGCATGACCTAGTCTTCAGTGCCATAGCCATGCATTATCATGGTTGTTTACTACCAAGCACACATCATCACTGGCAACATCATCAAGATCAGCAGTATATACATTGTTGTTCCTTTTGCCAATGAATCTGATTTCGTTAGAGATTTTATTCATGGCAAGGCAATGAGTTTTGTTAAAAATTATTTTAAAACCCTTGTCACACAGTTGGCTTATACTTAAAAGATTGTGATTTAAACCCTTCACCAAGAGCACATTTTCGATAAGAATTTCAGAATTCTTACCTATGTTGTCAATTCCAATAATCTTACCTTTGTCCTTTCCACCAAAGGCAACCAAGCCTCCATCCTTATCTTGCAGAGTAGAGAACACTTTCTTGTCCCCTATCATATGCCTTGAGCAACCACTATCCAGGTACCATTTGCTCCCCCTGGCTTCAAGACATATCTGCAAGAAACAACATTCTCATCCAATTATTTTTTGTATCCAAACTAATTTGGTTCCGTAGGAGTTAGTCTAATTATGCACGTATCTTTTCTTTGTCCACGCAACATGATTTCTTTGTATGTTTTGTCTGAACCAACAATTAGAAATAACATGACCGAATTTACCACAATGAAAACAATTGACATAAGAAAATCTTCTTTGGTATTTGTATGGTTTAGATTGAACATGTTTGGGCTTGGTGTGTGAACATGAAGTACAATCATTTTCTTTCTCATGGATGTAAGATGTGGTAATCTTATGCTCAAGGGATTTTTTGTTCTGGGATATGTACCCCAATCCTTCTTTCCGGAAGTTAACTTTAACTCCCAACATATTGTCTAGGTTTTGTTTCCCTTTAACAAACCTAGAGAGAGTAAACTGTAAGTTCGTCACCTCCTTATTCAAGCTCACATTTTTATTCTCAAGTTCTGAAATGGAAGATGTCAGAACCTCTTTTTTATTATTGAACTTTTCATAAATTTTTTTAATTTCAGACATTTTACATGATAGCTCCTCTTTGGCTTTTTCAAGATCTAAAATCGTTTGAAGCAAAGTTTCTTTTTCCTTTGTTAACTCGAACCATTCCTATTCCAATTTCTTGAACTTAACAGAAGCATCCTCATGTGTTAAACCATCAATTTTCTTTTTGAGAGATTTATTTTTAGATCTGATTTTTCTATATTTATTATACAACTTTTCATATTCAGACTCCCATTGTTCGTTTGAAATAAAATCAAGATCAGAATTTACCTCAACTGAGTCATCCTCATGTGCCATGAGACACAAGTTTTCCACGAGCTCCTCCAACTCCTGGTCGGACTGTTCATCCTCTTCGACACTTCATGTGGTGACCATGACTTTAGGTTTCTTGAACTTTCTCTTCAATTCTGGGCACTCTCCTCTCATGTGCCCAGGCTTCTTGCACTCATAGCACATAATGCTATTTGGCTTGCTTGGTTCCCCCTTAGTCTGGGGTGGCCTTCTTTGCCCCTTTTTGAGGTTTCCTTGGAAATTTCTTTTTCTTCTCAGGAACTTCTTCATTTGGCGTGTCCACATTGCCAAGTCTTCTCCCACATCACTTCCTTCGGTGGACTCCTCTCCTTGGGAGTCATCATCAGATTGGTGGGCTTTCAAGGCCACCATTTTCTTCTTCTCTGTTTCTTCCTCAGTAGTTCTCTTCATGTTTATCTCATAGGTCATGAGTGACCCTATGAGTTCATCCAAAGAGAGTGTGGACAGATTCTTTGAATCTTTGAGAACCGTGGCTTTTATGTGCCATGCAGGTGGAAGGGACCTCAATACCTTCCTTACAAGTTCGGAGTTTGTGTACTCCTTCCCAAGGCCTTTGAGACCATTAGTAATCTCTGTTAATCTTGCGAACATCTCTAAGATCGTCTCTTTAGGCTTCATTTTAAACATCTCATAGTCTCTAACCAGCATATTTGCTTTGGTTTCCTTAACCTCAGAGGTTCCTTAATAAATAAGCCGCAGCTTATCCCACATCTCTTTTGCTGAGCTGCACATGGAAACACGAGAGTATTCATTAGGATGAATAGCACATTGCATGATATTCATTGCATTAAAAGAAACCGTGGATTTCTTAATTTGTTCGGGTGACCATTTATCCTCTTCCTCAGGAAGGTCATAAGGACCCTTGTCCACAACCCTCCAAACCTCATACTCCTGAGCCCTTAGAAAAACATGCATTTTGTTTTTCCAGTAGGAGTAATTTGAACCGTCAAAGAAAGGAGGATGATTGATGGAATGACCCTCAGGCATCATTCCTTTGTTGGCCATTGATCTGGATCTGACTCTAGATCGTTAGATCTGAATAATATAGAGCCTTAGCTCTGATACCAATTGAAGTCTCGCGATCAATGACACCCAAGAGAGGGGGGTGAATTGGGTGAATACAAGTTTTAAGAAAACTTTAGTCGATTTAAAGAAGTATGATAAACTAGCAGCAATCTAATTCAGATCTGATGCAAGTCAAATTAGATCTATTAAAATCAACCTCCATAATAACTCTTTTGTACTAGGCGGAGTTAGGGAATCCGAGGATTCTCTCACGCAAGTTGTTATCTTCCTGACAAGACTAACCTTGTCAATCTGAAACCAACTTTTGATATACCAGAGATCTACTGTGAGAATGATCAATTAATCTAGATCTAAATGAGGAGATCAACATATGCAATAAGCGAACATGCCAGAACAGAATAGGAGGTAGGAGATAAGGAACACACCACACAATAGACAGAGATTTTTAGGTGATTGGGATGCAACAACGGCAACCTACGTCCACCCCTCACAAATTGTGAGGATTCACACACTATCTTGTAAAGAATTACAAGATCAAAACACACACACACACACACGTATGGAGATAAGAACTCCTACGAAGGTGTAAATACACCTAAACACACATGAATCTGACAGAAAACAAACACACACACAAGGATCTAAGAAGATCCACACACACACAATTGTTTAGAGATTACAAGAACACACACTTGAAGCTTGAAGAATATGAAAGTAGAAACACCAAAAGAAAAACTTTGAATTTTGCTCCCCCTGAGTAGGTGATACAGATTATGGATGAAGCTTGGATCTCCACTTGATTTGGGGGTGATTGGCCTCAGATTCCACTTGAAAAGCTTCTAGATGGATGAAGAACTCCTTGCATGAAGTACTGTTCACGGAGCTACAGTAGAAGCCTTTTCTCCCCTTGATAGCTTCCTTAATCTCTCCTTGGTAATTAGGGTTTCTTTGCCCCAAGAGTTATTTTTATACAACTAGGATGGTCAAGGATAGGCCAAGACACAGATCCATCATTCCAGGGATGTCTGGAGACTTTAGGGATTAAAATAACCTTGATAGATGCTTCAGCCTCGTGGAGAAAATAAGGTCAACAATGGAGGCTTCGAAGTTGGCGGTCGACCATGAATAGGTAGGCGGTCGATCGAAATTTTATAGAAATTGAACCTTTCAACGCTGGGAAAATCGGTCGACCGGGCCCTGTCTGGCGATCGACCGCTCATCTGGAAAACCTGTAATTTGACGATGTTAGCCAATGAATCATAGCCTGAAAGCAAATTACTTTGAGACCACATTTTGTTCAAAACAATATGACTTGGATTTACATATCATGGGCATTTTTGGGGCAAGTTGGATTTAGGCTTTTGCTTAAATGAAAGATGGCTTTGTGAGTGATTTAAGCAAGTTATCAACCTAATTGTAACACTGGGGTTTTCTTATCATCAAAATCATCTAGAGAGACTTAACACATGTATTATCAATTCTACATGAATTTGTAGTGCCACATATTACGATGTAGATGTACCAAGTAAAAAAACTTGCTAAAGGCAATGCCAGGTGAAATTACTGTCATGATGATAGTTTGCATATATTTCCCCAACCTTAGAATTTTTTTTCCTCACAAAACACTCAAAACACTGTAAAATTGCTTGAACACATCATAAAAAATTAAGTGTAGCTGTATTATCAATTCTACATGAGATTGTAGTTCCACATATCATGATGTAGATGTACCAAGTAAAACTTATATTATGAAACATAATACATTTTGGCTAAGAATTATTAAAAGTCAAGAGACTTGCCTCTATAGTTGTAAAGTCCTTCTTAACATTTGACATTTCCTCTTCAAGGGAACTCATGAAAAGTAATGCATCCAACCGTTTAAAAGCGCAAGGAATGTCAACCAGGGACTTGAGAAATCATTTTGTAGGTCCTAGTTGGGAAATTTCACCAGCATATAACCGAAGCTTCAGTTCTTCATCTAGTGTAGGAGACATTTTCAACAACGTCTGCAGGAGTTCTGTGGGAAGCTCATTTCCTAGGCACCATAACAGGAAACTATAGATGAGATGAAATGGAAAGTACATTTCATGTTGGGCATGTGTATAACATGCTTAATTCTATTATTTTGATGATGTCTGACTATGAGTCATTGATAAGTCTGACCTGCATTTGATAAACACATATTCATACATTTCAGGTCATGACAACATAAGCAAGAAGATACATCTCTGTGCCATCACTGATGAGTGTAAGAAATCAAGAATGACACAGAAAATGAGGCAACTGGATACACAGAAATCAAGGCAAATGATAATACTGGCAGCACAGAAATCAAGCTGAAAAGCTACATGTGAACCAAGGTCGGTGCACATAGTAGAAGGTCTGTGCACATGTGAACAAAGGTCGATGCACATCATCACTTCAAGAACAAAGGTCGATGCACATTTAAGCATTGAAGAAGTAAGGTCGGTGCACATGTTCAGAAGGTCGGTGCACAGAAAGACTCTCAACTCTATAAGGTCGGTGCACATGTTCAAGTGAAGGTCGGTGCATGCTTGTTTTCGACGCAGCAAGGTCGGTGCATGTTTTGCCTTCAACGTTACAAGGTCTGTGCACATGTGAATTAAAAAGTCTGTGCACGTTGCTGAAAGTCTGTGCACATATGCATTTTTGTTCAAGAGGTCGATGCACATCCTGAACCAAGGTCGGTGCACATATTCTTTCAACTCTATCAGGTCGGTGCACATGCTCAACAAAGGTCCATGCACATTTTCTTTCAACACTATAAGGTCGGTGCACATGCTCAACCAAGGTCGGTGCACATATGCAACTCTGCTCAGAAGGTCGGTGCACATGTCCATTTCAGTTCAGAAGGTCGGTGCACATACTGAAGACTTGCAACCAAGGTCGGTGCACATGCTGAAGAATTGGACTAAGGTCGATGCACATGCTGAAGACTTTCCACTCAGGTCGGTGCACATGTCGAACTAAGGTCGGTGCACATGCAGAGGTCCTGCAATATCAAGGTCTGTGCAATGTTTGCCTTCAGCATAAGAAAGGTCTGTGCAATGTTTGTCTTCAACATTACAAGGTCTAAGCATACTCAAGTCAAGGTCGGTGCACATGAAGACTTTTAACTCTACACGCAATCAAGGTCGACGCACATCAAGTCTGCTTCACTGCTCCGACCTCAGCAACTTCACTGCTCCGAACTCACCATCATGCTGCTTCGATGCAACAGTGCTTCTGAAGCCAATTCAAGTCTGTTTTCTGTCAAATCCATTAGGTGATCCAGAGAGAGAAAATAGGTACCGCAAATGTCCAAATACATGGATTTTGAGGTCTGGATGAGGTACCCAAAGTTGACTTTTATCCCTGTCATCATATCACATATAATCTACCTTTTGGAGATGGCTATGTTAGAATCTACAGTTGGGAAAGGTCACTTCTCACAGTCTACCTTTTTGCTGTCACCAAATGAAGACTCTTGTGCAGACAGAGTACATAGGACAGAAGGTGGACTTCAGCCAATAAGGAGACTGCATGTCAAAGGGACCATTTAATGAGGAGATCTGAACAGTAACAAAAGGAAAGATATGGTCTGCTTCTTCTACCTGCCACCGTACTAACATGGCAGCTGCCTTGGGAGGCTCTCAAGTACATTCTGCTCATGCCTCAAATTATGGAGGGTTGAAAAGTGGTTGAAGAAAAGAGTTTCACCTTTGCTGCCACTGTCCTATCCTTGGACTAGAAATTATTCTTCAAAGCCAAAGAAAGTTTTTGGAGGGAAAAGCTCTTTGTCTCTTCTTCATTTCATCTCACACTATCTTTGATGGGACCAGACAACACTCAATAGTCAAAGGAAATATTTTTAATTGAGCTAGACTGATGGAAGACTTCTTGGAGGGAAAATTCTTCACCACATTTCCTTGTGGCTCGTCTATAAATATCAAGGTTCCACAAGAGAAGGAGCTGCTGCTGCCCAGAGAGCCACACCCTTGAGCATCCACAAAGAACATCCTTGAGAAGCATGTGAGAGCAGCCCAACACTTGTTTGACTCAGTCCAGTGATGTTAGAGAAGAAGAAAAGAAGATCAGCCTTGAGAGAGAGCAGCCCTGCAGTCTACCGTTGCTTGAAAAGATAGATCTTTAGATCTGAACTTGTCGATGTAGTCACCAACTTCCAGATCTCTATCCGAAGACTCAGTTGGTGTTTACATTCCTCTAGCTCTTGTTTTTCTACTGCATTTGTAGTGTTTTTCCCTTTTGTGTTTTTCGTTCTTCTTGAACTGCCCCTACCGGTTTGTGTGTAGGAAGACAGACGGAGGTGTGCTCCGATCTGTGGAGAACCATCCCTGCCGGTTTTGTGTGTAGGAAGACAGATGGAGGTGTGCTCCGGTCTGTGAAGAACAGTCCCTGCCGATTTTATGTGTAGGAAGACAGACGGAGGTGTGCTCCGGTCTATGGAGAACCGTCCTTGTCGGTTTTGTGTGTAGGAAGATAGACAGAGGGTGTTATCTGTTCTGTTGTTTGGGGCTTGTCTCCGGTGAAGCTTTGTGTCAGCAAGAAAGCCTCACCAGATTTAGTGAGGGGTGGACATAGGTTGCGAGTTTACAACTGAACCACCTTAAAATCCCTGTGTTGTGGGTTGTGCACTTGTGCGATTGCTCCATATTCTCTATCCCCATTCACAGGTTAGTGTGCTTGCTTCATCATATGTAACCTTGATTGTCACCATCGCACACTCAAGCTTTGTGGACTGCGCAATCTTGTATACACACCATTTATTCATTACACGGTACTAGCATTCCCTTGGCTGCCTGTTGCATCTTTGCACTCAGGCACTAGGGAGCATTCTCCATCAAATGAGAATCACCTTGTTTACCCACACATCTGAAGTTTGATGAGCAGCACTTTAACTTGTACCTCAACCTGTGTAGTCTTTGGACAACTGTTTCCATTTGAGCCATTCCGTTTAATTCCACTGTGCTTTGTGTCTAAGTGTTTTATTTATTTTATAGGAGTGGTTTATGCTTTTGGTAGCCAAGTTTTAAATAGGCCAAAGTTCCTGATAGGATTTATTCAACCCCCCATTCTAGATCTGATTGCACTATGTGGGACCCAACAAGTGGTATCAGAGTCAAGCTCTGCCATTCACAGATCTCACGATCTGCAGAGAAAGATCCCGATGAATTTGATCAAATGGTTTCATTTGCTACACATGCTTCGATGGCTTCTTCACCTATTTATGATGGTTCAGATTTTTCTATATGGCTAGGGAGAATGTTCATCTATGTTAACTCCATAGATCCACAACTATGGACTCTTATATACAATGGTCCTCATGAGCTACCATCAAACTCAGATGAATGGTCAGCTGATCACAAGGCCAAACATAATGACAACCTTGCTGCATTCAACTTGACAAAAGTTGCAGTTGATTTCAGGTTAGATGAATGGTCAACTGATCACAAGGCCGAACATAATGACAACCTTGCTACATTCAACTTGACAAAAGCTGTAGTTGATTTCAGGTTACTTCATCTTGTATCCACTTGCAGCACAGCCAAGCAAGTTCTGGATGAGTTGGTGAACACCCATGAAGAGAAAGAACAAAAGAATGAATGCCTCACGGCTGACTAATCAGAGCAGTCAAGTAATCCATCCTTATCTCAGGTAAGCTCTGTCTTCGAGGATTTTACTTTTGGAGAACTCATGGAGGCCTATGATGAGTTGATCAAGCAGTACAAGAAAGTGAGATCTGAAAAGAAAAAGTTGAAAAAGGATTTGAAGAAAAATAGTTAGAATGAGAGCTCCTTTTGTAAAAATTGTTCTGCTTTTGAGGAGCTCAATGACACTCTTATGATTGATGTAGATGTGCATAAAGAAAGCATTGCCTGCTTTAGAGATGAAAACGGAATCATTCCAGCTGAAATCACTAGGTTGGAAGAAATTGTGAGACAACTTAAAAACCAACCTAAACAAATCACTAATGATGAAACTACGCTTGAGGGGTTAAATCCATGATGGGGGGCTGATTGAAGAGAATAAAATCTTGAAAGAGCAAAATAACATGCTGCTTGAAAGACTATCTATCTGTGAAAAAGGCAAGGGCATTGTTAATGATAGCCCTGAGAAACTGACTAAACTTCAATTGAAAATTGAAAATTACAAGGGTGTAAATGCTATGCTCAATGAGCAACTTACTGCTTGCGAAGAGGACCTTGCCAACTCCGAGCTGAAAATCTCTTCCTTAGAAAATGATGTCAAAGATTTAAATGACTCTCTGTCTAAGTATGTGCAGGGTAAAGAAGACCTGGACAGACTCTTGGAAACTAAAGTGAATCATCAGAGAGAGGGATTGGGTCACAACACCGTGAACAAAAAATCCTTCGGAAGCAAGGCGTACACCTCCTTCGTCTCTGGTTCACTTGAAGCTAGCAGCTCGTATGGTCACCCAAAATCGCATGCAGCTCAAAAGAAGAACAAAAATCAGTCTGCTCGTCCTGATATGCACAATAAAAAGTTCTATGCTAAACACCATGTTTCTCATAAAATGAATGTTCATTATTTTTATTGTGGTAGGCATGGTCACATTGTGCATGACTGTTTTATCTTGAAGAATGATGAACTAACAACAGGCAAGATCAGAAGAAACAATGTAGAAAGCAATGGCAAGAGGTAGGTCAACACTGGGAGAAAGGTTGCTCAGCATACTACCATTCAGAAGCCCAGGTATGACCCTATGCATCGAGGCACCTATCAGGATAGATCGGCGTACTTCAAGGTTGCCAGAAGAAGTATGCCTCCCTGCTGCCACCATTGTGGCAAAATTGGCCATACAGTCCAAGACTATTGGCACTTGAAAGGCAGAACCCACGTTCATGCCAAAGACGGTAACTTCCCTGCTCACCCACAAAAGCCTAATGCACCTGCACACAATGCTTCTATTGTGGTGAATATGGACATACATCTAATCACTATCCTTGGACGAGAGTGGATGACCAGAAAGCAGCAAAAAAAATAAAATCATTTGTTAGAAGTGTTGCTAACCAACCAGGACCCAAGCAAGCTTGGGTACCACAAAACTCAAAATGAGAATTGTGGCTGCAGGTGCCTTGGAGCTGAACAACGCTCAACCAGCAAATAAATGCTCAAGGCACAGGTATGTAAATAAACCTTAATTGTTCAATCTTTGCATAATAGGCTTGCATTGTAGTCATTGCATTCTAGGGCTGTGTTGTCAATCAATCCCGCAAGCTGAATGTATCTCCGTGAACTGTTGAAACATCCTCCATGATGTAAAATGATCATCTAAGATTGAATCATTTGCTTATCAATTGTTCGAAATCTGGTATATCAAATGGTGATGCGCAGAAAGGCAAGTTAAGCTTGCCCGAAACTCTCACTATGCTTGAGTTGGGTCTTCAGATCCACACCTCCGCCTTGTACCAGAAGTCAAAAAATTTAGATGTTTTAACTCATGAGAAACGTGTCATGTTGATGAAATAGTTACGTTGATTGAGTTGCTGTTTGATTTCTACTATCTTTTAGTAGCTATGTGAACTTCTTGCTTAACATTGATGATCATTGCTTTTGATGATGTCTGCCATGAGCTATGGCTGCACACATAACTTTTTCAACTTATCACTCATGTGGAGTTTCAACACGTTGGTTGAGTGTCTTGTTCTCCATAAGCATTGAACAAAGGGGGAGCTTAAGAATTATCAATTCTGTTCAAAATGCATTGTAAATAATTTGTGCTTGCATCATTTTGTTGTCTCATGCACTCCAATGCATAATCAATTGGCATCCCCTCTATTGCACCAAGTGTTCATGTAAGTCATAGACTGCATATACCATTGTCAACCCATGCATGTGTTGAGGGGGAGTCAACATCAAATCCCCTCTGCATCACTGCACATTCTTGTTGGCATCATGCATAGACAGCATGTTCTTAGGGGGAGCTTGTTCAGCCTTGTAAACTCTGTTAAAAATCTCTTACTAGTCTTATCTTACCTATTCCAGTCTGAGTTCAATGCATACCCTCAGGGGGAGTGTTCTCTATCCATACTTGCTCTAGTTGATGCTCTCCACTCATACAACACTCTCTTGAACCAAACCACAATGGCTAATTCTGTTTGCGGTTCACCTTAGATTTGAATTGCCTTGAACTTCTTGGAGGATATTCTATATGTCTTTAAGCTTGCTAATCAGAGTAAATCCTTAAGAAGAATTTTTTTTATAGAGTTTTATGATTGCCTTGAACATGAAAGCTTTTGGTTTGAAATTAGTGACTTCTTGAGCCTTGATGTTTAATGGTCTTGAAAATGTTTGTGTTTGGGCTTTAATTGACCTTAACTAGCTTTTCATGTTTCGACATGTTATGCCTTCTTGAATTTGAAAGTTTGTCTTTAGTACAAAGGCATCTTTGATTGAGAAACTTCAGTCTAGTATTGGTTTTAAACGTTTGTCAAAACTGAAGATTTCTAAAATGGGGCTACAATGGAAGCAATGAACTAGTCTTGCTGAGTAACTGAGGATATTGGCGTCTGATAAATGTATATCCTTATGCAAAAAGGTGTGTGCTAAGTTTAGTGCTCTAAGGCAGAGCAATGGCATTTGGTTCATCGAGAAACCGAGTTCCTTCACCAAAGAAGTGAAGAGGACAACGTCATGAAGTGCCTTGCTACCTCTGTTCTAATAATGGCAAAATGGTAAGCTACACTGAGTAACTGGGGGTGCTAGCGTCTAAACAACGTGTACCCTCACGTCAAAGGTGCATGCTACACTTGATTGCTCATAAAAATGATAATTGTTAATGCTCAACAATGTTTTGAAAAGAAAAATCTGAATGTGTAGCACTCATGGATAAAATCAGAGACATCTAAGTGTTTAGCCTCAATACTTGTTGTAATCACTCTCAAGAGAGCCAATGGAATTGAATGAGTAAGTTGAGAGGAGGTTAACGTGGTTTTAGTATATATTTCTGGTTCACTTTTATTAATCTTGAATACAGATGTTTTCAAATATTTTCATTGAGAAGCTCGGAATTCATTAGCGTTAAACCAATCTAAATATAAGGGTTGCATCATTAGAATTCTATAACTGGAGATTCTGAAAAATCTATAACTCTACATTTATGAACTTAGCTTCAGATTAAAGAACCTCCATCCTTTTCTAAAGACAAACTGTCTTTTGATGCTCCTTCATTATTTGCCTTCTTTAGACCAATCTGCATAATTCACTCAGGCTGCCATGAAAGCATCACCATTTTCTTAACAATTGGTATCTAGCATCAGCCTTCTCATCAACTAGCAATAGGTCAATTGGTATCATGATTCCCATGCAACTAGTTTCAGTCTTCACATAAATGGGTGGTCTGCATTTTTTTTCATGCACTGCATAGAAAACTCAAAAATCTGAAAACCAAAAAACCATTAAAAACTTGAAAAATCTGAAAAACAAATTTGTGATGTGGCTGCTGTATTACTTTCGAATTGCATCATGTTGCTATGATAACATCTCTTGCATCTATTTGCCTCTCATGACTCAGTTCATGTTGCTCTTGTTTTGTGATCTGCCCCTGCCATGCCAAGGGACATAACCTTGTACTATAATTGCACATCAACAAGTGGTATCATGTCCCTAAAGGTATTGGCTTCAGTTCGTCTAGCATATGGTGAGTGTGCATTTTCCATTTCCATGCATTGTTGTGCCTCCTGATTTGATGATGTCTGGGGAAGAGTAATCTGACTCCTCTGGACATAATTTCTATAAGGAGTTGTTAGGAGTCTGTGTGTTTTGAATGACTGGCATCAGTTTAATTGACTGGGTTGACTTACTGAATTCACCGTTGACTTTGTACTGATGCTTGTAGCATTGATTATTTTGATGAAATCAACTTAGTCAGTGTTAGTATAGTCTTCTATAAGTTTGTGCCTGTTTTCCTCCCTCACAAAAAGTCTGTGCACAAATATCTCCAGGACGGTGCTATTTTGTGTCTCATGGGTACACAAGGTCAGTGCATATTTTAATTCAATGAATATAAGGTCCGTGCACCTCTCTGTTCCAAGTCGTCGCATCAGTGTCTCACATGTGTGTCTTATGCTCAATATAGTCAGTGCATGTTTCAGTTTTATCCTTAACTGAGTCGGTGCATATTGTGACACACTCATGCATAGGTCCGTGCACATTCCTGTAGCCTGCGTCTCATGCTGCATCTTTGGTGCACTCATGCATAGGTCCGTGCACATTCATGTAGCCTACGTCTCATGCTGCATCTTTGGCTCCAGTTCTAGCGTCTCTCTATCGCCTGCGTCTCTAGCGCATGTGTTGCATCTCTGTTAGCGTCTCATGCACAGCTGCAACTGTGTTTGCATCTCATGCACTTATGGACTTGTGTCTCTGTTTGCGTCTCATCCATTTGAGTCTCATATTGCATGAAGTCGGTGCATTACACTGTATCAGGTCAGTGTCATAAGGAAAAACAACTTCGGTGCATTCCTTGGTTCAACTCATACAAGGTCTGTGCTAGCCCAGTGTTTCATGCATGTAATGTCAGTGCTAGTTTTTATCTCGCACACTTAAAGACCGTGCATGATGTGTCTTATGCAGACATAGGTCAGTGTATGTCGTGTTTACTCTTGCTACAAGTCAGTGCATGTTTTTAGGTCTTTGTATATTATCAAATGGCTTATAACATGTTTGATATTCTACCATGTCAGCTATATGATCGAGCACTAACTGAGCAACCTGCAGCTCATCTCACGTGGAATTTAAGTACTAGGTAATCAGCACGTGATCCAAGGCAGGCTGATACAAGGGGATCTTGCCACGTGTAAAGCAGCGTCAATGTGATGGTGACACATGGAAAGTTCTGGATCAGATCTGCTTGAATTTTAGGCAGGAATTGTGACAACCACGCGCCTTGTTCCAGTAGTCTATAAAAGGAGAGCCGGTCGCCCAGTTCGAAGGTAATGAAAGAGAAGAGAGCTTGAAGAGATCGAGAGAAGTAGAAGGCCAAGAGGGAAGAAGTGTGAGCATCCAGCAAGAAGATTCCTGAGTAAGGCTAATCAGATGGAAGGAGAAAGGGTTGAATTTAGGAAGAGTAGGGCATTGAAATTCAGTTAGTAAAAGTGTTTTATGTTCCTGGTTCTTGGTTCAAAACCAGAACCAGTCTGCTCGATTTAGAGCTACATTCGTTCAGTTCAGAGCTACATTCTTTTGTCTTCTTATTTTTCTTCATTTGCTTTTGCAAACCTTCGTTTACTCAAGCTGTATGTCAGCGGATTGTTAAAGCTGTAAATCAACGGTTGGCTAAGCTGTATTGCCCAGCAGCAGAGGAAGAATCCTCTGGTTGGCTCAAGCTGTAAAGCTCAGCGTCTGTAGGGAACTTGTTCCCCAAAGCTGTGGATCAGCGGTGGCAAGCTGTGTTGCCCAGCAGTGAAGCCTTACTCGATTGAGTAAGGGGTGGATGTAGATCTCTGAAGGAGATCGAACCACCTAAAATCTCTTGCGTCGGTGGTTGTGTTTGTACGTGTGATTGCTGCTTCACTCTCTGCTTAGTTGTCTGAATTAATTGCTGCATCTCTTGCTCATTTGAGAGCTAGAAGAAGGTATATAAAAAGGCGCCACACAAAGGGTAGGCCAAGCCTACCTGGAAGTTGGATGATCTAGCGTGAGGAGTCTCCTAGAGTCAAACCTCTGCCAGGTACCTCTTCTGGATCACTGATGTGTAACAGATCAATTAGCAATTGAGTCAGTTACTATATATACTGATATCTCTGCTTATTGATGTTGATATCTGAATTGATAACTTTGTGCTGCTTACTGATATTGATCTCTGAGCTGATAAACTTGTGATCACCTTGGCTAACGAGATTTGGTAAATTTTGTATTCCGCTTCTATCATTTAATCTCGTTAATTTTTAAGGGTAAAGATCTATTCACCTCCCTCTAGATCTCTACACTTGGTATCAGAGCCTAACTCTCTGTTAAAGGATTCACATCCTAGAGAGGTTAGATATGGATTCTAGAGGGTTAACTGCTGAGGGTCACTCGACCACCAAGCCACCATACTTTGATGGCTCAAACTATCCTTATTGGAAAAGTAGAATGCAGGTTTTCTTGAGAGCCAAGGACTATGAGATATGGAAGATTGTTAGTAAAGGTCCTTTTGAACTTCCCCCTGATGAGGAAGTCTGGACTAAGGAGCAGATTCGTAGGTGCACCTTGAATTGGAGCGCTGTAAATGCTATGCAGTGTGCTCTTCATCCTACCAAGTTTTCCAGAGTATCCTCTTGCACTACCGCTAAGGAATTGTGGGATAAATTAGAAGTTATTTACGAGGGAACTTCTCAGGTCAGAGAAACCAAGGTCAATATGCTAATGACTGAGTATGAGGCCTTCAGGATGAAGCATGATGAGTCCATCTCCGAAATGATTGCTCGATTGATGGTAATCATTAACAGGTTAAGGAGTTTGGGTAAGACTTACACTGAATATGAGCTTGTCAGGAAAATCATTAGGTCCTTGACACCTATCTGGCACACTAAGGCCACTGTCATGGAGGAGTCCAGGAACCTTGCTGCTACTACCGTGGATGAACTTATAGGATCTCTCATGGCATATGAGATAAATCTGAAGAATATTGAGGAGCCCGAGAAGAAAAGGAAACCCCTGGCGCTTAAGGTTACTTCTAGTAAAAAGGAGTCATCTAGTGAGAATACCTCTAGCAGCTCTGGAGATGATCAAGATCCGTTTGCTATGCTGACCAGGAGCTTTAGAAGAATTCTTAGACAGGAAAGGAAAGGGAATAGAAGAAGACATTATTCAGGAAAGAGACAGTCAAAACATAAATCTGATTTTGCAAAGAAATCTGATGAAATTGTATGTTATAATTGCAGGAAGGCAGGACATCTCAAGGCAGACTGTCCTGAGCTGAAAGAAAAGGTGAATAGAAAGAAGGGCAACAAAAAGAAGGCCATGGTGAGTACCTGGAGCGACGAGGAGGAGGAAAGTCAGAGTAGCTCTTCTGAAAGTGAGAAGGAAGACAAGCTGTGTCTTATGGCCAAAAGTGATGCAGAAAACGATGAGGTAATCTCTCCCTTCAATAATTTCTCTCACAGTGATTGGGAAGATGCATATATTGAACTGCTTGATAAATATGATGAAGTACGTAAAGAAAACAGGCATCTGAAAAGGAAAATTACTTCATTAGCTCAAGATACTACTCTAAATGATAAAATTTCATGTTTGGAAATGGAAAATCTCAGACTGAAAAACTCTCTTGATGAAATTGAAAAGGATAAAATTCTTTTGAATGATCTGAAAACTGAAAAACTTCATTGACGAGCTCAAAATAAAGTTGCAAGAATGTAGAGACCAAACTGGAATAATCACTAAAAAATATGAGGCTATCAATGGAGTGAATTCGGATCTGAAAAAGGTCATTGAAAATTTGGAAAATGAAAACCAAGAAAAATAGAAAACCCTAGAAAAAATGACACAGGGTTCAGAAAATCTTAATGCTATCTTGGTAACTAGAGTTAATTTCAGGAAGGAAGGATTAGACTTTAATCCATCCAATCAGAAAAGTTTTGATGTTAGAACCATCTCTTTTATGGCAGAAAAGAGAACTTCACAGCCCTTAATAAAGATGACATTTGAATAAATCCAGAAAGAAAAATAGATTGAAAATGTTAAGAAAACTATGCCCAGTGTCAAGGACAAGGGAAAAGAAAGATAAAGATGTCTAAGGGATCATGTTCATACACCACCTCACCTCAGACCAGAGCTCAATTTAGGGGTCAGAGAGCTGAAACAAAAACTCAGAGAAGCCCCAAGGCCAAAGTAGCTCAGTTTCAACAGAAAGGTCAAGGCAATTTCAAACATGCACCCACCTTTATGCATTCTGGGTTCAATGTTTTTAGCACTTATGATCTTAGAAGAGGAAACTCATATGAAAGTTCCTATCATAATGGCTCACCCCATTCTTCATTTCAAAATTCTTATCACCACTACTCTGATAGGAAAAACCAAAGAAATTTCTATACTAGATCAAAGTATAGAACTCACTCTTTGAATTCTTATATGCATCCCTGGCACAAAACCCCTAGAAGCCAGAGCTTTCATGGCTTTGCCAAATTCATGCCCAATCAGTCCAGAGTTCCCTATGTACATGCTACTTCCAATGCCCATTGGACTGGTAACTGGCAAAGACAATTCCAGAATGAGCTTAAAAAGAAAAGTGGAACACCTCAAACCCAATTTCATAAAATCAGAGATAATAAGAAAAAACAGATCAAGCTGAATATCAAGAGCTCTACACCTGCAGTGAAGAAACAAAATCAAGTGTGATTACCAAAACAACTTGTATCATGTTTGCATGAGATGAATGCTTATTTGGGGCCCAAATAGACTTGGGTTCCAAAATTTTCTGCTTGATTCTGCTTGCAGGTATGCCTGGCAGCCAAACAAAATAAGTGGTATCTTGATAGTGGCTGCTCGAGGCACATGACCGGGGACAAGGAAAAATTCTACATGCTAGCTGAAAAGAATGGTGGTCATGTTACTTTTGGAGGTAATACAAAGGGCAGAATTATTGGAACAGGTAAAGTAGGTAAGAACTCTTCTTGCTGCATTGAGGAAGTTTTATTAGTTGAAGGACTTGCCTATAACCTTCTTAGTATTAGCCAGCTGTGTGATAAAGGGCATAAGGTTATATTTGATTCTCTTGCATGTACAATTTTTGAACCAAATTCTGAAACTGTTAAATTCATTGGTAAGAGGGTCAATAATATCTACATGGTAGACTTAGATAATGAAGCACATTCAAGTCTATGTCTCACAGTTAGCAAGGATGACACAGCTAGTCTTTGGCACCACAGGCTGGGTCATGCTAGCTATACTGTGCTGCACAAACTGAATAAACACAGCATGGTTAAGGGCCTTCCTGAAAATACTTTTAAAAAGAATGACAAAATCTGTGAAGTGTGTATTCAATGTAAGCAAACTAGGAAATCATTTAAACTCAGAACTGAAAGCATGTCCTCAAAACCATTTGAGCTGGTTCATATGGATTTATTTAGACCATGTAGATCAGCCAGCTTATCTGGTAAGAGATATGGCTATGTGTTGATATATGACTTCTCTAGGTTTACATGGGTATTCTTCTTAGCACATAAACATGATGCATTTGCTGAATTTGAAGAGTTTTACTATAAAATAAATCAGGGTGGTGAGCACTCAATTCTGAATATATTGTCTGACCATGGTGGTGAGTTTGAAAACTCACAATTTGATGATTTCTGCAGGAACAATGGAATCAATCACAAGTTCTCTTCTCCAAGGACTCCAGGGCAAAATGGAGTAGTATAAAGAAGAAACAGAACTTTAGTTGAAATGACAAGGACGATGCTGGCAGAAGGTAACCTACCTAGAAGGTTTTGGGCCGAGGCAGTGAACACATCATGTTATATCATCAACAGGGCCATGGTAAGACCTTCTACTCACAAAACTCCTTATGAAACTTTAAAAGGTAAGAAACCTTCAATAGCACATCTCAAGGTATTTGGCTGCAAGTGTTTTATTCATGTAAATTCTAAGAAAGATCTTGACAAATTCGAACCTAAGAGTGAACCTGGAATTTTTCTAGGTTACTCTGAAAAATCCAGAGCTTATAGAATTTACAATTTGAACTCTAAAATTGTTGAAGAATCACCACATGTTTTCTTTGATGAGTTTTCAAATAATTCTGAAACTGGCTTCTGCAGGGACAATTTTAATGATGATATTCTGGAGGATAAAGTAGAAGAAAATCCTGAACCAGCAGAAGGAGGTGATACAAGTGGGTCTAGAGGTCAGGAAGAGGTAAATGCAGTAACAGGTAATCATCTTACCAATATTAGAGTTCTTAGAGATCACCCTCTTGAAAATATTATTGATAATTTGAGTGAACCCCCTAGAACTAGATCACACTTTACAATGGACAATGAATTAAATTCTTTTGCTCTAGTCTCACAGATAGAACCCAAGGACATAAATAGTGCATTAAAAGATGAACATTGGATAAATGCCATGCATGAGGAACTGAACCAATTTGAAAGGAACAAGGTATGGCACCTAGTTCCAAAACCTACTCATGGCTCTATTATAGGCACTAAATGGGTTTTCAGAAATAAAACAAATGAGCAGGGAAAGATTGTTAGAAATAAAGCTAGGCTAGTTGCACAAGGGTACAACCAGGAGTATGGGGTAGACTTTGAGGAGTCTTTTGCTCCTATCGCCAGGTTAGAGGCTGTCAGAATTCTTCTAGCCTTTGCTTGTAGCCTAGGAATAAAATTACAACAGATGGATGTTAAATCCGCCTTTTTGAATGGTCTAATAAAGGAGGATGTATTTGTTAAACAACCTCCAGGCTTTGAATGTCTTGATTTCCCAGATCATGTGTACAAGTTAGACAAGGCTTTATATGGACTGAAATAAGCACCCAGGGCCTGGTATGACAGGCTAAGCTCCTTCCTCACTGGTAAGGGTTTTTCTAGAGGTGAAGTTGACCAGACATTGTTTACAAAGGTAAGCAACAAAGACATTCTTGTTGCATAAATTTATGTAGATGATATAGTATTTGGTTCAACTAAACCAACCATGTGTGAGGAATTCTCTACTTTTATGACAAATAAATTTGAGATGAGCTTAATGGGAGAATTGAAATTCTTTTTAGGTATGCAAGTTATTCAGACATCTGAAGGAAGCTTCATCAATCAGTCAAAGTACATAAAGAACCTGCTGAAAAAGTATCAAATGGAAAATCTCAAGGCAATAGCTGCACCCATGGGCACCTCAACCATCCTTGATGGTGACCCAGAAGGTAAATCAGTAGATCCAAAGCTATACAGAGGTATGATCGGATCCCTTCTTTTCCTCACAGCATCTAGGCCTGATATTCAATTTTCTGTATGCTTGTGTGCTAGGTTTCAGGCTTGTCCTAAAGAGTCACATTTGTGTGCTGTTAAGAGGATTTTTAGGTATCTATCAGGCACCCTAGAACTAGGACTTTGGTATCCTGCAAAGTGTGAGCTAGATCTCATAGCCTACACTGATGCAGATTATACAGGGTGCAGGGTAGATAGGAAAAGCACTAGTGGGTACTGTCACTATCTAGGTGGTTGTCTAGTAACATGGGCTTCTAAAAAGTAACACATTGTTGCTCTATCTACAGCTGAAGCAGAATATGTTGCAACTAGGAACTGTGCAGCCCAGGTACTCTGGATCAAGCACCAACTTATTGATTATCAAATAAAATTGGGATGCATTCTAATTTTATGTGATAATACTAGTGTTATATCTCTCACTAAAAATCATGTTCATCACTCTAGGACTAAGCACATAGAAATCAAACACCATTTTCTTAGAGATGAGGTAAATAAAAATGAAATTGAATTGCATTTCATTGAATCTGAAAAACAGATAGCTGATATAGTTACTAAACCTCTAGGTAATGAGAGATTTAAATTCTTAAGAAGAGAATTAGGTTTATGTAAATTTCAGCATGATAATTAATCTCAATTTCATTTTTGAATAAATCTTCTGATATGATTTGTGAATGTCTGTCTGCCTTGGAATAAATCTACTGATCTGACTGAAATTGACTCATGATTTGTCTGTCTGAAAATCCATGTTTGAATAAATCCTTTGCACAAACTAGTCTCAACTCACTGCTCTGAATAAATGATCAGATCTGTTCAATGATTGTCTGTTAACTATTTGTGAATAAAAACTCAGATCTTGTTTTGTGATCACTTCATTAAATTCATACATTAGGTACCTTGGTTTCAGAGGTTTTTCAAATGCTATGAGATGGAATGACAGATTCAGTATGTCTGAAAGCCCATAACCATGTGTTGAGGATTAGCCTTCACCAAGCACCCTGAATCAATAGTGTGTCTCAGCACTACATTTCATTTCATTTAATTGGACTTCACTACATGTCATGCATTCGCATCTAAATTTTTGTACAATCATGTATGCAGGACAAGTGATTGCACTGCATTCTACTTCATGATGGTATGTCTAGAAATGCATACATAATTGTGGTTGAATAATTAAATAAAGATGCATATAGATAGGGGAAGTTTTCTAAGAATAAGAAAATTTCTGTGCTTGCTGCATAGTGTCATGGGGAGTATTGAGCATGTCTATCTGTCTGTCATACAACTTGTTGGTTCTGATAGAAATTTTGTGAGCTCTCATATCATCATTCCATATCTTGAGTTCTGACATAATGACAGTCTGATAATAAGTTCAAAATTTTAAGCAATAGAAATCAGACATCTTCTATTATATGAATTTTGCTTGATTCTTGAATGAACTGATGGTTTAAATTTAATAATCTTTAGAATCAAGAGACTACATTCAGTAAATAGGAATGTTGATAACTGATAATCGCTCTCAACCCTTGTCTCATTACATGCTTGATAAAGTTTCTTGTATCTGAAATCTACTAAATTGATGAAATCTTGGTAGAGAAAACTGAGTTTGTGTATTATCTTTAAACAAGTCTTTCTGGAAAATAAAAAGGACAGTAAACCAATCGTATGAAAAGTAAAAATGGCAAAGCAATGACTGAGTAAACACCAAGTAACTGAGTGCTCCATCAAAGAAATGGAGAATACTTAAGTCATGAAGTGGCTCAGATTATCTCTGATCATATGATAAAAAACAATTGTAAGCGCTGAGAAACTAAGTGCTCCATCAAAGAAATGGAAAACACTTATGTCATGAAGTGCCGCAAACTATTTGGTTCATATAATTAAAATAATGTTCCTTAAATAAAATTCAGATGTGTCATATTGTTTAACTTCAATACATACCTTGGTCACTCCCAAAAATTATCACTGATTTTTCGAGAGTAAGATACAGTTAAACATTTCTCACATGATTAATGTGATACTGGTTTATTGATATTATCAGGAACAACAAACTTATCCAATGAATGAAGTATATGGATTCTAAGCTTTATCACCTTTAAACCAGAAATCTATCAAGAATACACTATATTGATTCATATATCTGAAGACTCAGAGCTTTGTAATGCTTAGTTCTGAACTATTAAACAGAGTGTCAGTTAGATTTCTCTCTATTGATATACTTCCACTTCCACTTCTTTGAGTTACTATCCTATTGATATTTTTTCTTCTTTGTTGTTGTCAAAGGGGGAGATTACATTAGAAGGGGGTAGTGTATATCTGTCGTAGCAAAAGGGGAGATCATTTCTGAGACTACTCTCTGTCTACCTCCCTTCCTATTTGTTGATGTCAAAGGGCGAGAGACTTGTCTATATTTTGGTTTCAGACTTTGGCATTTGGCATTTGGTACTGTGCTGCATAGGTCATTTGGCATTGTGTTGCATTATGTCTACATGTTCATATGCATTAGCCTGCATTGCATGTTAACAGACCACATGTTTGGACTGAATGCTTTTCATCAAAATACATCTAATATAAACTGTTGCCATCATAAAAAAGGGGGAGATTGTTGTGCCTCCTGATTTGATGATGTCTGGGGAAGAATAATCTGACTCCTTTGGACATAATTTCTATTAGGAGTTGTTAGGAGTCTGTGTGTTTTGAATGACTGGCATCAGTTTAATTGACTGGGTTGACTTGCTGAATTCACCATTGACTTTGTACTGATGCCTGTAGCATTGATTATTTTGATGAAATCAACTTAGTCAGTGTTAGTATAGTCTTCTATAAGTCTATGCATGTTTTCCTCCCTCACAAAAAGTCTGTGCATAAATATCTCCAGGACGGTGCTATTTTGTGTCTCATGGGTACACAAGGTCAGTGCATATTTTAATTCAATGAATATAAGGTTCGTGCACCTCTCTGTTCCAAGTCGTTGCATCAGCGTCTCACATGTGTGTCTTATGCTAAATATAGTCAGTGCATGTTTTAGTTTTATCCTTAACTAAGTCGGTGCATATTGTGACACACTCATGCATAGGTCCGTGCACATTCCTGTAGCATGCATCTCATGCTGCATCTTTGGTGCTAGTCCTAGCGTCTCTCTCTCGCCTGTTTCTCTAGTGCATGTCTTGCGTCTCTGTTAGCGTCTCATGCACAGCTGTGACCATGTCTGCGTCTCATGCACTTATGGTCTTGTGTCTCTGTTAGAGTCTCATCCATTTGAGTCTCATATTGCATGCAGTCGGTGCATTACACTGTATCAGGTCAGTGTCATAAGGCAAAACAACGTCGGTGCATTCCTTGGTTCAACTCATACAAGGTCTGTGCTAGTCCAGTGTTTCATGCATGTAATGTCAGTGCTAGTTTTTATCTCGCACACTTAAGGTCTGTGCATGATGTGTCTTATGCAGACATAGGTCAGTGTATGTCGTGTTTACTCTTGCTACATGTCAGTGCATGTTTTTAGGTCTTTGTATATTATCAAATGGCTTATACCATGTCTGATATTCTGCCAGGTTAGCTATATGATCGAGCACTAACTGAGCAACTTGCGGCTCATCTCACATGGAATTTAAGTACCAAGTAATCAGCACGTGATCCAAGGCAGGCTGATACCATGGGATTTTGTCACGTGTAAAGCAGCGGCAATGTGATGGTGACACATGGAAAGTTCTGGATCAGATCTGCTTGAATTTTAGGCGGGAATTATGGCAACCACGCGCCTAGTTCCTGTAGTCTATAAAAGGAAAGCCGATCGCCCAGTTCGAAGGTAATGAAAGAGAAGAGAGCTTGAAGAGATTGAGAGAAGTAGAAGGCCGAGAGGGAAGAAGTGTGAGCATCCAGCAAGAAGATTCCTGAGTAAGGCTAATCAGTTGGAAGGAGAAAGGGTTGAATTTAGGAAGAGCAGGGCGTTGAAGTTCAGTGAGTAAAAGTGTTTTATGTTCCTGATTCCTGGTTCAAAACCAGAACCAGTCTGCTCGATTTAGAGCTACATTCTTTTGTCTTCTTATTTTTCTTCATTTGCTTTTGCAAACTGTTAAAATAAATTAGAGGAGGGACTTATTTGTTATTGTCCACATCTTGTACCCTGGGTATTAATACCCTTCTTTCAATTAATGAAACTCAATCTTTTCCCAAATCTCAACATGGTATCAGAGCCGGATTAGGGCTCCCGCCGCCCCAACCCTGCTCTTCTGGTGTTCGCAATATCCGACGCCACCTCCACCTCCCTGTCGTTCGAGACCCCCCCCCCCCCCCCCCGTTGTGGCCACCGCCGCCACCTCCGCGAAGCAGCTTCGTAGGCAGCCCCGCCAGGCAAGCTGGCCCACCATCGCGGACCTCCTGCGCCCGCGTGAAGAGGAGGCGAGGGAGCTACGGCGGGTAGCAGAGAAGGCCTGCCGAGGGGCGCAGAGAAGGCGAGGGAGCTGCAACGGGGGCGCGTGAAGCCGCTCCTTGACCCGCCACCGCTACCGTGCCTGCCGCTCGCCGCGTGGAGAAGGCTTCTCCACCTCGTCACCCGCGCCATTCGCCTGCCGACGCGCCCATGTCACGCGTGAAGAGTAGCCCGCCAACTGCCGTGTCTGTGGTGTCTCATCGGGGAGCTGTCCAGTGGTTCGGTTGTGGGTCACTGCCGAGTGGTCTCTCTTCTCCCAGAACGGGGTGCCAACAGCCCGAGATATGTGCGCCACCGCACCAGCGTTCCAGACAGAGGTGCCAACAGTCACAACGTGTTATGGTCGTCATTCCGTTAGGGGAGAACATCTTGTCGTCAACTATGGTCAGTGTGTAGACCTTATCTAGCTTCTATATCCTTATGCAGTGATGGTTCTCATCTCTCTGGCGACGTTCTAGTTTTCTATATTCCATCATCCGCTTCTTGTCTGATATGGGGGACTCCTCGTCTTCGTCAACCAGACAGGCTCCTATCTCCAATCACATTTTGACAATTTTTGTAAAGTTTAATGGTACGAACTATCATCAGTGGTCAAGAGCCCTCCGGTTCTTATTAATGTCTATGAAAAAGTTACGTCATATTGAGGAAGATGCTCCAGCTAAATCAGATTTGAAGGCATATGAAGCTTGGCAAGCGGATGATGGAACTATTATTTCGGTGATTGGAAATAGTTGTGAGCCACACATTTTCAATAATGTTCTTTTCTTAGATACTACAAAAGAGATGTGGGAGTCTTTGAAGCGAACCTACTCTGGTGAAACTAAAGTTTCACACATCTATAATCTTTATTCCAGACTATTTACAATCAAACAAGAGGGGCGACACATATCACAATATTTCTCAGAAGTGCAGGGATTGTGGAATGAACTTCAACTATATCACCCTTCTACCACAGATGCAGCGAAAATACAACAACAACGTGATGAGTTTATTGTTGCAAAATTTCTCTCTGGTCTCGATGATAGTCTCCGACATGTTCGAGATAATTTGTTGGCTGATATAGCTATTCCAAAATTGGCCGATGCCTTTTCACGTGTTTTATAGGCCAGTACAACATCTCTATCTAATATTGGTCTTTCTACAACTGGACCAACAGTTGCAAACAATGACTTGGGGAGTGCATCTGCATTTGTTGCTGGTGGCCGTGGTCGGGGACGCGACGTGGTCGTCAACCATGCTCGCACTGTGGGCGGTCAAATTTTTTGTGGGAAGAAGTACGGAAGGGGAGGAAGCAGGCTGAATCCTATGGCTAACCTTGGTGTGGCTTCAGATACCACTATAGAGATTGCCCAAAGTACACAGCAGTTGCAGATAGATTCTACTCCTACATCCTCACGACAGGAAGGGGGAGTAACTTTATCTCGGGAGGAGTATGAGGCAATTCAACGAATTATAAAAGGCTCTGCAACATCTTCATCCTCTTTTCATGTTGTCTCCAACTCAGGTAGTGCCTTTGCAGTTTCTAATTCCTCATGGATTGTAGACTCGGGAGCCTCTTGTCATATGACAGGTGATCGCTCCCTATTCTCCTCACTTGACTCCACTATTTCTCATGAACCTGTTGCTGTAGTAGATGGTTCTAAATCGCCTGTCGTAGGAAAAGGCATTATTTCATTGTCTCGTCTCACTTTAAATGATGTTCTCTATGTTCCAAAATTTCCTGTTAATCTTCTTTCTATCAGCATGTTGACTCATTCTTTGAATTGCTCAGTGACCTTCTATCCTTCTTATTGTGTATTTCAGGACCTCCAAACGAGGAAGACGATTGGTGGGGGGCATGAATCTGGTGGTCTCTACTATCTTACTGTAGATAGACCTTTCCAGCCTCATCATGCATTGTCGGCTAGTGACACCTCTTATCAGTGGCATTGCAGATTGGGTCACCCTTCTATCTCGAAGCTTAGAGATGTTGTGTCTGTTCCATCTACAATCAATAAGTTCCATTGTGATGCCTGTGAATTAGGCAAACACCATAGAGTGCCTTTTCCTTTGAGTCAAAATAAAAGGAGCACTGCTCCCTTCCATCTTGTTCACTCAGATATCTGGGGACCTTCTCCAGTTATCTCCAGACTTGGTTTTTGATATTTTGTTACCTTCATAGATGATTTTTCTCGTATGACTTGGGTGTTTCTACTCAAGTCGAGGTCTGATGTACTTCATATTTTTGAAAGTTTTTATACTGAAATAAAAACCCAATATTTTGCCGATATCAAAGTTGTGCGTACTGACAATGCATTGGAGTATGTTCAGACATCTTTTGCCACTTTTTGTTCTTCTCGGGGGATTATCCATCAAACCTCGTGTTCTTATACATCACAACAGAATGGTGTGACAGAGACAAAGAACCGTCATCTTCTAGATGTTGCTCGTACCTTGATGTTCCACATGAATGTTCCCAAACAGTATTGGGGCGATGCGGTTCTTACTTCGTGTTACCTTATAAATCATGTTTCTAGCACGGTCCTTAATGGGCAATCGCCCCTTTCGTGTCTGCATCCTGATGGTACACCCTTTCCCTTGGTTCCTTGTGTGTTTGGATGCAAATGTTTTGTTCATTCTCTCGGGCCAGGCCATGATAAACTTTCTCCTAGGTCAGTTCCCTGCATTTTTCTTGGATACTCAAGAACTCAAAAGGGATACCGTTGTTTTGAACCCCGATCCAGGAAGACTTTTATTTCTACAGATGTTACTTTCTATGAGTCTGTACCTTTTTTTGCCACACCCGATGTACAAACTTCTCATATTGCTCCTGATGTTCTTATTCCATCTCTTTTATTTCCTTCTGACTCAACTGTTGTCACTAATCATGAAGTCTCTGAGCCACCTACTACAGATCGCATGTATGGACAGGTCTATATGCGGCGTGCGATACCACAAGGTGATGACCACACACCATCATCTGCCTCGTTAGAGAACCTACCCCTTCTGGTGAGACATCTTCTCCACCTGTTTTGGATCTTGATCTTCCTATTGTTGTTCGAAAAGGTGTGAGATCTTGTAAGAGCATTTATCAACACCCCATTGGTAATTTTGTTTCATATACATCCTTGACTCAATCCTTTCGTCAGTTTGCTTTGGCTCTTTCAGCAATCCCTATTCCTAAGATTGTATCTGAGGCCCTCACTAAACCAGAGTGGAAAGCTGCTATGGATGAAGAAATGCGTGCCTTGCTTTCTCGTGGCACATGGACTCTTGTACACCGTCCAACTAATGTTACTCATGTTTCCTATCGCTGGGTGTTCACTATGAAATACTCTCCTGATGGCACTATTGACAAATACAAAGCAAGATTGGTGGCAAAAGGGTTCACACAAACTTATGGGGTAGACTATTTTGAAACTTTCTCCCCTGTGACACGCTTGAATTCTGTTCAAATCTTATTTTCTCTTGCTATTAATCAAGGATGGTCAATGGTTCAAATGGATGTGAAAAATGCCTTCTTATATGGAGATCTAAATGAGGAGGTGTATATGGAGCAACCTCCAGGATATGTGACTCAGGGGGAGTTGGTATGTAAGTTAAGAAAGGCTATCTATGGCTTGAAACAAAGTCCACGTGCTTGGTTTGATAAATTCAGCAAAATTGCATCTGACATTGGGCTGAAGAGAAGTCAGGCTGACCATTCTATTTTTGTTCGCCATTTACTTGCTGGCACAATTATTTTGATTGTTTATGTAGATGACATGTTGCTTACTGGTAGTGACACAGAAGGTGTTAAAGAGGTTCAAAAGTACATGGAAAAGCATTTTGTTACCAAGAACTTAGGTAGACCATGTTATTTTCTGGGTATTGAGATAGCTCATGGTCAAGCTGGTGTCTCTCTCTCACAAAGAAAGTATGCTATGGATTTACTTAAAGAGATGGGTTTGCTTGGGTGTAAACCAGCTGACATACCCACTGTTCTACAGCAGGATCTTGATAATGAGGACAGCCCCGAGTTTGCAAATGTTGAAAGATATAGGCGATTGTGTGGTAAGCTTCTTTACTTGACTGTTACTAGACCTGACATCTCTTTTGCAGTGGGAGTAATTAGTCAATTTATGCAAAAGCCTAGGGTGTGCCATTGGGAAGCTGCTTTGAAGATTTTACATTATATTAAGGCTACTCCGGGAAAAGGATTGCTTTACAAAAAGAATGGTCATGTAAGAGTTGAAGCTTTTTCTGATGCTGACTATGCAAGATCCAAGTTCGATAGAAGATCTACTACATGTTTTTGTACCTATGTTGGAGGGAATTTAGTCACTTGGAGAAGCAAGAAACAAAGTGTGGTTGCCCGATCTAGCGCTGGGGCTGAATATAGGGCTATGGCACAAACTGCGTGTGAGATGATGTGGTTACAGAGTTTGATGTCTGATTTTGGGGTTACTTATATTGAGCCATTGGAGATGCATTGTGACAATCAAGCTGCTATCCATATTGCTAAAAATCCTATTTTTCATGAACGTACCAAGCATATTGAGGTTGATTGTCACTTTGTGCGAGATGCGGTTATGTCACAATAGATTTGTACTCCCTTCATTCCTTCAGATGATCAGTTAGCAGATTTATTTACAAAGGCACTTGGAGTTTCTCTTTTTAAGGCACTCTGTAACAAGCTGGGCATGTTTGATATATATGCTCCAGCTTGAGTGGGAGTGTTAAAATAAATTAGAGGAGGGACTTATTTGTTATTGTCCACATCTTGTACCCTGGGTATTAATACCCTTCTTTCAATTAATGAAACTCAATCTTTTCCCAAATCTCAACACAAACCTTCGTTTACTCAAGCTGTATGTCAGCGGATTGTTAAAGCTGTAAATCAACGGTTGGCTAAGCTGTATTGCCTAGTAGCAGAGGAAGAATCCTCTGGTTGGCTCAAGCTGTAAAGCTCAACGTCTGTAGGGAACTTGTTCCCCAAAGCTGTGGATCAGCGGTGGTAAGCTGTGTTGCCCAGCAGTGAAGCCTTACTCTGTTGAGTAAGGGGTGGACGTAGACCTCTGAAGGAGATCAAACCACCTAAAATCTCTTGTGTTTGTGGTTGTGTTTGTACGTGTGATTGCTGCTTCACTCTCTGCTTAGTTGTCTGAACTAATTGCTGCATCTCTTGCTCATTTGAGAGCTAGGAGAAGGTATATAAAAAGGCGCCACACAAAGGGTAGGCCAAGCCTACCTAGAAGTTGGACGATCTAGCGTGAGGAGTCTCCTAGAGTTGAACCTCCGCTAGGTACCGCTTCTGGTTCACTGATGTGCAACATATCAATTAGCAATTGAGTTAGTTACTATATATACTGATATCTCTGCTTATTGATGTTGATATCTGAATTGATAACTTTGTACTGCTTACTGATATTGATCTCTGAGCTGATAAACTTGTGATCACCTTGGCTGACGAGATTTGGTAAATTTTGTATTCCGCTTCTATCATTTAATCTCGTTAATTTTTAAAGGTAAAGATCTATTCACCCCCCTCTAGATCTCTACATACATTGCATAGAAAATCTTTAAAATCTGAAAAATAGAAAACAAAAAATAATTACTCTTAGGTTGCATTACTTTGACATGCTCAAATCTCATGCACATGTCTGCCTCTCATGATTCACTATATTTTGTTATGTTGTGCCTTCATGGCATATGATGCCTATTTGTGTAAATATGTTTCTGCCATGCCAAAAGACCTAACAATTTACATTGTGCTGGTCATTAATAATTGCTATCACTTGCTCTCTAAACACTCAACATCACTCTCTAACAAGTGGTATCATCTCCTTGTCTGCATGGTCTTCTCTCTGCATAATACTTGCTTTACTTGCATTCACGAGTGACCCAACAAGAGAACCTTCAGGAACCCAACAATTGTTAAATTTAATCAGTGTACAACCATTGGCATGTAATTCCACATCATTTTTTGGAACACTGAGAAGGTATCTCAGGTTGTTGTGCGTTTAATTACTCCCTACAGGTATGTACTTACTTTCACTCTGTACATCCTGTGCTAATAATCTCCAACTTTACTCCTTTCTTTCCTAACTGTGCCATATATTCTCCCCATTGTGTTATTTTGATGATGTCAAAGGGGGAGAGAATTGTATGTGTCATTAACTAGAGTATGCATAAGGGGGATTAACTAGAGTATGCATAAGGGGGAGTCTTGAATGCTTAAAGGGGAGAGTCTTATATGGGGAGAGTCTTATATGGGGAGAGAATTTATATAAGTCTTTGTGCTTCAACTCATGATTATATTTCTTTGCACTTTGACTAATAATGACTCACAGTTGTCATCATCAAAAAGGGGGAGAATGTTGGACATGTGTGTAACATGCTTAATTATATTGTTTTGATGATGTCTGACTATGAGTCATTAATAAGTCTGACCTACATTTGATAAACACATATTCATATATTTTAGGTCATGACAACATAAGCAAGAAGATACATCTCTGTGCCATCACTGATGAGTGTAAGAAATCAAGAATGACATAGAAAACGAGGCAACTGGATACATAGAAATCAAGAGAGATGATAATACTGGCAGCACAGAAATCAAGCTGAAAAGCTACATGTGAACCAAGGTCGGTGTACATAGCAGAAGGTCTGTGCACATGTAAACCAAGGTCAATGCACATCAGCACTTCAAGAACAAAGGTCAATGCACATTTAAGCATTGAAGAAGTAAGGTCGGAGCACATGTTCAGAACGTCGGTGCACATGAAGACTCTCAACTCTATAAGGTCGGTGCACATGTGCAAGTGAAGGTCGGTGCATGCTTGTTTTCAACACAGCAAGGTCAGTGCATGTTTTACCTTCAACGTTACAAGGTCTATGCACATGTGAATTACAAAGTCTGTGCAAGTTGCTGAAAGTCTGTGCACATATACATTTCTGTTCAAGAGGTCGATGCACATCCTGAACCAAGGTTGGTGCACATATGCTTTCAACTCTACAAGGTCGATGCACATGCTCAACAAAGGTCCATGCACATTTGCTTTCAACACTATAAGGTCGGTGCACATGCTCAACCAAGGTCGGTGCACATATGCATCTCTGCTCAGAAGGTTGGTGCACATGTCCATTTCAGTTCAAAAGGTTGGTGCACATACTGAAGACTTACAACCAAGGTCGGAGCACATGCTGAAGACTTGGACTAAGGTCGATGCACATGCTGAAGATTTTCCACCCAGGTCGGTGCACATGCCGAACTAAGGTCGGTGCACATGCAGAGGTCCTACAATATCAAGGTCTGTGCACATATCAAGGTCTGTGCAATATTTGCCTTCAGCATAAGAAAGGTATGTGCAATGTTTGTCTTCAACATTACAAGGTCTGAGCATACTCAAGTCAAGGTCGGTGCACATGAAGACTTTAAACTCTACAAGCAATCAAGGTCGATGCACATCAAGTCTGCTTCACTGCTCCGACCTCACCATCATGCTGCTTCGACGCAACAGTGCTTCTGATGTAACACCCCGGTTAAATAATAAAATATAAAATTAAAATTTTGAAATATGTATTGGAATTTAAAAGCTATTAACTTATTATTTAACGACTTCAATGATTTTCTTAATTAAAGAATATTATTTATTTTTAGTGACCAAATTATATCAATGATTATTTTTCTACAATCACCATAAAAAGACTTTCATATTCCAAGATGCCATCGAATTTTCTACGTTGAATTGAATTTAATAGGTATAAATCAAATTAATTAAATTTCATCCGTAGGCCAAAGTTCTGACTAATTTTTAAAAATATGGAAAAATTATATTCTTATAGAGAACGACGTGTTTAACAATAATGTCAACTGGGCCGACCCCTAATAAAAATTTGATTATGCTGAATTAAGTAATTAATGGCTAAATTCGTTCTTTTAATAGATCAATCTTAAACGACCAAATTAGAGCCCAATTCTTAACCAATCGAGCCCCAACCAGGCCCAATCGAAAGGTTAACCCTAGAGGCCCATTTTACCTTCAAAACCATAGACTCTAGAGCCTTCTAGCGGCGGCAGCGGTGCGGATTTGGTCAAAGGACCGAAGTTTTAGGCGCTTTTCCTTTCTTGGACTCTTGAGTCCCATTTGATCCCTAGAACGACCTATAGGCTCAATAAATAGAGGGCTTTCGCAGCCCTAGACCTCTTTTTATTTTTATAACAGGTGGCGCAAGCAATCGTGGTCGATCGAGGGCGAATTAGGGCGAGGGCGGTGACGTATTCACGATTAGGGTTTTAGCGCATCTTCCCTTCTTCTTCCAAATCGGCAGTTTCTCTCAGGCCCAATCAAATTAATTAACATGGATAGATAGATCTCGTACTTAGCTTTCTTTTGAACCCATTTTGCCCAATTTTGGTTGTCTATCTTGGGTGTATTCCTAATTTTATGTGAGCATGCAATTAGGTTTTTACTCTTTTCATCTCCCTTCAATTTACATTGATCAATCGTAGTTGAAACTTTAAATTGATCATGCCTTGGTGTGCATTTTAAGTTACCTACATTTTGATAGTAAATAGCCCAATTTTCATGCTACATTTAGGTTTTATTCTTGCTTTCATTGGACCGAGGTCTTGTGTTTTAATGTTCTAGGTTCGGACTTGAATAAAAGCCCTTCCAGAGACCGCCTAGTTTTTAGCGGTCGTGCGATAGACCACTTTCATGGTCTAGCGGCCCAGGGACAACCGTTTCTTCTTATTAGGGCTATGATGGGCTTTAACGGTCTGCCAATAGATCGCTTATGAGTCTAGCGGTCGCCCAATAGACCGCTTTATGGCGGTGGGTTTTAAATAGGGAAAGGGGATTTGCGTTGGTTCTTAGCGGTCATCCTCCGACCGTCTGAGATACATAACGGTCCACCTTTAGACTGTTTTCGTTTCTGTAAGTGGCCCCGGACAGACCGTCTGGGAACAGTGACGGCCTTCTGCCAGACCGCTACCCTGTGTTGTTATGTAACTTAGTTCTTTTGATTACGGCATGTGTGCATTGTTAATCCATACTTCATAACTTGCTGGTAGGATTTTGGTTATGTTAAACATCACACTGTTACCTAGGAAAAATGAAATTTATGATCTAGGTTCATCTTCTTCATGATTATTTTCCCCATGGTCATCATTCTTGATATCTTATAATTGAAATGAGTAGAGTAATTAATGTTGGTTTCTTTATACCATTGTCATCTTGCTACCTTATTAGTTCATCTTGCTATCTTATTAGTTCTGTTTTAAGGTCGTGCCACTCCGGTGGTGGCGACTGGACCGAATACATTGTTTTCCATTGATTGTGAGCTATAAATTCTTGGGCATTGAATTACCTCTCCGTCGAATATTCCTTCCGCCGGACTAGGTGTTCATGTTCTGAGGCCTCCGTAAGCCCCCGCGAGCCTGGGATTCCCACTAGGACGTCGGACGGGTTGTACCCACAAGCCTGAACCTTTTTGACTCAATCGAATCGCATATTTTTGCTAAACCCCAGAGTCGGGACTATCCTATTGATGGCGGACCTCCTAAGATCGTTTCTGTCAGTAAGCGGTCCAGTCATGACCGCCAGACTGGTTGAACGGCCTTCCAGTGACTGTGTTTAATCGGATGTACATCGACCTTAGTCCTTTGGACTATATAACGTACACAGTTGATATTAGACCGTTTATCTCTTCAAGTGGCCCAGCAAGGACCGTCTAGCCCTTATCACGGCCCACCTTGGACCGTTCTATTATTCACGCGGACCTGATTAGACTGTGCACCTCTTTTAGCGGTCCCTTTCTGACCGTTTCACCTTCCAATTTTTAAAAAATTAATGTTTTCATGGTTTTGATATGTGTGAGCTACCTTAGCCTAACTAGGCTATTGTACCTCGCATTTGACCTATTGTTAGGTCTATTGATGACATTCATCCTTCCTAAAGTGATTTCTTTAAATGACTATTCATCTTGATTAATGAGCTTATTGTTTGGAACTCAAAAAAATCAATATTCTTACACATTTTACCTTGATTACATGAGCTTGATCTTGGAACTCTTGGCCATTCTATTCGTGGATGTCTAGATTTCGTGGGATCTATGATCCAAACAAATCAATGCCAAGGCAATCATATTTAAGGGCCCAGTCTGGTCCTGGGAGGAGCACCCGAAAAGTACTTGATCCCCGGGGAGGTGAATGACTAGGTGTGACATTTGGCACCGAGTACTATCTAGCGTGTTGAGTCTACGACATTCCACACTCTCGTGATACTTGTTATACTTCCTTGAAAGCATGAAGTGCTTGCTTGTGTGACATGACTTGACTTGACTTGACTCGAAATGGCCATTCCTTGAAAAGTTCTTCTTAATAGTGCTTGATATCTCGACTTGAAATATTCCTTTTCATCGTTTATCTTCTGATCTTGTTGGTTATTTAGTTGCTTTAATTGAGTTTCTCGCATTATTTATACATTCCTGAAAATGATTAATTACTTAAATTTGTCTGATGATAGAGTGTAATTCCTACTGAGATTCTCGCTCACCCCCCCTTATTTCCATCCTTTTCAGGTAACGTGGTAGATGGGACGCTTGCAATTGGGATCGGGTCAGCGTGATCGAGTGAACCTGGAGCCTTGAGACCGAGTCTTCTTATTGTCTTAAGTCTAGATAGTATAGTGGTCTTGCTATTTTCTTTTCTTTATTTCTTTTATTGAGTCCACATTGTATTTTAAATTTCCAATATCAATAAAATTATATTTTTCTCAAATTAATGGCCTCCATGTGTTGAATATTATTTATTGTGTTTATTTATTCTCTGCTCTATTTATCATGACTATTTCGCTGCCACGTTCCGAGCATCGCTTCCCGCTGCTATCGGTTCGGGGCATGACATCTGAAGTCAGTTCAAGTCAATTTTCTGTCAAATCCATTGGGTGATCCAGAGAGAGAAAATAGGTACCACAAATGTCCAAATACACGGATTTTGAGGTCTGGATGAGGTACCCAAAGTTGACTTTTGTCCCTGCCATCATATCATATCTAATCTACCTTTTGGTGATGGCTATGTCAGAATCTATAGTTGGGAAAGGTCACTTCTCACAGTCTGCCTTTTTACTGTCACCAAATAAAGACTCTTGTGCAGACAGAGTACATAGGACAGAAGGTGGACTTCAGCCAATAAGGAGACCGCATGTCAAAGGGACCATTTAATGAGGAGATCTGAACAGTAACAAAAGGAAAGATATGGTCTGCTTCTTCTACCTGCCACTATCCTAACATGGCAGCTGCCTTGGGAGGCTCTAAAGTACATTCTGCTCATGCCTCAAATTATGGAGGGTTGAAAAGTGGTTGAAGAAAAGAGTTTCTCCTCTGCCGCCATTGTCCTATCCTTGGACTATAAGAAATGCCAGCTCAAGCCAAATCCTACAGAAAATCTTCTTCAAAGCCAAAGAAAGTTTTTGGAGGGAAAAGCTCTTTGTCTCTTCTTCATTTCATCTCACACTATCTTTGATGGGACCAGTCAACACTCAATAGTCAAAGGAAATATTTTTAATTGAGCTAGATTGATGGAAGACTTCTTGGAGGGAAAATTCTTCACCACATTTCATTTTGGCTCATCTATAAATATCAAGGTTCCACAAGAGAAGGAGCTGCTACTGCCCAGAGAGCCACACCCTTGAGCATCCACAAAGAACATCCTTGAGAAGCACGTGAGAGCAGCCCTGTACTTGTTTGACTCAGTCCAGTGCTGTTAGAGAAGAAGAAAAGAAGATCAGCCTTGAGAGAGAGCAGCCCTGCAGTCTACCGTTGCTTGCAAAGATAGATCTTTAGATCTGAACTTGTCGCTACAGTCACCAACTTCCAAATCTCTATCCGAAGACTCAGTTGGTGTTTACATTCCTCTAGCTCTTGTTTTTCTACTGCATTTGCAGTGTTTTTCCCTTTTGTGTTTTTCATTCTTCTTGAACCGCCCCTACCGGTTTGTGTGTAGGAAGACAGACGGAGGTGTGCTCCGGTCTGTGGAGAACCATCCCTGCCGGTTTTGTGTGTAGGAAGACAGACGGAGGTGTGCTCCGGTCTGTGAAGAATAGTCCCTGCCGGTTTCGTGTGTAGGAAGACAGACGGAGGTGTGCTCCGGTCTGTGGAGAACCGTCCCTGTCAGTTTTGTGTGTAAGAAGACAGACAGAGGGTGTTCTCTGTTCTGTGGTTTGGGGCTTGTCCCCGGTCAAGCTATGTGTCAGCAAGAAAGCCTCACCGGATTTAGTGAGGGGTGGACATAGGTTGCGGGTTTGCAACCGAACCACCTTAAAATCCCTGTGTTGTAGGTTGTGCACTTGTGTGATTGCTCCATATTCTCTATCCCCATTCACAGGTTAGTGTGCTTGCTTCATCGTATGCAATCTTGATTGTCTCCATCGCACACTCAAGCTTTGTGGACTGTGCAATCTTGTATACACACCATTTATTCTTTGCACGGTACTAGCATTCCCTTGGCTACCTGCTGCATCTTTGCACTCAGGCACTAGGGAGCATTCTCCATCAAATGAGAATCACCTTGTTCACCCTGAAGTCCCGCGATCAATGACACCCAAGAGGAGGGTGAATTGGGTGATTACCAATTTTATGAAAACTTTTGGCATTTTATAAAATATGTGATACAAAGCTAGTTAGGAGATTCAAAGCTGTTGAACACAAATTGGATTTAACAAACTTTATATGATAAGATATAGATTAAGTAAGATAGATGAAGATAAATCCAGAACAACAATTTAAACTAACGTTTATGTAGAATGGAGATAGAGGAAATGGAGCAAACCATACAATACAAGCACAATGCACAGCGATTTTTAAGGTGGTTCGGATGCACGACGGCAATCCTACGTCCACCCCTCACCAAACCCGGTGAGGCTTCACTCGGGGATAGAACCCCAAACGGAGACGACGCTCCAACCACACACGCAGGACGACACCTGCACACACACACGGGGACGCACCCCAAAACACACACACACACGGAGACAAGGTCTCCAATACGATCCAACAAGCGGATCACAAACACACACACCCGCTGCCACAAGTGCAGCAATCCACACACACGAGACAAAACAGATCTAAATAGACCCACACATACACAAACGTAGATCTAGGAAGATCCACGCACACACGAATCAAATACAACACACATACACACCACCACGGATCTAACAATGATCCACACACACACAAGTTCTTGCAGTTTATGATAAACACAATTACAATACCCAAAACATAAAGACGATGAGGCTTAGTTTAGAAAACTCCTATTTTGGGTTCCCCTTGAATGCATGTTGCAGATCTTGAACGTATCTTCACTTGATCGGAGCTTCAATCCGTGCTTGCTTGGCTTTTCTTCTTTCTTGCTTGCTTGGCTTCTCTTCTTTCTCCCTTAGGCACTCTTCTTGGAATCCTTGCTTGCTTCCTTGGCTCTACTCTTCCTTGGAGGTTGCTAGCTTCAGATTTGGCTTGAAACACCTTGGAGATGGATGAAGATCTTGCTGCATGAAGTACTGTTCACGGAACTACAGTGCCCTCTCCTTTCACCTTGGACAGCTTTCTCTTAATGTCCCTTGAAGCCCTCTTGGATAGATCGGGTTTGTAGCACCAAATGAGAGTTTTATAACTCTTGAATGGCCCTAGGACAAGCCCCAGACCAGATCCACGAAATCTGGTGTAATTGGGGGCAAAAGGATTAAAGAAATGGGTGGAAAGACCACCCTTCAAACTTGAACCAAAAGTCAACAAAAGTAGGCCTCGGGGGTGGCGATCGACCTACAGGGGCCAGCGGTCGACCGCCAGGGGCCAACCTGTAGCTGTGTGGCTGCTGGGAAAAATGGTCGACCGCTAGGTCCTGGCGGTCGACCGCCGGGTTTACAGGTTCCCAATTTTTAGTTCTGTGATTTCAGGTCGACCGCCAAGGGTCCACAGGTCGACCGCCAATCTTCAAACTTGCAGAAATGAAATGTTAGACCAATGAAACATGTCCAAAAGTTAAGAGCTGCAAGTCCATATCAAATCCATGCATTTTGGGATTGAAAACAACTTAGAATATGCTTTGAGCATTTCTAAATTTTGTTCCGGGGGCTCCGCCCCCGGAAACCCCCGCAAGGGGCTCTGCCCCCTTGACCCCCGCGACCTGAACGGGCCAGAAGGGTTTCATGTTTAAGGTGCATGAAAGAGGTGTATTAATGAAACATATATGAAATATCCAAGGTTAGATTGATGCTTTAACAAGGTAAGTATCTTAGCAATGGCTCTTGACAGTAAATGACATATATCACCTGTTTTGGATTGTAGAGGAGCAGGGTACTTATTCACAAGTTTAGTTCACCAGGTGACGGCCATGTGTTTGATCCTGCAAGCAAGATAGTTAAGGTTAATGCCATGCTTGTTCACATTAAAGAGGTTATGAAACCTCTTGTCTCTTGTAAAAACAATTCAATCAAGCATGAATCAAGACCATGTACCATTGCCATTTGTCATCTCAAACATATTTAAACATGAATGTGCAATCAACCATAAGTTTAGTTATCATCACTCAATCACACATTAAGTTTAGTTATCATCAAAACCATAACGCCAACAATCATCAAAACCATAACTCAACACACCCATACATCTGAAGTTTGCTGAGTAGCACTTTAACTTGTACCTCAACCTGTGTAGTCTTTGGACCGCCATTTCCATTTAAGCCATTTCGTTTAATTCCGCTGTGCTTTGTGTCTAAGTGTTTTATTTATTTTATAGGAGTGGTTTATGCTTTTGGTAGCCAAGTTTTAAATAGGACAAAGTTCTTGATAGGATCTATTCAACCCCCCCTTCTAGATCTGATTGCACTACGTGGGACCCGACATTTCTGTTGGGTCCCACGATCAATGACACCCAAGAGGGGGGTGAATTGAGTGATTATAAATTTTATGGAAACTCTTCCAGTTTTAACAAGTGTAATGAAACAACAATTAAAATATCAAATCTGTTGAACAGCAAGTTAGATAACAGCTTACACTAATCCTCACACTAGACGACAAGACGAATGCTGCGTGGTGGAGTAAATTCCTTTCAATACGATTAAGGAAGTTAATTAAGCCAAGAAATAGATTCTCTCAATCTCATCGTTCCCACACGATCATATAAAAGGATTCAACAATCAAACCAAGCCAACGCGCAAAGCAAACCACAATACACAGGGATTTTAAGGTGGTTCGGGACCACGACGGGCTCCCTACGTCCACCCCTCACCAAACTCGGTGAGGCTTCACTCGGGGATAAATCCCCAAACGGAGATGACGCTCCAACCACACACGCAGGACGACGCCTGCACACACACACGGGGACGTGCCCCAATGCACACACACACACACACACACACACACACACAGAGATGAAGTCTCCAACACAATCCAATAGGCAGATCAACAAAACGCACACACGCTGCGACTAGTGCAGCAAACCTCAAACACACGTAGATCTAGGAAGACCTACGCACACACATAAATCAAATACGACACACACAAAAGACCATGGATCCAACAACGATCCACACACACACAAGTATGCAATTTATAAGAAACACAAATCTGAAACTTAAAACACAATAAGGTACAGTTGAGAAAAACTTCTGATTTGGCTCCCCTTCAAATCTATGTTGTTGATCTTGAATGTGGCTTCAATCTACACTTGAACGGAGGTTTAATCTGTGCTTGCTTGGCTCTTCTTTTCCTTGGACAACACTCTTTTTATCTCCCTTGGATCTTTCTTGACCCCCCTTAGATCTTTCTTGAAGGATGATGAAGGATTCTTGCACAAATGATGTTGTAGCTTGATTCTCTATGTAACTTCTAGTTGGAGATCGATTGGAAACTTATTTGCAGCTTCTTCCCTTCACATTCACGCTCAAAACATTGTGGAAGAGGCCCTGGAGCTGCTGCTTGCGACCTGCACACACAAGGATAGAGAGGAATTCAAAATTTCAGATCTATCTTAGTCCCTCCTTAGGGTTTTCAATCCAATAAGATGTTTTATAGGTTTAGGACAGTCAAAAGATAGCCTAGGGACCAGATCTACATTTTGTGGAGTGATTTGTGGAAGTTGGACTCGGATTGGAAGACTTTAGGAGCAAGAAAACGGTGGTCAAAAAACACGGCTGGAGGTCGGACCGGAATGGGTCGACCCTTGTGGTCGACCCTCAAAGAGGGTTTACAACTCCAGGAACAATGGGTCGACCCCTAGGGTCGACCCTCGTTCTACCAGAATCTGGTAGGATGAAATTTTTACAAGGGTCGACCCTTGGGGTCGACCCTTCAATGGGTCGACCCTTTCAGGCAGGGTTCATAAAATTGGTTCTGTTTTGAACAGAACCTGAGAAGGTCGACCCCATGGGTTTACCCCTTCTTGTTTGGGCCTGAAAAATAACTAAAACAACCATCAAATCAATGGGAAACAATTGATTAAATATTACCATAATCTCATGAAGATCAACCATGATTTTTCATCCTGAAAAACATGATAAAGCAAGAGGTTAGATCAAGATCAAAATATATGGGTCATGCATTAACATATGAAGCTAGTTTTGAGACCGAGACCCAAATGACATGAAGTATGAACATGAAAGCACTAGCATGAGATGCATAAATGCTTTGATAACATTTTCATCTTAAGATCCTCATATGAGTTCCAACTTCAGTTCAGAGCAACATTTATTCAATCATCTGGGAGCATTTAGATCTTGCACAAATCAAGGGCATAACTTTGTCATTCTTTAATCAATGCAAGAACAACACCACACTTGTATATGATTCAAATGCTTTCAATTCAATTACTACAAAATCTCACATCTGAAAATGGTTTCAGTTAAGCACTCATGGGTTGCATGTTCAGTCCAAAAGTTCAGAATCTAAGCACACTTGCCATTTGAGGAATGATTGAATTTGTATGAGTGAAAGGAAGATGATGATCCTTTCAACAAGGACAAACAATGAAATAGAAATGATTTACACAATGACAAGCAATCAATTCATATCAATGAATCACTAATAAATCCACGTTGGTATGGGCAAAAAGAGCAAGAACATTAGTCTTAACATTCCCACACTAAAACATGCATGAAGGCGCATGCATTCTAGCCCAGTAGCAATACCTGCAAAGCAAGATAGCAACATGTGAGTTCGTTTGTCATGAAGACATTTTCCATTAATCAATCACACAATATATTGTGATTATCAAAACCACTATCATCACACATGAAGTTTAGTTATTATCAAAACCATAGCTCAACAATCTCCATCACACATGAAGTTTAGTTATCATCAAATCCATAGCTCAACAATCTCCCCCTTTTTGATGATAACAAACTTAGTGATGAATGATGACAATTTTAGTGAAGATGGCAAACGAAATGATTTTTCTCCTGTCACAGGCAATCATGAATCCAATGAAAATTCACATGAAATTTTTGGAATGTTTTTCTCCCCCAATCATGAAACCAGCAATCATGAATCACACGACATATGAAATATTTCTCCCCCTTTGACATTATCAAAAGGCGGGGTAATCCCAATCATTCTCCCGCATGAAGAGGAAATTGTAGCATGATAAAGGAGCAAGGAACAATAACCCACATTTGAAATTCTGATGAAGTAGGAGCAAATTATAAATAAGTGGGTTCATGGAATGTATGGGAGGCACCAAATCATATTTTTGTTGATTTTCATGTTTGTAGATTTTTAGTTGTTTTGTGATACCAATAGTTGAATTGAGAGGATACCAATTGTTGATTACTTGGACGTGCCAAGATGAGTAGAGTGGATTCTGATCTTTCTCCCCATTGGCCAAACAAAGACTAAAGTTAATTGAGCATGTGAATAGCATGGGAAGTCCACTCAATTTTTGGTTTTCAGTATTTTCCAAATTTTTTAATTTTTGATTTGTGGTTTGAAATGCATGAGATGCAACATATGCATGTGATGGCATGTAAGATGCATACACAAGCGAACAAATAGATGAGTATATATACATGCAACACAGCTCCCCCGTACTTATTTAAGAGGGGATGGGTGTAGGAAAGATGCAAGAGAGTCATGACAACCGGAATGCACATGTGTAACACATGGGAGATTGTGCAATCATATAGGAGATTAATGCAATTGCTAATGTAGTCAATCAACTTTCTGAATACATATTAAATCAAATTCTCAGATGTGTGAGTGAGTAATATGAAAAACGATAGTTTCAATATGGATATGAAGATTTTCAGACCAACACAGGGAGACATTTTACAAACTGCATTTCAATTTTGAGAACAACGTATTGGAGGCTACGCTCTACCACAATGAGTTTTCACCATCATTTTTTCAACTCAACCAGTATCACATGATAGTCAGAATTTTTTTAAGAGTGATCAGGTTCAAAATGATTCCTTTTTACGCGAGTAGACGCATGGAGCTCATGTCAGAATCCTCGGTTACTCAGAAGACTAAACTATTTCACCTCATTTTGAACAGAGGTACTAGTCCACACTTTTCAGAAATGAACCACATCACGTCTCAGGTGATATGTGCCCAGTTTACTTAGTGAGACCGAGCATTACTCTGCCTTTCATTTTCATTTCAGATTTTTCAACAAAGATAGGTAGGTAACTTTTTCCTCAACTGTCTCTTCAACATTCATGCAGCAAGTTTAACATCTCGAGAGTGTTGAAAAGAAATTCATATATCCTTATCTTTAACACTCATTTTCACATTTTGTGTATGAAGTGTGCGAATTTGATCCAGCATGTATACCGAAAATATCATGAATACATAACAATACAACTCCCCCTAAATAGATGCACTTTTACTCCCCCAGAGTGTGCAATATGAAGCACACCGATAATGACTCAATTGCAACATTATTTATCAAGAAGGCATAAGGTCATAAAATTTCAAGGATGGGGGTGAATAACATATAATAACACACAAGCACACATTGGGAGTTTATGCAAATGCACTATGATATGCAAGCGAGCAATGTGATGTCAATTTGATACCAATTGAATGGAAGCCAACAGAATGAACTAAGTGCGACTAATGCATGAGTTCAAATGCAATGTAGAAATTAACATGGGTGCAAAGTGTGTGTTTTTTGTTTTTCATTTGAGTGAACTAAATGCACCTAATGCATTGAATTATGATGCCTGCAACCTATAACTCTGTTAGAGTGGAATGCAAGTTATTCTGGCAAGATGAGAGCTTTATTTCTAATCCTGTGTGACAGAAATCTTATTGAGATCATCCACATTCTATTCAAGAATCAACAAATATTTTTATGACATGACCTTTATGAATAAGGGTGCATAAATGATCAAAATTAGGCAATGCAACCCAAATTTCAGAATTGTTCAAAAATAGATTTTCAAAGGTCTTTTACAAGTTTTGAAATGAGAATTCATCCATTAGCCAGATGTATGTATCATTTAATCATAAACATATTTTTAATTTACAAAGCACAGCTCAAGGATTCATTCACAAATCAACTAATCACAAGCCAGTCAAGATCTGGTACGAGGCGGAGATTTTAGTCCAACGACCCAACTCAATGCATAGGGAATGCTTCCAAGTGGATATAATCCACTCTTTCACAAATGCCATTTGATATACCAGATATGCAATTCAATTCAAGTGTCATTCAATAACCAACCACTTCATACACATCTCTCAAGATTTTCATTTGGTTAAATCAATTAAGTATGCTCATCACATCAAACTAGATTCAACCAATTTGTCACAACATGCTAGTAAATGACAAGTCAAGTTTTTAGAATCAACACTTGTCATCTAAAGGTATCACCAAGTGACAAAAAGGCCATTGCATGAGTTGATAAGGATGAATTACCTTGGTTCAGGAGATAAGATTGGAAGCCTCCAATCACTAAGATCACCAATCTCACGGAGGTTGATATTTCAGATTTTACATTCTTACCTTTGCCTTGAGAATCTTTTTTCTTCCAAGTCTTTCACCTATTGAACCCATCCTTCGTTAACAGATATGCGCACTTTTCATACCATGTCTTGGGTACTATCAAGATCACTTCCTATCTCCCGGTGGTGGATTGAGAAAATTTTTATCATTTTCATCCTTGCAAGGTATTCCTCAATTGATTCAAGCTTGGTCACGGCCAGCCCAACATCATTTAGATTTTGGGAGTGTAATCTGCATTCAAGAACAACAGAGTTGATTTGTCAATTTCGATTCAAATTGATTAACAATGACATGACAAATTCATTTTAACAACCAACATCCCCTAGACAGCTCTAGATGCAATGCATGACTCATGTGTGAACCTAAACATTAATCCCATATGATGAATGTGGTTGCTCCCCCTTAGTGTGTGTATGAATGCAAGATGTTCAGTAGCAATCCAATGCCATCTGCAGCCTGTAACTAATTGACTAATAGTACCGGGCGGAGAACTTAGATCCGAAGATCACCTCACACGTAGTGATTACTTTCAGACATGCAAAATCTGCCCTTCCACATGTCACCATTTGATATACTATGTAGTCAAGGGTGATGAAGGTAGGAGGATTGCTATGCATTATGACATGAATTCAGAATGTTCCACTTATGCAAGACAGTGCGTGAAAGTGTATGCAAACTCAAAATATGTAGTGAAATCATGATCTGAAGAATCTTCAAGCTCTCCTACAACAAGATGCTATATGGCAAGTGATATGCGCACAAATATGCAAACAACTATGAATGAAATGCATGTGCAGACATATGCAAGATTACATGACTATATGACCCAGAGTAAGTCAAAACATGACAGAGTCACTACAGAAAGTATGAGGGATATCACCTGATCTTCAAATTCAATTTTTGATTTTTATTCCAACCTGACTTATGCCACTTGGCCCATGTGCCTTACCTTCTTGATTGAAAATAGATTTCATACTTTACACTTCATGGCACACCTGCAAAATAGATTTCTTATTTGACATTCTTAGGTACCCAAATCATCTTGGGTCCTTGTGGGTTAGCAGCATCTTTGGCACGTGACTTCCACTTCTTAACAACACTCAAATCATCATTTTCTTTTAGAAAGCACTCATGCATGTTATGCCCAAATTTATCGCAGTAACGACAACATGGCTTCATGAGCTTAAAGGCATGAAGATCATTTGAAGCATGTGACGTCACATTCACTCTTCTCATTTGGTTGACCATTTTGTACATTTGAGCATGATGTGTTGAATGAAAATTCTTTTTCTTTGTCTGTAGCCAGCAGTGTGAAATTGTATGACCTCTTTTACCACAGTGATTGCAATGCATGAGAGATTTTGTAGTAAATGATTGCTTTGAATTTTTGGAGCCAGTTCTGTTCCTGCAAGCTTTCAAATCATCATTTTTCATAATGAAACAATCATGCATCATGTGTCCAAGTTTTCCACAGTAAAGACAAGAGACATTTCTTTTCTTAGATGCATGGAAGTTTATATGAATATTTCTAGCATGCACATTCTGGACATCCACACTCTTTTTCAGATTTGATTGAGTTCTTGACATGGTGTGTTCATGGGAGCGAGATGTGGAGGTGCTGGGTGCACAAGTGGTATGAACAAAAGAAGTGTGTAGCTTACTCTCAAATTTCTTTTTGTTCACTGGATTAAAACCTAGCCCTTCTTTTTGAATGTTCACTTTCATGCCCAGCAATTTATCCAAGTTTTCTTGGCCATTCACAAATTTAGACAATGAAGCATTCAAGCCATAAATTTCATTTTCAAGAGATGAAATATGCAATTCAGAATTGACAAGTTCTTCTTCATAAGTGGAAAGACTAACATTCAACATGACATTGGTAGTCTTGAGGCATTCTACTTCTTGACTAAACTCATCCATATTTTCACATTCTCTAACGACCACAAATTTTCCTTTTTCAAGTCTCAACAATCTTTCAGACATGGCATTGTTCAACTCCTTTAGTTTCTCATTTTCTCTTTCAAGTTTCTTATCATAAGCAAATTCAATTTGGCCAATGTATATGTTTCGCGCATTTTTTCTTTCTCCTTTCGTTTTTGCCTTTTCGTTCGCGTATCGATCAACCAATTAACTAACTTGTAGTCAACTGACTGATTGACGACGCGGGCGTGCCAGTCACATGAGTGACGATTTTTATGATGCGCTCACTCTGACCCATATCGGGCGAATGTGAGGTTCGGTCGGGACCAGCAGTCCGCCATACCATAAAGGCTATGGCGTTAATTACATCCCCCACGAGGAGGGAACACCTTTGATTAATTGTCGAGATAGCGGGCTGTCGAAGCCGGATTAAAAAAACCACATGATGATTACGACAAAGGCATGTCGGATGCATATGTCTCATGGGATTATGGATCCTCGGTACATGGCGGAGGACGTGGGTCCGAAGACCGTCGTCGCGCATAGCGAAGACTTCCGACCAGACATAATCTGGCTTTTCCGTCGACACCATTTGATATACCCAAGGATGTATGCATGGATGCACATACGACTTTCATGATTATATTAAGCATGATAATGGAATTGTGAAAGTAAATGATAGTCGGCCACGTTTATTACTCCTCATCGAGAGGAGGGAAGGCAACATAAGTGCGACAGCGAAAGCAAAGTGCTAACGGGCATGGTAATGAAGATACAATGACAATACAATTCGGGGCTCGCTCGGTCCCTCCCTTGTTCAATTCATTATGCATTATGATTTATCAATGCCAACCCCGAGGGATGAGGTCCACTCGGGGGCAGATAAGCGATTAAAACAACAATAGGTTTCAAAACCGGCGCAACCATGCAATAGGTAGCTTATACGGCGCGATGAAGCGTAGGTATAGCATCTTAACCCGGCGCGGCCATGATGAGAGTTAATACGGCGCGAAGAGACGTAGGTGTAGATGTTAATACGGCGCGGCGATCAGGGTATTTAAACGGCGCGCAAGGACTTTGGGGCGCGCCGGTTTAGGGCGCGCCGGAAAGGCGCAAAGAAAATTTTTTTGAAGATGAGTGTGGGGCTAATCCGGCGCGGGGGGGTACCGCGCCGGTTTAGGGCGCGCCGGTTAAGACCGCGCCGTAATAAACTTGTTTTATTGAGTTTCGAACTCTTTCAAGTTTGCTGGACTTCATAGGATCCTTTCTTGAGTTGTTGGGCCAGATGACTATTCGATTGGAGTCCACAGACCTCTAGAGATAAAGGGGGAGGTCAGTGCGAGGTTCATACTCGAGCACTGAGACGATTGAGTCCAGAACGATCATTTCATTGGAGCTTATTTATTCTTAATCTGTCCAAATTTGGACAGCATCTCCCCTGGACCTGAAGAGTTGCAGGGGAGAAGCGGGGTCATGTTCACTTGTGGAACAAGCCCCTAAACCGCCGGTGTGCACGGAGGCACCCAGCAAACCCCATCGGATAGGATACCCCGAGGACTAGCCTACGAGGGGCACCAAAGCTCCGTAAGGGGAAGAATAGAGAGACGAGGTCATTGATGATGAGAGCATCACCCCGAGGGCTAGCCTGCGAGGGGTGGACATCTCACGGCATATGACTCATCCCATGGAGGAACCGACCACCAAGAGGGTTAAGCTCCGAGGGCTGGCCTACGAGGAGCACACATCTCTTGGCCTAGATTGAGTCTCGGGTTGTCGAGGCGAAGCCTGTTAGGCTAGGACCCTTGTTGCTATCTGCTATGGCCTTGGGGAAGCCTTCACCATGGGGGGGGGTAAAGTTCCCGGTTGCTCAGCAGCTATGCGAAGTAGCAGGGGATGTCCCCCTTCCCGGATGACTAAGACGACACCAAAGAGTCTCGGAACGGTTCACATGACTATAATGCGGAAGGGTAATCACTTCACAGATGGGACGAGCCAAACATAGGGGCATATGCTCGAACAGTTACGGTGCAATGTCAAACCGATGCATCTTGCAATCCGAGTACGATCCTCACCTTACGAGCCACAGGGCAATAGGAAGAGAGGAATCGAGGGGAGCTGACCCTTGACAACACAGTAGAAAGAAGCGTACGCAGAAGCGCAGCTCTGTCCACGGAGGGCATGCAGGGGCCCTTAAATCATACACGAGCATGGTCGCAAAGAAGAGGGGAAAGAACCCCGGGGAGGGGGGTGTTTCTGTAGCCCACAATGCTTTGGGGCATGATCGGGGCTTCGGGGAAAACCGGGACCAGAGAAAACGCACGGAGGTAACCATCGCCGTAGATAGGAGAGGAGACAGAAGTTTAGAATCAATCATTCGACCTGTTGGTCCAGATATTCAAATATGCATTGCCACCCCAGAAATAGGAATGGGATATTCAATTACACGTTAGGAATCCGGCGCCGGCATCATTGCTCGGTCGCCGTTCATCCTTTTGCAGAGGAAAACGAATGCAGTAAGAAGAAGAGATCGCAGGGGAGGGGAGGGGTCGGCTCGTATCATTGCCATCCCTCCCCCTCTCTGCTTACAGTTGGTGGACGGAGACTCTGAAAGAGGAAAACAATCCACGAAAAGCAAAGAAGATAAACGCCGGTGCCCACCTGTCCTCAAAACAGAGTATCGGAATTTCTCCTTCTCTGGCTCCGGAGGACCTCAATCAGAACAGAGGAAGACCACCGTTGAAGGACGCTCGGATGGAGACCTCTCTCCCCAGGAAGCTCTCTCTCCCTTTCGAAGGTTTCTATCTGTCTCTCTTTCTCCGCCTCTTCCTTCTTAATCGAACCTCGCCCGTATATATATAACAGGTTGGAGGCTCTTCATCCGGCGTGAGCTTTTGGCGCACCGAGAGGAGTCTTCGTGAGCTTATCGCGCCGGTTTAAAGCGCCATCAGGTAAGGTAACTTGCGCGTCGGGATGAGGGCAGAAGGCAGGGGGGCGCGTCGGGATAAGGGCAGAAGGCGAAGGGGGCGCGCCGGTTTAAGGGCAGAAGGCGAAGGGGGCGCGAGGGTTTAAGGGGCATTGAATGAGGGGCGCGCCGGGCTAATGCTTCTCATGCGCCTCGAGCCCATCGATGAGTCCGGGGATGATTCCGGGAATCACCGTGAACATTAATATTGCCGATGCTCCTCGAAACTTCGACGAGGTGTCTTGTAGAAGCTCCTAGGTTGACTTACGGCCTTCCTTGAGACTCCTGATAACTTTGATTTTGACCATGCGGGCTTTCCACTGACACGGCCTTCGGCTCTACGCTCCATGCTGTTGGTCCGGCCTGGCTCGCACTCTGAGCTTTCTAGGAGGTTAGATAGCCGGGAGATAGTTCCGCCTGAGCCGGGCGATCATTCGGCCACTAAGGGGCCCATCTTGACGGGAAGCTGTGCCCATGCCGGGCGATCGGGATCTTCTGCCATCAGAGCTTTCGGCCCTCCCTCTCGGGGAACCAGGGGAAAACTCCTTTATCTTCCGGAGAGCCCTTTCATGTGGTGGGGGACCACCGGATAGACCATTATCCTTGATCGGACAACGGGTGTAGTGGATGCGGCACGACAAAGTCGATGCCGGTTCATTGGGCAGGCTTGGTCGCACTACCGGTTGGTTGACGAGTTTGTCTCGGCTCTCCTGAGGTGAAGTCCCCGTATCCACACGGAGTGACCCGAGGTTCTGACAGCTTGAGAAATCTTCAATATGTTGATCCGCACCGGCTTCCATGCTCCGGTGTGCCGGGTCATTCGTCTTTATTGGCTTGGTCACTACTGATCATATTTTGAGTGCCAACAAATGCCCCCCAGACGTGGGTGTTGCGAGCAAGGCACGAGTGCAGCAAGGCCGACGGATGACTTTTCATCCGGATCGACCCCTTCCTTGATTGGCCGGCACCTGGGATGGCCTTTAATTCGGCACGGGCGTTGACTCGGCGCCGTTCAGGCGTTAATACGGCACGGCCTGTGACCCTTGGGCTTTAATCCGGTGCACTATTCCTCTTTTCCTTGCTAACCCGGCGCGGCCTTGACGCCGTGGAGTTTTAATCCGGCGCGCCTTTCCCCGGCGCGCCTTTCCGCGGCGCGCCTTTTGCTCTGGGGTTTTTAATCCGGCGGGCTAAATAGCGCGCCGGTTTAGCGGAGGGGCCCCCCCTCCATATAAGGCTTTCGCCTTTGATTTTCCTTCTTCATCCGTCATTTGCCCGAATTTTTTCTCTCTCTTCTCTTTCTCCGGTGCCGAGAGCGGCGATTCTTCCTTCGGGTGAGTGGAGATGTTGCCCCTTTGTGTCTCGAAACCCATTCTTTGGACCCCGGGAGGCTTCTAGCAGGGCTTGCCCTCGGAGCTATTCCCCCGGGTGTTCCTCCGGCCTCGGTGTAATACCGATGGCTGTCTTTTAGGGACCGTTCCTCCGTGGACGCGTTCCCACTTTTCTTCGGCAATCCCCCGTGCTGGGGAGACTCTGCCGAAATTTTGTCAGAAGTTTGCCTTTGATTAGCCGTTTCCTGATGTTGTTTTGTTTGATATGCTCTTTTGCAGCTGTTATGGCATCCAGCTCTTCCTCTCGTGCCGTGGTGACATGGGAGAATGTCAATTCTCTCGACTGGGGTCACGGTCAGGTGGCCATAGTTGCGGAGTCCTCGGATTCGGAGACGGACACCGTAGACACCGGTCGTCTCCTTATCCTCGGGGGCGACTCCTTTCATTATAATAGAGAGGACGTGATCAGGAAGGATCATCCCAAGGACAAACACCTGATGTCCCTTCTTCGGCGTTTCAACCTTCAGGGGAAGCGGGACGTGTTTGCCGTGCGGAAGGTCGAGCAGGCTCTGCTGGTGGAGAGAGACAGCTTGGCCGAATGCGTAACGCGGGGAAGACCCATCTATCTCCCTGGGGAGGTCAGGAAGTGGAGCGTTGTGCTGGGGCTGCAAGACCTGGCTCCGTCAGACGGACTGCTGACTAGAGCTCCTGAATTTGTGCCTGCTCGGTGGAATGACTCCGCGGGCAGGGTAGACCGAGAGAAGCCGATCTTCGGCTTATTCCTTGCCCCGTTGAGGTGGGGATACAGAGATGAGTCATTCTTGCTGGATTGCTTGGCGATTCGCTTCAAGCACCAGATCTCCGTGGGATGGTTTGCTGAGTTGAAAGTCACAGATGCCCACGCATTCAGGCCCGGAGCAGTGGAATTCACAGACTATGTGCTGCATCATTATGCTCCTCTTTTGACCAGAGCTGGTGTTTATCACAGCGTATATGCTTCAAGGTATCGGTATCCGATTTCCCGAGGCTTGTGCTGCGGCATGATCGAGGTGTTTTGCCCTGAATACAACACCTTCTATACTTCAGAGGGGGAGACCTCTTTAGACTTGTGGAGTCTATCTCAGCTCAGCGGCCTGCCCATTGATGGAGAGCCGTATGAGGAAGTTTGTTGGCCCGACTGGTTGAAGGACCAGACCGACGGTGACGGTCGGTATATGGCGGGCTACGCCTACCGATATCTAATGAAGGCGTATCGCACCCTCTTCCATTCGTCGCAAGACACGAGAGAAGCTCGAAAGCCGGGCGAGAAACGAAGAGTGCGGATGGGCGCTTGGCTTCAATATTTCTTCCAGGGGAAGAACAAGTATGAAGATTTTCCTCCGATAGCACCGGTGGCCCAGAAACGGAAGAAGAGGATACGACGCCAGGCCGCTTCGTCATTTTCTTCGAGAGGAGGGCAGGGGGAAAACCCAAACCCTACTGGTGTTGATGCAGTGACTCATTGTGCTGCCTATTTGGTTTATTGGCTTTGTTCCTTTGCTCTCCCTCAGGGTGACGAGAGCGTGATCAGGGCGGAAGCCATATATCCGGCCTGTCTTATGGCTTGGGGTACCAAGCTGTCTCTTTGCCCAGTGGCCCTGTGCCTCATTTACAAGATGCTGGGGGACTTGCACAAGACGCGCCTCCCCAGAAGCCTTCGGACGGTTGGTCCGCTACATTTCTTTAATGCTTGGGTCTGCACCCTGTTCCCGGAGGCAGCTCCTCGGGCATTACAAGCGGTTCCTCTGGTCCCGCGCATGATAGAGTTTGCAAGCGCCGAGCCATCATTGCTAATGGAGCAACTTTATGCTATTCGGGGTAAATTGACCCGTCTTCCCGTGGATTCGCCCGGGGTTCTTCATTTCTGGAGCTTGGCTGCTCACTCGAGCCCATTGACGAACAGGACGAGACAGTGCAAACTCTTTGAAACTGAGGAGTACATCCATCCGATTTCCCAGGCCAATTGTACCAGGCCTATTCTGGAGCCGGAGTTGGTTGATTGGGCATTGGCCATAAGGCCTAGTGTCCTCGTTTTTCGCAAGAGCGGCATTCTGTGGTTGGAGCCGTATTACCCGTTCCGTTTCAGTCGGAACTTCGGCTACGACCAGCAGATTCCACATTCCTCTTCGCAATTTGCATTGCCCAACAGGCACAGGGCCGGGCAAACGTCCAATGACGACGCCCGGATATGGTGGGACTTTTTCCATCGTCGCGAAGACGTTTCTTTCCGGGTGCCCGCCCCCGCACGGTTCCCTCGCGTCACGCCTGAATATGTCAAGTGGTGGAACGCGCGGACGGGATTTTACAGGACCTCCCGGAGAGAGTGCTGGGCCGTGGCGGAGCACAGGTTCTTAGCTTCCCAACCGGAGCCAGTTCTTGATATTGACGCTTCTTATTTGAAGAAGTTGAAATCTTGGACTAATACGGATGTGAAGGCCTATCTAGAGGCCCGCAAGCTCGTAAAAGGCCGCAAGACGAAAGTTGAGCTGAAGTTGCCCCCGATCAACAAGGATGATTATGTGAAGACCCTTCGGGGTTTATGCCGGGTAAGCAGTGAGAGGGTGATTCTCCAGCAACTCCCTTTGCCAGTAGAGGAGCCCATCGCGGCCGTGGCCGACTGGCGTCCTGAGGTGGACAGGTTGTATCCCTACCGGGCTTTCATTCGCAAGGAAGACAGGCGGGCTGACTTATATGCCAATACCCCCTGGCTGTTTGCACTCCTTCGGTCTCACGGCCTCCCGGTGGGTAGCCCCAGTGAAGCCATACTGGACCATCCTCTTCAGATCTCCTTCAAATATGCAGACAGGTGGGGGCTGGACCATCTGAGTCTGTATTACCTGCTATCCTCCCGTGGCCATGAGGACCTGGCACTGCTGGCTGAGCCGAGCGAAAAGATCGGGGATCTATGCTGGCTTATTCGCGAGGCGGCTTCGAGGGACAAGACGCCCTCGCTGTTTTATTGGCCTCTCTTCCCCTTTTATACGGGACCGGCAAGTACGTTCCATCTCTTCCTTCAGGCCCTTCGGCCAGCTTCTTCTTTTCATTGTGGTTGTGTCATTCTCACCCTTGTGCGTATGCAGTCCGACCGACTTCGGAGGAGACTCGGCACTTCAGGGAATTGATCATAAAGGCCCAAAAGCCGACATATTTTGAAGTTCCTGAGCCGGCGCCGACCACGATGCCATTGCCTCCTGGGGATTCGAGGAAGAGGACCAGGTCCCAACTGCGAGAGGCCGTCGGGAAGGCGAAAGCGGCGGTGACCCGGGTGACACGGGCACGCCGGAAGAAAGCTGCGGAGCAGACATCGACAACCGACCTTCCTCCCGTTGTATCTTTCGAAGAATTTGAGGCTTCTCGCGCACAAGGGCCAGAGGCCGAAGGTAGGCTCTTCTTTTCTTCAAAGTGCATTAGCTTGTCTTGACTGCTTGGGGTGGCCCATGCTGACAGTTGCCGATACAGCTGCTGGGGTCGTCGGTCCCGAGGCGACGGTAGCTGTAGAGACTGGGGACGGGGCAGAGGAAATCCTTGCTGCTCCCGTAGAAAGGGATTTGCCCTCCCCCACACCTCAGCGGGAGATGGAAGGTAATCCATAGTTTAGTTGCGACAGCAACGTGAGTCTTTGTATCTTTAGTCATCCTGACCCCGTTTTGCTGTGAATTTGTAGTCGATATACAACCATCACTGCTTCCGGGCCCGGAGAGCGTAGAGAAGGTGATCCCCTCGGGACAGGGAGAACCCGTCTCCGAGGTGTCATCTATTGTTGCTCCTGGTGCGGAGAGCACCAGGGAAGTTCCTGCCGAGGGTGATGCTCCTGCTGGCGAGGCTCCTGCTCCGACGGCGGAGTGTCTTGAGAGGGCAGAGGGGTCCTCTTCCTCTGAGCATGTAGACTATGGTGGCGGCTCCAGTGACGAGGAGTCACCGCCGCTTGATGTTGAGACCGAGGATGCTGGGGTGTCCTCGGCCTACGAGAGCGACTATTTGACTTTCAGCCCGGCCCGGTTATCATGGGGCGGTCCTGTGCCGTCATTATCGCTTACGAGTGAGGGAGTTGGCGCTGGGGAAACTGCTCTTAAAGATTTAAGCTTAGTCCCGGCCGAGGTAAGGACCTATTCGGGGTCAATGCTTGCCATGCTTCTTTTCTCCTCCTTTTAGCCAGGCCCCCCCCTTTTTTAAGCGTATACATCTCTGATGCAGACTGAGGTGGCGCTACCGACTATGACGGTGCAAATACCACTCCCGGCCCTGGGAACAGGGCAGGCGACTTTCCCGTCCGTCCTGCGGCCCATCGCGTTGCGGTACCCAAAGGATCATGCAACAGCAATGGTCCCAGTTGGCCCTGGAGCGCTCGTGGAAGTTGATAGTCCAGCGATAGCCAGAGGTTCTCCATCAAGAGAGACTGAACAGCAGTCGGTTCTGGAGAAGGATGACTCTGCTGAGGTAGAAGCCGGGGAGATTACTGAGGGACAGACGTCCCTGATTCTTGGGGTTCTTGCTGGACCCCCATCCCGGGAGACCGGTAAGGAGATCGTTGCTGTTGAGGCTCCAGCCACCGCACCTGTCTGCGCGGTTGTTCCCAGTGGCAGTGGACTGCAGCTTATGCCGTCGTCATCTTCCGGGACGGCTGATGATATATGGGCCGCCGTGGATGGCAGAGTGGAGTTTGAACTGCCCGAGACGTCGCCACTTGGCCTTCAATCCTCGAGCGACGTCGTGTGGCAATTCCTGGGGACCCTCCAGCAGGCCGTAACAGCCAGTAGGGATTTAACTTATGTTCAGCTGAGGGGGTTGATAGAGCATCTGTCCCGCTCGCTGCTGGCCCTTGGCTGTCCCATGGACGACTGGACTCCACGGGTGATTCTGCTCCTGAAGTATGTGAACCGGAGGGAGTTTCTGGGCCGGGAGGCAGCTGACCAGTTGGTGGCCATATCATTGGAGCGGGCTGAAAACAAGACGGCCCTCATTTCTCTGCAAGAGACCGCGATGAGGGCGAGGGACGAAGCCAACGCCTCTCTTCAACGCCGGAACTCCCTGACGGCCCGGATGACGGCATTGCGGGCCGAACTTTCCAGGATAGAGGCTGAACTTGAAGAAGTAGATCGCCTGGGGGTCCAAAAGGTTAGGATGCTGAGATGGCCGAAGGGCAAGCTGCTTCCCTGGAGGCGAAGCTATCCGAGCTGGAGGCCACCGAGTTCAGATTGCAAGAACTGATCCGTCATCCGTCCTTGGGTATTCCTGTGCTGGAGGACATCTTCCGACGCCCTTTGCCGTAATCTCTTTTCTTTATGTGCTCACTTTTAATGCACCTTATGTATCCCAGGGCATGGTCCATGTAATCATGCGCCTTCACTTCATAGTAATGAAAAAAATCTCCATCTTGATTTTGAATGAAGACTCCATCTTGTCATTGTGTTGTCCTTTTTGTTTGCCCGTCGATTCTAGTTCGAATGTATGAGTCATTAGGGCAGGAGAGCGCTCACGCCTTCAGGGAAGGGGTGAGGTGTTCACTCCACCGCGCCATGACTTTTCTCAAGACTAGAAACGGCTTTATGCTGGTCGAGAGTTCGAGGAACTCAGGGGGGCATAGTGAAACTGGCGGACAAACGGTCGTGCCGAGAGTGGCAAGAACCGAGAACGGGTAGCGACTGGTCTTGCCGATGATGGCAAGGGTCGAAAAGGGTGGACGGTCTTGCCGATGGTGACAAAAACCGGATAGGGTAGTGACCGATCTTGCCGATGGTGACAAGGGTCAAAAGGGAAGACGGTATTGCCGATGGTGACAAAAACCGGATAGGTAGTGACCGATCTTGCCGATGGTGACAAGGGTCGAAAGGGTAGACGGTATTGCCGATGGTGACAAAAATCGGATAGGTAGTGACCGATCTTGCCGATGGTGACAAGGGTCGAAAGGGTAGACGGTCTTGCTGATGGTGACAAAAACCAGATAGGTAGTGACCGATCTTGCCGATGGTGACAAGGGTCAAAAGGGTAGACGGTCTTGCCGATGGTGACAAAAACCGGATAGGTAGTGACCGATCTTGCCGATGGTGACAAGGGTCAAAAGGGTAGACGGTCTTGCCGATGGTGACAAAAACCGGATAGGTAGTGACCGATCTTGCCGATGGTGACAAGGGTCAAAAGGGTAGACGGTCTTGCCGATGGTGACAAAAACCGGATAGGTAGTGACCGATCTTGCCGATGGTGACAAGGGTCAAAAGGGTAGACGGTCTTGCCGATGGTGACAAAAACCGGATAGGTAGTGACCGATCTTGCCGATGGTGACAAGGGTCAAAAGGGTAGACGGTCTTGCCGATGGTGACAAAAACCGGATAGGTAGTGACCGATCTTGCCGATGGTGACAAGGGTCAAAAGGGTAGACGGTCTTGCCGATGGTGACAAAAACCGGATAGGTAGTGACCGATCTTGCCGATGGTGACAAGGGTCAAAAGGGTAGACGGTCTTGCCGATGGTGACAAAAACCGGATAGGTAGTGACCGATCTTGCCGATGGTGACAAGGGTCAAAAGGGTAGACGGTCTTGCCGATGGTGACAAAAACCGGATAGGTAGTGACCGATCTCGCCGATGGTGACAAGGGTCAAAAGGGAAGACGGTATTGCCGATGGTGACAAAAACTGGATAGGTAGTGACCGATCTTGCCGATGGTGACAAGGGTCGAAAGGGTAGACGGTATTGCCGATGGTGACAAAAACCGGGTAGGTATTGACCGATCTTGCCGATGGTGACAAGGGTCAAGAGGGTATAGACACTAGACGTGTATAAGTGGGATATCGGATGAAGACCCTCGCCACGACCTCGAAAATGGCCTTTGGACGACGGATGATTCATCACTATTCATCATTCAATTTTTTTTATTCACATTACTGACCTAAGCGCCCTTTCGGGTTTTCACCGAGGCCAGCCCCCTCTTGCTTTTGCCCACGCGCCCTTTCGGGTTTTCACGCGGCGGGGTACCCGATTTTGCCTGCGACGCCCTTTCGGGTTTTCACCACAGCTGGGTTATAGCCGTTTTTGCACTTGTCCTGATATAGGAGCAAGTCTGGCAGGGTATCTCTATTTTTAACCCCATTTTCTTTTCCTTTTTTTTTTGATTCGAGGTTCAGAAGAACTGGATCGCGGGAACGCCGACCGTCCTTGTCGATGAGGACAAGGGTTGGTCTTAGGTTTATTTCGTCGACACCGGTTAAATGTCGAAGCAAGGAAGTGGTTTATTAACAAGGATGTAGGATCCAAGTTTGAGAGTAGAGGCTGACCGATTGCGCCGATGATGGCGAGAGTCGAAAGGGGTTTATTTGTCGGCATATGTTATCGCCGAAACAAGGACGGGGTTGTCAATAGGGACGTAAGGTCCAAGTTGAGGGTAGAGATCGACCGATCTCACCGATGATGACGAGGGTCGAAAAGGGTTTGTTCATCGACATGGGTTACATGCCGAAGCAAAGGTGAGGTTATTAACAAGGACGTAAGGCCCAAGTTATGGACAGAGATCGGCCGATCTCGTCGATGATGACGAGGGTCAAAAAGAGGTTTGTTAAAGTATTCTCGGTGGGACTTTGATGATTGTCCCTTTCGGAGTTTTATTGGGTGAAGAATAGGAGAGGCATTTGGGAATTACCACTTTACTGACTCAAGCGCCCTTTCGGGTTTTTGCCGAAGCCAGCCCCCTCTTGCTTTTGCCCACGCGCCCTTTCGGGTTTTCACGTGGAGGGGTACCCGATTTTGCCTGCGACGCCCTTTCGGGTTTTCGCCACAGCCGGGTTATAGCCATTTTTGCACTTGTCCCGATGTGGGGGCAAGTCTGGCGGGGTATCTCTATTTTTAACCCCATTTTCTTCTTTTTTCTTCCCTTTTTTATTTGGAATGTAATCCGAGAGAGGGTAGCTTGATCAGGGCGAGATGCCACTAACCAAGGAGAGGTAGCTTGATTAGGGTGGAAAGCCGCTAGCCAAGGAGAAATAATTTGATTAGGGCGGAATGCCGCTAACCAAGGAAAAGGTAGCTCGATTAAGGCGGAGCGCCACTAACCCAGGAAAAGTAGCTCGATTAAGGCGGAGTGCCACTAGCCAAGGAAAGGGTAGCTCGGTTAGGGCGGAGTGCCACTAACCAAGGAAAAGTAGTTCGATTAGGGCGGAATGCCGCTAACCAAGGGGAAGTAATTTGATTAGGGCGGAATGCCGCTAACCAAGGAAAAGGTAGTTCGGTTAGGGCGGAATGCCGCTAACCAAGAAAAAGGTAGCTCGATTAGGGCGGAATGCCACTAACCAAAGAAAAGGTAGCTCGATTAGGGCGGAATGCCACTAACCAAGGGAAAGTAGCTCGGTTAGGGCGGAATGCCGCTAACCAAGGAAAAGGTAGCTCGACCGATCACTCAGGGTGTGTCGGCTGCGCCGCATGATACAGCTTAATGTGTTTTCCGTTGAGGGGAGAGAACTGGACGGCTCCTTTGTGGTCTACAAGGACGTAGGCACCCCCTTCATATACTCGGCGGACGATGTACGGTCCGACCCAGTTTTCGACCAGTTTCCCTTTGGGGTTAGAGGCCATCACTTCTCTTCTTTTGACCATTACCAGGTCTCCTTTCTTGAACTCTCGACCCTTGACTAACTTGTCAAAAGCACGGGCCATGCGAGCTTGGTAGAGTTGGATGTTTTGTTGCGCCTGGAGGCGTTTTCCTTCGAGCTCAGCGAGCTCTTCCAATCTTCTTTCTGCATTGGTCTGCTCACCACTGACTAATCCGTGCTGGATGGCAACTCGCAATGAAGGAACTTCAAGTTCAATTGGCACTACAGCTTCCGACCCATAGACAAGGGAGAAGGGTGAACAGCCGGTTGGGGTCTTGTAGACAGTACGATAAGCCCAAAGCGCTTCGTACATCCTTTCTTCCCAATCCTTTTTGTTAGACTTGACAGTCTTTGCCAATAACGTGCACAGTGTCTTGTTGAAGGCTTCTGCGAGTCCGTTGGCTTGAGGGTTGTAGGGGGACGATGTCCTCCAGTCAATTTTGTATTTGTCGGCCAGCCGATAAACCTTCTGGTTCCTGAAATGGCTGCCGTTATCAAAGATGATTCGGCTGGGGATCCCGAACCGGAATATTACATTCTGCCGGAAGAATCTTGCAACTAGTTCTCCGGTCACATCTCTTAGTGCTACTGCCTCCGCCCATCTGGAGAAATAGTCTGTAGCTGCTAAGATGTATTTGCACCCTGATGAAGATGCTGGAAGTGGCCCTACCACGTCCGTGCCCCACTGAGCAAACGGCCAACTTGGTAGAGTGGGATGTAGTGGCACTGGGGGTCTCCTCGCCACAGTAGCATGTTCTTGACATTTCTGACAAGCCTTGGCGAACTTGCAGCAATCATTGAATATAGTGGGACAGTAATAACCCAATTTCTTTATTTCTATTTTCATTTTCGGACCGGCCTGGTGTGCCCCGGCTGACCCTGCATGAACTTCTTGCATCACCTGTCCCGCTTCTGCTGAAGACAAGCAACGGAGTAGGACTTTCCTTCGGGCATCTGCCATAATTCGGAACAAGGTCCCGCTTCTCATCTCGTAAGAATCCTTGATCCTCAGGAGCTTCATTCTTTGTCCTTTTCTTTTGGAAGTTGCTGGTGTTGAAACCAGCGTAGGAGATGCTCTCGCCAGTCGGGCTGCTGAACCCCTTCGATGACTGCTACTTCCATCTCTTCTTCGTCGGCCAGAACCTCTGTTACGCTGGGGACCTGTCGGCGATTGATCACTGTTATATTCAGGCTTGTGTCCGGCGGGACCGCCAATGAACTGGACAGCTTAGCGAGGGCGTCTGCCTGAGCATTCCGGCCTCGATTGATGTGCTTGATGCTGATGAAGTAGAATCTTGATATCAGGCGAGTCGCCAACTGGTGATAGGGGAGGAGCTCTTGCTTTCGCACCTCGAACTCTCCTTCCAGCTGTTTTATAACTAGCATGGAGTCTCCGAATGCTTCCAGCATCTGAATTCCCATGGACAGAGCAATCTGCAACCCGATTATCAGGGCTTCATATTCTGCTTCATTGTTTGTGCATTGTTTGTTTATGGAGCAGGAAGTATGCACCACTTCTCCTTCTGGGGACTTCAAGACTATGCCTGCTCCTGCTCTGACCCTGGATGACCCGGTAGCAGAGGTGTCAATTCTGGAAGCGCCATCAAAGTATAGCTGCCATGCGGAAGGCTGTACTTGGGCGGCTTCTAGGGTCTCATCCTCGGGAAGCTCCGGTTCCCACGGGCTTTCTCCGGGTATCGGATGTTCAGCAAAGAAATCTACAATAGCTTGACCTTTGATGGCTTTGCGCGGTACGTAAGAGACATCAAACTCCATAAGGATTACCGCCCATTTACCCAGGCGGCCTTTGAGTGCTGGCTGGGACATGATGTATTTCAGGGGATCCTCCTTGGACACCAAGCTGATTTCATGCGACAACATATAGTGCCGGAGCTTTTTGACTACGAAGACTAGTGCCAGGCAGATCTTCTCAATATAAGTGTATTTTTCTTCAGTTCTGACCAGTCTCCGACTGAGGTAATAGAGGGCTTGCTCTTTCCCTTCTTCATTGTTCTGGGCTAGCATTGCCCCCAGAGAATTGTGTGTAGCTGCTATATACAGTATCAACGGCCGTCCTTTCACCGGTGCGCCCAATACTGGAGGAGTCTTCAGATAGTCTTTTAGCTTGTCAAAGGCTGTCTGGCAATCTTCATCCCAATAAAAGGGAACATCTTTCATCATCAACTTGTGAAACGGCTGGCATCGCCCCGACAAATTGGAAATGAAACGCCGGATGTAAGCCAAGCGGCCTTGTAGTGACCTCAGCTCGGAGATGTTCCTTGGTGGAGGTAACTCCTGAATTGCCTTGATCTTTGCGGGGTCTATCTCGATCCCCCGATATCGGACGACGAAGCCCAAGAATTTTCCGCTCGACACTCCGAACGCACATTTCATAGGATTCATTTTTAGCTCATGCTGCCTCAGCCTCTGGAAAATAATCCGGAGGTCTTGCAGGTGATCTTCTTTTCTTCTGGTTTTGACCACCAGGTCATCTATGTAGCACTCGACCTTGTGGTAGAGCAATTCATCAAAGATTTTGGTCATTGCGCGCTGATAGGTTGCGCCAGCATTCTTCAGTCCGAATGGCATTCTCTTGTAATGATAAATGCCCTTAGGAGTTCGGAAAGCAGTATGGACCCGGTCATGCTCCGCAATCCAAATCTGGTTGTAGCCGGACGACCCATCCATGAATGACAGGGCTTCATGGCCGGTTGTAGCATCGATCATGACCTCGGTTATTGGCACCGGAAAGTCATCTTAGGGCAAGCTTTATTTAGATCCCGGAAGTCAACACAAATCCGGATCTGTCCATTCTTCTTTTTCACAGGGACGATATTTGCCAGCCATGTGGTGTACTGATTTTCTTCAACAAATCCCACATCAATGAGCTTGTCAACTTCAGCACAGATTCGGGTGATGAGCTCTGGCCTCATACGCCGCGGCGGTTGCTTCACCGGCTCGGCTTCAGGGTTGATTGCCAGCTCATGTTGTGAGACGGCGGGACTTAGACCCGGCATCTCTTTATAAGTCCAGGCGAAGCAATCCCGGTATTCTAGCAGTAGTTGAATGTACAGCTCCCGTTCTTCGGGGCTAGTTGGGCACTGAGGAAGGTAGGCCTAGGGTCCTTCTCATTTCCCAGGTTGACTTCTATCAGTTCATCGACTGTGGCTTGGCCTCCGTCTTCTATTTCCGGAGGTGCCGGTTGGAGGTCGACGAAGTCTGGAATACCATCTTGAGGGTCGAGTACTTCGACTTCCTCGTCAGACACCGCCAGAGCTTCACGGGGTCTCTTGATCTCTTGTGCTAGCGGCTGTGTGGATGGATCTATGGACACCTCCGTTGCCGTTGCAGCTCCCGAGGGTGAGAGAACAGCTTCAGTGCTTGTAGATGAGGTTGCAGCCATGACAGGCCAGTGGTTGTTTGCCGCCGGACTCGGACAGCACATTGGATTTGTAGCAGAAGTTGAGGGAGTCTCGCCTTCTGGGACAGTTGTATCTTCCACAGAAGTGGCTTTTCCTTTTCTGGTAGCCGGCTCCCCTTGATTGGAGTAAACCGAGGCTCTATTGACTGGCAGAAAGGGTGTTGAAGTCGTCATTAGCATGACCCCTGCGGAGGGAGAGACTTCTGCTTCTTGAGCATCTTCGGCTTCGCTGCTGCTAGCCGTATCAAATTCGGCTTGAAAGGCCGCTCCTTCAGGGCGGACCTGCTCCCAGCATCGGCAGGAGATCAAGGTCTCTATTTGTTGATTCCCGGCTAGAGCCAATTCAGCATGTTCGGCCTCCGCCGGATATTCATCAAAAGTTGCCCCCGGAGGGCTGTCTTCAGTTGGATAGAGGGTGGAGATGGTGTCCACCTCGTACCGCCCACTGTAATAGTAGTCTTCCAAGGTGAAGCCCAGACCCGGATGTTGAGAGACACGTCTCATTTCTTTGTCCAGATTTACAGGATACCACATCTTCTGGAAAGCTTCCTTGCGTTTTTTAGGTTGATCGGGAGGGATGTGTTGCCTTTGAAACATCCTGGCCGTCCGATCAGTGGTAAATGCCAGGCCCTGAACAGGAACCCGTGGGTTGGCTAGATCTTCAGGGAGGCTACAGTCTGTGTCCTCCTGAGTGGGATGCTCCTCAGCTGTATAGAACAAGCTGCTGGGCCCATCTTCTTGTGTCACCTCCCAGGCTTTGAAAGGTTCGACAGTGGGATCATTGAGGCCGGAGACTGGCTTGGTGAGGCCGGCCGGGACTCCGATGCGGTCGTGCTGTCGATCAACATGCACTTCCCTAGCTTTGGGGTATAATGCTGGGGGTGTCACCCTGCCGACATTTCCAGAAGCCGTGATGTGGGAGACCACCTTTGGCTTGATATATCCGCGCGGCGGTGGTGGATACCAACCGTCACCTGATCTATTCTTCGACGCCCCTACGGGGGTTTCAGTTTTAGAAGTCTTCCGGGGAGACCCCGTATACAGATTGGCGTCCGCCAAGTGACACTCAAACACCTCGAATGGGTGGATGTCAGCAAATATCCTTTCCTCCTTCCCCTGGAGGCTGTATTTGATGCATTGGTGGAGTGTGAAGGGCACCACCAAGTTTTCATGCAGCCATGGGCGGCCGAGCAGTGCTTTGTAGGAGGTGCGAGAGTCAATGACGTGAAACTGCACCGTTGTAGTGAAATCTGCCAGAGTCAGTGTGAACTCTGCCACCCCCATAGATACTTCACATTTCTGGTTGAAGCCAGCGATACGCATATCCCCGACTTTTTCGAGATGCACATTGAAGTGGTACCTCTCATATATTCTATATGGTAGGATGTTGACTGCTGCGCCAGGATCGACCAGAATCCGGTTCAGCTCTCTTCCGTTCAGGTGCCCTTTCATATATAGCGGCCTGTTGTGACTGGCAGTAGGCAGTAGCATGTCTTCTGGAGAGAAGGTCATACTGGCTTCTGGTATAGCCTCAGCTATGCAGGTTTCAAACTGGGCAGGCGTCTGCAAAGCAGTGATGATCGCCTGTCGAGTCTCTTCACTCAAAGAGAGAATTTCCCAGATCGTAAATCGAGCAGGGAGCTTCTTGAGCAGCTTCATTATTCGGCTTCCAGCCCGGACATTGGAGAGCTTCATCTCTTCAACCCATCTGGGCTTAAGAAGGTTTTGATTTGTGGGTCCAGACGGACCTGCTTCATCTTCCTCGGACTCGGCACCCTCTTGACTGGCACCGACTGTCGGGTCTTCTTTATTGGTTGCTGCAGGGCAAGCCCCATCTGCATTTGTATCCTCCGTAGATTGCACTGGCCGAGGGTGATTGACCCCGGGTGTAGGGTTAGCGTCTTGACAAGGCTGCTTCCCCTTTGACATCTTCATGAATTCAAGGAATGGAGGGACGGTCTTGCCCCCAGTCTTGCTGTATAGACCTGACGGAGGAGGGATTTGGACTCCCTTAACTTCCGGCGGGGGTGTCTTGTAGGGTTGCTCCCCTCTGAACATAATGTTGTGATTGGGTGGTGGCTGACGCCCCCATTTCCGGCCTGACCGAGTGGCATGTGCAGCAGTCGCGGCCTCGGCCTTGCCTCCCCCAGCATGGGGTGTGAAGCAAATTTCTTCTTCTTCCTCTTCTCCTGGTAGGTTGAAGAGTGCTGACAGGGTATTGCAGGAGACGACCTGTGTTTTATGGGCCCTAGGGGCCTTTCTCTTCTTCTTCTTTTGCTTTTTCTTCTTTTTGATTTCCGCAGGCGCTTGCCCCCAGAACAGGTTGCTCTCTTGAGGTGGTGCTGCTTCAGCTTCATCTCCTTGCTTGAGCGAGAGTTGCTCCAGCTCTAGCCATGGGACGTGGTCCCGTACCAGCAGAGGTTTTAGTTCGGGCTGTACATATTCCTCTAGCCCTTCAATTAAGTGTTGCAATCGAAGGACCCCAGGGTTGGTTTCCTTGATTACTGGCAGCGGAGTTTGTCTCCTCCTATTGGGTGTATATATTCTGACAGCTGCAGGTGGAGTGACCCATACGGGCGCTACCACTGGCGGAGCAGGCCGAGGTGTAATGCCACGGATATGTGCCCTTTCTTTTGGGCGGGGTGCCCTCTTCTTCTTGTGTTTCACAGGGATTTGCTGCCACCCCTGCTGTTCCTTTACGGGCTCCAGGAAATGGATTTCGTAGGTGCTCCGTGTGCTTGCTTCAGAGATCTCCTCAGGTAACGCCTGGTAGAGGGAGACCATGTTGACTGCTGCTCTTCGGGGAGGAGCTTCATGTGGCTGAGGAGGGTCTATTTTGTACTCTCCCAGCTCTATCTCATTTTTCTTCACCATTCCTTCAATGATGTCTTTGAAAACATAACAGTCTTCGATTGAATGTCCCAACATCTGGTGATAGGGGCAGAATCTTGGACTGTCTCTTCTTTTGAGGTCCTCTGGTCTTCTTGGCTCAGGCAGAGTGACCATACTGTATTCTGTTACCCAGTCAAATAGGATCCGGGTCTTATCCTTAGGAAAGGAATAAGCCTTCTTCATTTTGTCCCTCAACGAAGGACCTTCTTTGTCATCTGGAGCTTTCGCAGGTTGCGGGGGAGCCGCTTTCTTGCCTTTCTCCTTCTGTTGTTCGAACGCCTTGATATCAAGCGCATTCGCTTCTTTAGGTGTGGGGCGCCGTTCCGCCGCCTTGCCTTTCTGGGCTGTGCTGGCAGCTGACGGCGGGACGGGCTTGGCTAGAAAAGCCTCTACCTCGGCCACCACATTATTCAGCCGGTCGAACGACCGTATTTCCATCCCGATCATTTTTTCCAAGACCTCCCTCCTGAGATTCTGCTTACATATTTGCACAGCGTCCTCCTGATGCGGGGGCCGCTTACATCTCATTCCGAGGTTCCTCCACCTCTTGATGTAGTCAAGGGCGGTCTCATCTGCCCTTTGTTTTGTCGAATAGAGTTCGGCCACTGTGACCTCCCTCTCTGTGACATGGAATCTTTCCCTGAATTTCCTCTGCATATCTGACCAGTCATTGATTGACCCGGCCGAGAGGCTGGAGTACCATTCAAATGCGAGCCCCGTCAGCGAGGACCCGAAGAATTTCAGCAGATATGACTCGTCGGTGGACAGATCACCCATAACGGTCATATAATATGCAATATGTTCTTTTGGGGAACCTTTCCCGTTAAATTTGTCAAATTTGGGAGGCTTGTTGACTCCCGGGGGAAGTCACTTAGCCGCATGGTGTTGCGGGTAGGGCACCCGGTAGGCATCGAATGTGACGTAGTCGCCTTCGCTCTTCTCTGCGAGCTTCAGCTCGATCATCCTCTCCACCATCATCCGGTTCACGACCGTGGGGTCGACTGGCTCCGGATAGAAGTGTGCTGGCTGCAGGTACGGGGTGACCAGGGTGGTCGCCTGTGGAGGATGCAGCAACGGGGGTGTTGGGTGCACCTGAGGAAGCACCGGAGGTAGCAGCGGCTGAGACTGTGGTGGCCGCTGTTGTGTTGTCGTCACAGTTGGCTCTGACGGCTGGGGTAGTGTGTAAAGTGGTGGAGGGTCGTCTCGACGAGCCGCTCCCCGGGATGATTCACCTTGGACTTCGGGTGGTTTGGAGGCTGATGAGTGTTCAGTTTTCTCCATCAACTGTTTCTTCAGGGAATCTATTTCCCGTTGATATCTCTGCAGCAGCATCAAGACTGATGGGTCTATAGTGGTGGGGACACCTTCTGTTGTTTCCCCGGACGTACCCTCGGGCAGGATGTCGAGGAGTACGTCGTCTTCTTCTTCCGTCGTTACCACATTAGCGGTCAAGACGGGGGCTTTGTCATCCCAGTGAAGGTATAACTGGGGCTATTTCTCTTTCATCCTTGTCAGAAGCCCTCTTGCTGCTTCTGTCCTGCGGGTAGCTGGTCCCGGCCGTTCGGCCAACTGAGCCAGTTCTTGGGGGTCTTCAGGAAGCTCCCCATATCGGCTGGATACACCAGCCATGTTGCAAGTGAAAACCTGCATCCTCCTTCTTTGTCGATGGACCCTCCGCCTTGCTTGTTGCGGGAAGGTCAGCCTCTCGAACACAGAAATTCTTCTTCTTTCTTCCCGCTCGGGAAAGGCTTCATCGGCTTTGATCTCAGAGCCGTCATTGTATCCGTTGTCATCGACCGACGACATCCTCATTATATCCTCCATTTCTTGTTCATCTGCCGTTGATGGGCAGTAATTTTCTTCAGTGGCGACTGTCTGCATCAGCCGCTGCTATCCGAGTGAGGTGTTACCCAATCCTCGAAAATAGCTTCTGACCAGGCAGGCCATTTCTTCTTGACCCCGTTCTTGATGTAGCACGGGGGAGAGTGGTCGACCTCCAGCAGGAGGAATGTAGGCCAGTCGAGCTCTGTCAGCTGGCTGCTGGAACCTTCGCCCCGTGGCAGGGACGTTGGCTTGACGGGCCACAGCCCGGAAACTTCTGTGACGCGGAGGATCCGCAACCACCTCTTCTTCATTCATCAGGGACAAGCCCCTTTCTCTTCTCGCTCTCGCCTCGTCGTTCATAGGACGATGGCGGGTGGGCGTTGGATGGTAGGCAGGTTGGGTCCGCTTGGGAACCCACACCTGTTTGAATTTCCTCGGCCTGAGCGCCGGGTTTTCTTGGCCATGGTAGCCGGCTTCTTCTCTTTCTGCCCTCCTTCCAGCGAGAGCTTGATAGTTGTTGTAGACAGGGACGTTTGGGATGACGCGATCTGGGGTCACCCGTGCTGTGCGCCCGTTGAGGAAGACACGCATGCCTCCCACCAGCATTGATTTTCCAGACTGAGAGACAGTTCCGGTGATCACGGCCGTGTTCTTGCGAGCCTGGCGACGCTGACGTCCTCCAGGGGGCTTGTTGATATCAGTGGGATGCATCACCCGTACCAGGTGGTGCACCAGGCAGCTAGCGGCCGGAACCGGGTTCTTGAGCGAATCACCGCGGCAGGGGGCCTTCAGAGGCTCCATTTCCTTCACAGCTTCCTTGACGGGTTCCGTGGCTTCGACTTCCAGCATGTCGACAAAGGCCAACCCCAAGAAGTTGGGGAAGCCCACAGCAGGAGGAAAGCTACCAAACTCCATGGGCACCGCCAGGTAGCCTTGTGCGTGTCCGGCGACGATCGCAGGACTGAAGTCGACGCCGGTTATCCCGTGAGTCGTCATTTTTTTGCACTGAAAAGACAGACAGGAAAACAATCAGTAGTCTTTGAAAGGGCTTCGAAGCCCGAATATCTCGGCAAAGAGATGAAAGGTGACACCGGTCCCACCGGGCATGCCAGACTATGTTTCGCGCATTTTTTCTTTCTCCTTTCGTTTTTGCCTTTTCGTTCGCGTATCGATCAACCAATTAACTAACTTGTAGTCAACTGACTGATTGACGACGCGGGCGTGCCAGTCACATGAGTGACGATTTTTATGATGCGCTCACTCTGACCCATATCGGGCGAATGTGAGGTTCGGTCGGGACCAGCAGTCCGCCATACCATAAAGGCTATGGCGTTAATTACATCCCCCACGAGGAGGGAACACCTTTGATTAATTGCCGAGATAGCGGGCTGTCGAAGCCGGATTAAAAAAACCACATGATGATTACGACAAAGGCATGTCGGATGCATATGTCTCATGGGATTATGGATCCTCGGTACATGGCGGAGGACGTGGGTCCGAAGACCGTCGTGGCGCATAGCGAAGACTTCCGACCAGACATAATCTGGCTTTTCCGTCGACACCATTTGATATACCCAAGGATGTATGCATGGATGCACATACGACTTTCATGATTATATTAAGCATGATAATGGAATTATGAAAGTAAATGATAGTCGGCCACGTTTATTACTCCTCATCGAGAGGAGGGAAGGCAACATAAGTGCGACAGTGAAAGCAAAGTGCTAACGGGCATGGTAATGAAGATACAATGACAATACAATTCGGGGCTCGCTCGGTCCCTCCCTTGTTCAATTCATTATGCATTATGATTTATCAATGCCAACCCCGAGGGATGAGGTCCACTCGGGGGCAGGTGAGCGATTAAAACAACAATAGGTTTCAAAACCGGCGCAACCATGCAATAGGTAGCTTATACGGCACGATGAAGCGTAGGTATAGCATCTTAACCCGGCGCGGCCATGATGAGAGTTAATACGGCGCGAAGAGACGTAGGTGTAGATGTTAATACGGCGCGGCGATCAGGGTATTTAAACGGCGCGCAAGGACTTTGGGGCGTGCCGGTTTAGGGCGCGCCGGAAAGGCGCAAAGAAAATTTTTTTGAAGATGAGTGTGGGGCTAATCCGGCGCGGGGGGGTACCGCGCCGGTTTAGGGCGCGCCAGTTAAGACCGCGCCGTAATAAACTTGTTTTATTGAGTTTCGAACTCTTTCAAGTTTGCTGGACTTCATAGGATCCTTTCTTGAGTTGTTGGGCCAGATGACTATTCGATTGGAGTCCACAGACCTCTGGAGATAAAGGGGGAGGTCAGTGCGAGGTTCATACTCGAGCACTGAGATGATTGAGTCCAGAACGATCATTTCATTGGAGCTTATTTATTCTTAATCTGTCCAAATTTGGACAGCATCTCCCCTGGACCTGAAGAGTTGCAGGGGAGAAGCGGGGTCATGTTCACTTGTGGAACAAGCCCCTAAACCGCCGGTGTGCACGGAGGCACCCAGCAAACCCCATCGGATAGGATACCCCGAGGACTAGCCTACGAGGGGCACCAAAGCTCCGCAAGAGGAAGAATAGAGAGACGAGGTCATTGATGATGAGAGCATCACCCCGAGGGCTAGCCTGCGAGGGGTGGACATCTCACGGCATATGACTCATCCCATGGAGGAACCGACCACCAAGAGGGTTAAGCTCCGAGGGCTGGCCTACGAGGAGCACACATCTCTTGGCCTAGATTGAGTCTCGGGTTGTCGAGGCGAAGCCTGTTAGGCTAGGACCCTTGTTGCTATCTGCTATGGCCTTGGGGAAGCCTTCACCATGGGGGGGGTAAAGTTCCCGGTCGCTCAGTAGCTATGCGAAGTAGCAGGGGATGTCCCCCTCCCCGGATGACTAAGACGACACCAAAGAGTCTCGGAACGGTTCACATGACTATAATGCGGAAGGGTAATCACTTCACAGATGGGACGAGCCAAACATAGGGGCATATGCTCGAACAGTTACGGTGCAATGTCAAACCGATGCATCTTGCAATCCCGAGTACGATCCTCACCTTACGAGCCACAGGGCAATAGGAAGAGAGGAATCGAGGGGAGCTGACCCTTGACAACACAGTAGAAAGAAGCATACGCAGAAGCGCAGCTCTGTCCACGGAGGGCATGCAGGGGCCCTTAAATCATACACGAGCATGGTCGCAAAGAAGAGGGGAAAGAACCCCGGGGAGGGGGGTGTTTCTGTAGCCCACAATGCTTTGGGGCATGATCGGGGCTTCGGGGAAAATCGGGACCAGAGAAAACGCACGGAGGTAACCATCGCCGTAGATAGGAGAGGAGACAGAAGTTTAGAATCAATCATTCGACCTGTTGGTCCAGATATTCAAATATGCATTGCCACCCCCAGAAATAGGAATGGGATATTCAATTACACGTTAGGAATCCGGCGCCGGCATCATTGCTCGGTCGCCGTTCATCCTTTTGCAGAGGAAAACGAATGCAGTAAGAAGAAGAGATCGCAGGGGAGGGGAGGGGTCGGCTCGTATCATTGCCATCCCTCCCCCTCTCTGCTTACAGTTGGTGGACGGAGACTCTGAAAGAGGAAAACAATCCACGAAAAGCAAAGAAGATAAACGCCGGCGCCCACCTGTCCTCAAAACAGAGTATCGGAATTTCTCCTTCTCCGGCTCCGGAGGACCTCAATCAGAACAGAGGAAGACCGCCGTTGAAGGACGCTCGGATGGAGACCTCTCTCCCCAGGAAGCTCTCTCTCCCTTTCGAAGGTTTCTATCTGTCTCTCTTTCTCCGCCTCTTCCTTCTTAATCGAACCTCGCCCGTATATATATAACAGGTTGGAGGCTCTTCATCCGGCGTGAGCTTTTGGCGCGCCGAGAGGAGTCTTCGTGAGCTTATCGCGCCGGTTTAAAGCGCCATCAGGTAAGGTAACTTGCGCGCCGGGATGAGGGCAGAAGGCAGGGGGGCGCGCCGGGATAAGGGCAGAAGGCGAAGGGGGCGCGCCGGTTTAAGGGCAGAAGGCGAAGGGGGCGCGCCGGTTTAAGGGGCATTGAATGAGGGGCGCGCCGGTTTAAGGCGCGCCGGGCTAATGCTTCTCATGCGCCTCGAGCCCATCGATGAGTCCGGGGATGATTCCGGGAATCACCGTGAACATTAATATTGCCGATGCTCCTCGAAACTTCGACGAGGTGTCTTGTAGAAGCTCCCAGGTTGACTTACGGCCTTCCTTGAGACTCCTGATAACTTTGATTTTGACCATGCAGGCTTTCCACTGACACGGCCTTCGGCTCTACGCTCCATGCTGTTGGTCCGGCCTGGCTCGCACTCTGAGCTTTCTAGGAGGTTAGATAGCCGGGAGATAGTTCCGCCTGAGCCAGGCGATCATTCGGCCATTAAGGGGCCCATCTTGACGGGAAGCCGTGCCCATGCCGGGCGATCGGGATCTTCTGCCATCAGAGCTTTCGGCCCTCCCTCTCGGGGAACCAGGGGGAAACTCCTTTATCTTCAGGAGAGCCCTTTCATGTGGTGGGGGACCACCGGATAGACCATTATCCTTGATCGGACAACGGGTGTAGTGGATGCGGCACGACAAAGTCGATGCCGGTTCATTGGGCAGGCTTGGTCGCACTGCCGGTTGGTTGACGAGTTTGTCTCGGCTCCCCTGAGGTGAAGTCCCCGTATCCACACGGAGTGACCCGAGGTTCTGACAGCTTGAGAAATCTTCAATATGTTGATCCGCACCGGCTTCCGTGCTCCGGTGTGCCGGGTCATTCGTCTTTATTGGCTTGGTCACTAATGATCATATTTTGAGTGCCAACAGTATATTAGACTCATTCTCTCTTTCAGCTCCTTATTTTCATTTCTTAAGGAAGAGATTTGATCTTTATGAATTTCAATGTCAAACATGTAACCATCAATCAATTCCTTAAGATGTGAGCATTCTTTGCATGAGGAATCACTTTTATTTTGACCAACATTCTTTTTCAATTTTTTATTTTCAGACTTTAACTTCTTGTATTTTTCAGCAAGCTCTTCATAGGCATTCAACAACTCTTCATAGTTAAAATCATCTTCATAATCAGAGTCATAGTTTACCTTTGAGCTCGATTCACTTGGCTGACCACTCGCTTGTTCACTCGTGCCCGCTACAAGACATCTATCTTTAAGCTCCTCCTTGAGATCTGCTAATCCATCCAATATTTCCTTCGCGGATCTTCAATGGGAGACAAAAGGAAAATAGTTAGAATCAACTACAGCAGTAAGCAACTTCAAAACCAAGCAATTTTGATCATGTATGTGCTTTTGATTTTCAGTCCAGACATTTTTGTCTTTAGGTAATTCATGAGGACCATGTGAAATAAGCTTCCATAGCTTAGGATCATATGAGTTGACTAGACTTCACATCCTTCGTAACCACAAATCAAAATTACAGCCATCAAACATGGGTAGCGATTTCAAGGTGTACATCATGGTAGTCATTGATCCGGATCACTCTAGATCGTTAGATCTATGAAATTAGAGCCTTAGCTCTGATACCAATTGTTGGGTCCCACGATCAATGACACCCAAGAGGGGGGTGAATTGGGTGATTACAAATTTTAAGGAAACTCTTACAGTTTTAACAAGTGTAATGAAACAACAATTAAAATATCAAATCTGTTGAACAGCAAGTTAGATAACAACTTACACTAATCCTCACACTAGACGATAAGACGAATGCTGCGTGGTGGAGTAAATTCCTTTCAACAAGATTAAGGAAGTTAATTAAGCCAAGAAACAGATTCTCTCAATCACACCATTCCCACACGATCATATAAAAGGATTCAATAATCAAACCAAGTCAACGCGCAAAGCAAACCACAATACACATGGATTTTAAGGTGGTTCGGGACCACGACGGGCTCCCTACGTCCACCCCTCACCAAACTAGGTGAGGCTTCACTCAGGGATAAATCCCCAAACGGAGACGACGCTCCAACCACACACGCAGGACGATGCATGCACACACACACGGGGACGTGCCCCAATGCACACACACACACACACACACATACACACGGAGATGAAGTCTCCAACACAATCCAATAGGCAGATCAACAAAACGCACACATGCTGCGACTAGTGCAGCAAACCTCAAACGCACGTAGATCTAGGAAGACCTACGCACACACATAAATCAAATACGACACACACAAAAGACCACGGATCCAACAACGATCCACACACACACAAGTATGCAGTTTATAAGAAACACAAATCTGAAACTTAAAACACAATAAGGTACAGTTGAGAAAAACTTCTGATTTGGCTCCCCTTTGAATCTATGTTGTTGATCTTGAATGTGTCTTCAATCTACACTTGAAAAGAGGTTTAATCTGTGCTTGCTAGGCTCTTCTTTTCCTTGGACATCACTCTCTTTATCTCCCTTGGATCTTTCTTGACTCCCCTTAGATCGTTCTTGAAGGATGATGAAGGATTCTTGCACAAATTATGTTGTAGCTTGATTCTCTATGTAACTTCTGGTTGGAGATCAATTGAAAACTTGTTTGCAGCTTCTTCCCTTCACATTCACGCTCAAAACATTGTGGAAGAGGCCCTGGAGCTGCTGCTTGCGACCTGCACACACAAGGATAGAGAGGAATTCAAAATTTCAGATCTAGTTTAGTCCCTCCTTAGGGTTTTCAATTCAATAAAATGTTTTATAGGTTTAGGACAGTCAAAAGACAGCCTAGGGACCATATCCACATTTCGTCGAGTGATTTGTGGAAGTTGGACTCAGATTGGAAGACTTTAGGAGCAAGAAAACGGTGGTCAAAAAACACGACTGGAGGTCGGACCGGAATGGGTCGACCCTTGGGGTCGACCCTCAAAGAGGGTTTACAACTCCAGGAATAATGGGTCGACCCCTGGGGTCGACCCTCGTTCTACCAGAATCTGGTAGGATGAAATTTTTACAGGGGTCGACCCCAGGGGTCGACCCTTTCAGGCAGGGTTCATAAAATTGGTTCTGTTTTGAACAGAACCTGAGAAGGTCGACCCCATGGGTCGACCCCTTCTTGTTTGGGCCTGAAAAACAACTAAAACCACCATCAAGGTTAGAGAGTGGTCGGAGTTAGAGAGGGAAGGGGAGAGCTACTTACAGAACAGGCCAGGGGGACCCCTTTTCAGGATTTCCATTAGGTTTTACCAAATCAGGCAGTGTGAGGAAGAGAGGGAGGGAGGGAAGGGGGGAGAAAGAGGACGGGGAGGTGAGGAGGTGGAGGGAAACTAAAATCGCACGGGGGCGGGGGAGGGGCCGGTCTCATCTTTAAAATTATTAAATAAAAGATGTAATTTTATTTCTGCTTTCTATTTATTAAATTTTATAAGATAAATTAATAGTTTACCTTTAATATAAGATATTTAAAAAGGCATATTTTTATTTTACATTTTAATCTTTATAATATATGTCGCAATTGACTTCTAATTTTTATTTTCAGTCTTATAAAGATAATTTTTTGGTAGTGGGGGGGCGGGCATGGCACGGAGGGAGAGGGTGAGGAGGGTCCCCGAAAGACAATCATGGAGAGGTGGAGGTGGAGTAAAGAGGGGGGAGGTGCGGAGGGCAGACAAGGCATGGAGGGAGAGGGTGCGAAGGGTCCCCGGAAGACAATCCTGGAGAGGTGGAGGCGGAGGTGTAGTAAAGAGGGAGGAAAGAGAGTTTACAATTTTACGAAGATTAGAGTTGGATATCAGAGGAAAGAGGGTATAGGCACAAAAGGGGGGACCCACTTTTTCAGTAGGTGCGGGGGAGTCTTTGCTCCATTGATGCCAAAAATCATTACATATTCTCGGGATCGCCCGAGTCGGGCAAAGTCACCGTGAGAGAGAGAGAGAGAGGAGAGTCGGCGAACCTCGTATTGCGATTAAACATAATTAATTATAGTATACTGTTAATTAATTATAGGAATGGTAGAAAAATATTTCACGGGCTTCTGACGGAATAAAAATCGGTCGAAAATACGTCAGAAATTTTCAACGGAATGCATTTCGGTCGGAAATACGTCGAAACTTTCCGACGTATATCTGATCGAATTCGATTCCGTCGAAAATTGCTGATATATTTCTATCCATCTCTGTTATTTATTACATAGAAATATGTATATATTAGTGACGAAAATTTTGATGTCAAAAATCAGTGGGTAATTACCGACTAAATTCTGACGGAATATATTCCGTCTGAAAGTTGTCTCTTTTTAGAGACAGATTTTCGACCGAAAAAATAGGTTATAAATTGGTCGGTAATTACCGACTGATTTTTGACAGAATATTTTCCGTGAGAATGTTACAACGTTTCCGACGGATTTTTGACGAAAATATTTCCGCCGAAAATTTCGTTGGTATTTTTGATTTGTCTTGTAGTGAATAAGTATTGAGGTTAAACACCTAGGTGTTTCTGATTTTAACCATGGGGGCCACAAGTTCATATTTTTCTTTGAAACCACTGTTTGATACCAACTGTTATTGCTTTTCATTTTTCAAGAGCATTTAGGTGTGGCATGCACCTTTTGACGTGATGATGCACGTTGATTAGACGTTAGCATCCCTAGTTACTCAGTGTAGCTTACCATTCTGCTTCAATTAGAACAGAGGTAGTAAGGCACTTCATGACCTTGTCCACTCCACTTCATTGATGAAGGGACTCAATTTCTCAGTGAAACAATTACCATTGCTCTGCCTTAGGGCACTTGAACTCAGCATACATCTTTTTGCGTGAGGATATACGTTTATCAGACACCAATATCCCCAGTTACTCAACATGACTGAAGTTCATTGCTTTCATTAAGAGTATCACCTTTTTGAGACTGTTAGGTCCCTTTTTGAAATCTTCAGATTAGACAAATTTTTAAAAATAATACTTCATGAAGTTCCTCAATCATGGATGCCTTTGTACTTAAAATAACCTTTCAAATATAAGAAGGTATAACATGTCAAAACATGAAACAATGGTTTAAGTCCATTAAGTCTGAATACAGCCACCTTCAAGAAAGTTCAGTTCAAAAACTCATGAACCCATTAAACTTAAACCAACATTTTTATATCATGGGCAATCATAGAGCTCCAAAAAAGAAGATTCCCCTTGAAGATTTACTCTGATAAATGAACTCAACAACATATAGAAATTCTTCCAAAGAATTCAAGGCATTCAAAGAATTTGGAGTAGGTAACCAGATATCTGAGCAAGCAAATGATGTTCCAATGAGGACATATGGCAGATAGACATGTCAGAGAGTTTCAGTAGGAATGCTCCCCCTTAATGAATAATTTGCCAAGGGGTTGTCAGGTGGAGCAAGGGAAGTGATGCACATTAGCCATAAGTAAACACGGTTCAATCTGAAGATCAGAATTGAAGTGACATGAACAATAAGATCGGATGAAACTCGGGGCAATCCTCAACCAAATGCCCCTACTGGCAGTGAAATTCACAAAATTGGAGCAAACCTCCGACCGTGGGTCGGCAAGGCATAACCGGAGGGAGTTGCAACACTTGAGTAGTCATTAAAGCCCTGAAAATATCGGTAAATGATTCCGACAACGGAGAACGAGGAGCCCGCTTTGGGCAAAGCGGATGTCGAGGGGTATGAGAGGATAATGGAGATGGTTGTGGGAGTTGCGAAGGTAAAGGCACGTGGCAACTAATGAAGAGACTCGATGGAGGCGTATGTGGAGCAGAGCGAGGAGGTATGTAGTCGGCGTCCACCTGCTCGGGGTGTAGTGTTTCCTCGACCGGAGGTGGGGACGCTTGCGGAGATGAAACGACGGAGGGCTGACTGTGGATGGCGGCAGGTTGACTCATGGAGGGTTGACAAGTGGAGGTATATGGATATGTGGGAGCGGAAGGCCGACTCATGGAAGGATATGTGGTGGAGGACTGACTCATGGAAGGATATGTGGTGGATGGTTGACTCATGGAAGGCGATGGATAGGAGGCGTATGTGGGCGTAGAAGGTGGAGGGGACTCGGGGTCAAGGGAAACTAGGTGTTGTTGGCGGATGAGACGGGCTCGACTATACAGCTGCTGCCATGACGTGATATCGTTGAGGGCTAAGACAAACCGATACTCGGGTGTTGCATTAGAAATGAGCATTTTAATCTGTTCTCCCTCTGGAATATGCCCCGGGACTTGCGCGGCCAGGCGACGCCAGCGGTCGATGAAGGTAGAGAATTCCTCGTCGGGATTCATCTTCTCATAGGCCAGATCAACTATAGAATACTTGGGTCCAACTTGGTCTTGATACTGCTGAATAAACTTCTCTTGGACGGCTTGAAAATTCACCACTTGATCTAGCGACAATGCAAAGAACAAATCCCGAGTCGGGTCTTCTAGTGACAGACCAAATAAATAAGCCATCAAGCGTTGGTCATGTCGAAATTAGGCCGACTCACAAAGAAACTCCTTCAAGTGCACATAAGGGTCACCGACTCCACCATAGCGGCGATGTGCGGGAATTTGTGAACGCGGTGGAAGCTGAAGACCTTGGAATGCAAATGGGACACTCAAAGAAGATTTGGGATCAATTCGGTGTTGTAGCTCATCAAGCTGGCGTTGGGTTTGAGCCATCATCTCCTCGATGGGGAGGGGTCGAGAAGGATGCAAGCCAGCCGGAGCAAGAGATTGTGGATTTGGACCAGGATTATGATATTGGGCCGGATAAAGAGATCCGTATTGAGAATAATGAAAGCCCATTCTGGGAAATGTAGGATATGTGGGCCTAGAAGGATCATGAATGTACGAATAAGGACTGATTAGGCCAACAACAACATGGGGCCCATTAAGAGAATAAGAGGGCCCGTTAAAGGATGGGGCGCACTAAGAGTAGAAGAGGGAGGCCCGTTATGAGAATAAGGCCCATTAAGATGATTAGCAATGAATTTTTGGGCCTGGACCAGGGCCATTTGGCGAGCAAGAGATGATAGGTGGGCCATGAGATTTGCTTGCGGGTCGGAAGGGCCACGAGAAGATGGGCCCGCGTGGGAAGAGGAATCCACACGGGAATAGGAAGACAGGGAAGAAGAAGAGTAATATACAAAAGAAAATGGCGCTCCATGAGGGCAAATGGAGACTTTATACAGGAAAATCAGGGAAATACAATGAGGGAAGTAAAAGGGCTCGAGAATCACAGAGGGGGCTGACTCAATAATGCAAAGGGGAAAAAACATAAGACAATGTGACTAGACAAATGGACACACAGAATGGACTAGCCTAAATGGGCATAACAACAAAATTTATATGGATGATGGGGGATGCAACACAAAATAACACAAATGGGATTGGACAAGCCCAAACAAATAATATGGCTGTGAGAGGGTTCAACCAAGATCAAACAAGTTGATATGATTGTTAATTTTTACTTTTCCAAAGTTTTGATGGGCCTTTTAATGACTTAAATTAAGCATAATTCTCTCAAGACATAGATGGCCCTATAGGAAGAATGTCCGGACTTTGGGTTAATCTATGGTTAACTCTCTCACAACGTATGCAAAATGCAAAACTACGGGGTGGAAAGGTACAACCGGCCCGGCGTCCGTGTGGGAATCCACGGCTCGCGGGGACTTACGGAGGTCCCGGATAAGATCACCTAGTCGAGCCCAAGAAATATGAGAGCGAGATGATCACTTACCAAGGAGGAATGCAACTACAATATGTAAATATGCATGACCCTATGTGCACTGGAGTGCATGCAATTTCTAGTCTAAGTCTAGCAAATCAAGATAATTATAAAATTATGCAAACATCACAAAATGTATGAAAAATGCAAACAATATGAATAACAATAATGCAAGACCAGAAATAGGGACAATTAGGCACTAAAAGATAGAAAAAAATCACAAAAGAACAACGTACCTTTGTGTTTGCCCCTGAACCTACATGCATATTTTATGCACAAAATGATAAAATGATGACAGTATTTAACTAAGAAAACGTGACCCAAATGATGCAAATAAACTATGGATGGGAAGACAATACAAAGGTCTACACAATGGGTGCAAGAACAAGGCAATCCGACCTCGGGAGGCCAATTAAATCGTCCAAGAAAGATGCCCCCAAGAACCTGTGTGCAGACCGCATGTAGATTTTATGCACAAAATGCTAAAATGGTGACAATATTTAACTAGGCAAATGTGACCCAAATGATGCAAATGAACTATAGATGGAAAGATAATATAAAGGACTACCCAATGGAATAAACATCAGCACAATCAGACACCGGGAAGGTAATTAAATCATTAAGAAGGAACACACCTGTGAACCTGTCCCAGAGCCTGCCTGCAAACTTAATGCAGAAAATGCAAAAATGGAGACACTTTTTTTAAATATGCAAATGATGTCCAAATGATGCAAACTTTATATGTATGGAAAGACAATACAAAGGACAACACAACGCAACATAAATCAGCCCAATCCGAACATGGTTGGCAGTTTCGGCCGAAGCTGATACGTTTCGGTCGAAACCTATCAGTTTCAGCCAGACCCGATACGAAAACCACACTGATCACTATAGCTCAATGAAACGGTATAAGTGTATCGGTTTTGGGCGAAACCGATACTGGTTTCACCCGAAACCGTTCGGTTTTGGGCGAAACCCCCGTGAACTTGAGTTCCCCCCCCACCCGATCGTTCTCAGCCAAAACCCACCGGCCTTAGCCGAAACCCTCTCCCCCACTGTGCCTGCGGCCCTGCGCTGCTGCCGGCCGGCCCTGCCTGCCGCTGCTGCCGGCCCTGCTTGCTGCTGCTGCTTCGCGTGCGCGCCTGTAAGATGTGGCTGCTGCGAGCTGCTACTACTGCTGTTGCGCCCGCGAGGTGGCTGCTGCTGCTGCTGCGAGCTGCTGCGACTGCTGCTGGAGGTGGACAGGAGAAGCCAGCTACACTTGGAGGCGGCAGGGAGAGGGAGCTGCGTTGGCCAGCTTGAAGGATCATTCATCAAGGAGGGTAAAATTTTGGCTGTCATAATTTAGGGTTTGATTGTTTTGTTTTAGGTTATTTTGACTGTCATAATTTAGGGTTTGATTGTTTTTTTGTGTTATTGACGAATGGGTCATAATTTGGGGTGAGCAAGGAGGGTAATAGCTAATGAAGCCATAATTCATGCAACAAATTTGGGGCTTTCATCTAATTCGGCTTTCTTAGCCACAATTGAAGGATAGATAAGTTTCATTGACGAATTTGGGGTGCCTTCATGCTGGGATTATATTTTTATGAAGGGTAATTAGGGCTTAATTAGTAATTAAGGCTTAATTAATTCATAAAAATTGGGGCTTTTGTCTAATTCAAGTTTCTTAGTCACAATTGAAGGTTAATTAAGTTTCATTGACGAATTTGGGATGGGATCATGCTGGGATTATATTTTTATGAGGAGTAATTAGGGCTTAATTAGTAATTAAGGCTTAATTAGTTCAAAAAATTGGGGCTTTTATCTAATTCGAGTTCCCTAGCTACAATTGAAGGTTAATTAAGTTTGATTGATGAATTTGGGGTGGGATCATGCTGGGATGTCATTTTTATGAAGGGTCATTAAGGGTTATTTGGTAATTAGGGCTTAATTATCTCATAAAAATTGGGGCTTTCGTCTAATTCGGCTTTATTACCCACAATTGAAGCTCAATTAAGCTTCATTGAGTAATTTAGAGCTCTTTCATGTTCAATTGCCTTTTTTTCATTGTACTTACAAGAGATTGTCTTTGACTGTCATAATGCAGCATCATGTCTAGACGTCAGCAAACACAGGAGCAGCAAGGGCAGGAGGATCCGGGGTGGGCCCACATGACCTTAGTTGATGCTAAGAGAAAAAAGGTGAAATACAGTTACTGTGGTAGGGAGATGCATGGTGGAATAACCAGATGAAAGCAACATTTGGCAGGGATACGAGGAGAGGTGAGACAATGTGACCACTGTCCCCGAGAGGTGCGAGAAGAGATGCGCCAGTGCCTTATGGGGAAAAGGGAGAGGGTGCAACAAAGGGCTGAGGATGAGGCTGAAATTGCTGAGGAGATTTCTGACAGAAGGGTTAGGAGGGATGATGATGAGGAAGGCACTGAGGATTCTGATCCAGAGCTGACTGAAGCAAGGGAGCGTGAACAAGCCGCTCGAAGGAAAGGGAAGGGAGCCATGGATTCAGGGACCTATGAGAGTACAGCTGCACGATGTCCTGATGTTGGTGCTGCCCTACATACGTAGGGAACAGGTCCCATGGACATCTATCTCTACAGAAGGCCCCAGGCTACACAACCTAAAATCAAGTCTGCATTGAGAGGGGTCAAAAAATCAACAGAAGTTGCAGGGCATGCATTTAAATCTATCTGCAAATGGTTTTTTCATGCAGGTGTCCCTGCACATGCAGCTTCAAGTGAATATTTCCAACCTATGATAGATGCCATAGCAGATGCTGGCCCTGGCTTGAAGGCCCCCTCACGTCGAGACATATACGGGCGTGGCCTTGAGGGAGAGGTTGAGAAGCTCCATGATTGGGTTGAAAGCTTCAAGCATATATGGGTGGAGAGAGGATGCACCATCATGTGTGATGGTTGGACTGGTACCACGAAGAAGTCCATGATAAACTTTTTGGTCTATTGCATCGAAGGTACAATGTTTGTGAAATCAGTTGATGCATCAGATTATGAAAAGAATGCAAATTATTTGTTTCATTTGATGGATGGCATGGTAGAACAAATTGGAGAGGAGAATGTTGTGCAGGTGGTGACTGATAATGAAGCCAGTTACAAGGCTGCAGGGAAGAAATTGATGCAGAAGCGCAGTCATTTATATTGGCTCCCATGTGTAGCACATTATCTTGATCTGATGCTTGAAGACATAGGGAAGGAAAAGCATGTGAAGAAGATAATTGACAAGGCACAAAAAGTCACACAGTATATCTATGGCCATCCTAGGATACTAAATATGTTCAGGGCGCATGCCAGTGGAGGGTGAGATATCATCAGTGCAGGCCCAACCAGATTTGATTCCAATTTTATTTCTTTGGAGTCTTTGCACAGTTATAAGATTGATCTCAATTCTTGATACTTTATCCTTACTGATATGTAACAGTTGATGCAGCTTGAAATTTCATTTATCTGCACAGGTACAAGAATGAGCTGAAAGCTTTCATGTACCACAATGTCCTGCGGGACTACATCGACAAGGGCACAGTTGATGCACAGATGGATTATCTGGATGTCTGCCACGTCGTAGACGACAACAAATTCTGGGACAGGGTGTCACGGTACTTGAAAGCAATCACACCTCTCGTGAAGGTCCTAAGAATGGTGGATGGCGATGAGAAGAATGATATGGGTTATCTGTACGAGGCCATGGACCGTGCCAAATTGGAGTTGCAGCATTTCCTTCCCAGACATTATGCAAAATGATGGAACATTATTGACCAGAGAGGGGACAACACATTACACCACGACTTGCATGCAGCTGGTGAGTGATTAATTGTACTGAAATTGGGGTAATGCCTTTATGTTATTTTATAAATTTCATTTAGTTAATTATACACAAATGTAGGTTATTTCCTCAACCCTCGATTTATGTACGGTGCCGATGCACATGTTGATGGCGAGGTGCTTCAAAGGACTTTAAAAGTCATTGGTCGTTTATCGAGGAATCCGGAAAAGAGACTAGAGGCCGAAGTAGAGGTTCGCCTTTATTTGATACTTTCAATAACATGTATAGAATTTATTTAAGTAGTTATGTTAATGTATTACTTTATGTTTGTAGATGAACCATTACAGAATGAGGACTGGGACATATGATGACTCCCAATTGCAATACACTGTGGGAGGAGTGAGCCAAGGTATATTTTATTTTTTGGATTTCTTAACCTGATGAATATATATTTCTACAACTAAAATGTATTTGTTTATGGTTGGTGGAACATCTGACTGGTGGATAATGGTGAACAACCGAGATGTGGGCAACAATGCATTGGCTTTCATTGCAGTTAGGGTGCTTAGTCAAACAACATCGGCAAGCCAATGTGAAAGAAATTGGAGCACGTTCAGCCTTATACACTCGAAGGTTTGCAATCGGCTAAAGGCTGAACGGTTAGAGAAATTAGTATACTGCCACTACAATATGAGGTTGAGAATAAAGAATATGAGGTTGAGACAACAGCTGCGAGACAAACGTGCCACCGAGGATGCCGCCGCAGAAATTGATGTGGATGCCTTATTTGATGATGAGAATCCGTTGCAGTCTTGGGTGGAGACACGAGAGCAGGTTGATGAGCCCGTTTTTGATGATGATGATAGAAGATGGGCAGAGGGCATACTAGATGACGATGAGCAAAGAGATCCCAAATTAAGAAGAAAATCAAAGAGGGCCAGAGATACTCATGCCCACATGTCTAGGGTTGTTGAGGACACTGAGGAGCAACATGATTTTCAGCCAGCTAGACACTTCGACTCAGATAGCAGGCCAGTCACTCCTAGAATGGGAAAGGCACCTACATCCTTAATAAGAAGTACATCAGTGCATGGGCAAACTGAGAGAACAAATGTTGCTGCTCGAGAGGACCCGTCAATTGACCAGTTGAAGCAGATTTATTTGAGGCACACGCCAAGGGGAACAGGATTCATGTCAAGGGTGCAAATAGAAAGCACACTGGCACAGGAAAAAGCATCCCCAAAGGCCAAAAGGTGACTGGAGACTGCAGGTTTTGTGATCCTTTGATTTTTTATTTTTGAAAGTAACTTAAATTCTTATTATCAGTTCGAATTAGAAAAGATTTTGGTAGGAGATAAATTCTATATTTTCGTATGTGCCAGGTGCTACTACTGGCGGTGGGGATGTTGGTGGTCCTTCCTCCTTCCACGCAGACACAGGCAGAGGATACAGTCAGGGTGAGGGAGGACATGAGTCACAGAGTCAATATGCGCATCCATCAGGTTATGGAGGTGGCCATCAGGAGGCATCGATTTATGGGTCGTGGGGTTATGAACCATCATTCAACTTCTATCCGGCCAGTTCCTCTTCTCTTCCTCAAGATTCTTATGCTGATACTGGATTCGGCTCAAGCCAACCAAACACTCCAAGAGGGATCCAAAGAGGGATGCAGGACTTGGCTACCTCATTGTTTGGTTATAGTGAATATAGACCATACATGTAACCTGGTTATGGGTATTGTGACGCCCCGAGCGTGGAAGATACCCAGAGATGCGTGATGAGTTTATATCATTCATGTCAATCAGAGGATTAGTGTATTCGACACCAAAATGAGAGATGCGCAAAAGTAAAGATAACCCAATCCTTTATTTCCTTTATAAAAATATGTCTATTACAAACCCTTGCAAATACTAGGCTTAATAAAAGAAAAGTACAACATTGACTCGAGAAAATATAGAAAAGACAAGACTAATTGACGCTTGAGTAGCTCTAACTCTTTCACTCTTGACCTTCCCCTTCAGACTGAGTTCCCTCATCGTCGGACTTACCTGAAAAGTATGGAAACACTGAGTGAGCGAACGCTCAGTAGGAAATTATATCTCAAGAACTAGCAAGGGGTTTAAGTAATTACATCTTTCCATGAATGCACTATAGCTATGCATGCTCGCATAAAACGACAAGATAGAGAGTATAATAAGAGATAATGAAGTGAACTATTCATGAACTTTCAAGAACTTGTATCAAATATATGTCAAGATATTTATCATGTCATGTGGAAATTGGCTATCTCACGCAAGTACTTTGCCCGTGTCGGCCACGCTAGTAAAGTCACACAAGTCAAGTCACGCACGCAAGTGAGAGAGAGATTGTGGAATGCCAATTAGATCAAGAGAAAATAGTACTTCGGTGCAATGCTAGACACCGTGATCATTACAACTCCCATGGGCACTAGTACTTTTGGGTGCTCCTCCCAGGTCCAGATCGGGCCCTTATGCACAGCATTAAAGATAGATCTAGACATCCACTTTATTGTATAGCCAATATGGAGTTTCAAGGAAAAAACTTGTGGAAATTTAAGATAGAGTAGAGTTCAAAATCAAACTCGATATAATCACGAATATCGATAAAACTGGGTGGAATTGGTTCCCTAACTTGGGTACCATGACAAATAAGTGCCCACAAGTAGATGGTCACTCTTTTAATATAGAATTGAGGTCCACAAGAACATCATAATAATGTTTGATATAGAATTGGGGTCCACAAGAACATCACAATAATGGCATGCTTTCCCCGTTCATTAAGATAATTCTCATATCATACCCATAGCATAATATGAGGGCCGGTATACCATGTTTCTATAGAGTGACATGGTAAAGTAGTGTAATAGGTTTTTATGGTATAACCCGCTCAATCGGCCTTGAGGGAATCCAAGGCTCGAGGAGTCTTATGGAGGTCTCTATGACTAACTTGCTAGTCCAAAGGAACGGAATGTCCAATGGAGAGCTTGTATGTCACTGAGAGTTAGTGGGTAAACGATAAAGCATCATAAAACATGGGACTATATTCACGGACTGGAATATAGTGCCGATATATATATATATATATATATATACATATGAAACCCTCGGTTAACAGTAACGGTGCAAAATAGTATTACAGGAAAATAGCGACTTAGGTAAAGTCGTTTTTAATGAAATTAACACCTTATCCAGGGGCGTTTATATACCATCTGACGACTACTCCAGTGGTCATCCATTATTTATTCCAATTTAACCAAAATTTCTAACTTCTGGAAATTTTATGCAACGCGTCTCAGACAGGGGCGTTAATTCAAAAATCACGCCCTGGCGCAGGGCGTCAGTTCTGTAATAGACGACCTAGACCAGGTCGTTAATTCACCAAGGTTTCAAGGAATATGAACAGTAACGAAATTTCATGATAAATAATTTGCAAGAAGTAAATACATGGATAGGACAAGAAAAATAGCAGGATTCCACAGGTATGATCATGCATTAATTTGGATCATGATTTCATAGTTATGGAATTTTAAACGTGAGTAATCAACAATTATATGAATTTGGCGACTACAGGGCAGGGCGTCAACACTAGAATTAGCGCCCTGGGCTGGGTCGCCTCTTTTTAAAATTTCACAAAAAACGCTTGAAATCATAGTAAAACTATATGCATGTATGACAGAAGGTATTACTAGCAACTGGAGTTAGTTTGGGCTACGTTCTTGAGAAAACCTACCTTATGAAGATCTGGCAGAAGAAACGTGAAGGATTCGGATAGAAGACGATGCTCTGTTCCAAACAGAGCCTCCTGAACTTCTAACAGCAACTAGAGCAGCACCCACAAGATGGTTGCTTCCGAACTTAATCACCGGCAGCACACCGAAGAGAATGTAGTGACGACAAGAGTTGTTGAGAAGAGGATAAGACTCTTTTCTATGATATCTTCTTTACTGATTTTGGAAGAAGATGCAGACGAAGAGGATGATGATGAAGACTCCACGATCTTCTCTTTGACAAGAGAGGTACTACCTACCGTAGATAGCCTACATAAGATGAAGACGTTAGTTTCCTTCATCATTCATAACTAAAGGAAAAGAAAAGAGGAAGAACATTACCTGTTCTTTACGTACGACAGCAACAATCCACAGAACGCCAAATAGCATTCTGGGTCGAGCCGTAGGATATTTATAGAGTTATTAGGAACCCTAATAGAGTTAGAGTTTGGTAGTATTACCTTGATAGAGTCCTTACTATATTCTACTAACTCATACTAATCCATAAACTTTCCATGGATAATGTCCTGGTTCGAACGGAACTCAAACTGAATTAACGTCTTAAATGAGGGCGTTAAATTTAAATTGACGCCTCGTCAAGTGTCGTTTCTTGTATAAAATGTGCCCAGGTGGAGGGCGTCACGTTTACTTGCCCTTTTTATTATTTTGGCCGTTTAAGAATTGACGACATCTTATTTGGTCGTCCTTTCTGGAATTCGTGTCTTGTATAAGGGCGTTTCTTTTTGAAGTAGCGTCTTGAGTCTAGGCGTTATTTTCATTTTGGTTTATTATTTACTTCTTTAGGCTCTTATTATTTATTCATTAAATCTTTTAATCTTATTTTAATCAATTGGGGTTTTTTTTTCCTTTTATTTTTACCAGGGTTGCTACCACTTAAAAGAATTTGGTCCCCAAATTCAATCGCATATATTTATATATATGTGGAGAGTGTAGAGTATATACCTTTTTAGAACAAGTTCGGGAATCGTTTCCTCATATACTCCTCGGTCTCCCATGTGGCTTCGTGTTATGAACATTTACTCCATTGCACCTTTAGCATGGGGATAACTTTATTCCTTAATGTTCATACCTCGCGATCGAGGATCTTCATAGGCCTTTGGTCATAAGTGAGATCCCTTTGAATCACCAGGTCTCCATGTTCAATGACATGTGACAGATCATGCACATATTTCTTCAACATTGATATATGGAATACATTATGAACTTCGGACAATTGAGGAGGTAAAGCGATGCGATAAGCAACCTCGCCAACTCTTTCTAGTATCTCAAAAGGTCCGATAAACCTTGGTGTAAGCTTGCCCTTAACACCAAATCTCCTTATTCCACGTCCAGGTGATATCTTAAGAAAAACATGATCTCCGACTTGGAATTTGAGATCTCTCCTTCTTGTATCAGCATAAGCCTTTTGTCTAGACTGAGCTACTTGCAGTCTTTCTCTGATCAATTGTATCTTCTCGGTGGTATCCCTTACCATATCTGGACCTAATAGTTGTTTCTCTCCAACTTCGTCCTAGCATAAGGGTGATCGGCAACTCCTTCCGTATAAGGCTTCGAAAGGTGCCATTTGTATACTTGCCTGGTAGCTATTATTGTATGTAAATTCAACCAAAGGTAAGTGGTCATGCCAGTTTCCACCAAAATCAATGATGCAAGCCCTGAGCATATCTTCAACCACCTGATTAGTTCTCTCGGTCTGACCATCCGTTTGAGGATGAAAAGCTGTACTAAAGTTAAGTCTCGATCCCAACGAATGTTGTAGTCCTTTCCAAAAATGCGAAGTAAAACGGGGATCTCTATCGGACACAATCGAGACAGGAATACCATGTAATCTGACTATCTCTTTTATGTATAATGCAGCCAGAACATCAACTGACCATCGACTCTTGATTGGCAAGAAGTGCGCTGATTTGGTCAATCGATCAATGATAACCCATATTCCATCATATCCTCCTTTTGATTTAGTTAGACCCATGATGAAATCCATACCAATATCCTCCCACTTCCATTTGGGAATATCCAGAGGATGTAGTTTTCCGACAGGCTTCTGGTGTTCAGTCTTAACTTGTTGGCAGGTGAGACAGCGAGACACAAAGTCCGCGACTTCTCTCTTCATATTCGGCCACCAAAAGGTCCTTTTTAAATCTTGGTACATCTTGGTAGATCCTGGATGAATTGTGTACCTTGATCTGTGAGCTTCATCTAAGATCTTCTTCTTTAATTATGGACAATCCGGTATACAAGTTCTATTTTGGAATAACAACCTTCCATCTGAAGCTAGTTGGAACACAGATTGTCCTTCTAGTTTGCCCTTGATTTCCACTAATACCGGGTCACTACCTTGAAGTCCTTGTATTTCGGATAGCAAGTCTGGCTATATGCTCATATGGGATAAGGTGACACACCTACTGTCCTTGTCCATGCTTATATTAAGTCTAGTGAATTGTTCTAGCAACTTCCACTCCTGAATCATACAATTGGCTAATAATGCTCTCGGCTTTCGACTAAGGGCATCAGCTACAGGATTACCCTTTCCAGGATGATATTGTATAGTAAAGTCGAAGTCCTTAAGATATTCTAGCCAACGTCTTTGCCTCATATTCAATTCCTTCTGAGAGAAGAGATACTTAAGACTTTTATGGTCAGAGTATACAAGAAACTACACTCCATACAGATAATGTCTCCATATCTTTAGTGCAAATACTACCGCAGCCAATTCTAAATCATGAACTGGATAGTTCTCCTCGTGCTTCTTCAATTGGCGAGAAGAGTAGGCTATAACCTTCCCTTGTTGCATTAAAACACATCCGAGGCCAATGCCAGATGCATCGGTGTATACCTCGAACTTTTCTCCTTCAATTGGTAGAGCTAAGACTGGGGCAGTAGTTAAGTGATCCTTGAGAGCTTGGAAGCTTCGTTCACAATCCTCGCTCCATTCATAGCGTATCTCCTTGCGAGTTAGCCTAGTGAGTGGTACGGCTATCTTGGAGAAATCCTTGATGAATCGCCGATAGTAGCCCGCAAGACCCAAGAAACTACGGACCTCGCTAGCATTCGTCGGTCTTTCCCAATTCCTTACAGCTTCAACCTTTGATGGATCTACGGATAAACCGTCTTTTGATATAACATGCCCCAAGAAAGCTACTTCTCCTAACCAAAATTCACATTTGCTGAGCTTTGCATATAGCTGATTTGTTCTCAATATCTATAATGCAATCCTTAAATGTTCCTCATGCTCTCCCTTGGTCTTGGAGTAAATCAATATATCATCAATGAAAACCACCACGAATTGATCTAGATAAGGTCTGAATATACTATTCATCAACTGCATAAAAGCAGCAGGGGCATTTGTTAGTCCAAAAGGCATAACAACAAACTCATAATGGCCATACCTGCTTCTGAATGCGGTCTTATGAATGTCATCATCCTTGATCCTTAATTGGTGATAACCTGACCTGAGATCAATCTTTGAAAAATACTTGGATCCAGATATTTGATCAAATAACTCATCGATTCTCGGCAGTGGATACTTGTTCTTGATAGTGAGATGATTCAACTGTCGATAGTCGATGCATAACCTCATGGATCCATCTTTCTTCTTTACAAATAGCACAGGTGCTCCCCACGGGGAAGTGCTTGGTCTAATAAATCCCTTCTTGAGAAGTTCCATCAATTGCTCCTTCAGCTCCTTGAGTTTGGCAGGGGACATCCTATATGGTGCCTTAGAAACTGGTCCAGCACCAGGGACCAAATCGATGGTGAAGGCTACTTCTCTTTGTGGGGGTAGTCCAGGCAATTCTTCCGGAAACACATCCGAAAATTCTTGCACAACAGGGATGTCTTCTAGTTTAGTTTCCTTAGTCTCCTTAATGGTGACAAATGCAAGGAAAGATACACATCCTTTCCTTATTAGCTTGCTAGCTCGGAGAGCCGAAATAAGAGGTAACTTGCTCCGACTCTTAGGGCTAGAATAGACTAGTTCTGGAAAGTCCTTGAAAGTAACTTTGCTATTACGGCAATCCACAGTTGCCTGATACCTAGATAACCAGTCTGCTCCCAATATGACATCATATTCCTTTAGGTCTAGACATATGAGGTCGATAGGAAGATTTCTTCCTTTTACTAAGACTTCACAGTTTTGATAATGGTGAGTAATATCGGTTTCATTTCCGAGAGGAGTAGATAAAAATATTTTCATCCATTCCGGCTCCATAGGCAGTGGGTCAGCAAACTTCTTGGAAATAAAATAATGTGATGCACCCGTATCAAATAAGACATGTGCAGACTTGGAACAAACTTTTAGTGTACCTTCTACTAGTCCGCCTTCGTCTTCTTCGGTCTCCTTAATTGCGTGGAGACGAGCATTCTTTGTTACCGGGCGCTTTCCGTCACCGGCTTGATCATTGAGTAGGGGACAGTCGGGAATCCGATGATCACGGCTCCCACAACAGAGACACGCTCCAAGTTTCCTCCAACATTCTTCGGCCTTGTGCCCGGCCTTATCACAGTGCTTACATACCACCTTAGCAGGTGTAGTGGTGATGGAGAAAGGTTTGGTCTTCTTGAACTTTTGCTCCTAGGAGGGAATGCCTCCATTACTTGACCTCTTCTTGTAATTAGGTTTGAAGGTGCCGGAGCTAGTAACATTCTCCTTCTTGTCTTTCCCACGGATCCTATCAGATAGTTCCGTGGCATCTTCTAGTAAATGGGCTCGTCGAACCATCTCTGAATAGACTTGTATGTCAATCGGTGCCAGTTGTGTGATATATTGGGGCCTGAGCCCATTAAGGAATCTTCGAGCTTTCATCTTCTCAGTACTAACTAAGTGTTTAGCGTACCGAGACAGCCTAGAGAACTGCGCTTCATATTCATCTACCGACAAAGATCGTTGCTTAAGTGCGGCGAATTCAGTGGCTTTCTTCTCTTGAACTCGATCTGAGAAATATTTATTGTTGAAATGTTCAACAAACTCCTCCCAAGTAACTTGTCCTTGATCTAATGTGGCTTCTACCAACTCCCACCAGCATCGGGCATCTCTTTCTAATTGAAATGTGGCTAACAGGACCTTCTCTTAGTCCGAGCATTGCATGACTCTAAAAACACATTCTGTCTCTCGGATCCAGTGTTCGGCATCATCTGGATCAGTGGATCCCATGAACTTAGGAGGGTTCATGTTCTTGAAGCTTTGGTGGAGATTTCCTGCTCCACGATGTGCACCTCCTTGTGCCACTTGTTGAAGTGCCTGGGTCATGCCTTGGAGAGTGCGTTGCATGTTGCGCCACTGAGCACGTTCGGCAGCCATTGTCCTACAATTAAAATAGCTATTAGTATGCGATTGCGTTCAAAGGCTTTTAATTCTATGCCGACTTTAACCCTTGGTTCTACCCAATCTCACTGGTTAGAGGTTCAGACTTATCCTTGGACTTGGGTTTCCTAGGAATTGAATACCCTAGGCTCTGATACCACAAAAACTGTCACGCCCCGAGCGCGGAAGATACCCAGAGATGCGTGACGAGTTTATATCATTCATGTCAATCAGAGGATTAGTGTATTCGACACCAAAATCAGAGATGCGCAAAAGTAAAGATAACCCAATCCTTTATTTCCTTTATAAAAATATGTCTATTACAAACCCTTGCAAATACTAGGCTTAATAAAAGAAAAGTACAACATTGACTCGAGAAAATATAGAAAAGACAAGACTAATTGACGCTTGAGTAGCTCTAACTCTTTCACTCTTGACCTTCCCCTTCAGACTGAGTTCCCTCATCGTCGGACTTACCTGAAAAGTATGGAAACACTGAGTGAGCGAACGCTCAGTAGAAAATTATATCTCAAGAACTAGCAAGGGGTTTAAGTAATTACATCTTTCCATGAATGCACTATAGCTATGCATGCTCGCATAAAATGATAAGATAGAGAGTATAATAAGAGATAATGAAGTGAACTATTCATGAACTTTCAAGAACTTGTATCAAATATATGTCAAGATATTTATCATGTCATGTGGAAATTGGCTATCTCACGCAAGTACTTTGCCCGTGTCGGCCACGCTAGTAAAGTCACGCAAGTCAAGTCAAGCACGCAAGTGAGAGAGAGATTGTAGAATGCCAATTAGATCAAGAGAAAATAGTACTTCGGTGCAATGCTAGACACCGTGATCATTACAACTCCCATGGGCACTAGTACTTTTGGGTGCTCCTCCCAGGACCAGATCGGGCCCTTATGCACGGCATTAAAGATAGATCTAGACATCCACTTTATTGTATAGCCAATATGGAGTTTCAAGGAAAAAACTTGTGGAAATTTAAGATAGAGTAGAGTTCAAAATCAAACTCGATATAATCACGAATATCGATAAAACTGGGTGGAATTGGTTCCCTAACTTGGGTACCATGACAAATAAGTGCCCACAAGTAGATGGTCACTCTTTTAATATAGAATTGAGGTCCACAAGAACATCATAATAATGTTTGATATAGAATTGGGGTCCACAAGAACATCACAATAATGGCATGCTTTCCCCGTTCATTAAGATAATTCTCATATCATACCCATAGCATAATATGAGGGCCGGCATACCATGTTTCTATAGAGTGACATGGCAAAGTAGTGTAATAGGTTTTTATGGTACAACCCGCTCAATCGGCCTTGAGGGAATCCAAGGCTCGAGGAGTCTTATGGAGGTCTCTATGACTAACTTGCTAGTCCAAAGGAACGGAATGTCCAATGGAGAGCTTGTATGTCACTGAGAGTTAGTGGGTAAACGATAAAGCATCATAAAACATGGGACTATATTCACGGACTGGAATATAGTGCCAATATATATATATATATATATATATACATATGAAACCCTCGGTTAACAGTAACGGTGCAAAATAGTATTACAGGAAAATAGCGACTTAGGTAAAGTCGTTTTTAATGAAATTAACGCCTTATCCAGGGGCGTTTATATACCATCTGACGACTACTCCAGTGGTCGTCCATTATTTATTCCAATTTAACCAAAATTTCTAACTTCTGGAAATTTTATGCAACGCGTCTCAAACAGGGGCGTTAATTCAAAAATCACGCCCTGGCGCAGGGCATCAGTTCTGTAATAGACGACCTAGACCAGGTCGTTAATTCACCAAGGTTTCGAGGAATATGAACAGTAACGAAATTTCATGATAAATAATTTGCAGGAAGTAAATACATAGATAGGACAAGAAAAATAGCAGGATTCCACAGGTATGATCATGCATTAATTTGGATCATGATTTCATAGTTATGGAATTTTAAACGTGAGTAATCAACAATTATATGAATTTGGCGACTACAGGGCAGGGCGTCAACACTAGAATTAGCGCCCTGGGCTGGGTCGCCTCTTTTTAAAATTTCACAGAAAACGCTTGAAATCATAGTAAAACTATATGCATGTATGACAGAAGGTATTACTAGCAACTGGAGTTAGTTTGGGCTACGTTCTTGAGAAAACCTACCTTATGAAGATCTGGCAGAAGAAACGTGAAGGATTCGGATAGAAGACGATGCTCTGTTCCAAACAGAGCCTCCTGAACTTCTAACAGCAACTAGAGCAGCACCCACAAGATGGTTGCTTCCGAACTTAATCACCGGCAGCACACCGAAGAGGATGTAGTGACGACAAGAGTTGCTGAGAAGAGGATAAGACTCTTTTCTATGATATCTTCTTTACTGATTTTGGAAGAAGATGCAGACGAAGAGGATGATGATGAAGACTCCACGATCTTCTCTTTGACAAGAGAGGTACTACCTACCGTAGACTTCCTACATAAGATGAAGACGTTAGTTTCCTTCATCATTCATAACTAAAGGAAAAGAAAAGAGGAAGAACATTACCTGTTCTTTACGTACGACAGCAACAATCCACAGAACGCCAAATAGCATTCTGGGTCGAGCCGTAGGATATTTATAGAGTTATTAGGAACCCTAATAGAGTTAGAGTTTGGTAGTATTACCTTGATAGAGTCCTTACTATATTCTACTAACTCGTACTAATCCATAAACTTTCCCTGGATAATGTCCTGGTTCGAACGGAACTCAAACTGAATTAACGTCTTAAATGAGGGCGTTAAATTTAAATTGACGCCTCGTCAAGCGTCGTTTCTTGTATAAAACGTGCCCAGGTGGAGGGCGTCACGTTTACTTGCCCTTTTTATTATTTTGGCCGTTTAAGAATTGACGACATCTTATTTGGTCGTCCTTTCTGGAATTCGCGCCTTGTATAAGGGCGTTTCTTTTTGAAGTAGCGTCTTGAGTCTAGGCGTTATTTTCATTTTGGTTTATTATTTACTTCTTTAGGCTCTTATCATTTATTCATTAAATCTTTTAATCTTATTTTGATCAATTGGGGTTTTTTTTCCTTTTATTTTTACCAGGGTTGCTACATGTATCAACATCAAGGGCCAGACGATGAGGGAGAATGTTCTTCTAGTAATTATTATCCATATTAGGTAAGAATCAATGAATCTTTGTAACATTTATTTTGTCTAATTTGGTTTATTGTACTGCTTGTATTAATGTACAATGGAATATTACTTTAACTTTCACATGTTCAATGTTTGAAGTTCAATTTTTATAGTTGTCTACTTCAAGGTTATTGCACTAACTTATACAGTCAAATGCATGTGTAATGATTTTTGTGATTTTAAGTGATTATTTATATTTTTTAAGATTTTTTATCAGATTTTTTAGAATTAATTTAATTTTTTTAACCTTTTATCTGGGTTTCGGCCGATATCGGCCGAAACTGAAACCGATACCGAGTTGTATCGGTTTTGGACCCGGGCGAAATCGAGTCCGAAACCGAGTTTGCCATCCTTGAATCCAACGTCAAGAGACAAAGTTATGCCTGAATGAACAAGGCCCCTGTGAGCAGTGCGCCTGCCCGGCCAGAACCAAGAAAAGGTCACCTGGATGACCGTTTTTAACCTCTATGCAGTCTACTGGATGACCGCCTGGGTCCTGGGCGGTCCGGGCTGGACTATTTCTAACCCCAGAGGGTTGGGGTGGTCCTGTAATGGCCATTAAAGGTGCTAGGCGGCCTTGCGATAGAGCGTGTACCCCTAACAGACCCGAGAAAAGACAGATCAATAGAAAAACGTGAAGGAGACTACCCAAACATGCATAAACACCCACCCAACATGCAAAAGACTAAAAATACAATGTGATGGGCACTAGGTGTCCCACTGTGATCGCCAAAAAAGGATGTAGATAGTAAAATGTACTCCGCCCCCTAACTAAACAATATATGAACATGCATATAAACATGATATTGCATGAAAAATAAAGGGGCGATGAAGAAGAGGAACTGGACCGTGATCGCCACCAAGGACTCACAGCACCAAAATGATGAAGAAAGGATGAAGACGACGCCGTGTACCTTGAAAAATATGGAGGAAGACGCGGCCTAATGGGAAGCCGCTACAATGTGTGATCGCGCTTGAAAAGGGGCGCGGGAACCATTGTGGGTGACACCTCCTCACCTCCTAGCCGGCTAGAAATCAAGGGCCTCACGTTCTATCAATAGTCTCCTGCAAAACAAAGTCACAAACATAAGATAAAACTCATTAGAAATGTGAGTGTAGCACATGTCCCGAAATGATAAAGTAGCATGAAAGAAAGGGGGAGAACGCACCGGAGGAGGGTTTTTAACCCCTATGAATGGGTGCAAAAAAAGGTGGGAGTGTTGTGCATGCATGAGATTTAAAATCATGAAATTTGATGGAGAGGATAAAGAGAAAAGTGTTGTGCAAAATAGAGAAAAATGCATAAACGTGCAGAAACAGTGCGATTTGTGATGATTTTGAAAAAGTATGAGAGAAGAACTAAGGAATGGAGCAATGAAAACAAGCCCAAAGAGATGTAAATCAAAGATGATACTTCCCTCTTCGAAGTGGGGTCGAAGGTGTCAGTTAACGATCCGGCATGGCTTTGCCTCGAGTCGAAGAAGAGCCCCCCGCGAACTGCGAACTGGGCAGAATTTATAGAAGTTGCTGAAAACCCTAACTTTTCCCCACGATTCCAATGGATAGAGACCACCATATCTCGAGATATATGGATCAATCTCGAGATAATAGTTAGGATAAGAGCTAGGAACAAACGGGACTCTATTTAATGGAAGGATCTGGAAGATATTCGCGCTGCAAGAAGGGCCCGGAGCCTAATCTGGAAGAGTTTGTGTGACACGAAAATGCATAAAACCTGATATTGCAGCCAAGATTCCAAGAGATATAGCCCACGAAAATTTATGTTCTATAGACCAAAGTCGAGATAATAGAAAGGCCAAGAGATAGAAACAAACGGGGCTCCATTTGGTGGAATATTCTGGAAGATATATCCCTAAAAAGGAGGCCCCGTCGAGCAAAAGTTGGCCTTAGAGTCCAGCGGCTAAGAAATCAGAGTTCATGATCATCTGGACTCTCTGGGGAAGAAACGGTCTATCGTGCGGCCGCTTCATGAATGATGGGGTCCCGTAGTGCAGGAACACAGTTCTAGAGGGGGGGTGTCACGCCCCAAGCCTTTATTACAGCGGAAGACTAACTCGGGGAGCGCGAACAGGACTAACTCGGGGAGCGCGAACAGCCAGCATGGTAAGCCCCTTGCAAGCAAGAATGATCAGAGCGTAAGACAATCACACACATAAATACAATTGCACAATATTTACTCAAACTCCAACTTTATTTCATAATAATCAAGTACAACCACTAATTCAATTTCCATTATGTACTAGACTCAAGAAATAGGAAAATTACATAGACTCAATCTAAACAAGTTAGACTTTCTAAGTCTTCACTCTCATCTTGACAAAACTTTCATTCCCTCTCGGACCCGCTACTTGTATAACCCGAATCCGAATTCGAATCACTTCCATCTCCTGAAAGATTGGAAATAGGTAATGAGCACACTTGCCCAGTAGGTATCTTCGCATCAACATGAAGGCACTATTAAAGTAATTAACAATTTAGCTCTAAAGAATAAGGTAAAAATCATGCGAATGCAATCAATCACGCGATTAAACTAAAGTAACAAGACGATCAAATAAGTTAGAATGAGAGCAAGTACGAACTAGCAAGAATGTAATAAGGACATGATATTGGCCTTTCCTGAACAAGAATGTATCGAGAATGTACTAGCAAGCCACATAATCATCACTCTAGTATCTTTTACTGATGAGCAAGTACTTCGTGAATTTCTGTGGAATATCTAGCAAGAAAGTCATGTCATGCTGTATTGTGGATTTTCACTTATTTATAGAGAAAGTACTCCCAGCGCAATGCGACGCCAGTAGCATCATACCCCATGGTTTATAATAGTATGTTTCCGACAATCAGCCGAGGGGGCTAGCATAGAGCCCTTGAACACAATCAGTGCTCAATCGCATCTTCAAGTATAAATCAAGTTTCTTTTCCACGCATGTAACAATAAAGTATGGCGAAGAATGTAATAAGTTCAATAAGCTCATGATAACAATAATTCAATGAATGAATACTTTAATAAGAATCATGAGAAATCAAGAATGACTTAAGCAAGGTTATGCTTATGGAAATAAATCGACAGCATAACAGTACATTCTTTATTTTCCATTCATTATTTTAGGTTTCTTGATCAATATGATAAGTTCTAGATCATTAATAGTCCATCTAGAAACCTTGGGATATCAACCCTTGGTCCATCTTGGGTTAAAATACTCAAGCAGTGTGACGGTCGTGTACTGGGCCGTTACATGATGTGACGCTCCAGTATTGGACTGTTACATTAGTCTGAATCCAGAACTAAGAAATCAGACTCAGTTGAATGTGACGGTCGTATATTGGGCCGTTACTTGTGCCTGACGGTCCAACATAGAGCCGTTACATTACTGATAACCAAAAACATCGATAGTGTAATCTAATCAATGGGCTTTAATGGTACAACCGACTCGGCGTCCTAGTGGGAATCCCAGGCTCGCGGAGAATTACGGAGGCCTTGCAACAAGATTTCCTAGTCCATTAGAAGGAATATCCAATAGAGAGGTCCTCATGTCTAAGAATAATGTTCCTATAGTGCAAAGTGAACTAATGGACAACATACCGGAATATGCGCCATATACTTAAAGAAATGACTCTATTGATAAAGAAGAATGTGTAACAATGTGAAACCAAGATAAAACTCCGTCAATACAACATTGGAAAATCATGATTTAGAATATAAAACTATAGTGTTTAAGCCAATGAAAGTAGCATAACTTAAAATAACCTAAGACACATTAATCATGCAATTTGATCATGAATCAGTAACTAAACTTGAAGTCATGATAACAGGTCCATCTTAGCTATCTAAGCTTATTTATAAGTAAACTTAACTAGTTATTATTCTGCCTTGGGCTGGCAGAACACAGGGGTCTGACGGTCTAGGATAGGCGCGTTACAGTGCATGATGGTTTATCGAGGGGCCGTTACAGTGGTGTAACGCTCCTGCTAGGGTGCGTCAGAGACAATAGAAAAATAAAAGCACAACAGGGGTGACGGTCTATCGTAAGGCCGTTACATTCATGTGACGGTCTTACGTTGGTGCGTCAGAGAATCTGCTGGCAGTAAACTAAGTAAAGGTTTATGAAAACATAACATGCCTGGAAATCAAAATACTACCACTGTCCTAGTCATGATAACGAAATATAGGCCAACTATATGCATGGGTTTAGTGAATAGACATGATAATATCTTTTAATTTCTATTTAGGGCTAAGAGATACATGAATATATAGAACTATTAGATCATGAAATTCTTAGTCTATAATGCATGAAATCAAGCACAACCAGAGGGCTTTTATTCCTAACAAGTTGTTTTTACCAATCATGAGATAACCTACCTCTTCTAAAACCTTTAAACTTCGAATTTGATGCTAGGTGCTACCCTTAGTCCCTTGTACTTCTTGTGATAAATCAGCAACTTCAATCTGCTCTATTTCCTCAGCCTCTTGACCTAAGGATGTGAAATTTTGAGGGTAAGAAGATGAAACTATTGAGAACAAAAAGTTCTAAAGGATTGAACTCTAATTACCTCGTTTAGACGTCCTAATTTCAGGGGACTTGCGTTCAGATTCCTGGGTTGCAAAGGTTGAATCAACAACTTTGGAAGCTTCTATCTCCTTGGTTGCTTGATCTCCTAGCACGAAATTTGGAGAACTATTAGTATAATGTATACTAAACAAAATATTCTAAAGAACTTACCTGAAATTATATCTCGTTACCTTGATTCTTCACGAGCCAAAAGTAAGGGTCGCTCAGTTCAAAACTAGGTCCTATTTATAGGGTTTTGGCTAGGATTTAAAGATTAGATCGATTCTACAGTCCTTAATTTGCCAGAACCTAATCCCTAAGAGTCCTTAGTAATGTTATAAGCTTCTCCAAGTTGATCTCTTATAGATAAGATCACAAAGTTCTAATCTTTTTGCTCGTTCTTTCTTTCACGGAACTAACAGAGTGTAACGCATCCAGCCTGGTGTGTTACAGAGCTGTGGCGGCCGCCCGATAGACCGTTACATTCAACGTGTATAAAGTTTCAATTTAATAAAACTCTTTTATTCGTTTATCCACATAATTATCTTATATAAATAGTATTTATCCTTAAAATACGTGAATAAGCTAATTACCCTTCTAGAATATGGGCCAAACTTGATGTGCTTGGTCCATAAACCTTTTGGATAATCATTAGATAGGCTAGGTTAACTAATTAGCCTAATTGAGCCTTATAATGACTTATTAATCCAATAATCCCTTCATTAATTTATTTAAGCCTTTATAATTTCCAGAAAATTATTTTAAAATTCAAAAATTATATATATAAATTCTGGGGCACTACATGGGGTGAATAGAACCCTCTACTAAAATTATGTCCAATTAAAAACTTTAAACTAGATCGCAGCAGAATTAGCAAGATTAGCAAGATTGAGGAATTTAAACTAATTAGAATAAACTTGATTCTCTCAATCTCACTGTACTCACTCGAATGGATAAATAGATATGAACAATAAAGCAAATCACCACAACACAAACCACAATGCAAGACACAATGCATGGGGATTTTTAAGGTGGTTCGGGACCACGACGGGCTCCCTACGTCCACCCCTCACCAAACCGATGAGGCTTCACTGTTGTAAAAATAGCCCGGAATAAATCCCCACACACACACGGAGTCGAGCTCCAACACACACACACGTACGGCGACGCCTACGCAACCACACGGGAGTAAACTCCAACCACACACGGGGAACAAACCCCAAGATATGTCCAAGCACACACGCGGATATGCTCCGCACAAAATGACGCACACGCGTCAACCAAACACTCGGAGAACCCTTTCTCCGAACACCCACACAATAAAATCGTTCAGAAATATATAATGAGTTCACAAGTAAATGCTCTAGCCCCAAAACAACTTCTAAAAATTGAAACAAGAAAGATTCAAGCAGTATAAAGCTCCTCCTTCATATAACAATCTGGTTCTTCTTGGCTCGTTGTCGGATGGAGACGATTTTGGCATCCTCTTGTTCCTATCCTCGAGCCGCTTCTTTTCTTCTTCTATCTCGAGCTCCAAATCTTCATGGATGTAGATGATAACCACCTTGCAAGAGCTCCTCTTCCTTTTCCCCCTTTTCTTCTCCTACAAGATCAAAAAAATAAGTATTAGGGTTCTTCATCTTCAAATTCGGAGTTCATATTCATATATATAGAGGAATGACCAAATGACTCATATAACCCTCCTAAAACATGTTAGAAACCCTCTCATAACATTAGAAATTATTGGGGGGTAGTTTGATAAAGTTTCATAGGGTTTAGAATGAGTTTTAGGGGTTTACAAAACTCCCGTTCCAGAAGGGTCGACCCTTGGGGTCGACCCTCGGGCAACCAGAGGGCGGGCAGACCAAAATAAAAACCCCAGCACACAGGGGTCGACCCCATGGGTCGACCCCTGCAAACTAGTTCTAAAAATCAGTTTCTGTTTTGAACAGAAACAAGGAGGGTTGACCTCATGGGTCGACCCTTGCTAGTTTGGGTCTGAAAACAACCTAAAACCTCCATGAATTCAAGGGGAAACAAATGATTAAATGTTACGATAATCCCATGAAGATCAACAATAAATTTTCATCCTGAAAAATATGATAAAGCAAGAGATTAGATGAGAATCAAAATCCTTGCATCAAGCATTAACACTATGAACATGTTCACATCAAAACACATCATTGAACATATTCAAACTTGTATTTGGCTTTCCATTCATAACCAAAAAAAACACATTTCACCAAATGACAAAGTTTTGAAATGATGAACATGAATCTATCATTCAACCAAATATAATGACATGGGAGCTCAACCGTTCAAACGCTTTCTTGTATCTTTCATAATTTCAACATCAAAATACTTCAATACCCAAATGTTAACAATCATGCCAAATGCAAAGCATGTAGAAAAGCATGGGAACTCATTCATTCAAATGGCATTCTTGTTGACAAACACTAACATTCATGAAGCATTGATATCACGAGGAGCATTGTCATAAACATAGAATCTTCAAGACGCATGCATCACACACATATGAAGATGGGCATTCATACAAGCATGGTTTCCACAAAAACTTTCTCATTCAATACAAAGCAATCTCACTAAGTGTATATGCAATGTATATGCAATGTGCTAACATAAAAACATGTATGAGCCTTACAAAGTCACAAATGCATCCACATGATGAAATCACAATAATAATATTTTATAATCATCAAAATCACATACACAACAATCTCCTCCATTTTGATGAGGATAAAATGTTACGCATTAATGCTCTCTCCCCCTTTGACATAATCAGAAATGGGGATCATTATGGGGAATTCATGATAGCAGCAAACCAAAAACGAACATAGCTTTCTCCCCCTTTGTCATTGACAAAAACACGACGGACAATGGGGTTATTAAGATATCTATATGCACAATATGTTCAAAAGGATGCAATTCAAAATATGCATGTGTGAATGCTATAAATGCCAAATATGCACAATATGCACACTATGCATGAACTAATTGCACAACTTTGAAATGCAAGTATGGACTATATGGACATGTAGAGTGCAATGTAGAATTATCAAGCATGATTGACCTCCAAGCAGATAAATGTATATACATGTAATATAGCTCCACCATTTTCTTTAAAGTGAAGGGATAGGTGTAGGAAAAGTGCAGGTGAGTCATTAGAACTAGAATGCTCACGTATACACCTAGGGGATTGTGCAATCATATAAGAGAATCAAGCAAAAGCTAATGCAATCAATCAATTTTCTGAATACATATTAAATCAAATTTTCATATGTGTAAGTGAATAACATGAAAATAGATTATTGCAATATGGATATTCAGATTTTCAATTCAACACATGAGTAATTACACAAACTGCATTTCAATCTAGAGAACAACGTATTGGAGGCTACGCTCTGTCATAATGAGATTTTCAGAATTTTTCAATTCAAAATTTTTCACAATGACAATCAAAATTTTTCTTTGAGTGATCAAGTTCAAATTACTCCTCTTTACGCGAGGAGACACATGGAACTCATGCCAGACTCCCCGGTTACTTAGATTATTAACCATTTCACTTCAATTTGAGTAGAGATATTATAGTACAACACCTTTCTAAAATGAATCACATCACGTCTCAGGTGACATGTGGCCAATTTACTCAGTGAGACTAAACATTGCTCTGCCTTTCATTTTTCATTTTCTTTCAACAAATAGGCAGGCAGCTTTTTCCTCAACTGTCTCTTCAACATACATGCAGCAAATTTAATATCTCTAGAGTGTTGAAAGGAAATTTCTATATCCTTATCTCTAACACTCATTTTGCTTGAAGTGTGCGAATTTGATTCAACATGTATATCGAAAATATTATGAGCACATAACAATGCAACTCCCCCTATCTAGATGCACTTATCACATATTTTCTCCCCCTGAGTGTATGACAAGAAACACACTTGTTAAAACTCAGATGCAACATTATTTATCAAGGTAGTGTATGGTCTTAGAATTTTCAAGGAAGGGGTTGTGTAGCATATATTAACATGCAAGCACACAATGGAAACATGCAAAATGCAAATGTAGAATGCATCATGAATGCAGAATTTTAGATTTTATTTGAATGTTCTAAATGCATTGTAAAATTTAACATGGGTGCAAAATGTAAATTTTTAGTTTTTCATTTGAATTAACTAAAAGCACCTAATGCATGAATTCTAATGAAATATAATGCAAAAGCAAGATCCAAAAACTTAATTTTCTGATCAACATGACAGATTGCACAATGAGGCATACACATTCAAATGATGAACAAGCAACCATTTTCAGAAAGTTTGCCTTCTTGAAACAAGAAAGATTTTCAATTGAAACCAATTATAAATTAAGATCATTGTAAATCAAGGCAAATTAATTTCATTCTAATCACATGTTTCCACATTAGCCAAACAATTCAATATCTGAATTTTGGTACAAAGGCGGAGAACTTTGATCCTAAGATCGCCTCACGCATAGTGATAGCTCCTGACAGATTTGATCTGTCATTTCACATATCACCATTTGATATATCAAAAATTCATTCAATGAAGGGATGAATAGCTTGTGAAGAATTGCAATTCAAACAAAACATGATTTACAAAACATAACATATTAACATGGGTAGAAAACATCAAAATCACCAATTTTGACAATAAAAGAAGCAAGGTTGGGGTTTTACTATACGAGTGTGCTTTATCTATTTTATTGGAACCCCTTTCAATTCTTATTTCCTCAAGACACACCTGCATCAAAGCCCACTCATTTGACAAATTTGGGAACCCAAGCCTTCATGGGTCCCTTGGAGTTAGTAGCATTACCACCAAACGAAGTTTTCTTCTTTTTCATTGCCACAATATCATCATTCTTCATGATCTTACAATCCTCAATAACATATCCATGGTTTCCACAATAATAGCATTGAGAAGTGGCATTTCTAGCAAAAGATTTTCTTTTAGCATGATCAAACGAATTTTCAAAAATATTCCTTCTTCTATTTTCAAAAGGTCTAGATTTAACAAAATTAAACCTACCATTCAATCTAGAAGCATGGAAATCATCATTTTTCAAAAACCAACACTCTTTCTAACATGTCCGTACTTCCCACAATGATAGTAACAAGGAGAAGTAGTTCTAACAAATGATTTTTCATTATGAGCATAAGATTTTCCAGAGAACTTTCCCTTGTTAGATGAAAACTTTTGAGCACGATAAGCATGTTTGTCACTGAATTTTCTTTGAACATTAAACTTAGCATTCATGGTATGAAGTTTATCTTTTTGCTTCACAAAATAATTTTTCATCACATGGCCAAGTTTATGATAATCGAAGCAAGAGATATTCCTTTTTGTCTTGAAGGAAGATTTAACTTTGCATGCATTTTCATCATCCATTTTCATGACTCTACAATCATCCATTTCATGACCATGCATGTCACAGTAAAAGCATTTAACATTCAATTTCATTTTCTGCCCACCTTGAACTTTTTGAAATCTTTTTTACATTTTGGGCTTTGTGTTAAAAATTTTCTTTTTCTTAAAATCATTTTCAAAAACTTTCTTTGTTGTTTGAGGAGTAGATTGATTTGGAGACCCACTTGATGTGCTAGCTATATTTGAACTGTGCATGAAAGATGTATATACTTTATTTTTAAACTTCTTTTTGTTCACAGGATTATAGCCTAGCCCCTCTCTTTGGAAATTCACCTTAGTTCTCAATATCTTGTTCAAATTTTCCTTCCCATTCACAAACGTTGACAAAGATGTATTTAAATCAACAATTTTAGATTCAAGAGATGCAATGTGTAATTCATAGCTAGATATCTCCTGTTCACTGCAAACAACACTTTCATTCAATACTCTATTTATAATTTTATAGCTCTCAATTTCTTGTTCTAGCACATGCACTTTTTCACATTCATCAATATTGACATTAACAGATTTTCCTTTTTCAAGAACGAGAAGTCTTTCAGACATGGCGTTGTTTAATTGTTTCAACTTTTTATTTTCAGATTTCAACAACGTATTTTCTTTTTCACTTTTATCAAAACTGTTCAATCTACCCTCAAGTAAGGAATTCTGAATTAGCATAGCACCATTTTTCTTTTTAAGTTCCTCATTTTCATTCATGATGCTCTTGCTATCAATTTCAGAATCAAGAAGTTTTTCAAATAATTTTTCATCATCAAACAATGAATCTAACTTGTTTCTAAGATATTTTTCCGTTTCTTCAAGCAATGAAATCTTAGACAACAAGAGTTCATTTTGTTCACTCAAATCATCATAAGCATTCTTAATTTCAAAAGACGTATTAGATTTCCTAGCCAATTCAAGCTCTTCAGTCATGCAAGAAATCTCATCTGAAAATAATTCAACTTTTGATTCAAGAGATTCATTTTCATTTTCTAGATTTTCAATTTTTGATTCTAAATCAATGCATCTTTCACAAGGAAGATTATCATGCACATTTTTATCAAGTTTCTTTTTCAATGTTTTATTTTCAGACTTGATTTTCTTATATCTACTCGAAAACTCCTCATAAGCATCAAGTAGTTCTTCAAATGACAATTCATCTTTATCAAAATTAGAGTTTACCTCATCGAAATTTTCATCATTGTGTTGATCAGCATCATCAGCCATGAGACCTTTTTGTCCTTCCTTCTCTTCAGCTTTAATCAAACGGTCCATGAGCTCTTTTTCCGTCCTACAAGATGAGACAAATGTAAACATTTGAGTATCAATGGTATTTTTCAATAAACTCAAGACAATGACATTTTCGTAGTTCTTCAATTTATCTTGACTAGACCACTTGGTCTCATCAAGAGACAATATGTGGGGACCATCATAAATCAACTTCCAAAGATTAGGATTAACGGAATTGATCAATCCACACATTTTACCTAACTATGAAGTAAAATCACAACAATTAAAAATAGGAAGGCAATTCATCGACATATGCTCAACAGAAAACTTCATGATTGTAGAATGCACTAGGATCACTCTGTAGATCGTGAGATCTAGGGACAACAGAGCCTCGCTCTGATACCAATTGTTGGGGTCCCGTAGTGTAGGAACACGGTTCTAGAGGGAGGGTATATAGAACCCTCTACTAAAATTATGTCCAATTAAAAACTTTAAACTAGCTCGCAGTGGAATTAGCAAGATTAGCCAAATTGAGGAATTTAAACTAATTAGAATAAACTTGATTCTCCCAATCTCACTGTACTTACTCGAACAGATAAATAGATATGAACAATAAAGCAAACCACCACAACACAAATCACAATGCAAGCCATAATGCACGGGAATTTTTAAGGTGGTTCGGGACTATGACGGGCTTCCTATGTCCACCCCTCACCAAACCGGTGAGGCTTCACTGTTGTAAAAATAGCCCGGGATAAATCCCCACACACACACGGAGCCGAGCTCCAACACACACACACGTAGGGCGACGCCTACGCAACCACACGGGAGTAAACTCCCAACCATACACGGGGAACAAACCCCAAAATATGCCCAAGCACACACGCGGATATGCTCCGCACAAAATGACACACGCGTCAACCAAACACTCGGAGAACCCTTTCTCCGAACACCCACACAAGAAAATCATTCATAAATATATAATGAGTTTACAAGTAAATGCTCTAGCCCCAAAATAACTTCTAAACACTGAAACAAGAAAGATTCAAGAAGTATAAAGCTCCCCCTTCACAAAACAATTTGGTTCTTCTTGGCTCGTTGTCGGATGGAGATGATTTTGGCATCCTCTTGTTCCTCTCCTCAAGCCGCTTCTTTTCTTCTTCTATCTCGAGCTCCAAATCTTCATGGATGTAGATGATAACCACCTTGCAAGAGCTCCTCTTCATTTTCCCCCTTTTCTTCTCCTACAAGATCAAACAAATAAGCATTAGGGTTCTTCATCTTCAAATTCAGAGTTCACATTCATATATATAGAGGAATGACCAAATGACTCATATAACCCTCTTAAAAGGCTAAAATATGTTAGAAACCCCCTCATAACATTAGAAACCATTGGGGGGTGGTTTGGTAAGTTTCATAGGGTTTAAAATGAGTTTTAGGGGTTTACGAAACTCCCGTTCTAGAAGGGTCGACCCTCGGGCAACCAGAGGGCGGGTAGACCAAAATAAAAATCCCAGCACGCATGGGTCGACCCCTGCAAACTGGTTCTCAAAATCAGTTTCTGTTTTGAACAGAAACAAGGAGGGTCGACCCCATGGGTCGACCCTTGCTAGTTTGGGTCTGAAAATAACCTAAAACCTCCATGAATTCAAGGGGAAATAAATGATTAAATGTTTCCATAATCCCATGAAGATCAACAATAAATTTTCATCCTAAAAAATATGATAAAGCAAGAGGTTAGATGAGAATCAAAATCCTTGCATCAAACATTAACACTATGAACATGTTCACATCAAAACACATCATTGAACATATTCAAACATGTATTTGGCTTTCCATTCACAACCAATAAAAACACATTTCACCAAATGATAAGGTTTTAAAATGATGAACATGAATCTATCATTCAACCAAATATAATGACATGAGAGCTCAACTGTTCAAACACTTTCTTGTATCTTTCATAACTTCAACATCAAAATGCTTCAATACCCAAATGTTAACAATCATGCCAAATGCAAAGCTTGTAGAAAAGCATGGGAACTCATTCATTCAAATGGCATTCTTGTTGACAAACACTAACATTCATGAAGCATTGATATCACGAGGAGCATTCTCATAAACATAGAATCTTCAAGACGCATGCATCACATGCATCACACACATATGAAGATGGGCATTCAGACAAGCATGTTTTTCACAAAAACTTTCTCATTCAATACAAAGCAATCTCATCAGGTGTATATGCAATGTATATGTAATGTGCTAACATCAAAACATGTATGAGCCTTACAAAGTCACAAATGCATCCACATGATGAAATCACAATAACAATATTTTATAATCATCAAAATCACATACACAACAATGAAGAAAATGGTCATAGGAGGACCGCATGGTCAAGAAAAATGGTCTAGGAGGTGACCGCCAGACGACAGAGGCGAGACGGTGCGAAAACGGCACAAAAATTGAAGAAACGGTCTTCCAGAGACCGTTTTTTGATAGTAACGGTGTGACGACCCGAGAATCCGGATATCGGGAAGGCCCGATAACCCGAGACTCTAACCGCCGCCCACGAGCCGGGAGGGCACAGAAGGGCTAAAAAGGAGTGTGGAGGTACAAAGAAATAGGAAATAAGACAGGACAATTCAACAATTAACAGAAATAGATAAACAACTACAATAGAGTCCAGTCCAACAGGAAGTACAGTCTAAAGCAGTAAAACGTACCGCATGCCAAGTGAACACTCGGCCCGGCAAGCTGGCAACTAAGAACCTCCGTACAGCACCATCGAACCTCGAGGCAGAACCGCCGCACCTAAAAAGCAGGGGTGAGCCTCCTGTCACTAGCCCAGTAGGGATCCCGCGGAACCCCAACTGAGAAACAACGGCGGCACGGAAAGAAGTAACTACGAAAGCAGGAAAGTAACTATGGTGGCCGGTAAAACCTCGGCTCTACAGCTACTCGTACTATACCATAAAACATGACCCGGTCTCCCAGTCGGGGGACAACCAAGTCACGCACCCGACCACCCGATTCCACGATCGGGGACCACCAGACACGAACCGCCCTAGCAACGCTACTAGGAAAATGCCACAATACCTCCGTAGCGGAGGCCTGCCCTCACCAAAAAGGGCCCGAGCCAAAACCACACGGTCAGGGAACACGGTCACGACCTCACCGTCGTGAACACGACGCTGTCTGGGGAAAGGCCCTCAGTGACGCTCACCGGAGACCCCAGACCTCGACTCCGGGAACACTCCCGAAACCACTCACGAAGTCCCGTCTCACGGACGGAAATAGAACCCAGTACACGACAACTCACGTCACATGACAAGAGCACCACCCACTAGAAGAACGACCGGATGCGTCCCCTGACGTCTTACACCACGTCTCAAGTGTCTAGCTACAACGCCCCAGGCGGAGACTCAGACACTCAGTAGCCAGTACCACAGAACAAGGACTAGTTGGGGTCACACCTGCCGGTGCCGTTCGACTCCCCCAACCTCATATGCACACTCAGACCATACGCCCTAGGCCTGTCCTCTAGATGGTAATTCCCCCTAAGCCCGGACTCGGTTGTACGTGGGGGCCCTACGGTAACCAGCCTACTCACCGTCTCCCTCGGGTCAGCCGCTCCACCACTCCCGGGTGGGTCAGCACACCCGTGCCGTAAGAAGGCTACGACTAGTGGACGTGTCACAGAACGTGGACACTGGAAACCAAGCACGCACCCATTACGAGTAACATGGAGTAACAGGTGGCTCAAATCCGCTCGACTCTGGACGGCCCACTAGACCTACTAAACCCAACGGCCTTTGAGTCACAAGACTCGGGGTCAAGACCGTTGCACACGACAGCACTGAACGGTCAATCTGGCCTAATCCCTAGGTCCAAAATCATAATGCAATAACTCACGAGGTAGTTCACAACTGCTGAGACCCATCCCTCGAGGAGGGAACTTAAGAAACCTCTAGCCCCAGGCTGGGAGACTGGACTCACCGTCCAAGGCCACACGCTTGGCCCACTCGGAAGCCACCTTCCAGAGAAGCAACGACTTGTGGGGAAACCTCACCGCACTCACACCGATACACGGTGACTCGATCTAGCAAGAACACGGAAGCCCGGAACACCTGGGGTCACCCGGACCGGCCAAGCCCATAGGCACACTTATCGAGGTAACACGGTACCTCCAGACACCCCAAAAACACGGTAACAAAACCCATGGGGTGTCCGGGACACTCACGAGGCCAAAGGTCGACCACTGGGTCACAACTGGGTTGACCGAAGACCAACACAACACAATCGGAACGCTAGAAGGTCACCCAGACCCTTAAACTCAAGGGCACTCCAATCGAGGTAAACGGAACCTCCGGACACCCAAAGACACGGTCATGGAACTCCACGGGGTGTCCGGGACACATACGGCCCAAGGGGAGAACAATCAGCCGTAGACTGCCCTCCCTAGGCGGCCCGACTGGTCACCCCAAGAGCGCGCTACCCTCGCATAGCGCGTTCAGAACAGAACGCGCTATACACTAGTAGCGCGACAAGACAGCAGGACAGATCGCGCTAGGATCACCTAGCGCGACAAGACAGAACGCGCTAGGATCCCCTAGCGCTACAAGACAGATCGCGCTAGGACCCCCTAGCGCGACAAGACAGAAAGCGCTAGGACCCCATAGCGCAACAAGGCAGAACGTGCTAGGACTCTATAGCACGACAGGAACCGCCTAACTGTTCATCTTCTTCAATGAACGCGCCCTATCGGGACGGCGTGACCCTCAAGAACGTGCTACCTGAGACTAGCGCGTTCTCAGTCCGAAACCGGAAGAACGGGAAAATGGCGGGAAATCCATTTACACCCCCCATCCACCCCCGGGTGAAGGGGAAACAAAAGGGGAAAACAATCCCCAACCCCTCTAGCACCGAGAAGACCCATTTAAACCGCAAAAACACGATCAAAATGCAAGATTCGGCTCACACCCCAAAAACATGTATTTTCCCCCAAATCCCTCGAATAAGCCCGCTTGGCTCACCACGGCCTACAAAACTCGCAAGAAATGAAGTACGAGAGTTGAGGGTCCATCTCCCTACCTCCACCGAAGATTCAACGCACCGTGGATGCCAATCCATGAAGAAAACGCCGTTGAAGCCTCGCCGTTCCATGAACCCACGGCCGAGCTTCACCGCGCCTCCACCGCCTCGATCCTCACCCATCCTCGCCCGTGCCTCACTCGCGCCATCCCCACCTCACCCACGCTCCACCCCGTCGGCCGCCGGAGAGAGAGGGAGAGAGGAGAGAGCGTGAGAAGAGAGAGGGAGAGAAGAGAGAAATGAGAGGGGAGAGAGAAAAGGGTTATATATATAGGAAAATCCGAAAATTCTGAAAAATACCAAAAATAGGAAAATCACATTTCCGCGATCCTCGAAACGCACAGATCGCAACGGTATCACACTCGCCTAGGTGAACGGCCCGGTTCACCCGCAACGAGGTTTCGAAGGAATTACCGAAACACACACCGGGAATCGGAAAAACACACGCGGAAAAGCCACGGAACACTTTCGGGCCTCCGAAATAACTCCGGATCGCGCCGATCCGAACACAAAAGATGTCCGAAATGAAATTTCAGACACATCGGAGTTGGACACTCCGAGAAACTAGATCCGGGACCCACGAACAAGGATCCAAAAAAATCCAGGGAATTACAGCCCTCCCCCCTTAAAGAAATTTCATCCTCGAAATTCAGGACTAGCACCCAGCCACAGGGGAAGAATGCCTCAACCAACTGACAACGCTGTCAGGGCCCCAACATAGAAAAACCTCGATTCTCACAAAAACCACGATCATGAGGGATACGGCCAGACCATAATCACGAACGACGCCTACGCTCCGCACACCGCACACACATCGGCCACCAGAGTAGGCATAATACAAAGGCACAAGTCTGGTATCACCTCAGACACAACAAAAACCACTCACGGAAATGTTACCACCCTCTCGCCCACCGAGGGAACGCAATCCTCACCACAAGAACCAATCCACCGGTCAACGCCCACGCTCGGCGGAGCAACCAAACACCAACTTCACAACCCGCTGACCACCACAAATTTGTCGGCTCCACGCCGAGGACCACTCCACACTCGGCAAGCCGAACGCCACAATAGCACGGGACCAACTCTGTCATAACTCAAACTTCGACAAAGCTCAGATCCCATCTGGGAAAACGCACCTCAGAAACGGCCACCAAAAGGCCTCGCTGGCACGCGATTCTCTCCATTCTCGAGCCCCTACAACTAGCATCTTCTGTCCATGAAAGACCATCCACTGGTCACCAGATATTCGTCAACAGGAAACCTTCACCGGCCCAGCAGGCACGATTCAACTCATGACAGGCCATCCGCTGACTCACACACAGACCAACACCACATCCAGACCTATCATCATGCCAACTCTACCCTCTTAGGGAAGTACGGCAAAACCAAACGACTCCATCTCCCCTCGATCTTCACGTCACTCGACTCAGACTTACGGGGAATCCTCCCTTGCTAGCCGCAGACTGAGGATCAATATCCAACGCCAACGTCTCATCAGAGACCTCCACACACAGGCATCGACCACCGTCCTATCTCATCGAATCCTATCTCATCGAAACCTCCCTCTCATTTAATCCAAGAGGACGCCTGCACATCCCGACTCCCGCTCTTATCACAGAGCCACGGGGCACACAACCTCTTACAATTTACGACACACTTCTCCAAAACACGATCTCTTCCACGAATGCAACATCCAATGCAAGAACATGGTACTCATGCGGCAACCTCGCCAGCATATTTCCCCAACTCTCCACCTGCCAATGCCATAAACCACAATATCTCAAGCAACAGCATGGCAACAACACGTCTCACGCCGCCGGAGACAACGCACATCGATGAACCAATCCTCCGCTGCTCTACACTTCCTCAGAAATCCACCCGCAGCAACCAACGCGCGCACTCTGATCCACACGCACAACCACCACAACGACAACTCAAGATCCTCCATCCCGAAAATCCTCTGCAACTCCGCACGCTCTGATCCTCCACACATCGGGAACCACAACACCAACCATAAATTCTCATGAACACTGCCCGACTGGCACTCATCCTTCCGGAACAGCGCCAACACACCCTTACATAGCAGGGGATGGGCAACATTTCTCACAGATAACCACCTTGCCAAAACACAGGCCTCATCTCGCACGGACTTCATGGCACACAGAGGCCAACCAATCCGAACACACAACACAAGATGATGAACCTTAGCCAAACATGATTCTCTCCAACCAAAGGAAAACCCAATCACACCTCCGACTAATGGAAGGAAAACTCCATGCTCGATCTGACCTCGAATCTCGCACATGCTGGGAGCAACACCTTCCAGCACCAGAAAAACCATCACTTTCGTCAGGTCAGCTCCTCCGACACACTCGTCAAGTGTCTCGTCGGACCATGATCACAGCGTCCCTCGATATACTACCACTGCAATTCCTCAACTGCAACACACCACGCCAACAGCCGCAACACGAGCCATAACTGGCAATCGCCAACGCTCAGCCTCGAGTGCCAAAACTCACCGCGGAACCTTCACATCTCGAGCCAAATCCTGGGCGAACACAACCCATTCGCACACAAGAACGCAGGAGCAAGACTTACTGGGACACCACAGCTCAATCTTGCCTCAAAATCCGTAAAAATAATTGGGACCGACACGTCACTCCTGATGCCACAGAGCATGACAAGGACATTGGGCTCCACAAATCAGCAGCTCAACAGAAAACCTTCCGCTCACTCGAGCACAATTCTCGACCAGAGCACCCGCTCTAACACCTCAAACCACAACCTCAGCATCTCAGGGGCTGGACAATCCTCAGACTGGAGTGGCCAAACTCAATAAAAGCTCCCTCAGAGCACACTCATAGCTACTTAATTACGAACAGTCCTCGCCAGCCACCTGACCTTGCTATAAATTTCTCAAACACAGCACCACCCCAACACGCCTGCCGGCAAACACTGCCCAACGCAGCACGACCGGGGCCACCATCGATGAGGGAGAAAGCTCTCAACCTCGATCCTCAGACCCCACGCCGACATTCCAACGAAACAGCAACCACATTCACAGCGCCAACGCCGCGCACTCAAGCTCTTATGCGAGAAACCAAGCGGAAAACAAGCATGAAAACCTATGCCAGCTGCCGACTGTACTGGACTTTATGGACTCTGATCACTGTGATATCTCAAATTCCTATGTACGTTCACAACCACGCTCTGATACCAACTGTGACGACCTGAGAATCCGGATACCGGGAAGGCCCGATAACCGGAGACTCGAACCGCCGCCCACGAGCCGGGAGGGCTCGGAAGGGCTAAAAAGGAGTGTGGAGGTACAAAGAAATAGGAAATAAGGCAGGATAATTCAACAATTAACAGAAATAGATAAACAACTACAACAGAGTCCAGTCCAACAGGAAGTACAGTCTAAAGTAGTAAAACGTACCGCATGCCAAGTGAACACACAACTCGTCAAGCTGGCAACTAAGAACCTCCGCACAGCACCATCGAATCTCGAGGTAGAACCGCCGCACCTGAAAAGCATGGGTGAGCCTCCTGTCACTGGCCCAGTAGAGATCCCGCGGAACCCCAACTCAGAAACAACGGCGGCACGGAAAGAAGTAACTACGGTGACTGGCAAAACCTCGGCTCTATAGCTACTCCTACTGTACCAGAAAATATGACCTGGTCTCCCAATCGGGGGACAACCAAGTCACGCACCTGACCACTCGATCCACGATCGGGGACCACCAGACACGAACCGCCCAAGCCACGCTACTAGGAAAACGCCACGATACCTCCGAAGCGGAGGCCTGCCCTCACCAAAAAGGGCCCGAGCAAAAACCACACGGTCAGGGAACACGGTCACGACCTCACTGTACGCTCACCGGAGACCCCAGACCTCGACTCTGGGAACACTCTCGAAACCACTCACGAAGTCCCGTCTCACGGACGGAAACAGAACCCGGTACACGACAACTCACGTCACGTGACAGGAGAACCAGCCACTAGAAGAACGACCGGATGCGTCCCCTGACGTCTTACACTGAGTCTCAAGTGTCTAGCTACAATGCCCCAGGCGGAGACTCAGACACACTCAGTAACCAGTACCACAGAACAAGGACTAGTTGGGGTCGCACCTGTAGGCGCCGTCTGACGCCCCCAACCTCGTGTGCACACTCAGACCATATGCCCTAGGCCTGTCCTCTAGCTTGTAATTCCCCCTAAGCCCGAACTCGGCTGTACATGGGGGCCCTACGGTAACCAGCTGTGGACACCAAAAATTGCACATCCAGATATCCTACTCGGCCCAGCACCAGCAAACGGCACCAAGTAAAGAAGCCCCAGAGAGACTGGTCATCCGAACTCCCCAAATATGCACACTGCCGCGAAGTCGTCCCCGGAGTCACGACAGCCAAGAGAAACCAACCCCCGGGAAGCTCACAATCCGTGGCCCCCGAAGGAAATCAAACGAACCATAACTCATGCTCAAAACGGGCTCAAGTCAGCCCCAGCGGCACACCCCCAGGGTGCCTCCAGCGGCACGCCCCCTGGGAAGCCCCAGGGGCACACCCCCAGGGTGCCTCCAGCGGCACGCCCCCCAGGCCACCCAGTGGCACACCCGCCCTGGGCTTCAGCGGCACGGTCCCAGGGCTTCAGCGGCACGCCCATTGGGTGCTCCCACGGCACGCCCTTTTGGCCCTCCTGCGGCACGCTTCTTGAGCCCGCCAGCGGTACAGCGTGAAGGCGTTTCAAAGGCCGAACGACGTGAAGCCCATGCCCTACATATCCTTGGCACGCAGTGAGCAGTCCGAGGTGTCAACCAACGGTTGGGCCATGCAGGCTACTCCCCTGACTACCAGGATGGGGGAAGTCAAACCCCATCATGATCGGCCGCTTCCCACCTCCGACTGCCGTGCTCGAGGGCTCTCGCTGCTGAGAGTATAAATCCCTCCCATTCCGGAGAAGGAGGACAGACGGACAGATGAAGAAGAGACCCAGAGGCAGAGACAAATAGAGAGTTGCAGACGAGAAGAAGAAGAAGAGAGAAGAAAAGGGAGAGGGCTCCGGCGTGGAGTCTTCCGACAGCCACCCAAGCAACGAGAAGAGAGAGTAAGAGAGAGAGAGGGCTCGATGTAGCAGGGGAAGGTGGGGGAAAGAGCAGTGGATGATCGTCCCTGCTTCGATCTCCAACACCTCCTCCTCTTTTGTTCTTTGTTTTTCCCCACTCCGTAGTCGCGTTCTCTGGTTTTCTTCCTTGCCTATAGCCTTAGCTCGGGCATGTTCTGTAATGTATACGGCCGGTTATGGCACTTTCCTCGTCATGAATGAAAACTACCCCTCTTTGGGTTTCCTTTTTTTTGTCTCCGTTGGCTTGAATCACTATGTGCGTTTGATCATCTCCTTTTTTCCCTTTGGCGGTTACAGTTTCTTACACCGATCTTCTCCTCCTGTCGTGGTCCCCCCCTAGAGCCTCTAGCCCTCATATTTGCTCATATGCCCAAAGGGAGAGGCGTTTCTTCTCTCCTCTGTGTATCCATGCCTCTGCCTAAAGTCCCCTTTTGAACTTTCCCCGTCCTGCCAAGTTTCCTTTGAAGCCTGCCAAACCCAATACCCCAGCCCGGTGCACCCATGGCTCCTTGACCAGCACACCCTTTGGCCCTCCTAGCCAGCATACACATAACCCCTCCATATGCCCCCAGCGGCACACCCTTCCGGCACCTTGGCCGGCACACCCATAGTAGCCCCCCCCAGCGGTACACCTCCCCCTTAGTGCCTCAGCGGCATGCCTGGCCTCTCCCTAGCCCGGTACACCCCTCAAGCACCCTGTGCTTGTTCTTGGTCGATACGCCTTGACTAACTCCCAGCCCACCCTGTCCAGTCTTGGAGGTCTCTGGCTCATTGTTTTCCCCGTGTTTTCCCAGGTTTTATCAAGGTGTTGCCGCCCTCGGGCACCCACCTCCAGTTGTCGGGTTCCGCCACTCCATGTGGGCGCGTTCCCTTATCTCCCTTACGCTCGGGCCAAAGGGAGATGCTGCCGAATTTTTGTTAGAAAATAACAACACATAAAAAAGGGCAAAAGGTTGCAACAAACAAATGGGATAATAAATACACATCAAAAAACAACAAAAGCAACAAATAAATAGAGCAACAACAGATTGCAAGAAGGAGAAAAGATTTGTATAAAACTACGCCAAACTCAAAGAAAGGAAGAAAAGAAAAGCCTTAAAAACAAGTAACAGAGGAGTGGACCTTCATCGGCACGTCCGTTCCAGCCTTCGCCGGTACACCCTATCAGCCCTCCAGCGGCACACCCTATCAGCCCTCCAGCGGCACACCCTATCAGCCCTTCAACGGCACACCTTCTTGGCTCCTCACCGGCACACTCCTCCACCGTCTCATTCTTCTCCTCGCCGGTACACCATATCAGCCCTCCAGCGGCACACCCTATCAACCCTTCAACGACACACCTTCTCAGCCCTTCAGCGGCACACTCTTCTCACTCTCCGAAGTGGAACCCAATGTACAGACTTTAAGGGACAATGTATAGACTTTGAGCTGCAATGTATAGACTTTGAGCTGCAGCCAATGAACAATGTATAGACTTGGAGTTGGCCAACGTACAGACTTTGGGCTGGCCGATGTACAGACTTTGAACTGCAGCCAAGGGACAATGTATAGACTTTGAGCTGAACAATGTATAGACTTTGAGTTGGCCGACGTACATACTTTGAGCTGGCCAACGTATAGACTTTGGGCTGGCCAACATACAGACTTTGGGCTGGCCAATGTATAGAATTTGAGCTGCAATGTATGGACTTTGAGCTACAGTCAATAAACAATGTATAGACTTTGAGTTGGCCAACGTGCAGACTTTGGGCTGGCCAACGTACAGGCTTTGGGCTGGCCAATGCATGGACTCTGAACTGCAATTTATAGACTTTGAACAATGTATAGACTTGGAGTTGGCCAACGTACAGACTTTGGGCTGGCCAATGTATAGACTTTGAACTGCAGCCAAGGGACAATGTATAGACTTTGAGCTGCAGCCAATGAACAATGTATAGACTTTGAGTTGGCCGACGTACAGACTTTGAGCTGGCCAACATATAGACTTTGGGCTGGCCGACGTACAGACTTTGGGCTGGCCAATGTATAGACTTTGAGCTGCAATGTATGGACTTTGAGCTGCAGCTAATGAACAATGTATAGACTTTGAGTTGGCCGACGCACAGACTTTGAGCTGGCCAACGTATAGACTTTGGGCTGGCCAACGTACAGGCTTTGGGCTGGCCAATGTATAGACTTTGAGCTGCAATGTATGGACTTTGAGCTGCAGCCAATAAACAATGTATAGACTTTGAGTTGGCCAACGTGCAGACTTTGGGCTGGCCAACGTACAGGCTTTGGGCTGGCCAATGCATGGACTCTGAACTGCAATTTACAGACTTTGAACTGCAATGTATAGACTTTGAGTTGGCCAACGTACAGACTTTGGGCTGGCCAATGTACCGACTGTGAAATGCAGCCAAGGGACAATGTATAGAGTTTGAGCTGGCCAATGTGTAGACTTTGAGCTGTAGCCAATGAATAATGTACAGACTTTGGCCTGGCCAATGTATAGACTTTGAGCTGCAGCCAATGAACAACGTACAGACTTTGAAATGAAGGACGTATAGACTTTGTGTGCTGGTTGCCAATGTATAGACTTCGAGCCACAGCCAATAGACAACATATAGACTTTGGGCTGGCCAATGCATAGACTTTGAACTGTAGCCAATGGCCAATGTATAGACTTTGAACTGCAGCCAATGGCCAATGTATAGACTCTGAGCTGTGATCAATGGACAATGTATAGACTTTGAGTTGGCCAATGTATAGACTTTGAGTTGCAGCGAATAGACAATGTACAGACTTTGAAATGAAGGACGTATAGACTTTGTGTGCTGGTTGAATAGACAATGCAAAGACTTTGGGCTGACGAATGTACAGACTTTATGTTATCCCCCTCCTTCGTCGATACACTCTCCAGCCATCGCCCCAGCGGTACACCTCCTTCAGCCCTTCAGCGGCACCCTCCTTAAGTCCTTCAACGGCACACATCTCCAGCCCTTCGCCGGCACACTTTTCTGCCCACCTTTCTTCAGCGGTACACCCCCCCTTCAACCCGCCAAGGGTCAACTCTCCCCCCAAAAAATAATAATACATGAATATATATATATATATATATATATATATATATATATATATATATATATATATATATGTACATATGGGCATATAATGGCAGAACTAACAAGCTAATAAAAATCATGGTGAATAAATAAACCTGAACAGATTCATAAAAAAAAAGATGATGAATGAAATAGGTGACAATAATAATAATGATAATAAAAAGGGTCATAATGACAATGAGCAAGATGAGAGAAATCACCCGGAACAGATACAGAAAGAGGAATAAGCAATGGAGTAACAAGAACAACAATGATAAAACAATATAAGGTATTAATAATTCCATGTTGTAGCCCCGTCTCCCCCGTGACCCGATGCTGAAGGAACAATAATGCCGCCCTCTCAGGCCGGGCCCGGGTCTTGGGAATTATCCTGACGTGGCTAGGCCCCGACCTAGTCTTGGGCCGACATTCCAATCAGACCAGATTCGTTTCTTGCCCCGGATCCCTTCCGAGCCGTTACTAAAAAATTGCCGTGCATTCGGCAGACATTTGAACGGGTCCACTTCGGTTTCCGTCACATTTCTATCACGGACCCGTGTCCGAATATGAAAAGGGTCCACCAGTGACCGACATGGTTAATGGCTCGTATCCTGATGCGGACTTTAGTGTGATTTATTCCTGTCCCTTTCTCGCGCAGTTAGTATTATTTCTTTCGGCCGCAGGGCCCCTAATTTCGGTAATTAATCAAGGGTGTTCCCTCGTATGGGGGATGTAAATGACGTCGTGACCTTTATGGCATGACGGGATCTGGTCCCGACACGAACCACACAATCATCTGACGAAGTCAGATCGAGCGTACCATGGGCTCTTCAGAGCCCGAACAAATTGTCACTCCGGTGACTGGTACGCCCACGCACTCAATAGACCAATAACCAAACCCGCCAGCAATTTTCGATCGAATTTTAAGTGCGTCCACAAGTCTGGCACGCCCGGTGGGACCGATCCACCCTTCATCTCTTTGCCGGAATTAGGGGCCCTGTGGCCCCCCTTCTTGTAATACTAATTGTGCTACTTTCTCAAATGCAGGAGAATCGCATCATGGTGCCGACAATGGCTGTCACTTGCGGCCCTCAGGTCGTTGAGAACCATGTTCGAGACGGTTACTTGGCGGCCCCCCTCAACTTCGGGAGCTTCCCTCCCACCGTGGGCTTCCCCAACTTCTTGGGGGTGGCCTTTGTCAACATCCTCGACGTGAAGGCAACTGATGAGCCCCAGACCAACGCTTCCGCTCCGGGGGCCACTGAAGCTGTTATCGGCCGAGCTGTGGCCAAGAACAACAACGGCTTCCTGGCAACGACGCTGAGCTGCAACGTGCACCATGTGCACCAGACTGCTAGCTCGTCCCACCAAGGATCGGTGTCTCACCGGAGAAGGCTCCGGAGGAACGATACCGGCGCCGTCTCGGGGCGCCGCATGTCTAACTCCGGGAAATCTATGGCCGTCGGGACCCTCCGAGTCCGCCTGGACGGGCAAAGGTCCCAGGTGACACCGGACCGTGTCGTCCCGACTATCCTGGTCCGAAACTGATGGGGACATCACCAGCAATCCCATTTGTTCAAGGATCCTGATGCTCGCCAACTATGCTTCATCTTGTTTGCTACTTTATTTCGAGTCATATGATGTAATTTTCATTTTTTCTGTCATGTACTTTTTCATTTATTTGAGTCCAATACCTAGGTTAAGTAGCTATTTACCTAAGTCTTGAGTCATTATGTTGGTTTGATAGGTTAATGGGCCCAATTATATGGGCTAGGCCCAGGGGCGCCCCCTTCCCCTTGGTTTAGTGTTAGTAGTCCAAAAGTCAGGGACTTATGTTAAATTGTGGGAATCCTATAAATAGGACCCCACTCCCACCAGTTGGAGCTAATGAATTGTTGAATGAAATTTTGAAACCCACCAAAATTGTGTGAGATTCTCTCTCTCTCTCTCTCTCTCTCTCTCTCTCTAGGGGTGGATTCCCCTCTCTCTCTTCTCTCTCTCTCTCTCTCTCTCTCTAAAAGGGGCGGCCCCCCCTCTCTCTCTAGGGCACAATTCTCTCTCTCTCTCCTCTCCCCCTTGCCACCTCACCCTTCACATCAGCCCCAACCCCTCATCTTCTCTAGGTCCATTCAATCCCACCATTAATCACACCAAGCCCCAAGCCCCCTTTCACATTCCAAGGCAACCCTTCCACTTCCCTAGCACCCTTCCCACTTCCCCAAGTATCCCTCCCTCTTCCCCACACACCCCTCCACCTTCCCATACAACCCTTCCCATCTCCAACACAACCTTTCCCCTCCCCAAAGCAACAATAACCCTCCATTAATCACTCATTCAAGCCAAAGGTCTCCCTCTCCCTCTCCCATCCAACACCAAAATTCGTAGCTCTCCAATCCCCCACCTGCTAGACCCCCTTCCAGCCCCCATTTCCCCCCTCTCACCCCTTGGTTCGACCCTCCTATGACCCCCTATCAACCAGGGGACGCCCCAGCCACTTCCCGCTCCATTTCCCCCTCCCATCTCCACCAACAACCCCTCCCCCCCCCTTTTTGCACTGCCCAGTTCGCAGGTAGCAGTTGGGACCCGACTTGCAGAACCTGCCTCGGAGTCGTTCGGCATCTTCTGGAGGTGTACTATACATTGCCGGAAAGGTCTTTCAGGTGGCTTCGCAGGCAAGGTGATCCCGCTCCATTCCGACTTTGGGGTAGCCCGGGAAAACCTTTCTCCCCCGACTGCGTAGATCTGGCCCAGACTGCAACCAGAGGCGACTTTCAGAAGCTCCTGCAGCCACACCTTAGCACCCCTTGGCAAGCCACTTGACCGGGACGATCCTCCACCAGTCCCCTATCCAACCCAGCCAGCGGAGAGTCATTTGGAGTTCGGAGCTGCTTGCATCAATTTTTCTACCACTGGAGCGTCGTTCATGTCAGCCATGGCCTGTCCCGATACCACCCTACTTCTTGGGCCGCTGTTCTCGACCCCGACCTCCCCTGGTGCCGTTCTTGCTTGCTGATCGAAGAGGACGCGGCCACGCTCGCAACCGTCTTGGTCCCGTGCCGTTCTGATCACGAGAGCACCCGGGCCAGCTTCATCTTCCCCCAGAAGCATCCTGAAGCCTGCTTGAACCAGAACCAGACAGCGCTGGTCCAGCACCTGCTCCGACCACCAGAGATACTTTGAGAGCTTGTAAAAATTCAGGAGTTATCCTGGACCAGTCAGTGACAATTTGGCGCTAATTTCGTCAGCTTCTAAGTTCGGGAGCGTCCTCGGGAGCGTCAACAGTGAGCACCTATCAGACGGGCAGACAGGCGGGCAGAACCACGTTGGGTCATTCGGCTTCTTCCTTAGCCCCACTCCCCGCCCCGCCGGGCCGGCTTACCACCCCTCCTTGTGTGGAGGTGGTGTTTGCTTGTACCCTACTCTCCCCACCCCGAGTTCCCCCTCCTGCGTGAGGAGTAGTGCATGTATTAGTAGGTCCTTGGCCGAAGCGTCATCGGCACGGCGTGCGGGTAGCCCACGCTTCCCCGCTCGCCCTCGTCTCCGGCCGGGATCGGTGTCTTCACACCGATCAGGTGAGCTTCGGACCACTCTCCTCTGCTGGTTTCTTACCTTTGCTTAGCTTAGTATTATCTCTAGTTACGCCGTCGGCAGTGAGAGAGGGCTCGTTCCAACTTTCCATCTAATCGAGTGCCACCGCGGGTGAGTTGTGAGGGAGACACTACATCCCACGCCCTCGGCATGCCGGCCGCCCTTGAAATTGGGCATCCCTAGCCCATTGGGGTCCATCCCCAGCCAGCCATACTCTTGGAACCCCAAGGTCCAACCTCGGACCCTCACCATCATCGCCAGTCTGCCTACGGACCCGGGTGCGCGCGACGCGGGTGAACCCGCTTGTGAGATATCGCCATTCGGTCTGGTTGCTTGCAAATTTAGGTCCAAGGGGTCGTGTCACATCAATTTGGTATCAGAGCAAGTTCTAGACTTGTCTCTACTATGTCTTGTCCTAGGGCCATTGCATGCATCACCCTTGTCCTCCATCATGACTACCTCATACTTGGCATATTCGCCACTCTTAAGCCCATTAGAAGCCTTTGTGTTTGATGGAACCCACCCTAGTATATATCTAGAGTGGGAGGACTCCATAGATCGACACTTTGGGAGGTTCACTCTATCAGGGCCTATGCAAGTCAACTATGCCAAGAGTTTGCTCTGGCGCCAAGCTAGGAAAGAATGGGAGAACATTGTAGGTTTAAGAGAAGCCAAAGGGGAAGCACCCATTGAATCTTGGGATGAAATGAGGGCCGATCTTAGAAAGATCTACGCACCACAATCCAAACCTCTTCAACCAACCAATCTTCCAACCCCGACCCCAACTCCTACCCAAGAACTTCCCCGACCAACCCCAACCCATGTCCACCCATGTTCACCACCCCGAGAGTACCATGCACCGACCATTATCACTCCACCCACCATAGACTTTCCTACCCCATTATCCTTGGAAGTTGTGGCCCACACACATACCCAAGTGGAGATGGATGCCAATCCGGATCCACCTCCCACCATAGAGGACATCCTAAACCCACCCACCAAAAACTTTGACCCAATCATTTTACTAGAGGAGGAGGATCCATCACCATATTGTAAGGACCATGAGGACCTAGAGTTCCTCTCCTTAGGTGACCCTTACCATGACCCCTTCGATCCCTTCCTATACCCACCCACCTTACTCACCACCAACCTTTTCCTACCCCAACCAACCATGTTAGACCAAGGCCACCTCTCCCAAGTCCCGGTCCACACTAAGGGAACTATGACCATGGGTGAAATACACCTAAGAAATAATGAAGTGCCCCACTCCATGATACCTACCTTCTTTGACCCCTACGACCCTTTTGAGTGGAAGCTCAAAGGCCACCCCACCACCCCATACAAGGGAGTCACCTATGGGAAAGGAATTCCTATGTCTTGGCACATCACACCACTTGGCATGAATAGAAAGTCGGGTCCTTTCATACATGACACCCACATGTCAAGTCGGATGCATGATTGGTCCAAAGATCCTCCCACATTCATCATTGGTCTTAAGCATGTTACGAACATTCACGGATGTCCGGGACCCCCGGCATTTGCTATACCCATGCACAATAGATTCCCCTACGGATGCCCCAGCCCTCCAACCATTGTTATGAAGACCATGCATGATAGGGCCACTTGTGGCTGCCCCGGTCCACCTAAGTTCATCAAGGTCCACATGACATCAAAGCATGATAGGTCAATTTATGGTTGTCCCGGTCCACCTTTGCACACTACCCACTTTCACAACCACTCACCGCATCATAATGCATAGCATGAGCATACACGCAAGCAAATCGCAACGAGCGGTGAGGTTCACAAAGAGCGGGAAAAGGCTCGCGAGCGCCACTTGGAAATCCAAGTAGACAATCTATCGATGGTGGCATTGGAGTGGCTCTACCCTAGGGTCACCTCCAACTTGAGGGCACGAGGACTTGGACCTTTCCATGTTCCAAGTGGCTTTGGCAACACAGCTTATGGATTGAACTTACCAATGGGTTATGGATATACCCCACTTCTCTCGTGGCAGACCCGGCACCCTATATGGGCACCGCGGTGGATCCTAGTGAGTGCTTTGAGCCTATACCTTCCTTTAAGAGGGACACCCCGGAGAGCCACCGCAAAATAGCCTTGAGAGCCCGACGTGTGCACACAGGGGCAATACTAGGCAAGCAGGGTTCCATCGCCAGTAAGAGGGTGCGCTCGAGCCACCTTGAGAGGATGAAGGACCGTCCCCTGCTCGCAGACACAGGGTTGAGCCTGGAGATCGAGGTTCACCCCGAGCTACTTTGGAGGACCACTTCCCCGGTGGGCCCATACTCGACGGAGTCGACTTCTCCGCACCCCGGGGGTATGATGGGGACATCACCAGCAATCCCATTTGTTCAAGGATCCCGATGCTCGCCAACTATGCTTCATCTTGTTTGCTACTTTATTTCGAGTCATATGATGTAATTTTCATTTTTTCTATTATGTACTTTTCCATTTATTTAAGTCCAATACCTAGGTTAAGTAGTTATTTACCTAAGTCTTGAGTCATTATGTTGGTTTGATAGGTTAATGGGCCCAATTATATGGGCTAGGCCCAGGGGCACCCCCTTCCCCTTGGTTTAGTGTTAGTAGTCCAAAAGTCAGGGACTTATGTTAAATTGTGGGAATCCTATAAATAGGACCCCACTCCCACCAGTTGGATCTAATGAATTGTTGAATGAAATTTTGAAACTCACCAAAATTGTGTGAGATTCTCTCTCTCTCTCTCTCTCTCTCTAGGGGTGGATTCCCCTCTCTCTCTTTCTCTCTCTCTCTCTCTCTCTCTCTCTAAAAGGGGCGACCCCCCCTCTCTCTAGGGCGCAATTCTCTCTCTCTCTCTTCTCCCCCTTGTCACCTCACCCTCCACATCAGCCCCAACCCCTCATCTTCCCTAGGTCCATTCAATCCCACCATTAATCACACCAAGCCCCAAGCCCCCTTTCACATTCCAAGGCAACCCTTCCACTTCCCTAGCACCCTTCCCACTTCCCCAAGTATCCCTCCCTCTTCCCCACACACCCCTCCACCTTCCCATACAACCCTTCCCATCCCCAACACAACCTTTCCCCTCCCCAAAGCAACAATAACCCTCCATTAATCACTCATTCAAGCCAAAGGTCTCCCTCTCCCTCTCCCATCCAACACCAAAATTCGTAGCTCTCCAATCCCCCACCTGCTAGACCCCCTTCCAGCCCCCATTTCCCCCCTCTCACCCCTTGGTTCGACCCCCCTTTGACCCCCTATCAACCAGGGGACGCCCCGGCCACTTCCCGCTCCATTTCCTCCTCCCATCTCCACCAACAACCCCTCACCCCCCTTTTTGCACTACCCAGTTCGCAGGTAGCAGTTGGGACCCGACTTGCAGAACCTGCCTCGGAGTCATTCTGAATCCTCTAGAGGTGTACTATACATCACCGGAAAGGTCTTCCAGGTGGCTTCGCAGGCGAGGTGATCCCGCTCCATTCCGAGTTCGGGGTAGCCCGAGAAAACCTTTCTCCCCCGACTGCGCAGATCTGGCCCAGACTGCAACCAGAGGCGACTTTCAGAAGCTCCTGCGGCCACACCTTAGCACCCCTTGGCGAGCCACTTGACCAGAGCGATCCTCCACCAGTCCCCTATCCAACCCAGCCAGCTGGGAGTCATTTGGAGTTCGGAGCTGCTTGCATCAATTTTTCTACCACCGGAGCGTCGTTCAGGTCAGCCAGGGCCTGTCCCGATACCTCCCTACTTCTCGGGCTCCTGTTCTCGACCCCGACCTCCCCTGGTTCCGTTCTTGCTTGCTGATCGAAGAGGACGTGGCCACACTCGCAACTGTCTTGGTCCCGTGCCGTTCTGATCACGGGAGCACCCGGTCTGGCTTCATCTTCCCCCGGCAGCATCCTGAAGCCTGCTCAAACCAGAACCAGACAGCGCTGGTCCAGCACCTTCTATGACCACCAACGATACTTCGAGAGCTCGGAAAAATTCAGGAGTCATCCTGGACCAGTCAGTGACGATTTGGCGCTGGTTTCGTCAGCTTCTAAGTTCGGGAGCGTCCTCGGGAGCGTCAACAGCGAGCACCTATCAGACGGGCAGACAGGCGGGCAGAACCACGTTGGGTCATTCGGCTTCTTCCTTAGCCCCACTCCCCGCCCCGCCCGGCCGGCTTACCGTCCCTCCCTGTGTGGAGGTAGTGTTTGCTTGTACCCTACTCTCCCCACCCCGAGTTCCCCCTCCTGTGTGAGGAGTAGTGCATGTATTAGCAGGTCCTCGGCCGAAGCGTCATCGGCGCGGCATGCGGGTAGCCCACGCTTCCCTGCTCGCCCTCATCTCCGGCCGGGATCGGTGTCTTCACACCGATCAGGTGAGCTTCGGACCACTCTCCTCTGCTGGTTTCTTACCTTTGCTTAGCTTAGTATTATCTCTAGTTGCGCCGTCGGCAGTGAGAGAGGGCTCGTTCCAACTTTCCATCTAATCGAGTGCCACCGCGGGTGAGTTGTGAGGGAGACACTACATCCCACGCCCTCGGCATGCCGGCCGCCCTTGAAATTGGGCATCCCTAGCCCATTGGGGTCCATCCCCAGCCAGCCATACTCTTGGAACCCCAAGGTCCAAGCTCGGACCCTCACCATCATCGCCGGTCCGCCTACGGACCCGGGTGCGCGCGACGCGGGTGAACCCGCTTGTGAGATATCGCCGTTCGGTCTGGTTGCTTGCAAATTTAGGTCCAAGGGGTCGTGTCACATCAGAAACTCTTTCCAGGGACTAGAGAAGCTGAAAGAGAAGGCGACACTCTCGCCCCCGGCCGTAGCACCGAAGAATGCACCGACTCACAGGCCAGCCAAACTGGAACAAGTTTGGGTCCCCAAGGAGGCCCAGCCCACTGCACCCACCCAGGCGAGACCTAGCACTTTCCGCCCGAGGGGGGCCAGAAGAAATGATAGGGTCGGACTGACGACCCCAACCCGCCAACCAACACCCGTCATGCCGGTGCTGTCCGAGAATGCCCACCGCCGTCGCCGTGGGCGCTGACACAATGCTGCCCGCCCGGCACTCGGGGCCTACTCTCCTCCTGCTGCTGTCATCGACATGCAACCACAGGCTGCTCTCCCCGACCAGGAGTGGGAAGGGATCGAGCAAGCCATGAGAAACTACCTCCGGGGCCCAGGTAGCACTCCCTTGGGTCCCCAGAGATTACTGGGGGCAGTGGCCTCCGCTTTCCAGGAAAAAGGAGCCCGACCCGCACCCAGTGCAGAGTAGAGGAATCGCTTGGAGGAGCCGCGCCAGTCCCCTGTCAGGGAGGAAGCGCCGCCCCGACGGTCGGTCTTCGACGGGTTGGTGTTCCCAGGGAGATCATCCAGGAGGGTGATGAAAAGAACAAGAGCTGGAGAACCTTCACCTGCAATGTGGCAGGAGTTCGCGGTCGGTATGGGGCCTTGACTACCGATCCTGAAGAAATGGCCAGGCTCGCCGCCAGGCCGGGGCCCCTCACTAGAAGAGGGAGAGCAGCAGGCAATGCGGCACAGACAGGCGCCAAAGGGACCTTCCCTAAAGAACCCCTTGCGGCCCTCATGGCCAATGTGGTCACCACCGGCGACACAAGCGGCGGACCCTCTACATCATCCGAGGATGCCCCGGTCGAAGAAACAGGGGGCCTGTCCAGTCTCCCCACAGCTGACCAGGCAATGCTGCTCATGATACAACGGTTCCAGCAAGAAATTGAGTCACTAAAAAAGCAACTGAATGAGCGGAACACACAGCCCCCGATGTCCTGGCAGACCGAGGTTCTACCCGAGGCACCCAGGGACAGGGGGCAATTTTTAGAAGCAGCTCTTCCAACAACCCTTAACCCTCTCGGGGGTGCGACCCCGCAGCAGGCACATTACACGGCACCGGCCCCGCCACAGGCTTTACTTTCCCAAGGGTCCCCCATGGCCCCCAGGGAGACCGTGTTGGCCACCCCGAGTGCGCAGCCCGCTCATTTCTATCCGAGCCCAGTCGACCCAGCAGCAGTTAGCCGATTGATGCTTGAAAAAATGATAGACATGAAATTGGCAGAGAGAGGCGACGGGGATCAGACGCCATTCGACGTCTACCGGGTGCCCTACCCGGCTCACTATGCCGCAAAGAAGCTACCGGTTGGCGTCACCAAGCCACCGAAGTTCAAAAAGTTCAATGGGCAAGGGTCTCCCAGGGAGCACATTGCTTATTATGTGAACGTCATGGGAGATTTGGCTGCTGATGAGGCCTACCTCCTGAAGTTTTTCAGCTCAACACTTACCGGGCTTACCTTTGAGTGGTACTCCAGCTTGCCACCTGGGTCTATCGCTGACTGGCCCGACAGGCAAAAGAAGTTCAAAGAAAGATTCTACGCTGCTGAACGGGAAGTCACTATGGTGGAACTTTACACCACAAGGCAGAAGAATGATGAGTCGGCCCTCGACTACATCAAAAGATGGAGGAACCTCAGCATGTGTTGCAGGCGTCCCCCGCACCAGGAGGATGCGGTGCAGATCTGCAAGCAGAACCTGAAGAAAGAAATCCTGGAAAGGATGATTGGCTCCGAAGTCAAGACATTTGACCGCCTGAACAATGTGGTAGCAGAGATTGAGGCATTTCTGGCCCGATATTCCTCCACTCCGGCCATGTCAAGCCAGAGAGCCAGGCAGGCCGAGAAGAAGTCAGCTCCCCCTGAGGTGCACACACTAGATTTCCAGGCCTTTGAGAAAAAGAAGGAGAAAGCCAAGGAGGCTGCCAGCCTTCCCCCGCCCAGAACCACGGAACGGCGGGAGGGCCCCTCACTGAGGGAGAAGATGAGAAACAAGCTATATTCCTTCTCCCGAGACAAGTCAAAGCTCCTGTTTGAGTGGGCAACCAATTACAATAAAATCACACTGCCAGAGCCGAAGAGGCCCGGAGACCTGAAGAAGAAAGACGACCCGCGCTTCTGCCTGTACCACCGGATGCTCGGGCATACCATTGAGGACTGTTATCTCTTCAAGGACGTTATTGAGTCCTTAATCAGGAACGGGGAGCTGGACATGGGAGAGCATAAGGTAGACCCCCCGCAACCACATGAGTTGCCCAGCATAACCTCCACCGTCAATATGGTCTCATTATACCAGGAGCTGCCTGAGGAGTGGGCGGAGGCCTGCGCCCGCGCCACTTATGAGACTTTTATCATGGCTCCGGCTCAAGACCAAGGGGGTTGGCAGACTGCGCCTAGGAAGGATAGAAGAGTGCGTGTCCCTCAGCCCACCCCAGGAGTTCATCTGAGGGATGTGACACCCCTGCCTGCACCACCCCCGACGAGCCCGGTTTGCCACAACACGGCCCCTCGGCTGGTCATGAGGCGGCCCACTCACAACAAAAAGAGCTGTGTCCCGATGCGGATGCATAAGAAGACCAGCCCGGCGATCGAAAGGCTCCAGGCTATTATTGATGGGCTCGAAGATTATGAACAGCCCGAAATCCAGCTCGTGGAGCTGAAAGAGTATGTCCCCTGGGAGGAGTTCGAATCACTCGAACTGGCTCCAGGAACAGAAGCTGAAGCAGAGAAAGAGCCTCCCCTATGGGGTGAGCTTCCCCAAGAGTAGCCGCTGGCTGTAGCAGGAAAGAAGAAGAAGAGGAGGAGACCCAGGAGCAAGAAGAAAAAGGAGGTCGTCATCGCCTGCAACACCCTCTCGGCGCTATTCGACACTGCCCTCTCCCTGGAAGAAAAAGAAGAAGAGCCACCCCATGAGCCGACGGAGGTGAACCAAGCTGAAGTGTCCACTTCCCAACACGCCACCAGGTCGGGAAGGAAGTGGGGGCACCCTCCTCAGGATAACCTCAACATCATGCTCAGGGGAGAACAACCATACCAGGTCCCCGACCCCGAGGTCCGAGGCACCGAGATCCCTCCTCCGTCGGGTCTCTATCCCGGAGGGGCCAGGAGCCGAGGCACCCCTTCATTTGCCGAATTCCTGTTAGCCCGAGCAGGGGGGCAGGCGCGCTCCCAGGGGTCCCCTTTGACCGGAGAAGCAAACAGTTCCCAAGCTCTACCGGCGGTAACTCCTCCTCAGCCAGAAGAAGAATTCAACGGCATCCCAAACCTCACCGAATTCATGCAAGAAACGGAGGAGGCCCAGTAGGCCCCACGGGCTCAACAGGCTGCAACAGAACCCACAAAGCAGGCATCCCCTGATCTAACACCCCAGCCTCAAGGTGGGGGCAGGCGCGGCAAGGCCGAAGAGATGAAATTACTCAAGGTGCGGGCTGTCGACCGAATAGTCAGACACCTCAAGAAGATCCCGACCCGATTTACTGTATGGGAGATGCTATCTTTGGACGAAGAAACACGGCAAGCCATCATTGCCGCACTCCAGACGCCAGCACACCTTGAAGCTTGCCTGGCAGAAATATCACTTGAAGTGGTTGTGGCTTTCACAGAAGATGACATGCTCCTGCCCACCTGCAGTCATAATAGACCCCTCTACATGAAAGGGAAGCTGAACGGCCAGCCTATCAACAGGGTCCTGATCGACCCAGGGGCGGCAGTGAATATACTCCCCTACCAGGTGTACCAAAAGCACTACTTTGACGTGCACCCTGTTGAGGTCAAGAATGTCAAGATTGCTGGTTTTAATCAGAAATGTGAGGTGCCCATGGGGGTTGCAGAATTCAACTTGACTTTTGATGATTTCACCACCAAGGTCCAGTTCCACGTCATCAACTCCAACACTTTCTACAAGGCGTTGCTGGGACGGCCCTAGTTACACCAGAATAGGGTGGTGCCCTCCACCCTGCACCAATGCATTAAATACCCTTGCGAGGGGAAGGAAGTCAGGATCTTCACCGACCTCCACCCGTTCGAGGTGTTCGAGTGTCATTTGTCAGACGCCAATCTGTACTTAGAGAAGGCGAAGCAAACCCCCCAAGCCGCCCAAGACAAGGGAAAGAAGAAAGTGGAGTCGGGCGGTTGGTTTCCTCCGCCGCCCCCAGGTTATGTGGCTCCCCCGCATGTACCATTCATTGCACAAGAAGGGGGGACATTCAAGGCAGCTCCTCTCGCCATCTGTTCTACACCGGGGACGCCTTGCCTAGAAGACCTGCTGGAGGATGTCAGAGTCCCGCCAGGGATCATCAAGCCTATTATAGGAATTGAATGTCAAGCAGCCGAGCAGCAAAGAATTTTTGAAGTGCCTAAACCGGAGGGGCCACCCACTATCTTTTATGTTGCCGGGGAGAAGCCGGTCAGGGAAAACGACGATTGCCGGTTCCTTGACGAGTTGCATGACCCGCACGTCCCCATTGCGGGACTTCCCCACATGACTGACCGGGCAGCCGGGGTGGTCAGAAAGCAAAGGATTCCCCCCTATCAACCCTCCAGCCGGAAGGAAATGTTTGAAAGAATGTGGAACCCACCAAACCTGGATCGGCGGTTGCTGCAAATCACCAAGCACCCCGGTCTAGGCTTTTCACTAGAAGATTATTACGAAACTGATGTGATATTCGATTTTGGCCTTGTCCGGCGATGACCCCGCGGAAGTTGCAGATTCGCGGGAAGCCCACCAAGGTGTATATTTCAGGCCCCCGACTGAGGAGGCGCAAGATGAAGAAGTGTTCCTTTGGAACCCTCTCCACCGCCGCTGCATGGGGAAGACCTCCTCTTTCTCCGAGGGACTAACCTCGAAGGGGCACACTACTGAGACGCCCTCACTCCGGCCTCCTGGCGAAGCAAGAAGCAGTAGCATGGGCCAGGCTCCAGATTCTCCTCGATACGACCCCGTCATGTACGCCTTGTACCATAGGCAGCAACTGGAGATCAGGGTGTTAAAAGCACGGTTGGCTGAGTTGACCTCGCTAGTGACCGACCTGATCCAAGGTTCTTTCCGCCCATGGAGTGGCCATATGTCTCGGCCCCAAGACACCAGCCCTGACGCCTCCATCCGATCAAGAAGGGAAACAAGAGATACGGCAAGCCCATTAACCGGGCGGCCAGCCAGGCGAGGCCTGACACTCTAAGAGAAGCTGTAGAAGCCCTACTCCTTCCCAAGAGAGAAGACTCGGGGTATCTTTGACTGGGCCTGCCATTACGGCAAGGTCTCCCTCCCAGGGTCCAAGAGGCCGCAGGACACCCGAAAAAGCGGGGACCCACTGTTTTGTCCCTACCACCAGATACTGGGCCATGCCATCGAAGACTGCTATGTCTTCAAAGACATTGCTCAAGACCTCATTGACAGGGACGAGCTCAGAATGGGAGACTATGTGGTAGCCCCGCCATGCCCCCACGTGGCGGACAGCCCCAGAAGAGGAGCCTATACAGTGTCCATCCAGTACCAGGCGCCTGAAGATGCAGCTGCCCCGGCCCCCGCCGGAGTTGTCTATGATGAGTACACAGAAGACCCCGAGGTGGCCCTGTGCCTTTCTGCACCAGCGGACCCCGCGGACCCGGCGGCTATAGTCCAGGAGGAGTGCGCGATGAATGCAGCCTCCACGCCCAGTCACGAGGAACAAGAAGAGGGGGATGGCGTCCTCAAGCCCGAGGGCAATGAAGACCAAGACTTCGTCGATTTGTCGCCAGCCCCGCCGGAGATTGAAAATGGCGGCCAGGCCACCGTCGACGAATTGATTGAGATCGACCTCAGCACAGAAGGTGACCCCAGGCTGACCTTTCTGAGTGCTCTTATGCCCCCACAGGAGAGAGAGCAATACACAAAGTTGCTGCAAGAATTCTGGGATTGCTTTGCCTGGAACTACAAAGAAATGCCCGGGCTCAGCCCCGAAGTGACTCAGCATATTTTGGCCATTAATCCCAAGGTGGAACCAGTGAAGCAGTCTCCCTGGTGTATGAGGCCGGAATTGATCAGCCAGATCTGCAAGGAGGTCGACAAGCTCATAGACGTTGGCTTCGTGGCGGAAAACCAATACACTACTTGGTTGGCCAACATCGTACCGGTGAAGAAGAAGAATGGACAGATCAGGATTTGCGTGGATTTCCATGACCTGAATAAAGCCTACCCAAAAGATGACTTCCCGGTGCCTATCACCGATGTGATGATTGATGCAACCACTGGCCACGAGGCCCTGTCTTTTATGGACGGATCATCTAGCTATAACCAAATTTGGATAGCTGACCACGACCGGATTCACACAGCCTTCAGATTGCCCAAGGGGATATTCCACTACAAGAGGATGCCCTTCGGCCTCAAGAATGCCGGTGCTACATATCAGCGGGCGATGACCAAGATCTTCGACGAGTTGCTGTATAGCAAGGTCGAATGCTACATCGATGACCTGGTTGTCAAGACTAAGAAGAGAGATGAGCATCTGAGTGACCTCAGTATCATCTTCCAAAGGCTCCAGCTGTACGTGCTAAAAATGAATCCCATGAAGTGTGCCTTCGGCGTGTCCAGCGGAAAGTTCATCGGATTTATTGTCCGGCATAGAGGGATCGAGATTGACCCCTTCAAGATAAAAGCCATTCAGGAGTTGCCCCCTCCGAAGAGTCTGGGAGAGCTAAGGTCCCTACAGGGCCGTTTAACTCACATCCGCAGGTTCATTTCCAACCTGTCGGGGTGTTGCCAGTCTTTTCACAGACTGATGATGAAGAATGCACCCTTCAGCTGGGGTCACGAATGCCAGCACGCGTTCGACCAGCTAAAGGAGTACCTGAAGACCCCGCCAGTCCTGGGGGCACCTGTCAAAGGCAGACCGCTTATTCTCTACATAGCAGCCACCGAATATTCACTGGGGGCAATGCTCGCCCAGAATAATGATGAGGGAAAGGAACAGGCTCTCTACTACCTCAGCCGGAGATTGGTGGGAGCGGAGGCCAAGTACACCCCGATTGAGAAAGTCTGCCTTGCCTTGGTCTTCGCAGTCAAGAAGTTGAGGCACTACATGCTGTCCCATGAAGTAAGTTTAATATCCAGAGCTGACCCCATCAAGCACATTCTCTCCCAGCCAGTCCCGAAGGGGCGCCTTGGCAAGTGGGCCATGCTACTCATGGAGTTTGACATCACCTACGTGCCGCAGAAGGCCGTTAAGGGACAAGCCGTCGCGAATTTCTTCGCAGCACACCCTGTGCCCGAAGACTCCCCGTTGGCCACAGAGCTACCCGAGGATGAGACACTGGACGTGGATCATGTCCAACAGGCTATCTGGCAGCTATACTTTGACGGGGCCTCGAGAACAGAAGTGACCCCGTCCGGACACGCCAAGGTACGGGCCGGAGCCGGCATCGTCCTCAAATCGCCAGACGGAGAAGTGCTGCACACTTCCTGCTGCATTAGCAAGCCCTGCACAAATAATGAAGTAGAGTATGAAGCTCTGATCATCGGCCTCCAGGTGGCCCTCTAAATGGAGATCAAAATGTTCCAAGTATTCGGCGACTCGTTGCTGGTCGTCAAGCAGGTCCAAGGGCAGTTCGACGTCCGGAAACCTGAGTTGCTCCCTTATCACACTAAGGCAAAGGGGCTCATGGAGCGGTTCTACCTCCTCGAGATAGGCCATGTCGCTAGAGGGGAGAATGCACAAGCCGACGCCTTGGCAAAATTGGCAAGCTCACTGGCAGTGCCTCCAGATGGGTCTCTCAATATGCAAGTAATAAATCAGCGCCAAATGCCCAGTATGATAGAAGAAGAACCAGAAGAAGAAGAGCTAGAAGTCACTACAGCAGAAGCCGTCGGCCTACATGACTGGAGAGACCCCCTGATGCAGTGGTTCAAATACCAGCAACTGCCCAAGCAGAGAGAAGAGAAGATCAAGCTAATCAGAATTAAGGACTCTTGTGAGCTCCAAAACGGAATATTATTCCGAATGGTGGCTGACGCCAAGCAGAAATTACTTCTCCGATGCTTGTCCATTGAAGAAGCCTGGAGGGTCATGAAGGAGGTCCATGCCGGGACAGCTGGCGCACACCAGGCGGGACCGAAAATGAAGATTGAAATAAAGAAGCTCGGCTATTATTGACCTGCAATGTTCGACGACTGCTGCAAATATGCTAAGTCGTGTCAGAAATGTCAGGAGCATGCCACCATACCCAGAAGGCCCCCCGTGCAATTGCACCGAACGGCGCCCAGTTGTCCGTTTGCCCAGTGGGGAACAGACGTCGTGGGTCCCTTACCTGCATCTTCCACAGGTTGCAAGTACATTTTGGCGGCAACCGACTACTTCTCCCGTTGGGCAGAGGCTGTCGCCTTACGGGAGGTCACCGGAGAGATCGTGGTCAGGTTTGTCCACTGCAACATTATATTTCGGTTTGGCATGCCCGACCGGATTGTGTCAGACAACGGCAGCCACTTCCGCAACCAGAAGGTCTACCGGCTGGCAGAAAAATATAAAATTGATTGGAGGACATCGACTCCTTACAATCCACAGGATAATGGGCTGGCCGAAGCTTTTAATAAGACACTCTGCACCCTCCTGGCCAAGATTGTTAGCTCTAATAAATGGGACTAGGGAGAGAGGATGTACGAGGTGCTATGGGCGTACCGAACCGTATACAAGACCCCAACAGGCTGCTCGCCCTTTTCTCTCGTATACGGTTCGGAGGCAACCGTCCCCGTTGAATTGGAGATACCCTCCCTCAGGGTCGCCATTCAGCATGGGCTTGTCCTTGAAGGGCAGACCAACGTCGAGCGAAGGCTCGAAGAACTTTCCAGTCTGGAAGGGAAACGGCTTCAGGCCCAACAGAACATCCAGGTCTACCAGGCCCGAATAGCGTGCACCTTTGACAGGCTCGTTAAGGGACGCGAATTCAAGAAGGGCGACCTTGTCATGGTCAAGAGAAGAGACATTATGGCCGCCAACCCCAAAAGCAAACTAAATGAGAACTGGCTCGGACCCCACGTAGTCCAAAAAGTCTACGAAGGCGGAGCCTATGTAATTGTCAACCACCGCGGGGAAGTTCAATTCACGCCTCTTAATGGAAAGCACTTGAGAACGTACCACGCTCCAGTACCCCCATTCAATCAATAATATTATTCTCCGCCCAATTTTGGGCAGATTTGCGTGATTGATGCCCGAACAACTTGATCCCTATACATGTTTTCAAAAAGAGAAGAGAAAAAAAAAAGAAAAAAAAGGGAAGAGGAAGGTAAAAAAAAGAAAAAAAAGAAAAAAGAGATGAAAAAAGAGAAGAAAAAAAGGGAAGAAAAAAAGAGGAAAAAAAGAAAAAAAAAAGGGAGAGGAAAAGAGAAGAAGAGGAAAAGAAAAGAAAGAAGAAGAGAAAAGAGCAAGGGAAGAATAAGAGCCAAGAAGAAGGGGGAACGCCCCCCATTTCCAGTCATCACCCCGTATCGGCAAAGATACTAAAAACTAAACAAACTCTTCTCTTCGTCCTCCCCGGGCGGTGAGTACCCCTTTGGCGTGGACCTCCCATCTAGGTCATTGACTAAACAAACTCTTTTCTCCGTCCTCCCCGGGCGGTGAGTACCCCTTTGGCGTGGACCTCCCGTCCAGGTCATTGACTAAACAAACTCTTCTCTCTGTCCTCCCCGGGCGGTGAGTACCCCTTTGGCTTGGACCTCCTGTCCAGACCATTGACTAGACAAACTCTTCTCTCCGTCCTCCCCGGGCGGTGAGTACCCCTTTGACGTGGACCTCCCGTCCAGGTCATTGACTAAACAAACTCTTCTCTCCGTCCTCCCCAGGCGGTGAGTACCCCTTTGGCTTGGACCTCCCGTCCAGGTCATTGACTAAACAAACTCTTCTCCCCATCCCCTCTGAGCAACGAGGGACCCAGTCTCTGAACAAGGTTCCCCGCCTGAGGCCAGTGCGCGGTTCCAACACTATGGCAAGACCAGTGAGTCGCCCATTCGGTATGGTGGAGTGGTTCCCTCGTCCTCCCCCTGGGAGGGCAAGCACTCTCCCGTGCCCTGACATGGGTTCCTGCCTAGTTCTCCCGGAGCGAATCACCGCGAAGATTAACACCCTGCCAATGTGTTTTGTCACAGCAAAAAGCAGGAAGGAGGAATAAGAAGACAGTATACACAAAAGAGAAGGGAGGAGAAAAGAAATTCCCCCTGGGATGAACGCACACTAAAAGAGCATGCGAGGTAGTAAATGCTATGTTCTATTCAAGAAAGGTTAAACTACATGTGCTTCGGGGCATACCCCTGGATTACATCTCAAAAAAGGAAAGAGGAAGAGAAGAGAAAGGAGCAAGGGAGCGACGCTCAGTCAATGCCCCTGAAGATGTCCTCGAGAGGGAGGATTCCGACGCAAGAGAAGTTTGTCATGTCGCGCAAGCGGCCCCTCCGTTCTTCGAGTCGAGCGAGCTCCGCCTCCACAGACGCCGTCTCAACCTGGGCAACGGCGAGAGCCTCGCCTTCCGTCTCGACCGCTCTTTCAGCTTCGGCAAGGTCAGACCTAGTCGTGGCAAGGTAGCTCTCCAATTTCACAATTCGGCTCTTAAGGGGGCGAACATTGCTCTGGCCTTCCCTGAGAGCCTTCCTATGGCGCTCTTCATCATGGCGCCATGCCTCCAAGGTCTGTAAATACTCGTCTGCCTGGACATCGAGGGCGGCGCATTCGTCAGGAGCCTGGGTCTCGAGGAACTCGCGACGTTTGACATACTTCAGCAGCAACAAGACCCGCCGCGACCATTCCCCCAGTGGGCAGCCCAATACTTGCAGTGCCCCGGTCAGCTGCGTCACTATACTCTGCACCTCCCGGTATGACAAAGAAAGATCGGCGAAGAGCATTGTCCACAGTGTTACCAACATCTATCGGACCGGTGCGCCTGATGAGGTGTGACTGACCGAGGGCACAGCCAGAGGGATGAAATCTATAGAGCTGTCCACTTCGGCCCACAGATTAGTGTCCACGGTGACTGAAGAAGATGGAAGAGCAAGGGCCAAGTCCCCGGGCCGGTGCAGCTCGACGGAAGACCCCTGGCGGGTCATCGCCAGGGGAGTGGATAAGGCCATCACCGAATCGCTTGGCGTCGCCACCGTCTCCCTAGACGGGGACGCAGGTGCCCCTGCTATAGGCAAAGGAGGGGCTTCGAGCAAAGTAGGGCCCGAAGCCATCGCTGGTCGGCCTCTCTCCTGCGCTTGGGACCCCTCCAGATACGCACGGAGTCCCGCAAATATCCTCTCCAAGAGCGGGTCCTCTACCTGGCCCGGAAGCTTCGGGAGAGGTGGAAGTGGAACCATCAGCCGGGGTATGCCGCCCGCTTGCACAAATGCGGTGAGGCTCTCCAACCCCGGGTCCGAGACTGGAACCAGCCCCTCCACCGCTATCGGACCAATGCTTGGCCTCTGTTTAGCGACAGCCTTCCGGACATGGCCAGACGTCTCCCCTGGCATTGGCATTACCTAATCATGGGAAGCAGAGTTAGCCATCCGCTATCTGGAATGAATTAGACAAGATCGAAAGGTGGGGAAGAACCATAAGCCCCACGTGCTTACCTCGGCCACCGGGATGATGCTTCCTTCAGGCGCAATCTCCCCCTCCTCCAGAGGCTCGTCCGCCGTTCCGCGAGCACTTGAAATCTCCATAGTTGTCTCCTGCTGATGGGCTTGGAATAAAAGGGCCAGCTTGCCCAGGCCCGCATCAGCTCCCGCCGGGCGGTCGACCGACGCAGCTGGAGCAGCTTCCTCCACAGCCTCCGGCTCGATTGATTCCTGAAAATTCAGGCATAATAAGAACGAAGTCAGTGGGCGACCACAGAAGGAGTCCTGCGCGAATAAGCTTACACTTACGGTAGCTTCCTCCATTAGGCTTAAAGAGCTAGCAAGTGAAGGGGCCTTGAAGATCGGCTCGGGCGGCTCAGACGTCACAAACACGCCCTCGCCGGGGGCTGCTTCATCGGAGGAGTAGTCATAGTCCACCTCTTCGCCCGACGATGAACCAATCGCTACAGGTTCCTCCCTTGCCGGCAAAGGGACCTCCGCTTTGAGGTCGATGACTGACGCATCCTCCCGAGGGCGGGGCGAGGCTGGTACCCCATATTTCAACCTCTTCCTCACATACATGTGCGTCGCCGGGAGATGTAGGCGGCCCAATAGCCCAATTGCTGCCGCTTCATCGCCTGTCGCATAAAGGAAAAAGGTGAGTCATATCAAAGCCAGTGGGCTCCAAAAGAATGGAAGGAGTCAATTAAATGGACAAAGACAAATACCCCCTTCAGCTTCTACAGCACGGGGCGGCACGCGGGTTTCCTCGACGGGCAATACCCTCCCAGAGGCCGCAGCCGTGCCCTCGCCCGGGGTCAGCACAGGTGCCGGCTCCTCCAGACCGCCTGAAAGAAAGAAATGCAATTGTCAGAGGCACATACAAGGCCCGCCCCAGGAGGCAAATAAATCCCAAAGGACGGCGGCGGCTGGTGAACCTCACCAGCATCGTAACTCGGCCCAGTCCGGGTGACTTCAAACTCCTCGAAGGATAAAATGGGAGCCACCGGAGAGACAGTCGCTGAAGCCGGGGAGACCTCTGCCCTCCTTCGTTTTGCCTCCTGCCGCCCAGCCACTTTGGCGGCCGCCAATGCCTTCTTAACGGGCGACTTGGCCCGGGACCTCCCCTTGGGTTGTGGTGGGGGAGTCGGAGTTGGCGCCGAGGTCGCCCCTGCCACGGCCGCAGCTTCACCCATATCGGGGACGGGCGCAGGAACCGGCTCCTCCACGTCAGGAATGGGCATGGGCGCGGGCTCTTCCACAGAGACTGAGACAAAAAGAGACATTCAGGTGTCAAAACCTTACCTCAAAATGAAAGTAAAACCTTAAGGTACACTGATGGTTGGAGAGGCTAACCGGCAGGTTGGCTCGGCTCGGTCTGGGTGACCTCAAACTCCTCAAAAGACTGAACTCGTGACGCTGGAGGAGCGATCGTTGAAGCCTTAGCCACCTCGGTTTTTCGCCGCTTCGCGTCCCGCCGCTTGGCCGCTTTAGCAGCATCTATCGCCTTCTTCACAGGCGATTTGGCCCGGGACCTCTTCGCAGCCTTGGGCAGGGGAGCCATAGTCGGAGCTGGCAGTGCCGCCTCAAAATAGACGGGCTTCTGGATGAGCCGAAGGAAGTTCCGGTACTTTGCCATTTGCACGCTGTCGGGATGGTCTGTCAAAATAGACACACGCATATGATTAGCATCCGATAACCTGCTAAGGTCGCAGCAATGAGAATAAAGGAGGTGGAAAGGTTAAATACCGTGAGGACCGGTGTACAACCGAAGTGTTATCGGACAGTAGCTCAGGGACAGCTCCTTGTCCCGATGCGCCGCCTCTCGGACCAGCCAGCATACGTCCTCGACCTTCTGGCACCGGTCTGTAAGGGCAGCCAGATCTACATGCTTCTTCGAAGAGAGGTGGCAGAAAAGATTGAAGTGGTCCATGCCCCACCCGTCGGCATAATAGTATGGGACGTGCAGGCGCTTGCTCAGGATGGCAGCCATCTGATCCTCAATCTTCAGCCCATTCACCTGCAGCAGGACATACAACCATGTGGTGTCCTTATAATTCTCGAGGTTCCTCTCCTCCCGCCTCATAAACGTGCGATATGGGCAGATCGGGTCCCTCTCTGGACGTCAGCGCTTTGCGGGGGTGCCCTCCTCCTCCAAGGGGAGCGGATAATTAATGAGCTCCAGACGGTCACTCCCTATCCCGCAAAGGTCCCTCAGGGTCTTCTTGTAGTTATCCTTCGCCACCGGGGGTAGCTCCACCTTCGGTGTTGGCCTCGCTTCCCGAGCTTCGCGGCGGGCGGCCAGATATGCCACCACCTCCTTCTCCTGCCTGTTCTTGAGACGAAGGAGATGATCCGGCTCAATATCAAGTACCGGTACCGACTGTCTACTCAGGAATTTCCCCTCGGCCCCGTCCTAGCAGTCGGTCTTGTGTAGCCGATAGAAGGCCGTCCGGGCGTTCCACCACTTTATATACTCCGAAGTCACCCGGGGGATGCGACCGGGGCCTGGCACTCTGAAGGTGGCAGAGTCCGCCCGGTGAAAGAAATCCCACCAGATCCTAGCATGCTCGGCGACTGAACTGCCCCGGAGATTTCGTGAAGGCAGGCCGAACTGTGCATGATAGACAGGGATATGCTGATCATATCTGAAGTTTCGGCCAAACCGGAAAGGGTAATATGGCTCCAACAGCACATTGTCCCCCTTCCTGAACGCCAGCACGCTCGGGCGGATGGATAATGCCCAGTCCCTGAGCTCAGGCTCAAGCAGTGGGCGGACCACATTCTCCTGGCTGATGGGGGGGACGTACTTCTCCACCTGATCATCTTTGCACTCCCTCTTATTGTTCACCAGAGGGCTGGAATGTGCGGCCAGCGTCCAGAAGTGAATGGTGTCGGCCGCGTCCCGGGGAACCATTGTCAATCGGCCCCGAATATCATACAGCCGTTGGGAGGTCGACCCTGGCTCCGCGCTGGCAAACTCTAGCATCCTCGGCACCAGCCCCCAGTCCGGAAGAGCTCGCGGTGCGAACTCGGGGAAAAGCGAGCAGACCCACGCATTGAAGAAATGCAATGGGCACACGTACCGGGATTGTCTCGGGAACTGATGAGTGCTGATGTCCCCCAGCGCCTTATATATCAGGCAGAGAGTGGTCGGGCACAAGGAAAGCTTGACTCCCCACGCCAGCTGACAGGCCGGATAAATGGCGTCCGGTCGAATGACTGTCTCATCCCCGTATGGCATAGCAAATGAGCACAGCCAATATGTCAGATAGGCAGCGCAGTACATCAACGGGTCGACCCCCATCGGATTGGGCCCACTTCGGTGCCCCCTGGAGGGAATCTTCACATCGGTCTTGGGCTTGGCACGCTTCTTGCGAGCAACAGCGGTGCCGATGCATGGAAACTCCACATATTGCTTCAGTCCATCGTAAAAATATTGCAACCACAGAGTCAGGCGGACCCTCTTCCGATCCCCGCGAGGAGGCTGCCTGCCACCGTGCGCCAGCTGATATAACTCCCGGTACGCCTTCATGAGATACCGATAAGAATACTCGAGAGAGTAGTAGCCATCCCCATTGGTTTCATCTTTGATCAAGTCGGGAAGGCATACTTCTTCATAAGGCTCCCCGTCGATGGGCAAGCCGCTCAGCTGGCTGAGGCTCCACAGGTCCAGTGAAGTTTCACCTTCTGCCGTGTAAAAAGTGTTGGTCTCAGCACTGAACACCTCTATCATGCCGCAGTAGAGGCCCTTGGAGATGGGGTAGCCGTAGCGGGAGGCGTAAACGCTGTGATATATACCGGCTCGGACCAGCAACGGGGCGTAGTTGAATAGCACATACTCGGTGAACTCTACTGCTCCTTCTCGGAAGCTGTGTGCATCCTGAAGCTTCAGCTCCCCGAACCAGCCTAGCGATAGCTCATACTTGAACCTGATGGCCAGGCAGTCCAGGATAAACGGCTCGTCCCTGTAGCCCCACTTCAAGGGAGCCAAGAACAGACCAAAGCGAGGCGGCTCGCCTTGCACCCGCCCGGTGGACATATCCCATTTCGCCGGGACGAATTGGGGTGCTCGCACCAACCTGTCTTCAGCCGGCAACACCTCCTGGATCCCCAGGACAGGCTTCCACTCTTGGGCCTCCCCCACCAGATACATCGGGATGCTCCTCGGGACGCTATACAACAAACTATCGCGTGCTTGCAGGATCACTTGCTCGACCTCCTGCACAGCTCGTAGCTCACGCCTCTCCTGGGAGCGGAAGTACTTCAAGAACTGGATGAGATGCTTATCCTTCGGGAAGTCCCTCCGATATTCGCCGGTCCGGTCGAAGGTGAAGCGGTTCTCAACCCGAGAGAGCAGATTATAGTCCATTGTCTCTCCCTCAGAACCTGAAGACTCGGCTAGCACGGCTATTTCAGCATGCTCCCTGTCCATCTCCTCCACGTTGAGCCATGTGACGGCTGGCACTGGAGCCTGGGGAACAAGGTCGGCACCGATAGCGGTAGCAGGAGCAGAAGAACCACTTGGAACAGCCATTTATCTGCAAAGATACGACAGACAGAAGATCATAATAAGCCACGGGCAAAGGGAAGTGAAAACTGTAAAGAGGCTCTACTACAAGTAAAATGAATAAGACACTGCCAATTTCTGACGAAATTTCGGCAGAGATTCCCCTAGGCCAGAGGCGTAAGGGAAAACACGGGTGCGCGTCCACAAGGAGTGACGGCCCCAAGAAGTCATGGTGGGCCCCGAAAGGCAACACCAGAAGTCCTCAGCTTGAAGAAGAGTCCTCCTTCTCCCTTGCCAGTGCACTGCCCAAAGCCCCTTGCCGGCACAGCCCGCAGGCCTTCCCCGGCACGCCCCTGGCGGCCCTTCGCCAGTACGCCCTCTGGGGCCTTCGCCGGCACACCTATGGGAAGGCCTTTCCCCGGCACGCCCTTGGAGAGGCCTTCGCCGACACGCCTTCGAATGCCCTTCCCCGGCACGATCTCTGACTACTTCGCCGGCACACCCTAAGTGGCCTTCGCCGGCACGCCCTGGCGCCTCCTTCGCCGACACACCCCCGGGGTGCTTCCCCGGCACACCCCGTAACACCCCCCTCGCCGGTACACTACCCTGAGCCCCAGCCCGGCACACTCTTGGCGCAGCCCCCCCGGTACACCGCCTCACCGGCACGCTCGAAGGTTCCCCCGCCGGCACATCTGTGCTGCTCTCTATCGGCACGGTTGGGGTCCCTCTTCCCCGGCACGCTCCGACAGCATCCTCCGGGCACCACCGACGATACCCCCGCCTGCCATGGCCCCAGGAAAGAGGGGGAAGAGAAGGAAGAGAAGAGAGGAACGAGAGAAGGGAGGAATGAAGAGAAAGAGAGAGAGAAAGGGGAGGGGCTTAGCCCTCCACCGTATCTCGGAAGGCGAAGAGAGGAGAAAGGAGAGGGGGGGAGAATAGGAGAAGAGTGGGAAGGGGGATGAGAAGAGAAGAAAGAGGAAGAGGAAGAGAGGAGCCATCCGCGGCGGCCTGCTCACCCCGGTGACGGAGAAGACAGCAACGACGGTGGCCGGTCACGTCTGAAGACGAAGAAGAAGAAGGAAGGGGAGGGGGCGCTCACCTACCGTGGAAGAAAGAGAAAAGGGAGGGAGGGAGTTCGAAAGTGAGAGGGGGTGGCTCGAGCATGCACCCCCGCCCCTATTATAGGGGCGTTAAAAAGAAGAAGAAGAAGAAGAAGAAGAAGAAGAAGAAGAAAGAAGCAAAAAGGGGGGAAAGAAAACAAAAATATATAATACAAAAGAAAAAAAAGAAAAGGAGGGAAAATGGATAAAAAAAAGGGAGAAGAGAAAAAAAGAAGAGAAAAAGAAAAAAATGAATAGAAAAGGAGAAGGGGAAAATAAAAAAAAGGAAGAATAAACGAAGAAGGGGGAAAACGAAAGAAAAAAGAAGGGGAAAGAGAAAGAGAAAAAAATCTGTACAGACCTCACAAAGCTGCAGCGTAAGGAAGTATAGTGTACAGACTCCACAAATGTACAGACTTACACAGCTTGGGAGTGTAGTGTATGGACTTCTTGAAGCTCAGACATTGAATGTATAGACTTCGACAGTGAAAAGGAATGCAATGTATGGACTTCCCAACTGTATAGACTTCACAAAGCTGAAAGGGTGTGGAGTGTACATACTTCAGCAAAGTTGATGCGGGACGAGACACGGACACGACAAGCTCGCGGTTGTCCCTTAACGAGGGAAGCGTCGGACGTGCACGGTTGAGAAACCGGCAGTGAGCTAGGGTGGTCGGCTCTCACTTGTGCCCGGATCGGGTCACGGGACGGTCACGCTCTCTCTCGCAGCAGCGGTGATATAAAAAATATAGCGAGCTAGATCCTAAAACATGCTCTCTAGCAGCGGCATAAACAAATATATATGAAAATAAGCAAATGCCGAGTGTAGGGAGCGAGAACGATACCTCCACGCACTCAGTGTGGGGAAGACGGACCCGGCCGAAACTCGTACTCCCGGAACAATAATATACAGTATTACAGCAATACAACTCGCTGTCCACTCCACGCAGGGAGGTAAAGGGCTACACAATGGGGCCCGGGAGGACCGAATTCGGGTTGACGGGGGCTTCTCGCGTTGATTCGGCAACATCCGAACAAGTGACGGTGGGGCCCACGTGCTGTCTGGAGGGACCGTGTGGGACCCGGTGGCACCGCTGTAGTGGGGACACTTAGGGAAGCGCTCCCCGGGCTGGTGGCACGCTGGTTCACCGGCCGGAGGCCGGGCGGCTCCGTTCGGCGCCGGTCGGAATAACTGGCCACGGATCTGTAGCTTCTGGTTTTCAGCGCGCGTCCCGGCGAGAACAGACGCTGCGATCAGCCCCGATGTCGGATCGACACGAAACTGGAGCCGTTGGAAAGCTAACTTCAAATACTTCAATCTAGGATTGAAGATCTGGCCTGGATCTGCACGGATCTGGGCTTTAATAAATTGTTGAGTTTCTATTGTACAGTGACCGGACTCTCAGATCTGCAGAGAACTTGTCTGAGAACTGCCTTTGACCGATATGTGAACATCCGAATCTGAAGTGGTCGTCTTCAGAAAAGTTGTAGAAAATCAATCTAGGAAACCGGAACTATTTTTTATGAAGGATTTGGAGGTGGCTGTGATTTTTTCTGAATTTTGAACTGGAAGGTGGTCGGATCTGGTATTTGGCTGAAAGAACTATAGCAGAGATAGAACACGAATTTTGAAAAAGGGATAGAGGGCGGATCAAATATCAAGAAAAATGGTGGATGTAGGGGATGATGGACAGAACGCCCAGTAAAATTAGGAACCCTAACAAAAATCAAAAAGAAGGTGGGAGATGGGAAACTCAGAGCTGCTGTCACTGTAGACAGAGACAGGACAGATCTGGGAGTGATTAAAGACTGAAAATGTAATAATAACAAACGATGGATTTTGGACCTGGAATTTTTTTTGGAGTAGGGGATGGAAGATAGAAACACACCATAAAAATTACAAACCACGAAGAGGCCGTGGCTGGTATCAGGAATTTCAGAAAGACACCTCTGTCCAGCAGGACAGAAAATCGAAGACGGCTTCGCGGCGGCTCGAAGGCGGCACGAACGGCGGCGGCACCGATGAAGATCAGAGGTTGAGAGGGGGAGATAGAAGATTGATACACTCTAGAACTGGAGCTTTGAGGAGAGGAAACCAGGGGGAGAGGGCTGGGGGCGCAAGAGCCTTCTTGGCATTCAACAAATTTTTGAATTTTCACTAATTTTCACATGAAAATACATGCTTTTATATGCTTCCAACCAAATCCAACCTCCACCCTTAGATCTAGGGATGTGAGATGGATGGTCTGGATTGCATGCCATCAACACACAAAAAATAATAAACTAATAAGGGGAGAGGGGCGCCCCCTTGACCAAGGGTAGAAGGTTGAATGGGGTAGGTGGCCAACCATGGAATCTTGACCAATTTAACCCCATGTGTCCATATGACCAGCCCACCCTTCTAGATGTCCACCTAGGAAGGTTGACCAGCCCCACAAGGTGACATGGACCAATGGGAAAGGGCTGAAGGCCCCCCAGCTGGACCTACTGCATAATTATATAAAAACCCACACAATCCATGGGAATGACTCATTGGCTTATAAAGCCTTACATTTGCGTACATACTTTCCCAAGGATATAAACACAAACTAAAAGGACATAAATGAAAAAGAAAAAGTACATGCTCGGCGTCGATTCCCATCAACTCTCCCCGGGTTGGAGGAACTCGACCCCGTCGAGTAGGGGTATGGGTGCTCGGGTATTCCGGCGGATCTGTCACCGTGCCAAGTAATGCGGGTATGCTCCACTCCAAGTGACCGTCACCTGCTCATTCCATATATACTCGATATGCACAAGCTGCTATGGGCTAAAGGTGGACACTCCAGGTGGGGCACTCTCAAAAGGGGAGGTGGCGACTCGAAGACTCACTAGGAATCACCGTTGAGTCCCTGTAGGTGACTAGATCCGGGTGTAGATATGGAACCGATCACATACTCATCGAGTGAGTCCAATCGCCTCTTACTCATAATGACAACGAGCTTGCACAAGACACATGCAGACTCACCAAACACTAACACACATATGCAAACAACACAAATAAGAAACGGACTCATGCATGACTCTAGACAAAACTAGTGTTAGTCCGACCCGTACATGGGTGACGGCGGACCAGGACACCCGAATGTGTGCCATGCATGCATTTGACGTAACCGGAGGTTGACGTCATGGGGAACTCCTAGACACCCTACGATGCACCAATCATGGACATTGGGCTTGGATGTGGGAAGTCCGGGAGGTGCGGGTGGTTTAGATGGATCGGGGAAACCAAAGTTTTCATTACCCCCGAATGAAGGTTTGGACCTATGACTATGTGGAGGTTGCTTGGCCCGAGTGGAAAAGGCTTGATAGTGAACTCCGCAGAGGAAGTGGAGTGAAGATGGCGGCTCGGGAGATTCACTAGTGAGGGGATCAAAAGGGTCGAAGAAGGTATGACCCCGTGAGATGGGTTCCAACATGACATGGTCCCAAGTTTGGAATTCATAATCACCGCCATACATTATGATCGGTGGGACAACGGACATATGTAGGAAATAAGATTCCTCCCTTGGGCAAAAGGGAACGAAGTCAGACTCAGCCGGCATCGGGAGGAGTAGAAGAATCTCCGTGGTGACACACCCCACGGTGCACACGGAGGTAATGGACCCTAAGGCCGGATGGGTGAAGCTAAGACTAGCGGGTTGGTCAAAGCCTCGGGCCAAAAGATGCGTCAACTTCCATTGTGAATCTAATCCCATGACAAGATCGTCTAACGTGTCAACATGGTGACTAGATCGAAATGTGGTATGGAATGAGTTGACTAGCACTAAAGGTAAGGTGGGGTCCATGGATGGGAAGGGATGTGGGATCAAGCCATCCTTGAGCCAACTAAGAAGCGGCTCGGCGATGAAAAGCGTACCCGTTAGTCCAAATGAGAGGGTTCGAATTAAGATCGGAATGTGAGGGTGACAATGGAGCACTCTCGGGTGGTGACGGAATTGGGTTAGGTAGGTAGTCCGATCGGCGCGGGACTCGGTTGGGAGGTAGATGTTTGCCAAAGGGTTCGACCTCTAGAGCGAGAAAAATGAGACTCAAAGGGCTCGACCTCTAGAGCGACCTTATAAGATTACGCCAGCGAGAACGCGTCGCGGACAAGACATTCAAGTTGGAAGTGAAACCGTAAACCTCTCCGGAACTCAAAGGCAATCGTGATGCTATCCTCTCCAACTCCATATTCCATCCGGTACTTATCATAGTCCTAAATGTACTCGGACACGGACCTATCGCCTTGGACGGGTCGGCATGGGTTGGCCATAGTTTCCAAAAAGATGGGATTGGATCCCTAGGAATGGATATGCAAGACCATGTGGACAGGACACTAGACCGACAATGCACGGTTTGGGATGCATGCACACTAAGGACAAGACACCAAGACTCGGTATGTGGCGGAGTTAATCGATCCGAAGATCACTCGCGCAAGTGTGCGTCCTTCCCGATAGACGTAGCCTAACGTTCGGACAACACCTTTTTATATTCCGATTAATGGTATGCAAATGTAACTCCTAAGGCCGACATCGACTTAAATGACACTCTTTTTTTTTATTTTGGACACCCTAGACTCAACTCGCTCTGATACCAAATTGATGCGGGACGAGACACGGACACGACAAGCTCGCGGTTGTCCCTTAACGAGGGAAGCGTCGGACGTGCACGGTTGAGAAACCAGCAGTGAGCTAGGGTGGTCGGCTCTCACTTGTGCCCAGATCGGGTCACGGGACGGTCACGCTCTCTCTCTCAGCAGCGGTGATATGAAAAATATAGCGAGCTAGATCCTAAAACATGCTCTCTAGCAGCGGTATAAACAAATATATATGAAAATAAGCAAATGCCGAGTGTAGGGAGCGAGAACGATACCTCCACGCGCTCGGCGTGGGGAAGACGGACCCGGCCAAAACTCGTACTCCCGGAACAATAATACACAGTATTACAGTAATATAACTCACTGCCCACTCCACGCAGGGAGGTAAAGGGCTACACAATGGGGCCCGGGAGGACCGAATTCGGGTTGACGGGCGGCTTCTCGCGTTGATTCGGCAACACCCGAACTAGTGACGGTGGGGCCCACGTGCTGTCCGGAGGAACCGTGTGGGACCCGGTGGCACCGCTGTAGTGGGGACACTTAGGGAAGCACTCCCCGGGCTAGCGGCACGCTGGTTCACCAGTCGGAGGCCGGGCGGCTCCGTTCGGCGCCGGTCGGAATAACCGGCCATGGATCTGCAGCTTCTGGTTTTCAGCGCGCGTCCCGGCGAGAACGGACGTTGCGATCAGCCCTGATGTCGGATCAACACGAATTTGGCGCCGTTGGAAAGATAACTTCAAATACTTCAATCTAGGATTGAAGATCTGGCCTGGATCTGCACGGATCTGGGCTTTAATGAATTGTTGAGTTGTTGTTGTACAGTGACCAGACTCTCAGATCTAGAGAGAACTTGTCTGAGAACTGCCTTTGACCGATATGTGAACGTCTGAATCTGAAGTGGTGGTCTTCAGAAACGTTATAGGAAATCAAGCTAGGAAAACAGAACTATTTTTTATGAAGGATTTGGAGGTGGCTGTGATTTGTTCTGAATTTTGAAATGGAAGGTGATCGGATCTGGTATTTGGCTGAAAGAACTGTAGCAGAGATAGAACACGAATTTTGAAAAAGGGATAGAGGGTAGATCAAAAATCAAGAAAAATGGTGGATGTAGGGGATGATGGACAGAACTCCCAGTAAAATTGGGAACCCTAACAAAAATCAAAAAGAAGGTCGGAGATGGGAAACTCAGAGCTACTGTCACTATAGACAGAGATAGGACAGATCTGGGAGTGATTAAAGACTGAAAATGTAATAATAACAAACGATGGATTTTGGACCTGGAATGTTTTGTGGAGGAGGGGATGGAAGATAGAAACACACCATAAAAATTACAAACCACGAAGAGGCCGTGGCTGGTATCAGGAATTTCGGAAAGACACCTCTGTCCAGCAGGACAGAAAACCGAAGACGGCTTCGCGGCGGCTCGAAGGCGGCACGAACGGCGGCGGCACCGATGAAGATCAGAGGTTGAGAGGGGGAGATAGAAGATTGATACACTCTAGAACTGGAGGTTTGAGGAGAGGAAACCAGGGGGAGAGGGCTGGGGGCGCAAGAGCCTTCTTGGCATTCAACAAAATTTCTGAATTTTCACTAATTTTCACATGAAAATACATGGTTTTATATGCTTCCAACCAAATCCAACCTCCACCCTTAGATATAGGGATGTGAGATGGATGGTCTGGATTGCATGCCATCAACACACAAAAAATAATAAACTAATAAGGGGAGAGGGGCGCCCCCTTGACCAAGGGTAGAAGGTTGAATGGGGTAGGTGGCCAACCATGGAATCTTGACCCATTTAACCCCATGTGTCCATATGACCAGCCCACCCTTCTAGATGTCCACCTAGGAAGGTTGACCAACCCCACAAGGTGACATGGACCAATGGGAAAGGGCTGAGGGCCCCCCAGCTGGACCTACTGCATAATTATATAAAAACCCACACAATCCATGGGAATGAAAGTACATGCTTGGCGTCGATTCCCATCAAAAGCCTTGACATTGAATGTACAGACTTCAGCATCCCAACTGTACAGACTTCACAAAGCTGAAAGGGTGTGGAGTGTACAGACTTCACACCGTACAGACTCCAACAAAGCCTCGACATAGAATGTACAGACTTCAGCACTGGTTGACATGGAATGTACAGACTTCAGCACTGGAATTCACAAAGCTGCAGCGAAAGGGAGTGCAATGAAGAGACTTCAGCACTGGATTTCTCATTATACAGACTTTGACTGCAATGCAGTGTATGGACTTCACAAAGCTGATGCATCACAATGTACAGACTTTCACCGTCTTCAGCAGCGAACGGACTTCACATTGTACAGACTTCACAATGTGCAGTGTATAGACTCACTCTTTGGGGTTGTAGAGCTGTAGATCCTATTTCTTTCATGTTGCAATCTCTAAATGTTCAGGGGTATGCCCCGATGATCCCGTATTCATTACAAAATCAATAAAATTCTATGGCCACAGTGTTAGTCTGGGGGAGTGAGAACATTGTCCCCTACTGGGGGATGGTGCACTCGACTGGACTTTAACTCTGTTGGTCGGTGATTTAAAAAAAGAAGAAGAGAAAAACAAAAAAAAATGAGAAAAAAAGGGGGAAGAAGGAATTTCGACAAAGGTAATAATAATAATAATAAATATACTAAATATATATATATATATATATATATATATATATATATATATACATATATAAATACACATGCGCACATACATATGGAGGTGTACGTAAAATAATGCACGATGGTAGATGTCTCCGTGGGCATGTCCTCGTCCGCACGCCCCAAGTGTCAACGGGCATCCGCACGGACTAAGATGACTCCACCCCCGCACTGGCATTAGTTCCTTGCCAACAAATAAGTCTTATCTGGCACAAGGCTTCATGCCCTAGCCACCTTCTCTTATACAAAATCACCATTTTGGGCCTTACGCCCAAATCGGCAGAATCCTTATCCTTGCGCTGGCATCAGCCCCTTGCCAACGAATAAGTCCCCTCCCGGCGCAAGGCCCCGTGCCCTAGCCACCCACTCCATACAATATTGCCATTACGGACCCTACGTCCGAAACGGCACGAATTCTCCCGTTGCACTAGCATTTTCTTCTTGCCAACGAATGAGCCTTACCTTCCGGCGCAAGGCTTCGTGCCCTAGCCGACACTTGCGTATCACTCGCTCGTCAAAAAAAGGAAGAAAAGAAAATGGGGTTAAAAATAGAGATACCCCGCCGGACTTGCCCCTACACGGGGACAAGGGTAAAAATGGCAACAACCCGGCTGTGGCGAAAACCCGAAAGGGTGCTACATGCAAAATTGGGTACCCCGCCGCGTGAAAACCCGAGAGGGCGCGTGGGCAGAAGCAAGAGGGGGCCGGTACCGGTGAAAACCCGAAAGGGCGCTTGTATCGGTAATGTGGTTCAAAAAAAGAGAGAGAGAGAAAAGAGGAAAAGAAAAGAAGAGACCAACAAACCAGGTCAGCTCCTAACACCCTGTCGGCACTGACGAAGAGACCAAGAGATAACAAACCAGGTCAGCTCCCGACATCCTGTCGGCACTAACGAAGAGACCAAGAGACAATGAACCAGGTCAGCTCCCGACACCCTGTCGGCACTCACGAAGAGACCAAGAGACAACAAACCAGGTCAGCTCCCGACACCCTGTCGGCACTGACGAAGAGATCAAGACACAAAAAACCAGGTCAGCTCCCGACACCCTGTCGGCACTAACGAAGAGACCAAGAGATCAACAAACCAGGTCAGCTCCTGACACCCTATCGGCACTGACTAAGAGACTAAGACACAACAAACCAGGTCAGCTCCCGACACCCTGTCGGCACTGACGAAGAGACCAAGACACAACAAACCAGGTCAGCTCCCGACACCCTGTCGGCACTGACGAAGAGACCAAGAGATCAACAAACCAGGTCAGCTCCCGACACCCTGTCGGCACTAACGAAGAGACCAAGGGACAACAAACCAGGTCAGCTCCCGACACCCTGTCGGCACTGACGAAGAGACCAAGAGACAATAAACCAGGTCAGCTCCCGACACCCTGTCGGCACTGACAAAGAGACCAAGAGACAGCAAACCAGGTCAGCTCCCGACACCTTGTCGGCACTGACGAAGAGACCAAGAGACAATAAACCAGGTCAGCTCCCGACACCCTGTCGGCACTGACGAAGAGACCAAGAGACAACAAACCAGGTCAGCTCCCGACACCCTGTCGGCACTGACGAAGAGACCAAGAGACAACAAACCAGGTCATCTCCCGACACCCTGTCGGCACTGACGAAGAGACCAGGAGACAACAAACCAGGTCAGCTCCCGACACCCTGTCGGCACTGACGAAGAGACTAAGAGACAGCAAACCAGGTCAGTTCCCGACGCCCTGTCGGCACTGACGAAGAGACAAAGAGATCAACAAATCAGGTCAGCTCCCGACGCCCTGTCGACACTAACGAAGGGACAAAGGGATCAACATGCCATATCAGCTCCCGACACCCTGTCGGCACTAACAGAGAGACGACAAGTTCGATAAGCCATGTCAGCTCACGACACCCCATCGGCATTGATGAAGAGACAAAGAGGTCAATAAACTGGGCCAATGCCAGGCATCCCGCCGGCATTAGCAATGAGAAGAAGAGACAGACCAGTCACACCGGCTCCCGACGCCCGATCGGCACCGACGAAGAAAAAGAGAGAGACCAGTACACCCCCGGGCACCGCCTGGCTCATCCTTCGCCCGCGCTACCCGTTGGTGGGGGGCATTTGTGGACACCAAAAATTGCACAACCAGATATCCTACTCAGCCCAGCACCAGCAAACGGCACCAAGTGAAGAAGCCCCGGAGAGACTGGTCATCCGGACTCCCCAAATATGCACACTGCCGCGAAGCCGTCCCCGGAGTCACGACAGCCAAGAGAAACCAACCCCCGGGAAGCTCACAATCCATGGCCCCCGAAGTAAATCAAACAAACCATAACTCGTGCTCAAAATGGGCTCAAGTCAGCCCCAGCAGCACACCCCCAGGGTGCCTCCAGTGGCACACCCCCTGGGGAGCCCCAGCGGCACACCCCCAGGGTGCCTCTAGCTGCACACCCCCCAGGCCGCCCAGCGGCACACCCGCCCTGGGCTTCAGCGGCACGGTCCCAGGGCTCCAGCGGCACGCCCATCTGGGCCTTCAGCGGCACGCCCATTGGGTGCTCCCGTGGTACGCTCTTTTGGCCCTCCTGCGGCACGCTTCTTGAGCCCGCCAACGGTACAGCGTGAAGGCGTTTCAACGGCCGAACGAGGTGAAGCCCATGCCCTACATATCCTTGGCGCGCAGTGAGCTGTCCGAGGTGCCAACCAACGGTTAGGCCACGCAGGCTACTCCCCTGACAGCCAGGACGGGGGAAGTCAAACCCCATCATGACCGGCCGCTTCCCGCCTCCGACTGCCGTGCTCGAGGGCTCTCACTGCTGAGAGTATAAATCCCCTCCCATTCCGGAGAAGGAGGACAGATGGACAGACAGAGAAGAGACCCAGAGGCAGAGACGAATACAAAGTTGCAGACGAGAAGAAGAAGAAGAGAGAAGAAAAGGGAGAGGGCTCCGGCGTGGAGTCTTCTGACAGCCACCCAAGCAACGAGAAGAGAGAGTAAGAGACAGAGAGGGCTCGATGTAGCAGGGGAAGGTGGGGGACAGAGCAGTGGATGATCGTCCCTACTTCGATCTCCAACACCTCCTCCTCTTTTGTTCTTTGTTTTTCCCCACTCCGTAGTCGCGTTCTCTGGTTTTCTTCCTTGCCTATAGCCTTAGCTCGGGCATGTTCTGTAATGTATACGGCCGGTTATGGCACTTTCCTCGTCATGAATGAAAGCTACCCCTCTTTGGGTTTCCTTTTTTTTGTATCCGTTGGCTTGAATCACTATGTGCGTTTGATCATCTCCTTCTTTCCCTTCGGCGGTTACAGTTTCTTACACCGATCTTCTCCTCCTGTCGTGGTCCCCCCCGTAGAGCCTCTAGCCCTCATATTTGCTCATATGCCCAAAGGGAGAGGCCCTTCTTCTCTCCTCTATGTACCCATGCCTCTGCCTTAAAGTCCCTTTTTGAACTTTCCCCGTCCTGCCAAGTTTCCTTTGAAGCCTGCCAAACCCAATACCCCAGCCCGGTGCACCCATGGCTCCTTGACCAGCACACCCTTTGGCCCTCCTAGCCGGCATACACATAACCCCTCCATATGCCCCAGCGGCACACCCTTCCGGCACCTTGGCCGGCACACCCATAGTAGCCCCCCCCAGCGGTACACCTCCCCCTTAGTGCCTCAGCGGCACGCCTGGCCTCTCCCTAGCCCGGTACACCCCTCAAGCACCCTGTGCTTATCCTTGGTCGGTACGCCTTGACTAACTCCCAGCCCTCCCTGTCCAGTCTTGGAGGTCTCTGGCTCGTTGTTTTCCCCATGTTTTCTGAGGTTTTATCAAGGTGTTGCCTCCCGCGGGCGCCCACCTCCAGTTTTCGGGTTCCGCCACTCCATGTGGGCGCGTTCCCTTATCTCCCTTACGCTCGGGCCAAGGGGAGATGCTGTCGAATTTTTGTTAGAAAATAACAACACATAAAAAAGGGCAAAAGGATGCAACAAACAAATGGGATAATAAATACACATCAAAAAATAACAAAAGCAACAAATAAATAGATCAACAACAGATTGCAAGAAGAAGGAGAAAAGATTTGTATAAAACTATGCAAAACTCAAAGAAAGGAAGAAAAGAACAACCTTAAAAACAAGTAACAGAGGAGTGGACCTTCATCGGCACGTCCGTTCCAGCCTTCGCTGGTACACCCTATCATCCCTCCAGCGGCACACCCTATCAGCCCTCCAGCGGGACACCCTATCAACCCTTCAACGACACACCTTCTTGGCTCCTCACCGGCACACTCCTCCACCATCTCATTCTTCTCCTCGCCGGTACACCCTATCAGCCCTCCAGTGGCACACCCTATCAACCCTTCAATGACACACCATCTCAGCCCTTCAGCGGCACACTCTTCTCACTCTCCGAAGTGGAACACAATGTACAGACTTTAAGGGACAATGTATAGACTTTGAGCTGCAATGTATAGACTTTGAGCTGCAGCCAATGAACAATGTATAGACTTGGAGTTGGCCAACGTACAGACTTTGGGCTGGCCGATGTACAGACTTTGAACTACAGCCAAGGGACAATGTATAGACTTTGAGCTGAACAATGTATAGAGTTTGAGTTGGCTGACATACAGACTTTGAGCTGGCCAACGTATAGACTTTGGGCTGGCCAACGTACAGACTTTGGGCTGGCCAATGTATAGACTTTGAGCTACAATGTATGGACTTTGAGCTGCAACCAATAAACAATGTATAGACTTTGAGTTGGCCAACGTGCAGACTTTGGGCTGGCCAACGTACAGGCTTTGGGCTGGCCAATGCATGGACTCTGAACTGCAATTTACAGACTTTGAACAATGTATAGACTTGGAGTTGGCCAACGTACAGACTTTGGGCTGGCCAATGTATAGACTTTGAACTGTAGCCAGTGGCCAATGAATAGACTTTGAGCTGCAGCCAATGAACAATGTATAGACTTTGAGTTGGCCGATGTACAGACTTTGAGCTGGCCAACGTATAGACTTTGGGCTAGCCGACGTTCAGACTTTGGGCTGGCCAATGTATAGACTTTGAGCTGCAATGTATGGACTTTGAGCTGCAGCCAATGAACAATGTATAGACTTTGAGTTGGCCGATGTACAGACTTTGAGCTGGCCAACGTATAGACTTTGGGCTGGCCAACGTACAGACTTTGAGCTGGCCAATGCATAGACTTTGAGCTGCAATGTATGGACTTTGAGCTGCAGCCAATAAATAATGTATAGACTTTGAGTTGGCCAACGTGCAGACTTTGGGCTGGCCAACGTACAGGCTTTGGGCTGGCCAATGCATGGACTCTGAACTGCAATTTACAGACTTTGAACTGCAATGTATAGACTTTGAGTTGGCCAACGTACAGACTTTGGGCTGGCCAATGTACCGACTGTGAACTGCAGCCAAGGGACAATGTATAGACTTCGAGTTGGCCAATGTGTAGACTTTGAGCTGCAGCCAATGAATAATGTACAGACTTTGGCCTGGCCAATGTATAGACTTTGAGCTGCAGCCAATGAACAACGTACAGACTTTGAAATGAAGGACGTATAGACTTTGTGTGCTGGTTGCCAATGTATAGACTTTGAGCCACAGCCAATAGACAACGTATAGACTTTGGGCTGGCCAATGTATAGACTTTGAACTACAGCCAATGGCCAATGTATAGACTTTGAACTGCAGCCAATGGCCAATGTATAGACTCTGAGCTGTGATCAATGGACAATGTACAGACTTTGAGTTGGCCAATGTATAGACTTTAAGTTGCAATGAATAGACAATGTACAGACTTTGAAATGAAGGACATATAGACTTTGTGTGCTGGTTGAATAGACAATGCATAGACTTTGGGCTGACGAATGTACAGACTTTATGTTATCCCCCTCCTTCACTGATAAACTCTCCAGCCATCGCCCCAGCGGTACACCTCCTTCAGCCCTTCAGCGGCACCCTCCTTAAGTCCTTCAACGGCACACATCTCCAGCCCTTCACCGGCACACTTTTCTGCCCACCTTTCTTCAGCGGTACACCCCCCCTTCAACCCGCCAAGGGTCAACTCTCCCCAAAAAAATAATAATACATGAATATATATATATATATATATATATATATATATATATATATATATATATGTATGTGTGTATATATGGGCATATAATGGCAGAACTAACAAGCTAATAAAAATCATGGTGAATAAATAAACCTGAACAGATTCATAAAAAAAAAGATGATGAATGAAATAGGTGACAATAATAATAATGATAATAAAAAGGGTAATAATGACAATGAGCAAGATGAGGGAAATCACCCGGAACAGATACGGAAAGAGGAATAAGCAATGGAGTAACAAGAACAACAATGATAAAACAATATAAGGTATTAATAATTCCATGTTGCAGCCCCGTCTCCCCCGTGACCCGATGCTGAAGGAACAATAATGCCGCCCTCTCAGGCCGGGCACGGGTCTTGGGAATTATCCTGACGTGGCCAGGCCCCGACCTAGTCTTGGGCCGACATTCCAATCAGACCGGATTCGTTTCTCACCCCGGATCCCTTCGGAGCCGTTACTAAAAAATTGCCGAGCATTCGGCAGACATTTGAACGGGTCCACCCCGGTTTCCGTCACGTTTCTATCACGGACCCGTGTCCGAATATGAAAAGGGTCCACGAGTGACCGACATGGTTAATGGCTCGTATCCTGATGCGGACTTTAGTGTGATTTATTCTTGTCCCTTTCTCGCGCAGTTAGTATTATTTCTTTCTGCCGCAGGGCCCCTAATTTCGACAATTAATCAAGGGTGTTCCCTCGTATGGGGGATGTAAATGACGTCGTGACCTTTATGGCATGACGGGATCTGGTCCCGACACGAACCACACAATCGTCTAACGAAGTCAGATCGAGCGCACCATGGGCTCTTTGGAGCCCGAACAAATTGTCACTCTGGTGACTGGCACGCCCACGCACTCAATAGACTAATAACCAAACCCGCCAGCGATTTTCAATCGAATTTTGATGCGGGACGGACACGGGGACCGACTCTACGTGGTATGAACCTCGGACTCTAGATGCGGACACGACCAACAACACATGATGGGAGAGACACTAGGCCTGACACGGAGAGCTCCTATGGGCTATACGTCGCTAACAGAAACGCAAGCTCACTCGTTGTCCCAAGCGAGGGAAACGCGGATCGTGCGCGGTTGAAGAACCGGCAGAGTTCACGGGTAGTCGACTCACTTCCAGACTCGGATCGAGTCAAGGGACGGGTCACTCTCACACTCACAGCGGTGACATGGACTCATGGGTTAGTACCTATCACTCTCGGCAGCGGCAAAAGACCATATACTAAACTAGCAAGCGAATGCCGAGAAGTTGAGACCTTTACCTCCACGCACCCGGCGTGGCGAAGACAACCCCGGCCGAATTACGGACTCCCGGTTAAACAATGTTACAGCAATATAATAATTTGACCCACTCCACGCAGGGAGGTAAAAGGTCACATGTGGGGCCCGGGAATCACGCAAATCGGGTTGACGGGCAGCATCTTGATGTCGCCCGGCGGTGCCGAACTCCGCGTTTTCGTGCTTTCCGAACGGCGGGTTCTGCGGGTCTGTGGGGCCCATGGGTGGCGCTGTCCTCCGGTTCTACGGGGGTGGGACCCACTGTGACGGGGACCCCTGGTGGCACGCCTCCACGGACGGCGGTCGGCCGGAAACACCGATCGGGGGTCAATCGGCCCCGATTCCCAATTCTTGAACTAGCTTCCAACGGATTTCCGGTTCTATTTTCCGGCGCGCGCTCCGGCGAGAATGGCCGCTGCGATCAATCCCGACATCGGATCGGGGCGCATGAGCTATCGTTGGAAATCTCTATTTAAATCCTTCAATCTAAACCCAGATAGATCTGCTGGATCTGGTCGGATCTGAACTTTATTAAATTTACAAGTTCCTGTTGTACAGTACCCGGAATCTCAGATCTGCAGGGAACTTGTCTGAGAACTACCGTTGACCGCCTAGTAGACTTCCGATTCAGCTCCTGAGCTCTTCATCAAAGTTATAGGATTTTGAACAAGAAAGATGGTAATATTTTTGGTAGGCTCATTGGAAGTGACTACGAATTGATATGATTTTTTCACTGGACAGAGGTCAGATCTGGAGACAGGTGGACAACACTATAGCTAGCTCTGAGAACGAATTGTTTAAAAATAGGTGGAGGGTTGATCAAAAATTAGGAAAATTCTTGGAAGGAGGGGTGGTGGAAAAAACTCCCATTAAAATTGGGAGCTCTAACAAAAATCAGAAAGAGGTCCGAAACTTGTAAACACAGGGCGGGTGGAAATGGAAATAGACAGCAGACAGATCTAGAAATTAAAGTTGGGCGAAAATGAAAAATTATCAAAGGGGATATTTATGACCAACCAATTTTTTTGGGGCGTGCTTGACACCTCTGGAACATCCCCTCAAAATCCCAAATCGATCTGAGCTCGTGGCTGATGGCAAGAATTCGTGGAAGTGGTGGCTGCATGTGGAAGGCAGAACTCCGACGATTGCGATGGCGGTGCGGTGGCGGCTCGTGGCGGCGGCGGCGGTGACCGGAACTGATAGGGGTGGAGTCACACCACCAGAATACAGCCTTCCCAGCTGCAAGGAGGAGAGGGAGAGAGGGAGAGGGGGGGTGCCCAAGGGCTGCTCCAAGGATTTTCCAAGTTCAAATGGCATTAATTCATCAAAAATAAAAATTACAAGCATATATAGGTTACATGTCTAATCAATTCTCAACCGTTGGATCTAGGGATGAGAGATGGAGGGCTGGGATTGCATGTGACCATCCACAAAAATTAAAATTAAAAATACAAGGGGGGGCAGCCCATTGATTAGGGAGGCAAGGGGGGGACATGGTAGGTGGGGGTGGGTTGGAATTGTTGGCATTTTCATTCCAATGTCCCCCACTTGGCCCACCCTTCTAGAAGCCACCATTTGAATGGTTGACCGACCCCACATGGGGCCCTAGGGATGAGGTGGATCAATGGGAGGGGGCCTGGGGTCCCGTGGGGCCCAGGGGTCCCATTTTTACAAATAAGCCCCTCTTACAATCAAAATTACATACCGAATAAAATGAAGTAAACACACATTAAACATAAATAAAGTCTAACTAAATATGATAAATGCCGAGACTCATGGGGGAGTCTCCAAGCTGTCTCCGAGCCAGATGGATGCTGAGGTGGCTCGAGTCGTGCTCCGTGTGCGGTACCGGTGGCTCGGCGTGTCGCGCCGCTCAACTGCTCGGGTGTCCGCACCAAATTTTAAGTGCGTCAACACCAGCCTACTCACCGTCTCCCTCGGGTTAGCCGCTTCACCACTCCCGGGTGGGTCAACACACACGTGCCGTAAGAAGTCTACGACTAGTGGACGTGTCACAGAACGTGGACACTGGAAATCACGCACGCACCCATTGCGAGTAACACGGAGTAACAGGTGGCTCAAAGCCGCCCGACTCTGGATGGCCCACTAGACCTACTAAACCCAATGGCCTTTGAGTCACAAGACTCAGGGTCAAGACCGTTGCACACGACAGCACTGAGCCGTCAATCTGGCCTAATCCCTAGGTCCAAAATCACAATGCGATAACTCACGAGGCAGTTCACAACTGTCGAGACCCATCCCTCGAGGAGGGAACTTAATAAACCTCCATCCCCAGGCTGGGAGACTGGACTCACCGTCCAAGGCCACACGCTTGGCCCACTCGGAAGCCACCTTCCAGAGAAGCAACGACCTGCGGGGAAACCTCACCGCACTCACATCGATACACGGTGACTTGATCTAGTAAGAACACGGAAGCCCGGAACACCTGGGGTCACCCGGACCCGCCAAGCCCACGGGCAAGCTTATCGAGGTAACACGGTACCTCCAGACATCCCAAAAATAAGGTAACAAAACCCACGGGGTGTCCGGGACACTCACGAGGCCAAAGGTCGACCACTGGGTCACAACCGGGTCGACCGGAGACCAACACAGCACAATCGGAACGCTAGAAGGTCACCCAGACCATTAAACTCATGGGCACACCAATCGAGGTAAATGGAACCTCTGGACACCCAAAGACACGGTCATGGAATTGCATGGGGTGTCCGAGACACACACGGCCCAAGGGGAGAACAATCAGCCGTAGACTGCCCGCCCTGGGCGGCCCGACTGGTCACCCCAAGAACGTGCTACCCTCGCATAGCGCGTTCAGAATAGAACGCGCTATACACTAGTAGCGCGACAAGACAGCTGGACAGATTGCGCTAGGATCACCTAGCGCGACAAGACAGAACGCGCTAGGATCCCCTAGCGCGACAAGACAGATCGCGCTAGGACCCCCTAACGCGACAAGGCAGAATGCTCTCGGACCCCCTAGCGTGACAGGAACTGCCTAACTGTTCATCTTCTCCGATGAACGCGCCCTATCGGGGCGGCGCGACCGTCAAGAACGCGCTACCTGAGACTAGCATGTTCTCAGTCCGAAACCTGAAGAACGGGAAAACGGCAAAAAATCCATTCCACGCCCTATCCACCCCCAGGTGAAGGGGAAAACATTCCCCAACCCCTATAGCACCGAGAAGACCCATTTAAACCCCAAAAATACGATCAAACGCAAGATTCGGCTCACACCCCAAAAACATGCATTTTCCCCCAAATCCCTCGAATAAGCCCGCTCGGCTCACCACGGACTACAAAACTCGCGGGAAATGAAGTACGCGAGTTGAGGGTCCATCTCCCTACCTCCACCGAAGATTCAACGCACCGTGGACGCCGATCCATGAAGAAAATGCCGTTGAAGCCTCTCCGTTCCACGAACCCACGGCCGAGCTTCACCGCGCCTCTACCGCCTCGATCCTCACCCATCCTCGCCCGTGCCTCACCCGCGCCATCCCCACCTTGACCACGCTCCACCCCGTCAGCCGTCGGAGAGAGAGGGAGAGAGGAGAGAGCGTGAGAAGAGAGACGGAGAGAAGAGAGAAATGAGAGGGGAGAGAGAGAAAAGGGTTATATATATAGGAAAATCTAGAAAATATAGAAAATACAAAAAATAGGAAAATCACGTTTCCGCGATCCTCGGAACGCACCGATCGCAACGGTACCACACTCGCCTAGGTGAACGACCTGGTTCACCCGCAACGAGGTTACGAAGGAATTACCGAAACACACACCGGGAATCGGAAAAACACACGCGAAAAAGTCACGGAACGCTTCCGGGCCTCCGAAATAACTCCGGATCGCGCCGATTCGAACACAAAAGATGTCCGAAACGAAATTTCAGACACAACGGAGTCGGACACTCCGAGAAACCAGATCCGGGACCCACGAACAAGGATCCAAAAAAATTTGGGGCATTACAAGCGGTCTCAAGAAGACCGTCATTTGACATTTTAAAAATAATAAAAAAAATAAAAAAAGTTATTGTTCATGGGCGGTCAACTATTGCCCGTTTTCTTCATGAAACGGTCACGCGATAGACCGTTTTCTACATGAAAGCGGTCAATAGTTGACCATTTTCTTGGGGTGGCTACCAGGCTCGTGCGACTTTGGAAATTAGCGAATATCTCGAAAACGGTGCAGAATGGTTGAAAGTGGTAGAAAGAGAAATTGTAGACAACTAACAAGTGAACAACTTTTTTGAAGAGAGTAGGATGAGAAAACGAGTGAAAGAGGGAGAAAATTGGGAGAGAACGGAGAAAAATGCTGGTACTTGAAAAAGGTGGAAAACTGGCTAATGAAGTAGAAGAAGAAATTGTAGAGCTTTAAAAAGCGAACAACTTTGGTGAATGACACTTAGGGTCTCTTTGATAACTGGTTAGGATAAGTTATATGAGGTGGATAAGGGTGAGTTATTCCTAAGTTTATCTTTGTTGAGTTTGACAACTTATTTTTACCCTGAGAATAACTCATTCCATGTGAAATGGTAGAATGAGTTACTCCTTGAATAAGGGCCTTATTCCTAACCGACCCCAAATAACTTAACCCTGCTATCAAACTAGGTTAAGGGTGAATAGGCGAAATAATTCATCCTATTCTCCCTTATTCTGTTATCAAAGTGGCCCTTAATGAATAGAAGAACATAAGGGGATAAAAAAGGACCATTTTTCAAGACTGCGTAGCGAAAGGGGCCGAATGCTTGAGGGAAGTCGACCTAAATGGGCCGTAGGTCGACTTGGAAGGCCGAAAGGTGATAAGATAAGCTCCATGGCTCTAAGAAATCATGATCTCTGAAATCCAAAGACTAGGGAATAATGAAATGGGCTCGAAATCTATCCAAGGAAGGCTCCAAAATAATGGGTAATTCGGGACATCAAAAATGATGAATAAGAGAAATGACGCGACTTATTGACCGATAACGGGTGTCAACACTATCAAGTGGACATAGTGCAATAGGAGTGTTCTTTACAAGGATGTAGGTCTATTAGAAAAGTTGAGGTTCAAAAGCAATAGGGTCTTTCCATATTCAGAAGGGATTGAAGAAACACAAATCACTTGTTCAAGAAGCACACATAAGAAATATACAAATGCAGATGTGAGCAGTTCATTAAATCAAAATATCCTCCCCCTGAGAATATGCAACCAAACCATAAGACAACAAAGTATGTAGGAATGCATCCTAGACTCTTATGGTGACTCCCCCTTAACTTGGGCATTAATTTCAGAATGTTTTCACTAGAATCAATAAGAGGGTATGTAGCCCATGACTTATGTGAACATTTGACCCATAGTACTTGGCGGAGAACCTGATCTGAGGATTCTCTCACGCATAGTGATAGTTTCCAGTTGGACTTGATCCAGCTTTCCACAAGTCACCATTCTATATACCAACGGGTCATGCCATGATGGTGCATCATATTCTAGCATGCAAAGCAATGAGCAAATGTTAGGTCCCTTAGCATGATATACATTGGAATGCATGAGACTATAAGATGATGTTCAATATGCACACATATGCAAAGCATTCTAAACTTAAGGGCAAACCCTCAAACACCCCCTTAGTCCAATGATCTTGGAAGTTATGACAATTATGCAACAAAAATGATGAGGTGGCTTGAATGTAGCCATGACAGAGATCATCAAAAACAATGACAACCAGAAAGTCCATATGCCTGTTAGATTAGAAGAAGCACAAACCAGCAAACCACTCATCATCATATTCATTCTTTCATTATAACAGATTCTTCATGATCAACCAAGGAGGGGTTTTCAACCCATCAGCTAGGAGTTTTACAACAGTGCAGAATTTATTGAAAGCAAGAAAGGGCTTAATCGCATCAGCTACAAAGAAAGCCTAACATGCAAAATTAACATAAATTAGAAAATTTATTCACAAACATGTGCCTTGAGATTTTATTTGGCTAATCATCCTTTGTTCATCTCCAAGGCACTCCTGCATCCAAAATTCCTATTCGGAATCTTTAGGTACCCAAGTTTTCTTGGATCCTAGAGGGTTAGTGGTGTTTTTAACAAGAGAGCTCTTTTTCATCAAGACAGTCAAGTCATCTTTCCTCATTGTATGACAGTCATACATTTCATGTCCTACCTTCCCACAGTAAAGATAGCACACAAAGGATTTCTCATCCTTCTCCTGACCATATGTGGTGAGTTTTCGTGGGTAACCATGAATGTTCACATTATTGGCATGAGGGTTGTTTTTCCTCCTTCTTTGCTGACAATTTTTGACTATGTGGCCAAACTCCCTGCAATGATAACACTGAACAACAGATTTCATAACATTCAATTCCCAACAATTTGACACATTGTGTCCAAACATCCCACATTGGTGGTAGTATAAGGGTTGGGCTCCCTTGGCAGATTTTTTATAGTGACTGAAATCAAATTTAGACTTGCATGCTATCAGTCCATCATTTTTCATGTCATAGTACTTATGCATCAAGTGACCATGTTGTCCACAATAAGAACATGAAGCATACTTTTTCTGGAAAGCATGGTGTCTGTCATTCTCATCAAAACAAACAAACTCATTTTTATATTTTTGCTGTAATGTTTTCTTTTTCTTGTTTCTGTTCTGTTTTTGATTTTTCTGGGCCACAGTCAGTTTTGGTGGTAATTGGGAAGACGAGGCAACATCCGAGCTGGAAACAAGCGATGTAAAAGATTTACCTTTAAAAGCCTTTTTATTCACTAATCGGTGCCCAAGCTCTTCTCTCCGGGAGTTCACCCTTGTCCCCAATAGTTTGTTTAGATTTTCTTGGCCCTTAACAGATTTTGACAGTGAGCTTTTTAGATGTAACACCCCACATTTTTCTAGAAATTTTCAGGAAGTAAATAAAATTTCTAAGCATTTAATTAAGCTTAATAGGCCATTGAATGAATTTTGGGTTAAATAAATTAATATCAAAGGCCCTAAATTAATCAAATGAATAAGCCCACTTAAATTGGGCCCAAAAACCCAATTCTAGTGTTTTTGCCCCAAGCCCATTACTAGAAATGTCATTAGGATAATTTCCTAATTTAATATAGGATAAATAGGGATAATTATAAGAGGGAATTTGAATTCAAATCAAATTCTGGTGCCCTGGCTAGTAGCTGTCTATCGCAAGATCGCTACTCGATGGAGGCGGTCTAGAGGAGACCGCTACCTCCTTCCGAAAATGAGAGTTGAAGAAGCGTGAAAAAATAGGATTTTTGGCATCCCAATCCAAATGATTCGAAGCTACCTGGCATGGAAACCTAGTCTAGGCCTCTTGGGAATCGAACCTACACCAAATTAGGACTCCTAGTTCGTTCTAATCCTACAAACCCTAGGCAAACTCTATAAATAGGCCCTAACTTTGACCCGTGCGAACTCTAGTGTTGGATCACGTGTTTCGAAGGTAAGGAGACATTATCTCACGTTAGTTCTTTAGAAGATTTTATTCTCCTTTATATTTTCTAACTTCCCTCAAACTTTCATGCTAGGAGGTCAATCCATTAAGAAGTTAGAACCCTCGGAAGTTGATAGTTCCCTACAGTTCGCATAGGAACGAGTTTTCTGTGAGAAAGAACAAGAAATTAGAAGCCCCAGACGAGGTAATTTCAAGTTGTGTCTTTAGAGTTATTCATTTCCCTTTATGTCTTCTACCTATCATCTAAATTTCGTAAATTTAGGTCAAGCGGATAAAGAGTTAGAAGGCCAGAAAATAACATGTTCCACGTAGGACGCGAAGGAGCCAACACTATCTTTTAATCAAAAATTCACACTCTAGGAGTATTCCCAGAGGTAGGTTATCTTATTAATGGCTCAAACATCATGTTAGGAATAAAAGCCCTCTATTCCCTCCTGTTTTCATTGATTATACACGTCGTATTTGATGTTTTATCATGACTGCGCATTCAATCTATTTGTGCATGCATATCCCTGCACCTTAATAGAAAAGATGATAACTTTGGACTAATCCATGCAACCCAGGCATCTTCATGACTTAATTTTGTTCTATCATGTCATATCTATCTGTCTTGCATGATTTTCATGTATTATTTGCTTTAGGATAGACTTTGCATGCCCTAAGTACCTTCTGCCCGTAGCAGGCGGAAGGCGATCTCTCAGAGACCGCTAATGTCTATTAGCGCTCCCAGTCTGATCGTAATTACAAGAAACGATCCTCCCTAGACGGCTATCTCCTCTCTGTGTTCTGCTACTTGTTAACTCTAAACAGATTGCAGATCAAGCCCTCTAATTATATGGTAAGCCTAGCTAAACAGGTCCTATTCCTAGCTATCTCCAGGTATACCTAATATTGGTTATATTATGCATCCATGCTAGTTTTCATGTTGTTCATGAGTTTTTAACTTATTTTAAACTTATGCTACTTTCATGCCAAAATCATATAGTTTTGTACTTAAATCTTTCCCTTATAAATATGGAACTTGATTTAGTGTGACGTTTGGATCGCTGTTTTATCACAATTTCACTCTTATCTTCAGTCTTTCATAAGTACATAGTGCGTACTCTGGTGCGTGGCTATTAGTTACACTTTCCACTTATAAGCACACCTTCTTGGACTTGTGATCCTCTCCGTTGGATATTCCTTCCACCGGACTAGGTGATCTTGTTTCAAAGCCTCCGTAAGTCTCCGTGAGCCTGGGATTCCCACTAGGATGCCGAGCTGGTTGTACCCTTAAAGCCCAATGGATTAGAAAGCACCTATGTTACCGGAGCTTTTCTATACTCTGGATAGATAGCGGCCCTCAGGAGACCGCCACCTTCTGGTAGAGGCCGTACCTTGATCGCAATCTAGTTCCAGCACTCACTGCGTCCACTCCTTCCTGTTCATGCGTCGACTCATCCTGATAGCGGTCTCAACCTGACCGCCAATTTCCAGAAACGGTCCGACCTTGACTGCCTTATCAAAGAAACGGTCTTGGCTTGACCGTCTTCTTCTATCTTATGCCCTAACCCAAGGTTTGTGTCTACTTTGTTCCTAGATGGTCTATCACTTATATAGAACCCAAAATCTTATTCAACAAGTTATTAGCAAATTATGGAAAACTAAGGAATGTACCGTTATGCTGCCGGATTCCTTCCGTAGCATGACCTTGACTTTAATTCGTTCTTTGGATTTTCATGATCGCATTTGGTACGTTCTTACCTTGAATTACTTATCATGAACCTTATTGTTTGACTTGTTAATTGCTGGCCATACTTTATTGATATACTCGTGGAAGTAGCTTGATTTATAACGTGAAGATACAGATCGGGCACTGATTATGTTCAAGGGCTCGACACTAGCCCCCTCGGCTGATTGCTAGAAACATACTATAAAGCATGGGGTATGCTGAACACTGGTGTCGCATTGCATCGGGAGTACTTTTTTTATAAACGGGATAAACCACGAGGCTCATTACAAACTATACTTGCGTGTTAAGTGACTTTCTAGTGCATAGCTATTATGGTTATGAAAAGTGCATTCTTGTTACATTCTCGTTAATGTAAGGCCACATTATATTCTTGCTTGATCAAGTTCTCATTCTACATGAACATTCGTATCTCTATGATCTATATCTTGTTACTTGCGATGTTACTTTGGTTTATCGCACGTTTTATCGCATTTTGCATTACTGCTTTTCATAGAGCTAAAATATTAATTACTTAAATATGACCTTCATGTTGATACGAAGATACCTACAGGACAAGTGTGCTCATTCCCTACTTTTTCAATCCTTTTCAGAAAATTCTAGTGGGTCGGATTCGGATTATTCAAGTGGCGGATCCGAGAGCGAATGATACACGAGTGGAACCGTAGATATGAGTCCATACAATTAGTCATGAGTCATTATGTAATTTTATTTTATTGAGTCTAGTGATGTAAAGAGTCAAGAATCAACATTATGTACTTTGATTATTATTATTCAATAGAATGGAAGTTTGAGTACATCAACTTATGAATTTCTCTTTCATGTGTGAATGATTAGCGCTCTGTTGAGGCTTATCTTGCCAGCTGTTCACATTCTCGAACATCTTCCGATGTATATAATCTCAGGGCGTAACAACAGATCTTGAATTTCTTTTTCAAGTAAGAGGATGTGCTGTTCTGAATTACCCAAATCCTTCTCATAAGCAGCAAGCTGCTCATTCAACATGTTATTCATAGTTTTACAGCAATCAAATTCTTGTTGAAGGGTGGCCAATTTTTCTGAGTCATCAACACTCACACCCTTGCCCTTCTCATAAGCGTGTAGCTTAGCAAGTAACTCATGGCTTTGCTTTTTCAAAATTTCATTTTCTTCTGTAAGAGCCTTATTTTCAGCCAAATCTTGATCATTTGACAGAGACTTAGGTTCACCTTGAAGTTGTCTTACAAATTCTTCCAATCTGGTGATTTCAGCTAGCAAGTTTTCATTTTCGTCTCTCAAGCACGCAATGTGGTCTTTATGTGCGTCTATGTCTATCATGAGAGTTTCATTCAGCTCCTCTAAGGTAGAACATTTTTACAAGGAGAACAAACAGAAGAGTCATTTTCAAGCTCTTTTTTAGTTTTTTGTTTTCAGATTTTAACTTCTTGTGCTGCTTAGCCAACTCATCATATGCATCCATTAATTCTTCAAAAGTAAAGTCCTCTGAATCATAACTTACCTAAGATGAGGATTTATTGCTTGGCTGATGTGGACTATCGGCCATCAGGCAGTCATGCTTTGTCCTTCTTCAAGGATCCTGGCCAGTCCATTCAAGATCTCCTTGGCAGAGCTGCAGCTGGGAACAAAAGGAAACATGGTTGTTGTGCATGCGTGGTAACACATGATTCTTTGGTTTTGATGATGTCTGAGTATGACTCATTATAAGTATGTTAAAATGCTTCAACTATGTCTTAATATGCATAACAATGACTTTGATGAGTACATGCAATGGCTTTCATGGAAAGACTCAAATTGTTGACAGAAGTCGTGTGCCCGCTGAAGAAAAGAAGAGAATGATGAAGAGGAGTCAACTCCAAGGTCAACTGGAGCAGACTCCATAGCAATCTCTCAAGGATAGCATCTCCAGTAGCTTGATCAAAAGCCACTCTGCAGCTGATACTACTTCAGCAGATCTCAGGCTAACAGTGCAGCAACAGCAGCCAAGACACCAGCTTAAAAGATTTTATGAAGTGGAGTCGACTCCATCAGCTCATGGAGTCAACACATCCAAGCAAATGAAGCTGCTAGATACTGCTGACAAAGGCCATGTTAAGGGTGACAAATAGGTACCTAAGGGTGACAAATAGGTACCTAAGGGTAAATAATAGGTCACCAGGCTAAAAGTCTTGGAGGGCGCTAAAGCAGCGTCGACGTAGTGCGAAAAAGTGTCAAGCCCATCAATCAACATGCCAACAGAAGCGAGAAGCAGAGTCAAAGTTGACTTTGGTCAAAGTCAACATCAATCAAAGGGACCCAGCAAAGTTCACCTTTTAGTTGACTCAAGTCATGAGGACTCCAGTCAAAGTCAACAACTTGGGGTCAACACAGTCAGAACCTGAAGTCAACACATTCTGACCTCGGAGTCAACACAGGGAAGCCAGAAGTCTTTTGCCCGCTGAAGAAGTCATGGGAGAAAAATAAAGCCTTAAGGGTGAAAAATGATGCATCTACGGTGTATAATACACACCTAAGGGTGACAAATAGATTAAGACGATGGCTTTCAAGGCAGAGGCAAATAGGCTAAAAGTGACGGCTCTTAAGGCTGACAAATGGATGGTCAAGGCTGACAAATAGCTGGGTAAGGGTAACAAATGGCTTGCTAACGATGATAAATAGGTGGCCAGGCTGAAAACAGAGAAACCGTAGAAGGAGAGTCGACTCAAAATGTTGTTGGAGTCGACTCCTTTTATAATAAATCTCACCAGGCTGAAAGAAAAAGTAGTGGCGACGGTTGAACTCAAACAAGGGTGACAAATAGATTGATAATGGTGACAAATACATAAGTAAGGGTGACAAATAGCTATTAAGGGTGAAAAATATCTCGCAAGCCTGGAAGGTTGAGAAATCTAGAAGCCGAGTCGACTCCACAAGGCTTTGGAGTCGACTCCAAGCATGAAGAATCTGCCAAATCTTCTGCAACTTTCGTACAACTTCCAGAGGATTAAAATATGAACCGCAAACATCCAAAAACATGATTTTTGAGGTCCGGAGAGGATCCCTTGGGATTCTAGTGTCCTTGTCATCATGAGCTTACCAGATCAATCCTTTTGGACAACAGATTTATCAACCTACGTTTATGGGAAAGGTCACTCTCTATGGCAACCACCTTTATGCTTCTACCCAATCAGCATGCTGCTTTAGAAACTCCTGGGGCAGAGCATCATACCTTCTTGTCCTAATCCAATCAACAGGCGACCTGAAAGCTCACAAGACTCAAGAAGCATCATTTCCTCTCTATTATTTAAAGGAAATCTTATGGAGGGAAACTATTCCTTTTCCCCTGCTCTTCTATCTACAGTGGAACCAGTCAAGCCCAGTGGTCAAAGAAATCTACCTTCTCGCTAGACCAATCAGAATTGAGATATTCTTCAAAGAAGTCTCTTTCAAATTTAGCCAATCAGATGCAGTTCCCTTGGAGGGAAACTTCCCACTATCTCTTCTATATATACCAAGCTCCTGCATGAAGAGGAGCTGCTCCTTCCTTTGAAGAGAGCCATGCCCTTGAGCATTCAAGAAAATATGTGAGTGAGAATAGAAGGGAAGGAGAGCAGCCCAGCATCTGGCCATCCCAGTCCACTGCTTTAAGAGAGAAGAGAGAAGAAGAAAGGAGAGAAGAAGAAAGGAGAAAGGCCTACAGAGAGAGCAGCCCTACAGACATCTGAGCTTGAAGAAGAAGATCTTCGGATCTATGACGGAACTTGCAGCCACCAGTCTTCAGACTCTTATCTGAAGTTACAATAGGATGTCTTCGTGCCTTGTTTATGTTTTTATCTTTCTTTGTTTCCCTTTTCATTTCTGATCTTTGTGTGTGTGTGGGGGGGGGGGGGGGCGTCCCCATCATGAAGCTGTGAATCAGCGGATAGCAAGCTGTGTTGCTCAACGGATAGCAAGCTGTGATGCTCAGCAGTATCAAGCTGTGAGGCTCAGCAGTCAAGCTGTTAGTCAGCATGAAGCCTCACCGGGTTTGGTGAGGGGTGGACGTTGGTTGCGGGGTTGCAACCGAACCACCTTAAAAATCCCTGTGTAGTGGGTTGTGCTTTGTGTGATTGATCCATTTCTTCTTTCCCTCATTCATAGGATAGCAAGCATAACAGATTTACACTCGCACTAATTTAACTACACTGTTCTATGCGCTTAAGTCTTAAGTTGCATTTGCATACTCTAGTTACTTGTTGCACACTTGCACACAAGCATTAGTATTCTTCATAGACTTGGGGCAAGTCATAACTTGTTATGTATGCTGTGCTCATATCCTATAAGAGATTGCTTGAATCCGGTTCAGCACAACTAACTGTTGATCTGTGTGTGCGGGTGCGTCAACCCCACCTGTCTGCTGCGTCGACGCGGCTTCTTGCTAAATCGCCTGTGCTTTAGGGTGCGTCAACCTCATCACTTGACATTGTGTCTTTGACGCCTTCATTTGAGCTATTCCTATTAAATCCGCTGTGCATTGTGTCTAAGTGTTTCATGTGCATTATAGTTGTTGTTTGTGCTTTATTAAGCTAAAGTTTTTAATTGGTCATAGTTAGTACCGGACCTATTCAACCCCCCTTCTAGATCCGGTTGCACCCAAGGGACCTAACAGTTGGTATCAGAGCAAAGCTCTGTTATACTCAGATCCAACGATCTGTAGAGAAAGATCCCGGTGCATTTGATTTAATGGCTTTATTCATTGAACAAGCTTCAATGACTTCCCCGCCTATATTTGATGGTTCTGATTTTACCATGTGGCTAGGAAAGATGTGTGCCTTTGTCAACTCCATTGATACAAGGTTATGGACTCTTATTTACCATGGTCCGCACAAGTTGCCATCAGATACTTCTGAATGGTCTGCTGAACAAAGGACCAAAAATGTTGACAACTGTGTTGCCTTCAAACGGATAAAAGCTACAGTTGATGTTTCCGAGTTCCCTTTTGTTTCCAGCTGTAGCTCTGCCAAAGAGATCCTAAACGGACTGGCCAGGATACATGAAGAAGGAGAACAAAGGCATGAATGCCTCATGGCTGACAGTCCCAATCAGTCAAGTGATCCAACTGCATCTCAGGTAGGTTCTGATTCAGAAGACTTTACTTTTGAAGAGCTTATGAGTGATTATGATAAGCTAGCTAAACAATACAAAAAGATAAAATCTGAAAACAAAAAACTAAGAAAAGAACTCAAGAAAAGCTCTCATGATAAGAAGTCCTTCTGCAATAATTGTTCTACGTTTGAGGAATTAAATGATACTCTTATGATTAACTTAGACTTGCATAAACAAAGCATTGGTTGTTTGAGAGATAAAAATGGAACCTTGCAAGCTGAAATTACTAGGTTAGAAGAGTGTGAAAGACAACTTCAAAACCAACTTAAGTCAATGTCTAATGATCAAACCACGCTTGATGGGTTAATCCATGATGTGAGGCTGTTTGAAGAAAATGAAGAGCTAAAGAAACAAAATAAGATGCTGATTGAAAAACTGGCTGCCTTTGATAAAGGCAAGCATGTTATCAATAATAGGCCTGAAAAGTTACAAGCCTTAGAACAAGAAATTGAAAACTACAAAAGTGCGAATGCCATGCTCAATGAGCAATTGACTGCGTACGAGGAGGACCTCGCTGAATTCAAACTGCACATCTCCTCTTTGGAGAATGAAATCAAAGATCTAAACAGCTCACTGTCAAAATTTGTTCAAGGCTAAGAAAACTTAGACAGACTGTTGGGAACTAAAGTCAACTTTCGGAGAGAGGGTTTGGTGTATGCTCTTGTGAATAAAAAATCCTTTAGTAATAAGTTTCATACTTCCTTCGTCTTTGGCTCACATGAGGCCAGTACTTCTAGTGTCCCCCCAAAATAGTCTAGTGCTCAGAAAAATCAAAAACAAGATAAAAATCAGAAAAGGAAAACGCTAAAGCCAAAATAAAAAAACAAGTTTGCTTATGTTGACATGCATGCTAGGAAAGGCAATGCTAAACACCATGCTTCTCATAAAATGAATGGTCATTATTTTTATTGTGGTATGCTTAGTCACACTGTGCATGATTGCCTTACCTCAAAGAATGATGAACTAAGAGCAGGGAAGAATAGAAGAAATAATGAAGAAAGTAATGGCAAGAGACGGGCCATCTCTGGAAGAAAGAGTGGTCAGTATATCCATGTTCAAAAGCCCAGGGATGATCCACTGCATCGACGCACCCCTCAGAACAGGTCGACGCACCCTAAGGCCGCCAGAAGAAATCTTCCTCCTTGCTGCTTCCATTGTGGAAAGATTGGCCACACAGTCAAGGACTGTTGGCATCTGAAGGGTAGGACTCACTCTCTTGCCAAGAACACTACATTCCCTATTCACCCTCAAAAGGTTGATCCATACGCACATAGTAAGAATGTCAAATCACTTGTGTGCTGTGTTTATTGTGGTGAATATGGACATGTACTTGATGACTGTCCATGGATGAGAAGTGATGAATTGATCGCAGCAAAGAAGAGAAACCCACATGTCAGAAATGATGCTAACCATCAAGGACCTAAGAAAACTTGGGTACCTAAAAATTCCAAATGAGAAATTTGGATGCAAGAGTGCCTTGGAGCTGAACAAAGGATGATCAAGTAAATAAAAGCTCAAGGCGCAAGTTTGTAAATAAAAATTTCAACTTATGTTAATTGTGCATGTTAGGTTTTCTTTGTAGTTATTGCAGTATAGGTCTATCTTGATTTCAATAAAACCTGCAAACATGAAACCTCCCCTATGATTTGATGAAATCCCCCATTGTGAAATTTGAACAAACTGAACTGAATAGTATGATTAACATTTAATTTGAGTTTCTGGTATATCAAATGGTGACGGGGAGAAAGACATATTAAGTCTGTCTGGAACCCTCACTATGCGTGAGCTGGGTCTTCAGATCAATACCTCTGCCTTGTACCAAAAATCAGTAATTTCATATCCTTAACCCATGAAGAATCTGTCATGCTAATGGAATTAATACAATGATGAGTTTTGTTAATGACTTGCAAGTTTATGGTTTAGCTTCTTGCTACTCCCATTGTAGCTGCCATATGAACTTCATGTCCATCATTGCTGACCATATTTTTGATGATGTCTATCATGGTTGCATATAATCCAACTCATCACTCATGTGGACATTTAACCTTTTGTTTGACTGTCCTAATTTCCATAAGCATTTATCAAAGGGGGAGTCTAAGAGCCTGCATCTCAGTCTAGAATGCATTGCAAATATTTTGAGTCTGCATGTGTTGTGGACATTGAGCATCATCTTGTGGTCTCATGCATTGCATGCTCAAGGGACCCAACACTTCAATGACCATCATGTTTTTCACTCTCAATACATTATCATGTCATGAATCCTTGGTATATAGAATAGTGAGTTGTGGAAGGTTGGATTAACTCCATCTGGAAACTATCACTACGCGTGAGGTGATCTTTGGATCAAGTTCTCCACCTAGTGCCATAGGTCTTGTGTTCACCTAAGACATGGGCTGCATACCCTCTTGTTATTTTTCTTGAAGGCATTTTGAAATTCATGCACAAGTTAAGGGGGAGTCATCATAAGAGCCAAGTCTGCATGTTTGCACTCTGCCCCATCTGAGGTCTTAGGATTTTCATCTTGTTGACACATGAACTGATTGCATATTCGTTGGGGGAGCTTGCCTTGCTTGATAAACTGCTAACATTTGCATCTTGCATTTATGTGTGTGCTTCAAGTAGTTGAAGACTTTTGAGAAGAAGCTTAAATGTCAAACAAGATTGCAAACCTGCTTTCAGTTGTCTTGCTTATAGAAAATAAAAAAATTTATCATGATCCTTGTTTTAACTCTCAAATGAAAAAGGTTTGATGCATGCTTTTGAAATCTGGCAAGATCCTATGCCATCAAAACTTTAAATTCTATTCAAATCCTCCTTCCCACTAATCAGGTCGACCCTAGAACTACTCAGGTCGACCTCGTAGTTCATTTCTGCTTGAAAATTGCTCTCTATCTAAACAATGTGCGTCGACCTCCTGTAGTGTCTGCGTCGACGCATCGGTTTCCTATTGCTCCTATGCATTCTTCATATTGAACAAGGCTCATCCTTGTCTGATAAGACTCACCTACCTTTGCTCTCCATGCAACATCTTTGTGAGTCACTTCGTGAGGGGGAGAGTTCCTTGTTTGCTTCCATTCATTGTTCTATGTGTGCCTTAGCCTATGCCTCATGCTATTTATTCGCTATGCTCCATCTTGGATATAAAATATCCTGAAGCTTGAACTCCTGTGAGTATTTCAATCTGGTTGCTAAAGTTCATTTATCAGAGCTCATCTTAAAGGAGAATCTTCTTTTATGGAGTTCCATGACTGCCCTCGACATGAAAATTGTTGGTTTAAATTTAATGATTTTTTGAGCTATAATGCTAAATGGTCTTGAAAGTGGCTGTATTCAGACTTAATGGACCAAACCCAGTTTTTCATCTTTTGTCATGTTATGTCTTCATAAATATGAAAGTTTATTTTAAGTACAAAGGCATCTTTGATTGAGGGACTTCAGTCTAGTATTATTTTTTAAACATTTGTCAAATTTGAAGTTTTCAGAAAAAAAAAGGACCCAATAGGCTACGCTTAATGATAGCAATGAACTTCGGTCATGCTGAGTAACTGGGGATATTGGCGTCTGATAAACGTATATCCTCACGTAAAAAGGTGTGTACTGAGTTTAGTGCCCTAAGGTAGAGCAATGGCAAGTGTTTCACTGAGAAACCAAGTCCCTTCACCGATGAAGTGGAGTGGACAAAGTCATGAAGTGCCATGCTACCTCTGTCCTAATTAAGGTAGAATGGTGAGTGATGCGGGACGAGATGCGACTCGATACCAATTTGATGCGAACCTGAGTCTCTAGGCAAACTCGCGACTCGTCCCTAATGAGGGAAGCGTGCAGATGTGCGCGGTTGAGAAACCGGCAATGAGTCAAGGGTATTTGGCTCTTCCGTGCTCGGATCGAGTCACGGGACAGGTCTCGCACTCACTCTCGCAGCGGTGATTAAAATTGAACGAGCTAATTTCCTATCACTCTAGCAGCGGCATATGAATATATACGAGAAAAGCAAATGCCAAAGTGAGGAGCGGACATGATACCTCCACGCTCCGGGCGTGGGGAAGATGACCCCGGCCAAGACTCGTACTCCCGGTACAGTAATTAAACAATAGTTATAGTAGTGAATTTTATGCCCACTCCACGCAGGGAGGTAAAGGGCTATAATGGGACCCGGGAGTAACAAGCTCGGGTTGACGGACAGCAAGTCGGAAGGGCTTTCGGGCCGGAGGCAGGCTGCTAGCCTAACTCGGTACTGTTCAAACTCGCTGGAGAGCAAGTGAACTCAGCTGTTGGGACGGCGGCTTCCTGTCACCTTCTGGCCGCGGCAATTGGCTGGGACGTTGGTGGGAGGTCCCTCTTCGATCCCAGAGGTCGATGGCGGCCGAATCTGAGCCGGCGTATTTTGCAAGAATTAACCGGCGGACTGCTCTGCTGGCCTGTTCACGGAACAGATTTGCGCGCTTCCATGAAAATAATTGTTGCTCCCAGATCCGGAGGTGGATCGGAGCGAAATTGGCGCCATTGGAAAGAGGACTCAAAGGTCTACAACATATATTAATTTCACAACCATCTAGTAAACGGATAGGAAATGAAAAAGTTAGTGGCACAGCTTTTGCTTCTGGGTCAGATTACTGACAGTCAGGACAGACAAGGATCTGCCTGAAAATGAATTTTGACCGATAGGGAAGTGGTGGATCTGGGTCTTGGGGATTTTATGGGGGATAGAAGGGGATGTGGGGGACGTGCACAATTTTCATGGTAATTTTATGGAGTGGTTTAAGGGGTGGGGAAAATAGAAGAACAAGACACTGTCTCGCAGATATGCAAACTGGCAGATTGCGCAGGTGGAACTAAATGACTGGGAATAATAGCAAATGGTGGCGGATTGACACAAAATTTAAAATGGGAGGAGGTAACAAAAAGGGGGATGATCTATCAAAATGTGATGACCATCAGATAACCGGATTGGGAGAACCAACCTATATTTTGGGATTCAGTTCTGCAGGTCGTAGATCTGGACAGTAGGATGAAGGTGGGGTTGTGGCGGCTCGTTGGCGGCACTGATAGCGCCGGCGGAAGCGGTGGTTGGGAATCACACCCAGCGGAGAAGATAGAACTTAGAATCCACCAAGTTTTATGACATCACACCAAGAAATCACATCAATCCAGCTGCAAGGGGGAGAGAAGAGAGAGGGGCACCCTTGGGCATTCTTGTGCACAATGCACTTTTTTCATCATTAATTCTCCAATATATGAAAATACATGGGTTATATAACTCTAACTAAAAGACCTAATTACCCTCAGATCTAGGGTTAGGGAGGGGCAATTAAGGGATAGGAGAATTTTCTCCCATGTGGTCAAATTAATACTAACATAAAAAATGCTAAAGGGGGGTGGGTTATTTTAATCCCACATGGGACAAGAGAGGGGGGCTTGGTCAATGTATGCAACACATTTGACCACATGTTGTGGAATGAAGAGGGCTCCTACGTGGGTGGTATTCTCCGTTTGGAAGAGGAGGATGTGGCTAGTAGACAAAGTCTACAAGTGTGGCTTGGAAGAGGAGAATGTGGACATATGTAAATAAATGTCAACAAAGGTGGCTATGGGATGGGGTAATTTTTTTTTTACCTTGATAAATATTTTCCCATGGACCAAAGACCAACCCATGTGGGCCCTAGATGCTAGGTGGCCCAATAAGAGAGAAGGTGGGGGTCCCACCGGGCCAGGTTGGCAGTTTCAGCCGAAACCGATATGTTTCGGCCGAAACGTATCGATTTCGGCCATAACCGATACGAAAAAGGTCCTTATTACTGTAGCAATTCAAAACTTAAGGGGGGTATTGGTTTCGGGCGAAACCGATACTGGTTTCGGGCGAAACCGATACTGGTTTCGCCCGAAACCGGTCGGTTTCGGCCGAAACACGTGAACCCCTTTATGCTTTGCTGTCTCCCCCCCTGAAACCCCACTACCCAGCCACAGTTTCGGCCGAAACCCTCCCCCCTGCTGGCTGCTATCTCCCTGGCTGTTGTGTTGCTGCCTGCGGCTGTGCAGCTGCTGTTGCCGCTGCTGTGGTGCTGCTGCTGTCGAGCTGCTGTGGTGCTGCTGCTGTCGAGCTGCTGCTGCCTGCGGCTGCTGCCTGGTGCGTGCTGCCTGGTGCTGCTGCCGCCCGGTGCTGCTGCCTGCTGCTCAGCCACCAGCTGCAGCTGAGCCTGCTGCTCTTGCTGTTGCTGCAGCAGCCAGGGCCAGCAGGTGGCTGAAAGCCGCCATACTGCCACCGTCGGACTGCCCACCCCCTACTAGCCTGCTGTTTGCACTTGGGGTTGTAAGTATTTTTTTGTACCTTAATTTGTGCAACCCTAATTAGTTCAGATTTCAAAATAAACTTTAAGTAGATACTTAAAATTAGATTCATTATTAATTAACCCCTAATTCATGCAAAAAATTTAGGGCTTTCGTCCAATTCGGCTTTCTTAGCCACAATTGAAGGTTGGATAAGTTTCATTGACGAATTTGGGGTGCCTTCATGATGGGATTATATTTTTAGCAAGGGTAATTAGGGCTTAATTAGTAATTAAGGTTTAATTAGTTCATAAAAATTGGGGCTTTTGTCTAATTCAAGTTTCTTAGTCACAATTGAAGGTTAATTAAGTTTCATTGATGAATTTGGGGTGCCTTCATGTTGGATTATATTTTTATGAGGAGTAATTAGGGCTTAATTAGTAATTAAGGCTTAATTAGTTCAAAAAATTGGGGCTTTTGTCTAATTCGAGTTCCCTAGCTACGATTGAAGGTTAATTAAGTTTGATTCATGAATTTGGGATGGGATCATGCTGGGATGTCATTTTTATGAAGGGTCATTAAGGGTTATTTGGTAATTAGGGCTTAATTACCTAAAATAAATTGGGGCTTTTGTCTTATTCGACTTTATTACCCACAATCAAAGCTCAATTAAGCTTCATTGACTAATTTGGAGCTCTTTCATGTTCAATTGCCTTTTTTTCATTGTACTTACAAGAGATTGTCTTTGACTGTCTTAATGCAACATCATGCCTAGACGTCAGTAAACACAGGAGCAGCAAGGGCAGGAGTATCCGGGGTGGGCCCACATGTCCTTAATTGATGCTAAGAGAAGAATGGTGAAATGCAATTACTGTGGTAAGGAGATGTATGGCGGAATTACCAGAGGAAAGTAACATTTGGCAGGGGTAAGAGGAGAGGTGAGACAATGTGACAACTGTCCCCGAGAGGTGCGAGAAGAGATGCGCCAGTGCCTTATGGGGAAAAGGGAGAGGGTGCAACAAAGGGCTGAGGATGAGGCTGAAATTGCTGAGGAGATTTCTGGCAGAAGGGTTAGGAGGGATGATGATGAGGAAGGCACTAAGGATTCTGATCCAGAGCTGACTGAAGCAAGGGAGCGTGAACAAGCCGCTCGAAGGAAAGGGAAGGTGCCCATGGGTTCAGGGACCTATGACAGTACAGCTGCACGACGTCCTGATGTTGGTGCTGCCCCACATACGCAGGGAACAGGTCCCATGGACAGCTATCTGCACAGAAGGCCCCAAGCTACACAACCTAAAATCAAGCAAGCAATGAGAGGGGTCAAAAAATCAGCAGAAGTTGCAGGGAATGCATTTAAATCTATTTGCAAATGGTTTTTTCATGCAGGTGTCCCTGCACATGCAGCTTCAAGTGAATATTTCCAACCTATGATATATGCCATAGCAGATGTTGGCCCTGGCTTGCAGGCCCCCTCACGTCGAGACATATACGGGCGTGGCCATGAGGGAGAGGTTGAGGAGCTCCATGATTGGGTTGAAAGGTTCAAGCATATATGGGTGGAGAGAGGATGCACCATCATGTGTGATGGTTGGACTGGTACCACAAAAAAGTCCATGATAAACTTTTTGGTCTATTACATCAGCGGTACAGTGTTTGTGAAATCAGTTGATGCATCAGATTATGAAAAGAATGTAAATTATTTGTTTCATTTGATGGATGGCATAGTAGAACAAATTGGAGAGGAGAATGTTATGCAGGTGGTGACTGATAATGAAGCCAGTTACAAGGCTACATGGAAGAAATTGATGCAGAAGCGCAGTCATTTATATTGGCTCCCATGTGCAGCACATTATCTTGATCTGATGCTTGAAGACATAGGGAAGGAAAAGCATGTGAAGAAGACAATTGACAAGGCATAAAAAGTCACACAGTATATCTATGGCCATCCTAAGATACTAAATATGTTCAGGGCGCATGCCAGTGGAGGGCGAGATATCATCCGTGCAGGCCCAACGAGATTTGCTTCCAATTTTATTTCTTTGGAGTCTTTGCATAGGTATAAGATTGATCTCAATTCTTGATACTTTATCCTTACTGATATGTAACAGTTGATGCAGCTTCAAATTTCATTTATCTGCACAGGTACAAGAATGAGCTGAAAGCTTTCATGTACCACAATGTCCTGCGGGACTACATTGACAAGGGCACAGTTGTTGCACAGATGGATTATCTGGATGTCTGCCACGTCGTGGACGACAACAAATTCTGGGACAGGGTGTCACGGTACTTGAAAGTGGTCACACCTCTCGTGAAGATCCTAAGAATGGTGGATGGCGATGAGAAGAATGATATGGGCTATCTGTACGAGGCCATGGACCGTGCCAAATTGGAGTTGCAGCATTCCCTTCCCAGACATTATGCAAAATGGTGGAAAATTATTGACCAGAGATGGGACAACACATTACACCACGACTTGCATGCAGCTGGTGAGTGATTAATTGTACTGAAATTGGGGTAATGCCTTTATGTTATTTTATAAATTTCATGTAGTTAATTATACACAAATGCAGGTTATTTCCTCAACCCTCGATTTATGTACGGTGCCGATGCACATGTTGATGGCGAGGTGCTTCAAGGGACTTTAAAAGTCATTGGTCGTTTATCGAGGAATCCAGAAAGGAGACTAGATGCCGAAGTAGAGGTTCGCCTTTATTTGATACTTTCAATAACATTTATAGAATTTATTTAAGTAGTTATGTTAATGTATTACTTTATGTTTGTAGATGAACCATTACAGAATGAGGACTGAGACATATGCTGACTCCCAATTACAATACGCTGTGGGAAGAGTGAGCCCAGGTATATTTTATTCTTTGGATTTCTTAACCTGATGAATATATATTTCTACAACTAAAATGCATTTTTTTATGGTTGGTTGAACAGCTGACTGGTGGATAATGGTTAACAACCGAGATGTGGGCAGCAATGCATTGGCTTTCATTGCAATTAGGGTGCTCAGTCAAACAACATCAGCAAGTCAATGTGAAAGAAATTGGAGCACGTTCAGCCATATACACTCAAAGGTTCGCAATCGGCTAAAAGCTGAACGATTAGAAAAATTAGTGTACTGCCACTACAATATGAGGTTGAGAATAAAGAATATGAGGTTGAGACAACAGCTGCGAGACAAACGCGCCGCCGGGGATGCCGCCGCAGAAATTGATGTGGATGCCTTATTTGATGATGAGAATCCGTTGCAGTCTTGGGTGGAGACACGAGAGCAGGTTGATGAGCCTGTTTTTGATGATGATGATAGAAAATGGGCAGCGGGCATACTAGATGAAGATGAGCAAAGATATCCCGAATTAAGAAGAAAATCAAAGAGGGCCAGAGATACTCATGCCCACATGTCTAGGGTTGTTGAGGACACTGAGGAGCAGCATGATTTTCAGCCAGCTAGACACTCCGACTCAGATAGCAGGCCAGTCACTCCTAGAATGGGCAAGGCACCTACATCCTTAAGAAGAAGTACATCAGTGCATGGGCAAACTGAGAGAACAAATGTTGCTGCTCGAGAGGACCCGGCAATTGAGCAGTTGAAGCAGATTTATGTGAGGCACACGCCAAGGGATAAAGGACTCATGTCAAAGATCACAGAAAAATTGGCACCACAAGAGAAAAAAGCATCCCCAAAGGCTAAAAAGCGACTGATTTCTTGTGGAGATGATGATGATGGTGATCATCCCGGAGGTGCTGCAGGTGGTACTAGTGCTGTAGGTGGTACAGGTGATGCAGGTGCTGTAGGTGGTACAGGTGATGTAGGTGCTGCAGGTGGTACTACTGGATACAGTCAAGGTCAGCGAGGATATGATACACCAGGTTACGAAGGTGGCCAACAGGAAGCAGCTATTTATACGCCGTGGAATTATGAACCATCATTCCAGTTCCATCCATATCCGACCAGTTCCTCTTCTATTCCTCAAGATTCCTATACTGATACTGGATTTCAATCAAGCCAACCAAACACTCCAAGGGAGATCCAAAGAGGGATGCAGGACTTGGCTACCTCATTGTTTGGTTATAGTGAATATAGACCATACATGCAACCTGGTTATGGGTATCGACATCAAGGGCCAGACGATGAGGGAGAAGGTTCTTCTTGTAATTATTATTCATATTAGGTAAGAATCAATGAATTTTGTAACATTTATTTTGTCTAATTTGGTTTATTGTACTGCTTGTAATAATGTACAATGGAATATTACATTAACTTTCACATGTTCAATGTTTGAAATTCAATTTTTATAGTTATCTACTTCAAGGTTATTGCACTAACTTATACGGTCAAATGCATGTGTAATGATTTTTATGATTTTAAGTGATTATAGAAATTATTTATGATTTTTTTCAGATTTTTTAGAATTAATTTGATTGTTTTGAACCTTTTAACTGGGTTTCGGCCGGTTTCGGCCGAAATCGAAACCGATACCGAGTCGTATCGGTTTCGAACCCGGGCAAAACCGAGTCCGAAATCGAGTTTGCCATCCTTGGACCTCAGGGATCGAAGAGGGATCTCCCGCCAACGTCCCAGCCAACCGCCGCGGCCAGAAGGTGACCGGAAGCCGCCATCTAAGCAGCCGAGTTCACTTGCTATCCAGCGAGTTTGAACAGTACCGAGTCAGACCAGCATCCCACCTTCAGCCCGAAAGCCCTTCTGGCTTGCTACCCGTCAACCCGAGTTCGCTACTCCCGGGTCCCACTATAGCCCTTTACCTCCCTGCGTGGAGTAGGCATAAACTTCACTGCTGTAACTATTATTTAATTACTGTACCGGGAGTACGAGTCTTGGCCGGGGTCATCTTCCCCACGCCCGGAGCGTAGAGGTATCGTGTCCGCTCCCCACTTTGGCATTTGCTTTCCTTGTATATATTCATATGCCACTTATAGAGTGATAGGAAATTAGCTCATACAATTTTAATCACCGCTGCGAGAGTGCGTGAGAGACCCATCCTGTACTCGATCAGAGCACGGAAGAGCCAAATACCCTTGACTCATTGCCGGTTTCTCAACCGTGCACATCCGCACGCTTCCCTCGCTAGGGACGAGTTGCGAGTTTGCCTAGAGTCTCAGGTTCGCATCAAATTGGTATCGAGTCGCATCCCGTCCAGCATCAAATTGGTATCAAAGCCGGTTGAGTCTAAGGTAGTCGGTCTTAGGTTACATTGCATTACCCGGTATATTAAAAGGTGCCTCCGGAACGATAGGTTACACCGATTGGGAAGGTAGCACACTTGCTTGAGTGCGATTTTCGGATCAAACCTCCGCCACGTACCGGATACTGGTTGAGTCTAGGTTTGTAGTCGAGTCTGCATTCCAACTTTGCATTGTTATTTTAGGGTCGTGTCTAATCCATTAGAGAGTTAGTTTGTTTTGTCACCTAGTGTCTACATGGTCACCCTATAACTCCCCCGTGTCCCATGGATTCCCAATTGCCCACGTCATATGAATGGTGGCGCGACACCCAAGGATGGGGAATCCAACCCTGCCACCGCCGTAGGCCCGAGGCCTCAGACTTTTATGGCTCCAAAGTCCCGAGCGACTACCTAAAGTGGGAAGCCGCTATGAACGAATACTTTGAGTGTTACACTATGTTCGATGCCACGCAAGTCATTTTTGCCCAAAAGTGGCTTGTTCACGAAGCCGCCTGGAAATGGGAGAGCATTGAACGCATGAGGGAAATTAGGAGGCAATGGCTTGTCAAGTCATGGCGTGAGATGAAGGGCGAGCTTAGATGGGTCTACCTACCCGGCCCAGTCACCTCCAACCGACCCCACCCAGTCACCTCCAACCAAGTGGGTCATAGTCGGAGGCACAGAACGCCGCACGTAGATGAGCCTCGACCCAAGCCTGGGCCGGTTGAGTATGAGCAACTCCACCATGAAACCCCTGTCCCAAGCCCCACTTTTTCCAAACTCTTACAAATGTTTGCGGATCGGTTGGATAGGAGGTGTTCTTATATTGAGTCACTAATTTCCCCTTGCCCACCTTCGAGACAGGATGAAACCATACCCGAGCCTAAGGAGGTAGTGGCCGATAGTCTCAACCCGGAGTCATACCTATGTCATCTATCATAGGTTGGAAATATTCACTTGAAGCTGCATGTGCAGGGACACCTGCATGAAAAAACCATTTGCAAATAGATTTAAATGCATGCCCTGCAACTTCTACTGATTTTTTGACCCCTCTCATTGCTTGCTTGATTTTAGGTTGTGTAGCTTGGGGCCTTCTGTGCAGATAGCTGTCCATAGGACCTGTTCCCTACGTATGTGGGGCAGCACCAACATCAGGACGTCGTGCAGCTGTAATGTCATAGGTCCATGAACCCATGGGCACCTTCCCTTTCCTTCGAGCGGCTTGTTCACGCTCCCTTGCTTCAGTCAGCTCTGGATCAGAATCCTCAGTGCCTTCCTCATCATCATCCCTCCTAACCCTTCTGCCAGAAATCTCCTCAGCAATTTCAGCCTCATCCTCAGCCCTTTGTTGCACCCTCTCCCTTTTCCCCAGAAGGCACTGGCGCATCTCTTCTCTCACCTCTCCGGGACAGTTGTCACATTGTCTCACCTCTCCTCTTACCCCTGCCAAATGTTACTTTCCTCTGGTAATTATGCCATACATCTCCTTACCACAGTAATTGCATTTCACCTTTCTTCTCTTAGCATCAATTAAGGACATGTGGGCCCACCCCGAATCCTCATGCCCTTGCTGCTCCTGTGTTTGCTGACGTCTAGGCATGATGTTGCATTAAGACAGTCAAAGACAATCTCTTGTAAGTACAATGAAAAAAAGGCAATTGAACATGAGAGAGCTCCAAATTAGTCGATGAAGCTTAATTGAGCTTCAATTATGGGTAATAAAGTCGAATTAGACGAAAGCCCCAATTTTTTTAAGGTAATTAAGCCATAATTACCAAATAACCCTTAATGACCCTTCATAAAAATGACATCCCAGCATGATCCCACCCCAAATTCATCAATCAAACTTAATTAACCTTCAATTGTAGCTAGGGAACTCGAATTAGACAAAAGCCCCAATTTTTGAACTAATTAAGCCTGAATTACTAATTAAGCCCTAATTACCCCTCATAAAAATATAATCCCAGCATGAAGGCACCCCAAATTCATCAATGAAACTTAATTAACCTTCAATTGTGACTAAGAAACTCGAATTAGACAAAAGCTCCAATTTTTATGAACTAATTAAACCTTAATTACTAATTAAGCCCTAGTTACCCTTGCTAAAAATATAATCCCATCATGAAGGCACCCCAAATTCGTCAATGAAACTTATCTAACTTTCAATTGTGGCTAAGAAAGCCGAATTGGACGAAAGCCCTAAATTTTTTGCATGAATTAGGGGTTAATTAATAATGAATCTAATTTTAAGTATCTAATTAAAGTTTATTTTGAAATCTGAACTAATTAGGGTTGCACAAATTAAGGTACAAAAAAATACTTACAACCCCAAGTGCACACAGCATGCTAGTAGGGGGTGGGCAGTCCGGCTGTGGCAGTAGGGCGGCTTTCAGCCACCTGCTGGCCCTGGCTGCTGCAGCAACAGCAAGAGCAGCAGGCTCAGCCGCAGCTGGTGGCTGAGCAGCAGGCAGCAGCACCAGGAGGCAGCACGCAGCAGCCGCAAGCCCGCAGCAGGCAGCAGCAGCACCACAGCAGCTCGGCAGCAGCAGCAGCACAGCCGCAGGCAGCAGCACAGCAACCAGGGAGACAGCAGCCAGCAAAGGGGAGGGTTTCGGTCGAAACCGTGGCTGGGTAGTGGGGTTTCGGGGGGGTAGACAGCAAAGCATAAAGGGGTTCAAGTGTTTCGGCCGAAACCGGATGGTTTCAGGCCGAAACCGGCCAGTTTCGGGCGAAACCAGTATCGGTTTCACCCGAAACCAATACCCCCCTTAAGTTTCAGATTGCTACAGTAATAAGGGCCTTTTTCGTATCGGTTATGGCCGAAACTGCCAACCTGGCTGAGGTCAGCGGCGGCCGAATCTGAGCCGACGTATTTTGCAAGAATTAACCAGCGGACTGCTCTGCTGGCCTATTCACGGAACAGATTTTCGCGCTTCCACGAAAATAATTGTTGCGCCCAGATCCGGAGGCGGATCGGAGCAAAATTAGCGCCGTTGGAAAGAGGACTCAAAGGGCTACAACATACATTAATTTCACAACAATCCAGTAAAAGGATTGGAAATGAAAAACTCTGTGACACAGCTATTGCTTCTGGGTCAGATTATTGACAGTCAGGACAGACAAGGATCTGCCTGAAAATGAATTTTGACCGATAGGGAAGTGGTAGATCTGGGTCTTGGGGATTTTATGGGGGATAGAAGGGGATGTGGGGGACGTGCACAATTTTTATGGTAATTTTATGGAGTGGTTTAATGGGTGGGAAAAATAAAAGAACAAAACACTGTCTCGCAGATCTGCAAACTGACATGTTGCGCGGGTGGAACTAAATGACTGGGAAAAATAGCAAACGGTGGCGGATTGACACGAAATTTAAAATGGGAGGAGTTAAAAACAAGGGGGATGATCTATCAAAATTGGATGGCCATCAGATAACCGTATTTGGAGAACCAACCTATTCTTTGGGCTTCAGTTCTGCAGGTCGCAGATCTGGACAGCAGGATGAAGGTGGGGTTATGGCGGCTCGTTGGCGGCTCCGATGGCGGCGATGGCGACGGTGGCTGGGAATCACACCCAGAGGGGAAGATAGAACTTAGAATCCACCAAGTTTTATGACATCACACCAAGAAATCACATCAATCCAGCTGCAAGGGGGAGAGAAGAGAGAGGGGCACCCTTGGGCATTCTTGTGCACAATGCAATTTTTTCATCATTAATTCTCCAATATATGAAAATACATGGGTTATATAACTCTAACTAAAAGACCTAATTACCCTCAGATCTAGGGTTAGGGAGGGGCAATTAAGGGATAGGAGAATTTTCTCCCATGTGGTCAAATTAATACTAACATAAAAAATGCTAAAAGGGGGGGTGGGTTATTTTAATCCCACATGGGACAAGAGAGGGGGGCTTGGTCAATGTATGCAACACATTTGACCACATGTTGTGGAATGGAGAGGGCTCCTACATGGGTGGTATTCTCCGTTTGGAAGAGGAGGATGTGGCTAGTAGACAAAGTCTACAAGTGTGGCTTGGAAGAGGAGAATGCGGACATATGTAAATAAATGTCAACAAAGGTGGCTATGGGATGGGGGAATTTTTTTTTTACCTTGGTAAATATTTTCCCATGGACCAAAGACCAACCCCTGTGGGCCCTAGATGCTAGGTGGCCCAATGAGAGAGAAGGTGTGGGTCCCGCCGGGCCTACATGGCCTTTTGCAAAGAAACCCACTAATTCCTAAGGACTAACACGTTGGATTATAATTGCCATACAATTGACTCAAGAATATAAATGCAAATAAAAAGTTAGTGGTCTTGCTTTGATGTCTCCATCAATGAGCTACACTGAGTAACTGGGGGTGCTGACATATGATCAACGTGCACTCTCACGTCAAAAGGTGCATGCTACACTTGACTGCTCTTAAAATCAATAACAGTGGCTTCAAAAGAAATATATGAAATGTTGTGCCCTTAGATAAAACCAGAAACATCTTGGTGTTTAACCTCAATACTATTTGTAGTTTCTCTCAAGGGGGCTAATGGAATTGAATGAGTAAGGTGAGAGGAGGTTAACCTGATCTCTATATATATTTCTGGTTCATTTCTATTAATTTTGAATGCATAAATTTTTAAATGCTTATCATTGAGAAACTCAGAATTCATCATTTTTAAACCAATCTGAATATAGGGGCTTTATCATTGGAATTCTATATCAAAAGTTTCTGATAAATCTATAACTCCACATTTCTGAACTTGGCTTCAAGATGAAGGACTTCCATCTTCACATCTCTTGGATCTGGTGCCTCTAAAATTCCAAGTGTCACCCCTTACGTCCAGACTTCTATCTGGATATCCTGGCATTTGTCCTTAAGACAAATTGGACTCTTGATGCTCCTTGCTCTAATGCTATCTGCAATCTATGAACAATCTGCATAGACTCTCCTGGCTGCTATGAAAGCATCACCACTCTTAACAATTGGCATCATCACTCTAAGCAATTGGTCTCAGTTCATTCCATGAATTTGGTTAACATTACATTTTCCTTCCTCCATGCATTGCATAGAAAAGATTACAAAACTAGAAAATAGAAAACCAAAAACTTGAAAATCCTAAAAAACCAACAATTGGTATCAAACTACTCTCTGATTGCATCTTATTGCCATGTTCAAATATCTTGCATAAACGTTGTACTGTGAACTCATGGCATCCGGTGCCAATGTGTGTGATCTATTGTTGCCAAGCCAAGGGGGCCAACAATCTACTCTTGCCTTTGGCTGCTCCAGAACTCATGGCATTTAACATCTGGCTGCTTGCTCGCTTGCTTGTGTCTAGCCTTGAATCATTCTTTTATTCTATGTTTTTGTATTTGGCCTTATTTTGAACCTTCTTTGCTGATGGCAAAGGGAGAGAAGGTTTGATGAGTCATTGTCTATCTCATATGCATTGTCTATTTCATGATTACATCTCTTGATAAGTGCTTATAATGACTCATAGTTGCCATCATCAAAAAGGGGGAGAATGTTATGCATGTGTGGTAACAGATGATTCTTTGGTTTTGATGATGTCTGAGTATGACTCATTATAAATCTGTTAAAATGATTCAACTATGTCTTAATATGCAAAACAATGACTTTGATGAGTACATGCAATGGCTTTCAGGGAAAGACTCAGGTTGTTGACAGAAGCCGTGTGCCCGCTGAAGAAAAGAAGAGAATGATGAAGAGGAGTCAACTTCAAGGTCAACTGGAGCAGACTCCACATCAATCTCTCAAGGATAGCATCTCCAACAGTTTGATCCAAAGCCACTTTGTAGCTGATACTACTTCAGTAGATCTCATGCTAACAGTGCAGCAACAGCAGCCAAGACTCCAGCTTAAAAGATTTTATGAAGTGGAGTCGACTCCAACAGCTGATGGAGTCGACGCAGCCAAGCAAATGAAGCTGCTAGATACCGCTGACAAAGGCCAGGTTAAGGGTGATAAATAGGTACCTAAGGGTGACAACTAGGTATCTAAGGGTGAAAAATACATCTCTAAGGGTGAATAATAGGTCGCCAAGCAAAAAGTCTTGGAGGGCGCTGAAGCAGCGTCGACGCAGCACTAAAAAGCGTCAATGCAGTCAGTCAAGAGTCAAGCCCATCAGTCAACATGCTAGTAGAGGCGAGAAGCAGAGTCAAAGTTGACTTTAGTCAAAGTCAACATCAGTCAAAGAGACCCAACCAAGTTCAACTTTGATTTGACTCAAGTCATGAGGACTCCAGTCAAAGTCAACAACTTGGGGTCAACACAGTCAGAACCTGAAGTCAACACATTCTGACCTCGGAGTCAACACAGGGAAGCCAGAAGTCTTTTGCCAGCTGAAGAAGTCATGGGATAAAAATAAAGCCTTAAGGGTGAAAAATGATGCATCTATGGTGTATAATACACATCTAAGGGTGACAAATATATTAAGGCGACGGCTTTCAAGGCAGAGGCAAACAGGTTAAAGGAGACGGCTCTTAAGGCTGACAAATGGATGGTCAAGGCTGACAAGTAGTTGGGTAAGGGTAACAAATGGCTGGCTAACGGTGAGAAATAGGTGACTAGGCTGAAAACAGAGAAACCGTAGAAGGAGAGCCGACTCAAAATGATGTTGGAGTCGACTCCTTTTACAATAAATCTCACCAGGCTGAAAGAAAAAGCAGTGGCGACGGTTGAACTCAAACAAGGGTGACAAATAGATGGATAAGAGTGACAAATACATAAGTAAGGGTGACAAATAGCTATTAAGGGTGAAAAATGTCTCGCAAGGCTGGAAGGTTGAGAAATCTAGAAGCCGAGTCGACTCCACAAGGCATTGGAGTCGACTCCAAGGATGAAGAATCTACCAAATCTTCTATAACTTTCGTACAACTTCTAGAGGATTAAAATATGAACTGCAAACATCAAAAAACACGGTTTTTGAGGTCTGGAGAGGATCCCTTGGGAGTCCAGTGTCCTTGTCATCATGAGCTTACCAGATCAGTCCTTTTGGACAACAGATTTGTCAACCTACGTTTATGGGAAAGGTCACTCTCCATGGCAACCACCTTTATGCTTCTACCCAATCAGCTTGCTGCTTCAGAAACTCCTTGGGCAGAGCACCGTACCTTCTTGTCCTAATCCAATCAACAGGCGACCTGAAAGCTCACAAGACTTAAGAAGCAGCATTTCCTCTCTGTTATTCAAAGGAAGTCTTTTGGTGGGAAACTATTCCTTTTCCCCTGCTCTTCTATCTACGGTGGAACCAGTCAAGCCCAGTGGTCAAAGAAATCTACCTTCTTGCTGGACCAATCAGAATTGAGGTATTCTCAAAGAAGTCTCTTTCAAATTCAGCCAATCAGATGCAGTTCCCTTGGAGGGAAACTTCCCACCAGCTCTTCTATATATACCAAGCTCCTGCATGAAGAGGAGCTGCTGATGCCTTTGAAGAGATCCACACCCTTAAGCATTCAAGAAAATATGTGAGTGAGAATAGAAGGGAAGGAGAGCAGCCCAGCATCTGGCCGTCCCAGTCCACTACTATAAGAGAGAAGAGAGAAGAAGAAAGGAGAAAGGCCTTGAGAGAGAGAAGCCATGCAGATATCTGAGATTGTAGAAAAAGATCTTCGGATCTATGACGGAACTTGCAGCCACCAGTCTTCAGACTCATATTTAAAGTTACAATAAGATGTCTTCGTGCCTTGTTTATGTTTTTATCTTTCTTTGTTTCCCTTTTCATTTTTGATCTTTGTGTGTGTGTGTGTGGGGCGTCATCTCCATCGTGAAGCTGTGAATCAGCGGATAGCAAGCTATGTTGCTCATCGGATAGCAAGTTGTGATGCTCAGCTGTAGCAAGCTATGAGGCTCAACAGTCGAGCTGTTAGTCAGCAGGAAGCCTCACCGGGTTTGGTGAGGGGTGGATGTAGGTTGCGGGGTTGCAACCGAACCATCTTAAAAATCCCTGTGCAGTGGGGTGTGCTTTGTGTGATTGATCTATTTCTTCTTTCCCTCATTCACAGGATAGCAAGCATAACAGATTTACACTCTATAGATCTATAAAAATCCACTATTAAAGAACTAAAAGGAAAAGGGGATGATAAAGGATAAGGGGAGCATACGCGGATGCTAGGAAGGAACGTGATCACCAGAGACACGCGGGCCTCAAATGATAATAACAATAAAGAACAAGGAGGGATCCCGATATAAATACCTTAAAAGCGGGAAGATGTGAGTGTTAACCTTCTCTTCCAATCGGTCGGCCGATGAAGAGAGTGCCTCTTTATAGATTACCCTTACAAATCAAAGAAAACACCAATAAAAGAATTGGATTAGAAACAAAGTGAGTGTAGCATCAAATCCCAAATATGAATAAGCAATGAAATCATGTATAAGAACACACCTTGTTGGTGTTTTGGTTTTAAACCCCTATGCAAAGGGTGGGGAGAAAATATGATGAATGATGGAGGGAAATGTGCAAGTGTTGCTCAAAGGAGGATCTCAACGTGGTTGAGATGGTAATAGTAAAAGAAAAGGGAGAACAATATGATGCATGCGATGCTAAATAAAACATGAAAGCAATAAGAGAGGTGAAAGGAGATAAATTGGCTTATGATTTTCTCCACGAAGGGGGGGCTTGAAATCTTCAACGAACTCCAAGGAAGAAGCCTCCAAAAGATGTGGCCTTGAATGCCTGGGGGAGACTCCTCCTTTTATTTGAAATCGACAGCACCTCCCCTCTGTATTCAATCGGCCTCTTTTGAACAAGGGACTGAGAGGTTCTATTTATAGGGGAAAGGACTCGAGATTTTATTCCATGAAAAGTTAGGAAGGCTGATTATGATTGGACTTGGAGTGAGATAAACATCGACAAGAGATCTCCTAATCTTGGAAAGCCACATGGATCCTTTCCTTAGTTGAAAATAACTCCAAAACGGAGAAAGAAGGAGCCACAGTGGAGTTCGAAAAACTCAAAAAATGACGTCAAACTACATAGTCGCACATTAAATGAGTGTTAGCAACCAGAGATGCAAATTCAGAGTTAAAACATGGAAAGCTCAAAGTTTAAAAGCTTAAAAATGGCAAGGAAATTGGCGACTCGTTGTTCGGACGCTCATTCATGAATTAGCGACCTCCCAGGCAGACTTAGATTCAAAAAATATCTGAATTTGGCCCAAAATAGGAATAAAAGAATTAGCGTCCATCTGTCCGGATGCCATTTAAAGATATGGCGACCATCCAAAATGTCGTAGATTTAAAATCTCTCACATTCGGCGCAAAACGGACTCAAAAATGAAAAATGAAGAATTCGCGTCCATATGGTCAGACACCATTTAAAAATGGCATTAAAAAATCATTTTTTGAAGGGAATGGGTGTCCGCGCATGCGGGCGCCCAATCTTGAGAGCGCGGTCGCCAAGGCGACCGCGACCAGGCGCGAAAAACTCTTTTTTTATTATTACTCTTTTAAGATGCGGTTACCTAGGCGACCGCGTTCTCATGAACGCGGTCTCCTGGGCGACCGCGTCGAGGAGAACCCATCCAAAATATAAACAACATTTTTTAATTAAAAGAATTGGCGTATGATATGTGTGTCGCCCATTAAATGGCATCCGAGTGGTCTGACTCCAATTCTTTTAAGCCAGGAAAAATGGAGAAAAATCCCAAAAAAATCAGAAAAATAGGAAAACATGCGAGAAAGCCGTGAAAAGCCAGAAATCTGAGAAAATTGAGGACAACCACTCAAATAAGTTGATTTGAGGGTCAATTTGGGGCATTATAGAGTAATATGAGATATACTCATGATGATTCAATTTTGGCGTGTCTACAACTGCCCCGCCTTGGCGTCTGCTTTACAAGGGAGTGACACGGAAAGGAATAGAGTGGAACGAAGGAGTAATGGAGTGGAATGAAGTGGAGCGAACTGAAAAGTAGGCGTCAAGGTGTGATGAGACACGCGATTAACACCACCTGATAAGAATTGAATCCAAAAGCTCGAAATGATGCAATCTTGAGGAGATTCAATGAAAGCAACAGTTGTTTGGATAAAGGGAGGGAGTGTGTACGCGGGCTCGAAGGAGATAAAAGAGTGATCAACTTCCAGCGCGGTGGAAGTACCCCATGTCACAAACCTGTAGGTTTCACTATTGGAGAGCAGTTACCAGCTAATGTGGACGTGCTACAACCAAGGTGAATCAAAAGGAAAGGGAATCGAAATAAGAGGATAGAAATCCAAACAAGGGAGTTTTCAAGGAAGCGGCCCAAAACGGCAACAAGGCGAACTGAGGACACAATTCGGCGTGGAATATTTCATATCTTGGAAATTAACGATCAATTGACCTCAGAATCGAGTTATTAGAATGATTTTCCAACGTTAATTCAAAGGCCTACATGAATGCATGTTGGGTTTAAAGGAAAAATTAAAATAAATAAAAATATAAGATAATCAAGGATAATATTGTTAAGCTGCCCAGACTGAGTCAAGACACCGATTTGTGAGCTGATACTAAGCCGAAGCCCATTTATCCTCGCACCAACTCGTAAAAAAGGAACCATCGTCCCCAGTCTTGGATGGCTCAATGGCCTATCCGTATGACTAAGATTCTTATGAAATTATCATTATTTTTGATGAAGGGGAACTCAAATTCCAGGTTACCAAAGCCACAAGGTCCTTGATATAATCTAATAGCATAATAACATATAGTAAAATGCATACAGGGAGGATAGTAGAGCAATAAGCATGCGGGAACTGAGCAATGAGGTGTAAACACCGTGGGACCTGAGTGATGATGTCTGGACGGTGGGACCAAAGAAGCTTCTTATCCTGCGCTCAAAATTTCATTAGCCAAGATATAAAGGATAACAAGCAATGAATAGCAATAAAGCATAGCAACCATAGCATGATGACGCGGGACGAGACCACGGACATGACAAGCTCATGACTATCCCTTAACGAGGGAAGCATCGGACGTGCGCTGTTGAGAAATCGACAGTGAGCTAGGGTGGTCGGCTCTCACTTGTGCCCGGATCGGGTCACGGGACGGTCACGCTCTCTCTCGCAGTAGCGGTGATATGAAAAATATAGCTAGCTAGATCCTAAAACATGCTCTCTAGCAGCGGCATAAACAAATATATATGAAAATAAGCAAATGCCGAGTGTAGGGAGCGAGAACGATACCTCCACGCGCTCGGCGTGGGGAAGACGGGCCCAGCCGAAACTCGTACTCCCGGAACAATAATACACCGTATTACAGCAATACAACTCGCTACCCACTCCACGCAAGGAGGTAAAGGGCTACACAATGGGGCCCGGGAGGACCGAATTCGGGTTGACGGGCGGCTTCTCGCGTTGATTCGGCAACACCCGAACTAGTGACGGTGGGGCCCACGTGCTGTCCGGAGGGGCCGTGTGGGACCCGGTGGCACCGCTGTAGTGGGGACACTTAGGGAAGCGCTCCCCGGGCTGGCGGCACGCTGGTTCATCGGCCGGAGGCCGGGCGGCTCCGTTCGGCGCCGGTCGGAATAACCGGCCACGGATCTGCAGCTTCTGGTTTTCAGCGCGCGCTCCGGCGAGAATGGACGCTGCGATCAGCCCCGATGTCGGATCGACACGAAACTGGCGCCGTTGGAAAGATCTCTTCAAATAATTCAACCTAGGCCTAGAGATCAGACCTGGATCTACACGGATCTTGGCTTTAATGAATTTTTGAGTTGCTGTTGTACAGTGACCGGACTCTCAGATCAGCAGAGAACTTGTCTGAGAACTACCTTTGACAGATATGTGAACGTCCGAATCTGAAGTGGTGGTCTTCATCAAAGTTGTAGGAAATCAAGCTCGAAATCGGAGCTATTTTTTATGAAGGATTTGGAGGTGGCTGTGATTTGTTCTGATTTTTGAACTGGAAGGTGGTCGGATCTAGGAATTAGCTGAAAACACTGTAGCAGAGATAAATCACGAATTTTGAAAAATGGATAGAGGGTGGATAAAAAATCAAGAACAATGGTGGATGTAGGGGATGATGGACAGAACTTCCAGTAAAATTGGGAGCCCCAAAAAAAATCAAAAAGAAGGTCGGAGATGGGAAACTCAGAGCTGCTGTCACTGTAGACAAAGACAGGACAGATCTGGGAGTGATTGAAGACCGAAATTGCAAAAATATCAAACAAAGGATTTTCGACCTGACTTTTTTTGTGGATGATGGGATGGAAGATAGGAACACACCATAAAAATTATAAACCACGAAGAGGCCGTGGTTGGTAGCAGGATTTTCGTGAAGACACCTCTGTCCAGCAGGACAGAAAACCGAAGACGGATTCGCGGCGGCTCGAAGGCGGCACGAACGGCGGCGGCGGCGGCACAGATGAAGATCAGAGATTGAGAGGGAGAGATAGAAGATTGAAACACTCTAGAATGGGGGGTTTGAGGAGAGGAAACCAGGGGGAGAGAGGAAGGGGGCGCACCAAGCTCCAAGGATTCCAACAATTTTTTGAATTTTCACTAATTTTCACATGAAAATACAAGCTTATATATGATTCCAACCAAATCCAACCTCAACCCTTGGATCTAGGGGTGGGGATTGAAGGGCTGGGATGAGGTGTGAATAACACACAAAAACTAATAAAAAAATCAAGGGGAAGGGGGTGGCCTATTGACCATGTGTAAGGTTGAATGGGGTAGGTGGCCAACCTATTAGAATGTTGACCCCTTTAACCCCATGTGTCCATATGACCAGCCCACCCTTCTAGATGTCCACCTAGGAAGGTTGACCAGGCCCACAAGGTGACATGGACCAATGGGAAAGGGCTGAGGGCCCCCTTGCTGGTCCTACTGCATAATTGCATAAAAACCCACACAATCCATGGGAATGACTCCTTGGCTTATAAAGCCTTACATTTGCGTACATACTTTCCCAAGGATATAAACACAAACTAAAAGGACATAAATGCAAAAGAAAAAGTACAGGCTCGGTGTCGATTCACATCACATGAATAGCATTCAAACATGTTTCAAGCATCAATAGCAAAGTAAGGCAAAGCATGTCTAGCACGAATAACATGATTTGAAGCATGGCATTGCATTGAATATCATAGCATCATCGTTTGTTGTTTGTCATGAGGATGACAACTTGGCTAACCATAAATTCAAAGTTGAATGATCAAGATCAAGTAATGCCTAGTGGCAGGAACAATCAGGTGAATATCAACAGGAGTTACTTAGAAAGATTTGGAAATGATAGCTTAAGATGCCCAGAGTGGCAAATCATGGAGATAACAATCAACATAGGGAAGAATCGAAAGGTAGATAGCAATGAATGGAGAGGACTCATCCCGTGCTCCTAGTCCTTCTAGAAGGTTGTCCCTGCAAAACAACACCATCAGAAAAGACAATGAAATTTATTTTTTTGAGATTTTAAAATATGCAAATTTTTATGGGTTTTGAAAAATATTCAAATTTTTATGAGTTTTTTTGAGATATTTGGTTTTTTGGATTTTTTTGGAAAAATATTCAACTTTTTTTTGAATTTTTTTGAGAAATATTAAAAAAAAATTGTTGGTTTAGACTTTGCTAATGCAGCATCAAAGGATGTTTAAACCACTGGCTAGGGGTCCTTGTGTCCTCCCCTTTCACTAAGAACCGTCCAAAGCAGGGCGTGCATTGAGGGTGGCGCCCTATAGTCGGTTGCCCTTGGATAACGGTGCCTATACCAAGGCCATACCTGAGAAACACTCGGTCTTGGAGGGAGAAGAGAAGAATAATTGGGGACAAACTTGATATAAGTTAAGAAGACATTGGGTTTTGACTTCCTTCCATAGTATGACCCCTAGAGATTTGGCCTGTTGCACCGGGACTTTGTGTCATCTCATCGAACCTTAAATTCTCTTTTAGGCACGCATACGATTGGGCACATAACGTCCCGCGGGGAAACTGTACCGCCCCCTTGCCATGCCAAAAATTTTGAATTTTCTTTGCATTTGCTCTCTTTTTTTAACTTGATTTTTCACTATTGTGTCCTTTAGACTTTGAGAGATATTGCAATTGAGCTTGAGATTTTTGAGAATAAGGTCATAATTGACTGCCCCTATTTGAGACTTCCTCTTGTTGGGGTGTGCTTAGGTTGATTGTTTTGCCCAGAATATCTCTACCCTCATATTTCAGCCGAGTAAAGAAGAGAAAAAGACCTCGTGCCCTCGAGCATGGCCCAAGTATAGAGGGTGTTTTACCGAAGGAGACGGCTAAGGGTTTCCCTTAATGAGCGGGGAGAGAATGTCGAATTCCTAGCGCGGGGTTCTTATAGCGAAAGTGTGCTGCATAGCAAGCTTAAAGACTCTTTTGAAATTGAATTAAACGAAGACCTAGGATAAAGCTTAAAACAACCATTCTTTGACAAGTTAAGAAGCACCTCATTTTGAAAATCGTGCGTGGAGAATGAATGAGATAAAGAAATGCATACTTACACAAATACGTTACCTTGCGACCTTGGTTGTAGAAGCAATAGCTGCCGGAGGTGATGTTGATAAACGTGGGATTTGTAGTCCTCATTTGGCAGATAAGAGAAGGATAGCAAAGTTTTGTCGGTGGCTTAACAAGAAGGAGTTGTGTCTAGACTATACTTAGACGAATAAGGAGAAAAAGGAAGAGAGGTGAGGGCTAGAACTCCCTCACTAAGGTGTGGAGACCCTGATCACATGAAAATGCATATAGAGGAAAAGGGAAATCAAGTGGAGGAGTGAGGACTAAAGTCTCAGAAACAGTGGGAGAACGGGCAGATGCCCAGTGCAGTTGATGCAGAAGAAGTCGGGTCGGACCCGGGATCGGGAGGAATCAGAAGAAGGAATTGGTAGATGGAAAGAGGTGGAGGATCCGGAGGGTCCGGAGGTAAAAGAGGAGAATCAGAATAAGGAAATCTGGAGGCTTCGGAGGGAGAAAATATCGAGGGATGCAATGTCCTGGGAGGAAGTATGGAAAAAGATGATTTAAAAGGGGGAAAAGAACCAAGGATGTGATGTCCTAGAGGAGTAAGAAGATAAATTGGAGAAAAGTGAGGAGATCCGGAGGTTCCGATGGAATAAATATCGAGGGACACGATGTCCCGTGAGAAGAGGTAAGTCCGGAGGTTCTGGCAGAGGAAAATTGGAAGGGGCTCAATGCCCTAAAATAAGAGATAGAAAATCCAAAAGTTCTGGATGAAGCAAATCGGAGGGGGTGCAATGCCCAAAGGAGCTAATGGGGAAAGACAAAAAGTCTGAAGGCTCCGGAATGAGAAAATAGGAAAGGGCGCGGTGCCCGGAAAGAAGAGATAGAAAATTTGGCAGTTCTAGAGGAATATGAGAAGGAAGGGCGCGATGCCCTGGGAGAAGAGGTAGAAAGTCTGGAGGTTCCGGAAGAAGAAAAAAGGAAAGGGTACGGTACCCTAGGAGAAAGAGAGAAAAATCTGGAAATTCCAAAGAGAAAGGCGGATTGGAAGTAGTGTGAAGAGGATTCGGAGGTTCCGAAAGATGGGGAAGATGCGGGTTTAGAAACCCCGGAAAGAAGGAATACAAATGCATGAAATGCATTGAATATGATGGATGAATGGAATGCAAAGAACACAAGGGGTGAGAGGATAAGAACCCCATTCTTACCCAACGGGCGGCCCATAAGGAGAAATTAAATGAGAGGGCGAATGAAATTGAGTAGGTAGTGGGTGAATTGGCGGGAGGCCCTTGAGAAGACCCGCCCCTCCATGGCAAATAATGTGCCCGGCCAAATGGCTCAACGAATGGAATCAAAGTGCATGACCTCTCATTTCATGAAGAATGTGTTATGGCAATGTAAGAGGAGAACCTCTTCTTAGGAATTTGTACAATGATGGAACAAGGGGTAATGAGAGCTTTGAAAGAATGTTGACCGATGAGCAAAGTGATTTTAATAATCTTGGCCGTGGGCCGCCATGGCATCAACTTTTGAGAATTTTTCATAGTGAGCTTTGGTGGAGACCTTTCAAATATGCCCAGCACAAGAACGCGGATCGGCATACGGAAAATAAAGTCTTGAACTTTGAATAATATAGCCATAGCCAAATCCTTCTTGTCCGGCGCTTGATTAATCACGGCACAAATACTTGTAGAAATACACCCACTCCGATGGGGGATGGAAGGAGAGATGGAGGCGGTAGGCTTAGTAAGTGATAGAGATTTAATGGAGGGTGTTAACGGAAGGGTAAGTGGAAGTGGAGGTTCAAGCATGTTGGGCTTCTCCCCATGCTCGGAAGCGAACGGGGTTGGCTCGAGTGCAACAAGGAGTGGACCCTGCTCAGGATTAACCACGGGCATGGGCAAAGGTTTAAGAGGAGGGATAGGCAAAGTGGGGTTTGGTGTGATTGGCTTTGGGGCTATGGGGATAATGGAGGCCTTAGGTGGCGGCAATGGACGGTTACTTGGTTTAGGAAAAGGTTTGGCGGGAGGTTCGGCGGAGGACGATGGAGTGGAGGTTGATGGAGGTATAATTGGTGGTGTAGAAGAGGGAAGTTTGGTGCGCAAGAAGCGTCGGATTTTGGTGGGATGAGAAGTGTTAAGGTTAGGGGGAGATTCATGATGTGCCGGTGTGGGTGATTGGAGTATCGTGTTATGTTAGATGGACGCAATCTATCTCAACGAAGTGTGGATCTAGAGGGGGGTGAATAGATCTAATGCCAAATTAAAAACTAGTATAAGCTCTAATGCGGAATATAGGCAAACAACAGTTAAGCCAAATGAAGAACCACTATGTAAAGGGTCGACACATGCAGCCACACAATAGAACACAAACAATCTCACTAAGGTGCACAATGAAAACACAAGACCCACAAGCAAACACACAGTAGGCAGCAATTTAAGGTGGTTCGATCTCAATCCAGAGATCTACGTCCACCCCACACTCCAACTAGAGTGTGGATTCCTCTGACTAACAGCTTGAACGGTTGGGCAACACAGCTTGCCATACAATCGCTGATACACAGCTTTGCTGGGCTTTACAGCTTGCCGACCAGAGGAACAGATCCTCTGCAACAGCTGGGCAATACAGCTTAGCCGTCCGAGACCAAGTCTCGCCTGCTGAGGATTACAGCTTCACCTATCCAGTGGAGACCTCCACTGCAATGCTGCCTCACAGCTTGAAGAAACAAGAGTATCGAAATCAAAAGATAGAAGCAAATGAAAATAAGAAAACCCGGAAGGGAAATAGCTCTCAATGAGCAAACATATCAGCTCTGGTATCTGAACCAAGAGACTGATTTACAACCTCTCGAACAAGCTCTCTCAATCTCACTCTCTCAACTCATCTCTTCTCTCTTTCTCTTCTATTTTGTTTTTCTTTCTTCTTTCTTTTTCTTCTCCTCTGTGGATCGGTGGCTCTCTGCTGCTTTTCGCTCACTGTATAGACTTTGCCCACTTCATCGATCTACCTTCATCTGAAGACGAAGACTTGTATATATACCAGTAGCAGGTGGATAAGGGCGTGTGGCTTCCACATTTCCCGCCCAGTGAATTCGCCAGAACCAAGGCAATTCCATCCACATGGCAGCATCCTGTGATGGGATACTTCCACGTGTCACCATCACAGCACCTCGTCCTCCTTGGATCACGAGCCAAGTCACCAATCTCTGTAAAGAATCCCTGTCAGACAGAATATCGGATCATCAGTTGTAAGTATAGAACCCTGTATAGACTTTGTGAACTCGAACGCAATGTATAGACTCTGCCCAATGTGTAGACTTCATATAAGAAGGCAACGGCTGTACATACTTAGGCAATGTAACGACTTGGACAGACAACAGACGATGTATGGACTTTACTGTATGGACTTTGTGAACTCGTCGAATGCAATGTACAGACTTCAGACTGTGAAGGCTTTGTGAATGTTAATACATTGTATAGACTTCACGTTATGCTTGAAACACTAAGGAAGACAGATAATGTATGGACTTAGGAAATTGAAAGGCTTGCCAGTGTATGGACATGTTGAACGTGCAGCAATATGCAGGCTTCAATGAAAGATGCAATGTGTAGACTTGACAGACACAACAGCCAGTGTATGGACTTAGGCAGGCTTCAGCTCGTGCAATGTATAGACTTCATGCAATGCAATGCAGACCAATGTACAGACTTTGGCGAAGCAAAGGCTGTACAGACTTCAACTAAAAGATGCACGATGTACAGACTTGGAGATCATTCAACAGCCAATGTGTAAACTTCACGATGTATAGACTTTCCAAAGGAAAGGCTGTACAGACCTGAACAAAGCAAGGCAGCGAATGTATAGACTTCCAACGTATAGACTTGCCAACTGAGCGATGTACAGACTTGAACAAGGAAACTCTGTACAGACTTGATCAAGGCAAGGCAGTCGAGTGTATAGACTTCCAATATATAGACTTGCCAAGGGAAAAGACGGTAAAGTTGTCAGTGTATAGACTTCGAGTGCAACGTCGGTAAAGCTACCGATGTACAGACTTGCGAGTGCAACGTAGGTAAAACTTCCAATGTACAGACTTCGAAGTTGAAAAGGTGGATGTACAGACTTGGAAGTTCACTGATGGATGTATAGACTTCACCTCGATGTATAGACTTGGAAGTTCAATGAAGGATGTACAGACTTCACCTCGAGCATCTACAGTGCAGTGTATGGACTTGAAGAATGATGCACAGTGCAATGTATAGACTTCAATGATGCGTGCTACAGTCCAATGTATGGACTTATGAAGAACAATGCATGACGCTGTACAGACTTCACTGATGCATGCTACAGTCCAATGTATGGACTTATGAAGAGTGATGCATGACACTGTACAGACTTTGAGTGAAAGTCCAATGTGCAGACTTTCCACCTGAAATAGTCTGATGTACAGACTTCGCCTAACACAGTCCGATGTACAGACTTAGCCTGAACCACTGTATAGACTTGCTGAATGTGCGAGCTGCAATGTATGGACTTCGATCAATGCACAAGATGCTAAGTCAGACGGACAATGTACATACTTAGCCAATGCAATGCAATGTATAGACTTCAAACAAGACGGACTATGTACACACTTAGCCTATGCAATGTAATGTAAGTCTATACGCTGGACGCTGTACAGACTTAGCCTAAGACGATGCATGAGACAATAAGAAGATAGACAGTGCATAGACTTGAATATTCTGAGGGAGTCGACCCATCTAGGAATGGGGTCGACCCACTACTGTCCAGACAGTGCATGGATGTATTGACTTACGTTCTCAATAATGCACAAATACAACACAAGGCAGTGTTGTGGACGCCAAAAAATGACGATGATGATCATGGTGACATTCGCGTCTACACATTAGAGCGCGAGTCGAAGACAGAACTGCCGAAGAAACCTCATGCCTCGCCCGATCAGGACGAGAACTCGCTTGGTGGTCCGCTACCCGCTCAGGAAGCCCCCTAAGCAGAAGATACAGCTACAACGCTCCGACCGGCCATGCCGAGAGCTGAATCAGAGAAAAGTCGGGAACTCCGGCACAGTCTCGACACACACCGAGAGTCACGCAAAGTCTGGGACCGAGTCCCGGAGGCTGCGAACAGAATATTACGGAGGCCATACATCGCAACCAAAAACATGCCGGGAATGCCAACATTCATACAAACGGCCTCAACCTTGAAAAGAATCCGTTCGGCGCTTAAACCGGCGCGACATGCACTTAAAACGGCGCCACTAAGACCGGCGCGCCCCTTTCCTCTATTCCTTGCATTTTGGGTTAAACCGGCGTGGCCTTCATCTAAACCGGTGCGGCCTTCATCTTGGGTTAAACCGGCGTGCCCCCTTCATCTTGGGCTAAACCGGCGCGCCCCTTTTCCCCTTTATATGGGTTAAACCGGCACGCCCCTTTTCCCCTTCATATGGGTTAAACCGGTGCGCACCGTTTCCCTTGCATCTCACGTTAATCCGGCGCGCAAACAAGCCGTCCCATCCACATTCCGATGCTCTGTTTTGCATCATTATGGCATGCAGAGGACATTCAATGCCCATGACTCTGCTTCTACCTTCGTTCGATAGCACACAAGCAGTAGCAGAAAGGCAAGCTCCGGCAGATCTCTGAGCGTCCCATCCTCGGACGAGCAGCAGTGTACGGGACAAATGAACAGCGTCCAGCACAGCGAATCAACTCCTGACTTCGTTGCGGACGAGGTGGAAGTGGCAGGAATGCTCCCAGGCTGGCCGTTCTATAAAAAGAAGAGAAGAAGAAGCTCCAAGGGCAAGAGGCACCAATAGAAGGGAACAGAAGAAGAGAGAAGAGGAAGAAGGGAGAGGCAAAAGGGAAGGCTGCTGGTTCGGCTAAGGTCCCTAACGTCCGAAGAGAAGAGGAAGCTACATCCATCCCCATCTGCAAGGTGAAGAAGAAAAAGAGAGAGGGTGAGAAAGAGAGAGGGGAGAGAGGGGGAAGAGCTTGTGCTCTGTTCCTCCTTCTCCCCCACCGATGTATCTTCTTTTCCCACCTCAACACTTAGCTTCTCTTTTATCTTCTCCGTTGTATTCTTCCTTTCCTTTCCCTTGAGGATGAATAAAAGAATGACTTTGTAAGCATGTGCAGTATTCTATGGCTCTGATCCTTTCCCCCCTTTTCTTCCGTTTCATTTCTCTGGTTCTCTGAATCACCTGGGGTCCTCGGAAGCTTGCCCTTCTGTGGCATGAACTCTGAGGGAACCCGTTCGAAGGGTGAACAGTCATGGCCACCTACGGCCTACATCCGTCCCGTTCCATGAATTCATCACCCGTGAGTTGTGAGAGCTCTTGAAGGCTAGTCCTCGAGCTCTCCAACACTCACATTTGGGTTTTTGGACCGCCATGAGGTCTAGATTTGAGGTGTACCGCGGAGTTATCCGTTTGGTGCCCCTTATTTTGCTCTGGCAACTCCCAGTCCGGGGGAGGTGCTGCCCAATCTTCGCCAGAATAAGAACACTCAAGAATAGACGAACAGGATGAGTTCTCCGAACACGAGAGCAGACGAATAGACTTAGCTCTGTGGGGGAAAGAACAGCTTTCAGCCTGAACTTCTGAGTTCCTTCAATCTTCATGCTCGTTCATCTTAATAAATGATTAAAAAGCTTTAACCACCTTCTCTATCAACTTAACCCATCAATCAAGTGAATAAACCAATCGAAATGTCAATTTACAGGTTGAAGAAACAAGAACGAAAACAGAAAGAATAAACAGAGCACAAACAGAATAAAATAAGGCTTAACCCGGCGCCCCCTTAATCCGGTGTGGGCTAATCCGGCGCGCTACCCCCCCCCCCCCCCCCGCGCCGGATTAGCTCCACACTCAAATCCACTTCGTAATTTTGGAGCTCAAACCGGCGCGCTACCCCCCCGCGCCGAATTAGCTCCACACTCAAACCCACTTCGGATTTTCGGAGCTCAAACCGGCGTGCCCCACTCTTCTTAGGCTATTCTGGCGTGACCCCTCTCCCTCCTTGGCATTAACTTAACCCGACGCGCCCCCTTTACACCTCCATAGCCGGTGCGCCTCCCTTGCATCATGTTAAACCGGCGCGCCTCTTTTATATAAAAAGGGGGAGGTAGATAATGATAATAAAAGGGAGAAAGGTTCAAACAAAAAAAATGCAAAGATCAATGCCAAATAAAAAAATTAAAGGAACTCTATTACCCGTGCTTCAATTAAAATTTTGTTCCGGGGGCGCTGCCCCCGGAAACCCTCGAACCCCGTGACCTAACCGGGCAGGTCGAACCCCGCGACCTGACCGCGTAGGTCGATCCGCGTGTGAGGGCGCACGTTAGTGAGCTCGGGCTATGCACTTAATAATTCACTCCCTCGGACTGGGTGCAAAGAGAAAATCGACGACGCCTTATGGTATCGGACGTGGTTTACGGAATTTCTGACATGGCCATAGTTCGAAATCATCTCCGGCCAACAGTCTATCAACTTGACCCGTCTCTACCGGGATCCAATCCCGTATTCTCATTAAACTTGCCTTGTTCATGGCAGACATTCACACGGTTTTGTCACCGTCTTTTATACTACAAGCACGGAGCTTCGTCCGAACATGAAGTGGCCCATGAGTGGCCGACATAGTCTGAACATTCACGTCCCAATACGGGTTTCTAGCATAGTTCATCTTTCACTATCCTCCTGCATGATTAGTATTCTCTCTAGGCCGTAGGTCCCTTATTCCCGACAATCAATCAAGGGTGTTCCCCCGTATGGGGGATGTAAATAACGCTGTGGCCTTTACGGCACGGCGGGTTTCGGTCCCGACACGAACTACACAATTGTCTGATTAGTCAGATCAAGCGCACCATGGGCTTCCATGAAGTCCGAATAAATCGTCACTTTGTGACTGGCACGCCCTCGCACTAAATAAACGAATTAACCCCGACCAACAAACGAACAGATTCCCCCTCGAATTTTAGTGCGTCCACAAGTCTGGCACGCCCGGTGAGACGGAAATCACCCTTCATCTCTTTGCCGGGACTAAGGGCCCTACGGCCCCTTTCATGTAATGCTAATTGTTTGATTTGCAAATGCAGGTTGCATTTCGGACACCAGGATGGCCCCCACGTTCGGCCAACAGGCCGTCGAGAGCCATGTTCGGAATGGCTACTTGGCCGTCCCCCTCAGCTTCGGGAGCTTCCCTCCCGCGGTAGGCTTCCCCAACTTCCTTGGGGTAGCCTTCACGAACCTGCTGGACGTGGAAGCGTCTGACAGGATTGAAAGCAATGCTCCCATCCAGGGGGGCGCCAAAGCTGCTGTCGGCCGATCAATGGCCGAGACTTCCAAGACCGTCCCGACTGGGACACTGAGCTGCAACGTGCACCACATGCACCAAACTACCGGCCCTTCTCACCCAGGGTCGGCCTCTCACCAAAGGAGGCTCTGAAGGAGCCATGCCACAACATCATACCAAGGCCGGTTCTCCAGCACCGGCAAGTCAGCTGTCGTCGGGACTTTCAGGGTGCATCTTAACGGACAGCGTTCCGAGGTGATCCCGGATTGCATTGTATCCGCCGTACCAGTGTGCAACTCTTTTCAGGCACTGGAGAAGATGAAGGGCAGGATGATGCCCGCCATTCAGGCCCCAGCGCCGCAACATCAGTCAGCCTCCAGGCCCACCAAAGCTAAGCAAGTTTGGGTTCCCAAGGGGGCCCGGTTCACCTCACCAGCCCAGGCGAGGCCCAGCACCTTCCGCCCGGCAAGGGTACAACAAGGAGATCGGCTCAAGACATCGGCCCCCATCTACCAGACGACATTAACTATACCGGCCCCACCGGAGAACATCCACCGTCGACACTACCGACGTCACTATCAGGCTGCCCGTGTGGAGCCTGCAACCCATATGCCCGTTGCTGCCAACAGGGCGACATCATCAGCTTCTCCTTCTGACCAGGACTGGGAAGGAGTGGAGCAAGCCATGAAGAACTACTTGCGGGGCCCGGGGAGCACTCCCCTAGGTCGCCAGAGATTACTGGGGGCAGTAGCCTCCGCCTTTGAAGAAGAAGAGACCCGGCCGGTGCCCAGTGCCGAGTCAAGAAACTGCTCTCAGGAGCATTATCAGTCCCCGCTGAGGGAAGAAGTGAAGCCGCGGAGATCGGTCTTTCACAGATTGGTCTTTCCGGGTAGGCCATCGAGAAGAACAACAAGAAGAGGCAGAGACCTAAGAGTTTATACCTGCAATATGGCAGGGGTATCTGGCCGGTACGGGGCTCTACCAACCGAGCCCGAGGATGTAGCCAGGCTTGCCACAAGGCCAGGACCTCTTACCAGAAGAGGGAAAGCGGCAGCTGAAAAGACACAAGTCCACACCAGAGGAGCTAACTATGAGGAACCTTCAACATCCTTGGCTGCCAATGTCAATACAGAAGGCACGGCGGGAGGACCATCCACTTCATCTGAAGAGGTGCCGATCGAAGAAAGCGGGGGCACCCCTAGCCTTTCCATGAACGACCCCGCGGTATTACACATGATGCAGCAATATCAGCGGGAGATCGAATTGTTAAAGAAACAACTGACTGAAAGAGCCGCTCAGCCCTCAACATCTGGGCAGACTGAAGCATTACCAGAGACCCCTGGGGGCAACGGTCAGGCCTCGGAAGCTTCTCCACAGGCGACGGTGTCTCCCCCAATACCTACCTACACTGGAGGCGTACCCCTGCATCAGCCACAACATGTCACACCAGCCCCGCCACCGAACCTGCCATTCCAGGGGTCCACTATTGCACCTCAGGCGACAGTGTTAACAACACCGCTGATGCAACCGGCTCATTTCTATCCAAACCCGGTTGACCCGGCAATAGTAAGCAGACTAATGCTTGAACAAATGATAGATATGAAGTTGGCAGAGAGGAGCGATGGTGATCACACGCCATTCGACGTATACCGGGTCCCTTACCCGGCACACTATGCTGCCAAGAGGCTACTGGTCGGCATCACCAAGCCGCCAAAGTTTGAGAAATTTAATGGGCAAGGGTCTCCCAGGGAGCACATTGCCTATTATGTGAATGTTATGGGGGATCTAGCGGCGGATGAAGCTTATCTCCTCAAGTTCTTTGGCTCGACACTTACCGGGCTCGCTTTCGAGTGGTATTCGAGCTTTCTCGCCGGGTCCATTGCAGACTGGCCTGATATGCAGAAGAAATTCAAGGAAAGATTCTACATAGCTGAGCGGGAGGTGACCGTGGCAGAGCTTTACGCCACGAGACAGAGAAATGATGAGTCGGCACTCGACTACATAAAGAGATGGTGGAACCTCAGCATGAGGTGCAAACGTCCCCCGCATCAGGAGGACGCAGTGCAGATCTGTAAACAGAATCTGAAGAAGGAGATCCTTGAGAGGATGATCGTTGATGAGGTAAGGTCGTTCGACCGTCTGAACAACATAGTGACAGAGATCGAAGCATTCCTTGCTCGATACTCTTCTGCTCTAGCTGCATCAAGTCAGAGGGTCCGGCAGGCCGAGAGGAGGCCAACACCGCCAGAAGTTCATACACTGGACTTCGAAGCTTTCGAGAAATAGAAAGAGAAAGCCAAAGAGATGGCCAACACCTCCACTGAACGGCAAGAAGGTCCCTCCCTGCGGGAGAAGATGAGGAACAAATTGTATTCCTTTCCTCGAGACAAAGCCCGGGTCCTATTTGAATGGGCCACCAGGTACAACAAGATCACATTACCAGATCCAAAGAGGCCTGGTGACTTGAAGAAGAAGGATGATCCTCGTTTTTGCCCATACCATCAGATGCTTGGGCATACCATTGAGGATTGCTACATCTTCAAGGATGTCATTGAGTCCTTGATCAAGAAGGGAGAGCTGGACATGGGGGAGCTCAGAGTGGATCCTCCGCAGCCGCACGAGATGCCGAGCCTTGGCACCACTGTCAACATGGTATCCTTATACCAACAGCTGCCTGAAGAATGGGCGAAGTCCAGTACGCAGGCCACTTATCAAGCCTTCGTCATGGCGCCAACTCATGTTCAAGGAGGTTGGCAAGCCGCGCCAACGAAGAATAGAAGAAGAAGATAAGCTCCTCGGCCCACTCCAGAGGTTCGCATAAGGGGTGTTACACCCCGACCAGCACTGCCACCGGTGACACCTGTTTTGCATGACACAGCCCCCCAGCTCATTATGAGACGGCCCACTCACAACAAGAAGAAACACATCCCGATGCGGGTGCACAAGGAAACCAGCCCTGCGGTAGAAAGGCTCCAGGCCATCATTGATGGGCTTGAAGACTATGAACATCCCGAGATCCAACCTATGTAGTTGAAGGAGTATGTCCCCTGGGAGGAGTTCGAGTCACTCGAACTCGCTCAAGAAGCGGAAGCCGAGACGAAAGAAGAGCCTCTCTTATGGGGTGAGCTTCCCCAAGAGCAGTTGCCAGCCATTGAAGAGAAAAAGAAAAAAAAGAAGAGAAGACCTAGAAACAAGAAGAAGAGTGGGGTGGTCCTTTCTTGCAACACCCTCTCAGCATTATTTGACACATCCCTCTCCCTGAGAGAGGAAGAGCAAGAAGTGCCTGTTGAGCCGTCAGAGGTGAATCAGGCTGAAACATCCACCTCCCAACATGCCACCAGGTCGGGAAGAGCGTGGGGACGCCCTCCTCAGGCCAACCACAACATCCTGCTTAGGGGAGAACAACCATATCACATCCCCGAGCCTAGGGTCCAAGGCATGGAGATCCCCCCTCATCGGGCCTCTACCCCGGAGAACCAAGTGGCCAGAGTGCCCCGTCATTCATTGAATTTCTTACAACTCAGAGGGGAGGATAGTCATGCCCCCGCGAGTCCCGGTAGACCCAAGGGGCAGGCAGCCCCTCGGCTCTGTCTGTAGCAATCCCTCCTCGGCCAAGGGAAGAGCCCGACAACACCCCAAATCTTGTCGAGTTCTGGCAAGAAAAGGAAGTGACCCAGCAGGCCCCACAAGCTCAAGCGGCATCCGACCCAGTGGAGGAGGCACCCGTTGAGCCGGCTCCCCAGGCCCAGACTGGGGGCAGGCGTAGTAGAGCCAAAGAAATGAAGTTGCTCGAAGTCCAAGCTAGTAACAGAATAGTCAAACACCTGAAGAAGATCCCAGCCAGGTTTACCGTCTGGGAAATCCTATCCTTAGATGAAGAAACACGGCAAGCTGTCATCGCCGCACTCCAGACACCAGCATATGTTGAAGCCTGCCTCGCAGAAATGTCACCTGAAGTAGCTGTGGCCTTCACAGAAGAGGATATGCTTCTACCTACCTGCAACCACAACAGGCCACTCTACATGAAGGGGCAGCTGAATGGGCATCCCATCAACAGAGTCTTGATCGACCCTGGGGCAGCAGTGAACATACTCTCTTATCGGGTGTATTAGAAGCATTACTTTGACGTACACCTGGTCGAGGTCAGGAATGTCAAGATTGCCGGCTTCAACCAGAAGTGCGAAGTCCCTATGGGGGTCGCAGAGTTCAACCTCTCCCTCGGTGACTTCACCACCAAGGTCCAATTCCATGTGATCAACTCCAACACCTCTTACAAGGCATTGCTCGGCCGACCTTGGCTACATCAAAATGGGGTGGTACCATCCACTCTGCACCAATGCATCAAGTACCCCGGCAACGGGAAAGAGGAGAGAATCTTCGCCGACCTCCATCCTTTCGAAGTGTTCGAATGTCACTTGTCGGATGCTAATCTTTATTTGGAAAAGCCGAAGCAAGCCTCCCAAGCTACTCAAGACAAAGGAAAGAAAAGGCAGAGCTTGACAGCTGGTTCCCTCCACCACCGCCTGGCTATGTGGCTCCCCCTCAGGTGTCATTCGTTTCTGAAGCAGAAGGGGTATTCCGGGCCACCTACCTTCCCATCTACCCTACACCGGGAACACCATACCTTGAAGACTTGCTGGAAGACATCAGGGTCCCTCCCGGGATCATCAAGCCTCTTGCAGAAGCTGACTGCCAGGTGGCTGAACTGTTAAGGACCTTCGAGGTGCCCAACCCCGAGGGTCTGCCTACCATCTTTTATGTGGCCAAGGAGCACCCGGTCAAGGGGGATGATGATTGTAGACTCCCCGATGAGCTGCACGACCCACTCGTCCCAATAATGGGACTTCTTGACACAGCCGGTCCTGTGGTCAAGATGGCCAGAAAGCAAGGGATCCCCTTCTGCCAGCTCTCCAGTCGGAAAGAAATGTTCAAGAAAATGTGGAACCCGCCAAACCTGGACCGGCGGTTGTTGCAAATCACCCGGCATCCAGGATTGGGCTTTTCACTAGAAGATTCCTATGAAGCTGATGTGATATCAGTCTCGGCTCTAGGCGGCAATAGCCACGCAGGCACTGCAGGCCCATGGCAGGTTGAAGGCCGTCAGCATCTTATGCCTTTGGCCAACGAAGAACAAGATGAAGAAATATTCCTATGGAATCCACCTCCCTGCAGGAATAAGGGGAAGACCCCGTCCTCCTCCGGGGGACCAATCCCGAATGACCACAGCAGCGGGGTGCCATCGCCCTCGTCTGACACTGACCCAAAGGATGGGGAAGCGGGCCGAGCCCCGAACCTCACTCGGTGCGACTCTACCCTACTCGCCCTATACTGTAGGCAACAGCGAGAGATCGAAATGCTGAAGGTTCGCTTGGCCGAAATGACTGTACTCATTAGAGGCATCCTCTGTCGACAAAGCATCGGCGCGCACCGGTCCCCGAACACCGTCCCAAACGCCCCCGGGCACCTGAAAAGGGAGGCTAGGGATGTAGCTGCTTCCCTGGTCAGGCGATCAGTCGAGCGAAGCCCCACGCTGCGGGAGAAGATGCAAAGGCCCTACTCTTTCCCAAGGAATAAAACCCGAGGAATTTTTGAATGGGCCTGCTACTATGGCAAGGTCTCCCTCCCAAGGTCAAAGAGGCCGCAAGATGCTCACAAAAGCGGTGACCCCTCGTTCTGCCCCTATCACCAAATACTGGGCCACTCCATCGAAGACTGCTACGTCTTCAAGGACATTGCTCAATACCTGATTGAGAGAGATGAGCTCAGAATGGGAGATTATGTGGTCGCTCCGCCACGCCCCCATGTGGCAGGCGGCCATGAAAGAAGTGTTTACATGGTGTCAGTTCAGCACCAGATTTTTGAAGATGCAGCTGAGAATGGGAAACCCCAGCCACCAGTAGAGCAACAACCCCCAGTATGGCAATCAATCACCTTAGCCCTTGCAAGAGCCATCTATGACAATTACAAAGAAGATCCCGAAGAAGTCCTTTACTTCTCCACACAAGAGAGCCCCCCAGAGCCGAACACAGCAAGCCTAATAGAGGGGGAAACAAGCAAAGCCTCGTTACCCAATGAGGTAGAGCAAGAAAACACCTATGGTGTCCTTGAAGCAGAAGATGGTGAAGACAAGGATTTCATTGACCTGCTACCAGCGCCTCCAGAATTTGAAGATGGCGGCCAGGCCATAGTGGATAAGCTCATTAAAATTAATCTAGGCATAGAAAGTGACCCCAGGCCGACCTTTCTGAGTGCCCTTCTTCCTCCACAGGAGAGGGGACAATATGTCAAGTTGCTGTAAGAATTCCGGAACTGTTTCGCCTGGAACTACAAAGAGATGTCCGGTCTGAGCCCCGACGTGACTCAACATATTCTGGCTCTAAGGTGGAGCCGGTGAAGCAGCCCCCCAGGCGTATGAGGCTGGAGCTGATAAAACAGATTTGCAAAGAAGTCGACAAGCTCATAGATGTCGATTTTGTAGCTGAAAATCAATACACTACTTGGTTGGCCAACATTATACCGGTGAAGAAGAAGAATGGACAGATCAGGATCTGCGTGGACTTCCGCGACCTGAATAAAGCTTGCCCAAAAGATGACTTTCCGGTGCCCGTCACTGAAGTGATGATTGATGCAACTACCGGCCATGAGACCTTATCTTTCATGGACGGATCGTCCGACTATAATCAGATATGGATAGCTGAACATGACCGAGTTCATACGGCCTTCCGGTCCCCTAAAGGGATATTCCACTACAAAAGGATGCCCTTCGGCCTCAAGAACGCTGGCGCCACTTACCAGCGGGCGATGACCAAGATATTCGACGAACTGCTATATAGCAAAGTCGAATGCTACATCGATGATCTGGTCGTCAAGACAAAGAAAAGGGGGGATCACCTGAATGACCTTAGAGTCATCTTTGAGAGACTCCGGCAGTACGAGCTGAAAATGAACCCAATGAAGTGTGCCTTCGGCGTCTCTAGTGGAAAGTTTCTCGGCTTCATTGTCTGATATAGGGGGATCGAGATCGACCCCTTTAAAATAAAAGCCATTCAGGAGCTACCTCCTCCGGAGAATTTGGGAGAGTTAAGGTCCCTGCAAGGTCGGCTAGCCTACATCCGAAGATTTATCTCCAATTTGTCGGGGCGCTGTCAACCATTCCATAAATTAATGATGAAGAATGCAGCTTTCAACTAGAACCAGGAATGTCAGAAGGCCTTTGATCGGCTGAAGGATTACTTAAAGACCCCGCCTGTGCTTGGGGCACCTGTCAAGGGGAGGCCACTTATTCTATATATAGCTGCCACTGAATGTTCACTGGGGGCAATGCTCGCCCAGAACAATGATGAGGGGAAGAAGCAAGCTCTTTATTACCTTAGCCGAAGACTAATGGGGGCAGAAGCAAAATACACCCCGATTGAGAAGGTTTGTCTCACCTTGGTCTTCGCAGTCAAGAAGTTGAGGCATTACATGCTCTCGCATGAAGTGAGCCTGATTTCTAAGGCTGACCCAGTCAAGCATATTCTCTCCCAGCCAGTTCTGAAGGGGCGTCTCGGCAAGTGGGCAGTACTATTAATGGAATTCGACATCACCTATGTGCCGCAGAAGGCCGTTAAGGGTCAAGCCATGGCCGATTTCTTTGCAGCACACCCTGTGCCTGAAAATTCCCCACTAGCCACAGAGTTGCCTGAAGATGAAACACTGGAAGTGGACCAAGCCCGACAGATCGCCTGGCAGCTGCACTTTGACGGAGCTTCAAGAACAGAACAACCCCGTCAGGTCACGCAAAAGTACGGGCCGGGGCCGGCATCGTCCTTAAATCGCCTGAGGGAGAAGTATTGCACACATCCTGCTCCATTAACAAGCCCTGCACAAATAATCAGGCAGAATATGAAGCTCTGATCATTGGTCTCCAAGTCGCTTTACAGATGGAGATTAAAATATTACATGTGTTTGGCGATTCATTGCTGGTCGTCAAGCAGGTCCAGGGACAGTTTGACGTCCGAAAACCCGAGTTACTCCCTTACCATGCTAAGGCGAAATAGCTCATGCAGCAGTTCTACCTCATTGAGATAGGCCATGTTTCCAGGGGGGAAAATGCACAAGCCGATGCACTGGCGAAACTGGCAAGTTCATTAGCAGTCCCGCCAGATGGATCCCTCAGCACCCGGGTGGTGAATCAGCGCCAAGTGCCTAGCATGATTGGAGGGCCAGAAGAAGAAGAACTTGAGGTCATCACAGCGGAAGCCATTAGCCCGCCCGACTGGAGAGACCCCCTTTTGTAGTGGTTTAAATATCAGCAGCTGCCCAGGCAAAGGGAAGAAAAGATCAAGTTAATCAGAACAAAGGACTCTTATGAGGTCCAGAACGGGATCCTATTCCGAATTATGGCAGACGCCAAACGGAAGGTGCTCCTCCGATGTTTATCCATTGAAGAAGCTTGGAAGGTCATGAAGGAGGTTCACGCTGGAACAGCTGGTGCACATCAGGCAGGACCAAAAATGAAGATTGAAATAAAGAAGCTCGGCTACTATTCGCCGACAATGTTCGACGACTGCTGCAAGTATGCCAAGTCTTGTCAAAAATGCTAGGAGCACGCGACGGTGCCCAGGAGACCGCCTGTGCCCCTGCATCCAACACTGCCCAGCTGGCCCTTTGCCCAATGGGGAACATACGTTGTGGGTCCACTACCCGCGTCATCAGCTGGGTGCAAGTACATCTTGGCCGCAACTGATTACTTCTCCCATTGGGCGGAGGCTGTTGCTTTGAAAGAAGTGACTGGGGAGATCGTCACCAGATTTGTCCGTCGCAACATCATATTCCGGTTTGGCACTCCGAACCGAATTATCACAGACAATGGAAGTCACTTCCGCAACCAGAAGGTCTACCGGCTGGCAGAAAAGTACAAGATCGACTGGAGGATGTCGACCCCCTACAACCCACATGCCAATGGCTTGGCTGAAGCTTTCAATAAGACTCTTTGCACTCTCCTGTCCAAAATTGTTAGTTCTAACAAGAGGGACTGGGAAGAGAACATGTACGAGGCCCTGTGGGCATATCGAACTGTGTACAAAACTCCAACGGGTTGTTCACCCTTTTCCCTGGTATATGGCTCAGAGGCAATTGTCCCTATCGAGCTGGAAATACCCTCCCTCCGAGTCGCAGTCCAACACGGGTTGGTCGGGGAAGAGCAGACAAATGTCGAGCGAAGGCTCGAAGAGCTCTCCAACTTGGAGGGGAAACGGCTCCAAGCCCAGCAGAACATCCAGGTCTATCAGGCCCGGATAGCTCGCGCCTTTGACAAGCTCGTCAAGGAACGCGAATTTAAGAAGGGTGACCTCGTTATGGTGAAGAGAAGAGAAGTCATGGCTTCCAACCCCAAGGGCAAGCTGAATGAGAATTGGCTTGGACCCTATGTGATCCAGAAAGTCTACGAGGGCGGAGCGTATGTAATCGTCGACCATCGGGGGGAGGTTCAATTTCCGCCCCTCAATGGTAGGCATCTGAGGTTGTACCATGCTCCGATTCCCCCATTCGAGGAATAATGCTTTTCTCTGCCCTGCCCCGGGCGAATTTGCATTACTATTGTCCAGATGGATTGGGCACTATTTATCTTGCATGTCAAAAAAAAGAGAGAGAGAAAAAAAGAAGAAATAAGAAAAAAAGAAAAAGAAAAGAAAAAGGAAAGAAAAGAAAAAAAAGAAAGAAGAAAAAAAAGAAAGAGGAAAAAGGGGGGGAGGAATCGGTCTCCCTTTATTAACACTCACTCTTATCTCCAAGAATATTTCAATAGACGAATCAACCATGTCAGCCTCTGACATCCTGTCGGCACTGACGAAGAACACCCCACCCGAACCTTTCGTTCGAGATCGGGGAATCAACATTTTCTCCTTGCGTTGGCACCAGCCCGTACCAACGAATATTTCAATAGATGAATCAGCCATGTCAGCTCTTGACATCCTGTCGGCACTGACGAAGAACACCCCACCTGAACCTTCCGTCCAGGGTTGGGGAATAAACCTTTGCTCCTTGCGTTGGCACCAGCCCCCGCACCAACGAAAATACCAAGAGACAAACGAATCACGTCGGTCTCCGACTTCCTGTCGGCATCGATGAACAAACCAGTGGCCCGGACCTTTCGTCTAGTTCCATGAACAAAAGGACCCTTGCTTTGACACTAACCCCGTGTCAATGAATAAACCATGTCGGTCTCCGACTTCCTGTCGGCATCGACGAATAAACCAGTGGCCCGGACCTTTTGTCTGGTTCCATGAACAAAAAGACCCTTTCTTTGATACTAACCCCGTGTCAATGAATAAACCACGTCGGTCTCCGACACCCTGTCGACATCAACGAATAAACCAGTGGCCCAGACCTTTCGTCTGGTTCCATGAATGAAAAGACCCTTGCTTTGGCACCAACCCCGTGTCAATGAATGAATCACGTCGGCCCCCGACTCCTCATCGGCGTCGATGAATAAACCAGTGGCACAGACCTTTCGTCTGGTTCCATGAACAAAAAGACCTTTGCTTTGGCACTAACCCCGTGCCCGATGAACAAACCACGTCGGTCTCCGACTCCCTATCGGCATCGATGAACGAACTAGTGGCCTGGACCTTCCGTCTAGTGCCATGAATAAAAATACCCTTGCTTTGGCACTAACCCCGTGTCAATGAATAAACCACCTCAATATTACAACTCCAGTCCCACATACGAATAAACCCTTGCCTTGGACCTTCCGTCTAAGTCGATGAACAAAAAGAACGCCTTTGCTTGGCTCGGACCTTCCGTCCAAGTCGATGAATAAAAAGAACCTCCGTGCTTGGCTCGGACCTTCCGTCCAAGTCAATGAACAAAAAAAAAGAGAAAAGAAGAACCTTCTTGCTTGGCTCGGACCTTCCGTCCAAGTCGATGAACAAAAAGAACCTCCTTGCTTGGCTCGGACCTTCTGTCCAAGTCAATGAACAAAAAAAAGAGAAAAGAAGAACCTACATGCTTGGCTCGGACCTTCCGTCCAAGTCGATGAATAAAAAAGGACCGCCTTTGCTTGGCTCGGACCTTCCGTCCAAGTCCATGAACATAAAGAAACCCCTCCTTCCCTGGATCAGACCATCCATCCCAGTCCATAAACAAAAGTGCATCCCATTACTCGGCTCGGACCCTCCGTCTGAGTCGGTGAATGAACAACTTTCCTAAGCCCAGCATTTGGGGCTGGCCTCGTCTAAGTTGTTTGGGGCCTTTTGCCCGAGACGACACGTAGACCCTTCGTTCCCGCTTCGGTATTCACCCCATGCCGATGACTAAACCCCCACTCTGACATCTCAGTCCGCGTGCATATGAGGTGAAGCGATCCCCTCATCCCTTCGCTGAAGGAGTGAGCGCTTTCCCTTGAATTTGCACCGGACTAGCATCCCACTGGCTCGGAAGAACATACGTCATGTTGAAGAACTCTACACTCGCGGGCCCCGCGCACTCATCCCTCGCTTGCGCCACCCGTGAGTGGGGGGCATTTGTGGACGCCAAAAAATGACGATGATGATCATGGCGACATTCGCGTCTACACATTAGAGCGCGAGTCGAAGACAGAACTGCCGAATAAACCTCATGCCTCGCCCGACAGGACGAGAACTCGCTTGGTGGTCCGCTACCCGCTCAGGAAGCCCCCTAAGCAGAAGATACAGCTACAATGCTCCGACCGGCCATGCCGAGAGCTGAATCAGAGAAAAGTCGGGAACTCCGGCACAGTCTCGGCACACACCGAGAGTCACGCAAAGTCTGGGACCGAGTCCCGGAGGCTGCGAACATAATATTACGGAGGCCATACATCGCAACCAGAACATGCCGGGAATGCCAACATTCATACAAACGGCCTCAACCTTGAAAAGAATCCGTTCGGCGCTTAAACCGGCGCGATATGCACTTAAAACAGCGCCACTAAGACCGGTGCGCCCCTTTCCTTTATTCCTTGCATTTTGGGTTAAACCGGCGTGGCCTTCATCTAAACCGGCGCGGCCTTCATCTTGGGTTAAACCGGCGCGCCCCCTTCATCTTGGGCTAAACCGGCGTGCCCCTTTTCCCCTTCATATGGGTTAAACCGGCGCGCCCCTTTTCCCCTTCATATGGGTTAAACTGGCGCGCACCCTTTCCCTTGCATCTCACGTTAATCCGGCGCGCAAACAAGCCGTCCCATCCACATTCCGATGCTCTATTTTGCATCATTATGGCGTGCAGAGGACATTCAATGCCCATGACTCTGCTTCTACCTTCGTTCGACAGCACACAAGCAGTAGCAGCAAGGCAAGCTCCGGCAGATCTCTGAGCGTCCCATCCTCGGACGAGCAGCAGTGTACGGGACAAATGAACAGCGTCCAGCACAGCGAGTCAACTCCTGACTTCGTTGCGGACGAGGTGGAAGTGGCAGGAATGCTCCCAGGCTGGCCGTTCTATAAAAAGAAGAGAAGAAGAAGCTCCAAGGGCAAGAGGCACCAATAGAAGGGAACAGAAGAAGAGAGAAGAGGAAGAAGGGAGAGGCAAAAGGGAAGGCTGCTGGTTCGGCTAAGGACCCTAACGTCCGAAGAGAAGAGGAAGCTACATCCATCCCCATCTGCAAGGTGAAGAAGAAAAAGAGAGAGGGTGAGAAAGAGAGAGGTGAGAGAGGGGGAAGAGCTTGTGCTCTGTTCCTCCTTCTCCCCCACCGATGTATCTTCTTTTCCCACCTCAACACTTAGCTTCTCTTTTATCTTCTCCGTTGTATTCTTCCTTTCCTTTCCCTTGAGGATGAAAAAAAGAATGACTTTGTAAGCATGCGCAGTATTCTATGGCTCTGATCCTTTCCCCCCTTTTCTTCCGTTTCATTTCTCTGGTTCTCTGAATCACCTGGGGTCCTCGGAAGCTTGCCCTTCTGTGGCATGAACTCTGAGGGAACCCGTTCGAAGGGTGAACAGTCATGGCCACCTACGGCCTACATCCGTCCCATTCCACGAATTCATCACCCGTGAGTTGTGAGAGCTCTTGAAGGCTAGTCCTCGAGCTCTCCAACACTCACATTTGGGTTTTTGGACCGCCATGAGGTCTAGATTTGAGGTGTACCCCGGAGTTATCCGTTTGGTGCCCCTTATTTTGCTCTGGCAACTCCCAGTCCGGGGGAGGTGCTGCCCAATCTTCGCCAAAATAAGAACACTCAAGAACAGACGAACAGGATGAGTTCTCCGAACACGAGAGCAGACGAATAGACTTAGCTCTGTGGGGGAAAGAATAGCTTTCAGCCTGAACTTCTGAGTTCCTTCAATCTTCATGCTCGTTCATCTTAATAAATGATTAAAAAGCTTTAACCACCTTCTCTATCAACTTAACCCATCAATCAAGTGAATAAACCAATCGAAATGTCAATCTACAGGTTGAAGAAACAAGAACGAAAACAGAAAGAATAAACAGAGCACAAACAGAATGAAATAAGGCTTAACTCGGCGCCCCCTTAATCCGGCGTGGGCTAATCCGGCGCACTACCCCCCCGCGCCGGATTAGCTCCACACTCAAACCCACTTCGGATTTCCGTAGCTCAAACCGGCGCGCCCCACTCTTCTTAGGCTATTCCGGCGTGACCCCTCTCCCTCCTTGGCATTAACTTAACCCGGCACGCCCCCTTTACACCTCCATAGCCGGCGCGCCTCCCTTGCATCATGTTAAACCGGCGCGCCTCTTTTATATAAAAAGGGGGAGGTAGATAATGATAATAAAAGGGAGAAAGGTTCAAACAAAAAAAATGCAAAGATCAATGCCAAATAAAAAAATTAAAGGAACTCTATTACCCGTGCTTCAATTAAAATTTTGTTCCGGGGGCGCTGCCCCCGGAAACCCTCGAACCCCGTGACCTGACCGGGCAGGTCGAACCCCGCGACCTGACCGTGCAGGACGATCCGCGTGTGAGGGCGCACGTTAGTGAGCTCGGGCTATGCACTTAATAATTCACTCCCTCGGACTGGGTGCAAAGAGAAAATCGATGACGCCTTATGGTATCGGACGTGGTTTACGGAATTTCTGACATGGCCATAGTCCGAAATCATCTCCGGCCAACAGTCTATCAACTTGACCCGTCTCTACCGGGATCTAATCCCGTATTCTCATTAAACTTGCCTTGTTCATGGCAGACATTCACGCGGTTTTGTCACCGTCTTTTATACTACAAGCACGGTGCTTCGTCCGAACATGAAGTGGCCCATGAGTGGCCGACATAGTCTGAACATTCACGTCCCAATACGGGTTTCTAGCATAGTTCGTCTTTCACTATCCTCCTGCATGATTAGTATTCTCTCTAGGCCGTAGGGCCCTTATTCCCGGCAATCAATCAAGGGTGTTCCCCCGTATGGGGGATGTAAATAACGCCGTGGCCTTTACGGCACGGTGGGTTTCGGTCCCGACACGAACTACACAATTATCTGATTAGTCAGATCGAGCGCACCATGGGCTTCCATGAAGTCCGAATAAATCATCACTTTGTGACTGGCACGCCCTCGCACTAAATAAACGAATTAACCCCGACCAACAAACGAACAGATTCCCCCTCGAATTTTAGTGCGTCCACAAGTGTATAGACTCTACGTGCAATGTGTGAACTTTGAGTGTGTGTGTGTGTAGTGTGTAAACCTGTGAAGTGCATAGAACACACATACAATCTGGTAAGAATAAATTCATCAAAGCATAAACAGTTGCCAATCAATCAAAACAAGGTGTTGCCAATGAAGTAAAGCATATATCAACATCATCAACACAGAGGAGTCACAATAATCTCCCCCTTTTTGATGATGGCAACCCCTTATCATATAGAATAGCAATTACCTGTCATACAGATGATGAGAGACATGATTTGTTATTCAGATTATCATGCAGATGCCATGCATGCATGCTACTACGAAATGTAAGCAACTCCCTGCACAAAAAATCTCCCCCTTTGCCATAACATAAAGCATACACTTCCCCTGGAATGAATTCAGAATTCATACAATATTCTTCCCCTTTGCCATCAACAAAGAGGAGGGAAAGTGAGTACAAGGGAAAGAACAAGAGATATCATCTGACTGGCATTCTGAACAAGTAGTTCAGGAATAAGCATTCTAAAGCACAGAGTCTTCAGTCATATGAAGTTATAAACTACTTTCAGATAGAATTCTGGTTTAAAGACTATAAAATTTTAATTTCATGCACTACAATCATTAGATAAGAGTTCTGTGCATGATAAAACAATAAACCAGAATCACATTTGCATGAGAGATTCAGTTTCAAAATATCTTACTTTCATAGAGTCATTAAAAAGATGATTGAGAGATACCAGGTCATGTATTGAAAATAAACAAATTGACATCCCAGAAATTTCTTGTGAAGGAACAGCATTTTCAATATGAGTTCATTTAGGGCATTCATGTACTATTTGCCTTTTTGCGTAAGGGTATACGTTTATCAGACGCCAATACCCCTAGATACTCAACATCATGGACCATTCTGCCTATGATCAAACACAATAAAGCTGATTTACACCTTTTTATTTGAGGGTACACGTTTATCAGACGCCAGTTACCCCTAGGTACTCAGTGAAACCAACCTACTGTTTTGATCATTTTATACAGAGATAGCTGATACACCTCATCACATGAGTGTTGTCCACTTCTTTGATGGATCACTCAGTTTCTCAGTGATTTACCAGTCAATGCTCTGCCAATGTTATTTTTCAATTGATTTTCAATGTTTTCAATCACTTTCTTAGATGCCCTTTATTTATTTCAGAATGATTTGTTTAAGAACAATACACATACTTAGCTCCTCTAACATGATTTCAGATGAGTTTTCAGATTTCAGATATGATTAGCTTTGTCTGACATGAAATAAGAAAAGGGTTGAGAGTTTTATCAATTTTTAGCTTTCTTATTTACTGATTGCAATCTTTAAACTCCAAAGGTTATAAAATTTAAACCATTAAGTCAGTCTTTAAGCAATTGAAATTCTTATACCTGAAGAAGTCTGTTTTCTATTGCTTAGGAATCAGAACTGACTAACAGATTGCCATATGTCAGATTTAACTCATTCAGGGCCACAGAATGAATGAATTCAAGAAAGTTGATGACCACTCTGAATTTCTAATAATACTCCCCCTGTCTATATGCATGCGGTTTTGCAAATGAATGGCAATAAGTAGATACCAACTGTTATGATATGCAATGAATAATATGTCATGAAAAAATATGTCATGCATTCATGGTCTAGTCTAACATTCAACAATCACAGAGTTTTATTCAAGCTATCAGATGCAAGTCCAAATCAGAAATTTTATTCAAAGCATCTGAACAAATTATTCATCATGCTGAAATTTACATAGGCCAAGTTCTCTTCTAAGAAATTTGAACCTTTCATTCCCAAGAGGCTTAGTAAAAATATCAGCAATTTGTTTTTCAGTTTCAATGAAGTTCATTTCAATTTCATTTTTATTTACAACATCTCTGAGAAAATGGTGTTTTATCTCTATATACTTAGTCCTAGAATGATGAACAGGATTTTTAGCAAGGCATATAGCACTAGTATTATCACATAACATTGGAATACATCCCAATTTTATCTGATAATCATCCAATTGGTGCTTGATCCATAGTACTTGGGCAGCACAATTACCTGCTGCAACATATTCAGCCTCAGCTGTAGACAAGGCTACAGTGTGTTGTTTCTTAGATGCCCAAGATACTAGACAGCCAAGGAATTGGCAATAGCCACTAGTGCTTTTTCTATCTACTCGACACCCAGCATAGTCTGCATCAGTGTAGGCTAGAAGTTCTAACTCACACCTAGCAGGATACCATAGACCTAGCTCTTGGGTGCCTAGTAAATACCTAAAAATCCTTTTCACAGCCTTAAGATGAGTTTCTTTAGAATTAGCCTGAAATCTAGAGCATAAACACACTGCAAATTGAATATCAAGCCTAGATGCTGTAAGATAAAGAAGAGATCCGATCATACCTCTATATAGCCTTTGGTCCACTGGTTTACCTTTAGGATCTTCATCCAAGCTAGTTGAGGTACCCATTGGAGCAGCTATTTCCTTGAGGTTGTCCATTTTGTACTTCTTCAATAAATTCTTTATGTACTTGGACTGAGAGATGAAAGTTCCATATTTTGTTTGTATAACCTGCAGTCCAAGAAACAGTTTGAGCTCACCCATTGAGCTCATTTCAAACTCATCAGTCATTATCTGAGAGAATTCCTCACACAGTTTGGGGTTAGTTGACCCAAACACAATGTCATCCACATAAATTTGAATGATAAGAATATCTGAATGACTCACCTTGGTATACAATGTTTGATCAACTACACCTCTTGTGAAGTTCTTATCAGTGAGGAATTTGCTCAACCTGTCATACCAAGCTCTAGGAGCTTGCTTTAAACCATAGAGAGCTTTATTGAGTTTGTAAACATGATTAGGGAAATCTAAACATTCAAACCCAGGAGGCTGTCTCACATAGACATCCTCATTAATTTCCCCATTTAGAAAAGCAGATTTCACATCCATCTGCTGAAGATTTATACCTAGGGAACATGCATAAGCCAATAATATTCTTATTGCTTCTAACCTAGCTACAGGGGCAAAAGACTCTTCAAAGTCTATACCAAATTCATGATTGTACCCCTGAGCTACAAGTCTGGCTTTATTTTTAATGACATTCCCTGATTCATCAGTTTTATTTCTGAATACCCATTTTGTCCCTATGACTGTTTCATGATCAGGAGGTGGAACCAAATGCCACACCTTATTCCTGTCAAATTGATTGAGCTCCTCATGCATAGCATTAATCCAATGCACATCTTTGAGAGCACAGTCAATGGACTTGGGTTCAACATTTGAAACAAAAGCATAAGCATTCAATTCATTTTGAATTCTTAAGTGGCCTCTAGTCCTAGGGGGATCATGCAGATTTTCAATCACATTATCTACTGGATGATCTTTAAGATATCTAATGTTAACAATTTCATCACCATGAGTTTCATTTACCTCCCCCTGAGCAGTAGGCTCTTCTCCATTAGGCTCTTCATTTCCTTCCTCATCCTCGGATTTGTCTGCAGGATCTCCTTCCTTCAAAATAGCACCACTGTCTTCATTCCTGCATTGACCAATATTAGTCTTCAATAAAGATTCATCAAAAACTATGTGTGGAGATTCTTCAACAGTTTTAGAATTCAGATTGTACACTCTATATGCTCGGGTGTTTTCAGAATAACTAAGAAAGATTCCTGGTTCACATTTAGATTCAAATTTATCAAGGTCTCTTTTATCATTTATATGAATAAAACATTTACATCCAAAAACCTTGAAATGAGCAATAGAAGGTTTCTTACCCTTTAAGATCTCATATGGTGTTTGCTGGGTAGAAGGTCTTACCATGGCTCTGTTAATTACATAACAGGCAGTGTTCACTGCTTCATCCCAAAACTTCCTTGGTAGACCACCTTCAACCAGGAGTGTACGACCCATCTCCACTAGGGTTCTGTTCCTTCTCTCCACAACTCCATTCTGCTCAGGTGTCCTTGGTGAGGAGTACTTATGGTTAATTCCATTTGACCTGCAGAATTCATCAAACTGTGAGTTTTCAAACTTACCTCCATGAACAGTCAAGATATTTTCAATTTTCTGATTTATTTTAACATAGAACTCCTAAAATTCTGAGAATGCATCACTCTTATGAGATAAAAAATAAACCCAATTATACCTAGAAAAGTCATCTACCATGACAAACCCATACTTCCTCCCTGATAAGCTGACAATCTGGTTGGCCCAAAAAGGTCCATGTGTATCAGCTCATAGGGTTTAGAAGATAGATTTTCAGTTCTAGACTTAAATGACTTTCTAGTTATCTTTGATTGAGTGCATGCATCACAGATTTTATTTTCTTTCTTGAAGGAAACTTCAGGAAGTCCTCTAACCATGCCATGCTTATTCAGTTTATGCAAAATAGTATAACTAGCATGACCTAACCTACGATGCCATAAAAATGCTAAGTCTTCTCTACTAGCAGTAAGGCATAGGTTAGAATGTTGAATATCATCTAAATCTATCATGTATGTATTATTCATTCTTTTTCCAGAAAATTTGACAATTTCAGAATCAGGTTCAAAAACCTTGTAGCATTGAGAATCAAATAAAACTTTATATCCTTTATCACACAACTGGCTGATACTAAGTAAATTATAAGCTAACCCTTCAACCAGCATAACATCATCAATGCAGCAGGTAGAACACTTACCAACATTACCTGATCCAATAATCCTACCCTTTGTGTTGCTTCCAAAGGTGACAAGGCCTCCTAGTTTCTCAGTCAGCATGCAGAACGTGGCCTTATCTCCTATCATATGCCTGGAGCAGCCGCTATCCAAGTACCATAAGTTGTTCTTGGCTGCCAGGCATACCTGCATACACAATTAGGTAGAGAGGTTTGGAACCCAAGACTGATTGGGCTCCATAACAGATGAAGTAGAAGCAAAGCAAGAAAGCAGACTTTTCGGAATCCACATTTGTTTAAATGAATTTTGTTCAGTGGATTCTACAGATTTCCTTCTGTTGTTGTTCCTCTTCTTGTTGTTTGCACCAGCATGATTATTGACAGTGTTGTTTCTTTGCCAGTGCCTTGGCCGGGGTGTATTCATGAAATTCTTGCCATAGTAGTTCCTGGGCTGGCTAGAGAAATTCAGATTCCTATGTGTCCAATAGTCATACCCATCAACCCAATTTCTAGTGTAAGGTCTTTGATATTGTGCAGCCTGATATGCAAGACCTGTATACCTCCCCGGAGTTCTAGTCCAACCTGACTTATTGAAATAGGTTGACTGTGCATTGTAGTGGGTCTGAACTCTGGGTTGGTAGAAATGTTTGGGTTGACTCCTAACAGCATTCTGTCTCCCCTGCACCTTGGACCCTGATGACCTATTCATAGGTATATATTGGGTCTTCTTCTGAGGTGATGGTGATGGTGGAGACTTGGTGACCTTAACATGGGGTTTGTAAGACTGTTTAGGTTGACCCCTAACCTGGGACTGAGCTTTGGGATTTTGCATAGATGTGCTAGCTCTACTATGCTCACTCAGCTTTTGTTTGCCCTTCTCCTCAGCACTGGGCTTTTTCAGATTAGCATTTTTGTTCATTGAATTGTTTGAATTCATGCTAATTAGAGTTCCTTTTTCTTTTTGTGCAACAAATGAAATAGTTTTCATTCCAAAGGTTTTCGTTGCACTTGAATTAAATCCTAGGCCCTCTTTTCTGAAATTAACCTTCGTCCCCAATAAAGCATTTAAGTTTTCAGATCCTTGGGTCATTTTCTCAATGGTTCTCAATTTATCCTCATTGTCTTTATGAATTTCATCAATAGACTTTTTTAATTCATTATTTACATTGAGGACAACTTCATATTTTTCAGAAACAATTTTTATCTCACTTTCATACTTCTGGATTTTCAGCTTCCATTCATCAGCTTCTTTATCTAACCTCTCATTGTCTTCTTTAGAGACTTGTAACTCATTTTTGATTTCATCTAATTCAGAACATGTGAGTTTTAATTTTCCATTCTCAGATTCTAAACATGCAATTTTATCAGTTAGACTTTTATCATTTTGCATGGAATTGATCTTTCTTCTTAGATGCATGTTCTCTTTTCTAACATCATCAGCTCTATCAGCTATGTCATGGTAAGCATCTACCCAATCAGCAATAGTGAAATTTTCAAATCTAGTGATTACCTCATCTGAGTCCTCTTCTCTGTCTTCTGAGCTTGTTGCCATAAGGCAAATGGGCTTCTCAGATTCGGCTTCACTGTCTGAGCTGCTACTGAAGGAGCCTTCATCTTCATCACTCCAGGTACTCACCATTGCTTTCCCTTTCGTGTTCCTTTTCTTTGACTTGTCCTTGTATTTCTGATTATCTGGACAGTCAGCTTTCAGATGGCCCGGTTTCCTGCATTGAAAAAAAGTGTTAATTTCAGTTTTCTTAGCAGGGTTATGCTTATACCTTTTATCCCTTCGGCCGCCACTGTATTTCTTCTGGCTGTATCGTCATGCTCCTTTCCTAAGAAATCGCCTGAACTCTCTGGTCATCATGGCCATCTCAGAACGAGTTATATCTTCTTCATTCGGGCTCTCCTCTGATGATGAACTGTTGGAGCTGGATTTGCTGGATTTGCTGGAACCAGCCTTCAGCGCTATCGGCTTCTTCTTCCTCTCAGCTTCTTCCATATTTGGCATATTAATCTCATATGCCATCAGCGAACCAATTAGTTCATCAGCTCTTGTATTTCGCAAGTCCCTTGACTCCTCCATCACTGTAGCTTTAGTATGCCAGGCATGAGTCAGGGAGCGAAGTATCTTCCTCACCACATCATATTCTGTCTGAGGTTTCCCAAGACCTCTGAGACCATTGGTAATGATAGTCAGACGAGCATACATTTCACTGATGGTCTCGTTCTGCTTCATCTTGAAGGCTTCGTATTCTGACACAAGGAGATTAGCCTTCTGCTCTCTGACTTGAGATGTCCCTTCATGAATTACTTCCAGTGCATCCCACATCTCCTTAGCTGATTTGCAGGCTGATACGCGGGAGAATTCTGTAGGGTGCAGAGAGCACTGAATGGCGTTTATGGCACTCCAATTCATTGTGGACCTCCTGATCTCCTCCTTGGTCCAGACCTCCTCATTAGGGGACAGCTCATAAGGCCCCTTGCTGACTACCTTCCAGATCTCGTAATCTTTAGCCCTCAAAAATACCTGCATACAATTCTTCCAATATGCGTAGTAAGATCCATCGAATAATGGGGGCTTTATAGTTGAGTGTCCTTCAGCTATCATCCCTCGAGCATCCATCTCTGCCTTCCTCTTCGGGCGATGAGTCCCTGTAGAAGAGTGTGGCTCTGATACCAAGTGTTATGTTAGATGGACGCAATCTATCTCCACGAAGTGTGGATCTAGAGGGGGGGTGAATAGATCTAATGCCAAATTAAAAACTAGTATAAGCTTTAATGCGGAATATAGGCAAATATCAGTTAAGCCAAATGAAGAACCACTATGTAAAGGGTCGACACATGCAGCCACACAATAGAACACAAGCAATCTCACTAAGGTGCATAATGAAAACACAAGACCCACAAGCAAACACACAGTAGGCAGCAATTTTAAGGTGGTTCGATCTCAATCCAGAGATCTACGTCCACCCCACACTCCAACTAGAGTATGGATTCCGCTGACTAACAGCTTGAACAGCTGGGCAACACAGCTTGCCATACAACCGCTGATACACAGCTTTGTTGGGCTTTACAGCTTGCCGACCAGAGGAACAGATCCTCTGCAACAGCTGGGCAATACAGCTTAGCCGTCCGAGACCAAGTCTTGCTTGCTGAGGATTACAGCTTCACCTGTCCAGTGGAGACCTCCACTGCAATGCTGCCTCACAGCTTGAAGAAACAAGAGTATCGAAATCAAAAGACAGAAGCAAATGAAAATAAGAAAACTCGGAAGGGAAATAGCTCTCAATGAGCAAACATATCAGCTCTGGTATCTGAACCAAGAGACTGATTTACAACCTCTCGAACAAGCTCTCTCAATCTCACTCTCTCAACTCATCTCTTCTCTCTTTCTCTTCTTCTCTATTTTTCTTTCTTCTTTCTTCTTTCTTTTTCTTCTCCTCTGTGGATCGGTGGCTCTCTGCTGCTTTTTGCTCACTGTATAGACTTTGCCCACTTCATCGATCTACCTTCATCTGAAGACGAAGACTTGTATATATACCAGCAGCAGGTGGATAAGGGCGGGTGGCTTCCACATTTCCCGCCCAGTGAATTCACCAGAACCGAGGCAATTCCATCCACATGGCAGCATCCTGTGATGGGCTACTTCCACGTGTCACCATCACAGCACCTCGTCCTCCTTGGATCATGAGCCAAGTCACCAATCTCTGTAAAGAATCCCTGTCAGACAGAATATCGGATCATCAGTTGTAAGTATAGAACCCTGTACAGACTTTGTGAACTCGAACGCAATGTACAGACTCTGCCCAATGTGTAGACTTTATATAAGAAGGCAACGGCTGCACATACTTAGGCAATGTAACGACTTGGACAGACAACAGACGATGTATGGACTTCACTGTATGGACTTTGTGAACTCGTCGAATGCAATGTACAGACTTCAGACTGTGAAGGCTTTGTGAATGCGAATACATTGTATAGACTTCACGTTATGCTTGAAACACTAAGGAAGACAGATAATGTATGGACTTAGGCAATTGAAAGGCTTGCCAGTGTATGGACCTGTTGAACGTGCAGCAATGTGCAGGCTTCAATGAAAGATGCAATGTGTAGACTTAACAGACACAACAACCAGTGTATGGACTTAGGCAGGCTTCAGCTCGTGCAATGTATAGACTTCATGCAATGCAATGCAGACCAATGTATAGACTTTGGCGAAGCAAAGGCTGTACAGACTTCAACTAAAAGATGCACGATATACAGACTTGGAGATCATTCAACAGCCAATGTGTAAACTTCACGATGTATAGACTTTCCAAAGGAAAGGCTGTACAGACCTGAACAAAGCAAGGCAGCGAATGTATAGACTTCCAACGTATAGACTTGCCAACTGAGCGATGTACAGACTTGAACAAGGAAACTCTGTACAGACTTGATCAAGGCAAGGCAGTCGAGTGTATAGACTTCTAATATATAGACTTGCCAAGGGAAACGACGGTAAAGTTGTCAGTGTATAGACTTCGAGTGCAACGTCGGTAAAGCTACCGATGTACAGACTTACGAGTGCAACGTAGGTAAAACTTCCAATGTACAGACTTCGAAGTTGAACAGGTGGATGTACAGACTTGGAAGTTCACTGATGGATGTACAGACTTCACCTCGATGTATAGACTTGGAAGTTCAATGAAGGATGTACAGACTTCACCTCGAGCATCTACAGTGCAGTGTATGGACTTGAAGAATGATGCACAGTGCAATGTATAGACTTCAATGATGCGTGCTATAGTCCAATGTATGGACTTATGAAGAACAATGCATGACGCTGTACAGACTTCACTGATGCATGCTATAGTCCAATGTATGGACTTATGAAGAGTGATGCATGACAATGTATAGACTTTGAGTGAAAGTCCAATGTGCAGACTTTCCACCTGAAATAGTCCGATGTACAGACTTCGCCTAACACAGTCCGATGTACAGACTTAGCCTGAACCACTGTATAGACTTGCTGAATGTGTGAGCTGCAATGTATGGACTTCGCTCAATGCACAAGACGCTAAGTCAGACGGACAGTGTACATACTTAGCCAATGCAATGTAATGTATAGACTTCAAACAAGACGGACGATGTACACACTTAGCCTATGCAATGCAATGTAAGTCTATACACTAGACGCTGTACAGACTTAGCCTAAGACAATGCATGAGACACTAAGAAGATAGACAGTGTATAGACTTGAATATTCTGAGGGAGTCGACCCATCTAGGAAGGGGGTCGACCCACTACTGTCCAGACAGTGCATGGATGTATTGACTTACGTTCTCAACAATGCACAAACACAACACAAGGCAGTGTATAGACTCTACGTGCAATGTGTGAACTTTGAGTGTGTGTGCAGTGTGTAAACCTGTGAAGTGCATAGAACACACATACAATCTGATAAGAACAAATTCATCAAAGCATAAACAGTTGCCAATCAATCAAAATAAGGTGTTACCAATGAAGTAAAGCATATATCAACATCATCAACACAGAGGAGTCACAACATATCGACCCATCGTCGTAGCACCAATTAGTTTCATAAACGGGATTGGGGAAGGTGGTATCGTCCTGAGCAGGGGGTTCTTGTGGTAATGGCGGGAGAGAAAAACGAAGAAAGCTCGGAGTGGGTGCCCTTTGGAAATCTTCATCTTGTGCACGTGTCGTCTCCAACTCTTCATAATCTGGCTCGTATTCTTCATCAAGTGGACGCCGTAGTGAAGGCGTAATGATGGGTGGAGATATATAACGTTGCGGAGTATTTTGTGGAGGTGAAGGCGTAGGCGGAGGGCCATAATGTTGTGGAGGATTTTGTGGAGGTGAAGGCGTAGGTGGAGGGCCATATGAATGAACATAAATGGGTGGAGGGTGGACGACGTCCACTTGATCGTTGGATATTGCCGGCTCATCTTGCTCACATAAATTGATGATGACATTATCATCTCTCCTCTCCTTCCAATCTTTCTCCATCTTGGTGATGTCATTCATGAAAGCATAAAGGGGATTGATTTGAGGAGAAGGAGGAGGAGCGGGCCGAGGGCTTGTGACCCTCTTTAGTTGTTCCTCCATCTTGGTGATTTTATCAAGAAGGGTTGTTTGGAGGGGTGTGGCATGCGAAATAGAGTGTTGGCATGATGGCCTTGGAGGGGCGGTTTGACATGAAGGCCATGTAGAAGGATTAATGGGTCAGCCCATAAAAGGACTCGGATGGACCAAGTTGCAAGAGACATAAGGGCCTTGGGGCCGGGGAGAAGGAAGGCGGTTAGAAGGAGGAATAGAAGGAGGCGAATGATGGACCACCCGAGGAAGAGTATGTGTAGAAGAAGGAGATGGGTGATGGGCCACCCAAACGTGAGTGTGAATAGAAGAAGGTGGGTGATGGGCCACCTGTGAGGGATTGGAAGGAGAATGAGAAGAAATTGCACCCTCAACAATGGCCTTAAGGGCTTGGATTTGTTGAGGGGTGAGATGATCTAATGCATGCAAGACTTGGGAAACCTTCTTATCATGTGGAGGAGATGGTTCTGGGGAAATAGTGGCTCACAATGAATGCAAAGGACCATGAGGTTGAAAATCGCCCATAGGTCGGGCAAGACCATAGGAGTGGGGATGTGGTCCCTTGGAAAAGTTGTGGTGAGAATTATGAAATTGAGGGTTACAAGTTGTGCTAGGTTGATCACCCTCATGAATATATGAATGATTTAACATATTGATTTTATTATCAAGGTGAAACATTATGCAAGCCAACAATAGTTTAATCAAAATAATTTGCAAAGATTATCAAACAAGTTGGATGTTTACACTTGATTTTTTTAAGTTATACCTTGATGTGAATTAAATGATTTTGGCAAAGTTTGATATGATTCACACAAGGTAGGGACCTAGTTTCAATGTGAGTTTGCTTCAATGCCAACTAGGTACACTGATGCGGGATGAGACACGGACATGACAAGCTCGTGACTGCCCCTTAACGAGGGAAGCGTCGGACGTGCCCGGTTGAGAAACCGGCAAGAGCTAGGGTGGTCGGCTCGCACTTTCGTGCCCGGATCGGGTCACGGGACGGTCTCGCACTCTCTCGCAGCAGCGGTAATGAATAGATAAAGTGAGCTAGATATCCCTACACATGCTCTCTAGCAGCGGCATAAACAAATATATATGAAGTAAGCAAAATACCGAGAAGGGAGCGAATGCGATACCTCCACGCGCTCGGCGTGGGGACGACGGACTCGGCCGAAAACTCGTACTCCCGGGAAACTTAACACACAATAATTACAGCAATGGGAACATGCCCACTCCACGCAGGGAGGTAAAGGGCTATACAAATGGGCCCGGGAGGACCGAATTCGGGTTGACGGGCAGCTTCGTGTGTTGATTCGGCTACACGTGTGTTCACGACCGTGGGGCCCACGTGCTGTCCGGAAGGGCCGTGTGGGACCCGGTGGTACCGCTGTAGTGGAGACACTTGGAGAAGTGCTCCCCGGGCTGGCGGCACGCTGGTTCGCCGGCCGGAGGCTGGGCGGCTCCTTTCGGCACCGGTCGGAAAAACCGATCGGAAATCTGTCGGTTCTGTATTTCAGCGCGCGCTCCGGCGAGAACGGACGCTGCGATCAACACCGGTGTCGGAATGCGACGAGATCAGAGCCGTTGGAAAGATGCTTCGAAGTACTACAATCTAGTGGCCATCAAAAAAATTCACCAGATTTGTACTTTGTGTTGGCGAATTTTATATGCTGCTGTTGTACAGTAACTGAAGACTCAGATCTGCAGAGAACTTTCCTGTTGATTGCCTTTGACCGTGAAGTAGATGTCCAAATTTGAAGATGTGTTCTGCAGCAATGTTGTAGGAAATAGAACAAGGAAACCAGGACTATTTTTGGATCTGGATTTGGAGGTAGTGGTGATTTGTTCCGATTTTAGAAGTGGAGGGTGGTCGGATCTGGGATCTGACTAAAAACATTGTATCAGAGGAAGAACACGAATTTCTAAAAAGAGATAGAAGGTTGATAAGAAATTAAGAAAATTTGTGGAGGTAGGGGGTGATGGACAGAACTTCCAGTAAAATTGGGAGGGTTTGGATAAATCAGAAAGATGGTTGGAGGGGAGAACTCAGAGGTTCTGTCACTGTAGACAGAAACCTGGCAGATCTGGGATGACAGATTGGACGAAAATGTACAAATACTAAACGATAGAATTATGGCATGAAAATTTAGGTGGATCTTGGGATGCAAGGACTGAAAACACCATAAAAAATTTAGATCAATCCAATCTCGTTGCTGAGACAGACAATTCGTGGAAGCTGCTGTGGTCGGATGAAGATAGAACTGCAGAGGCGGCTCAATGGCGGCACGAACGGCGGCGGCGGCGGCACAGACGATCACCGGAGGTTGAGAGGAGATGATAGAAGGTAGAATCACTCTAGAACTTGGGTTGGAGAGGGAAGAACAGCAGGGGAGGAGAGAGGGGTGCACCAAGCTTCTTGCTTACACACAAAAATTCTGATTTTTCATTGAATTTCACATGAAAATACAAGCTTATATATGGTTTACATCAAATGCAATGTGGACCCTTAGATCTAGGGAAGGGGAATCAAGGGCTGGGATTAAGTGTGAATCACACACACAAATTAATAATCTAATAAGGGAGAGGGGCGCCCCCTTGACCATATAGTAGAAGGTTGAATGGGTGGTTGAATGGTAGGTGGCCTACCTTGGACAAAATGGGCCACTTGTCTACCCATGTGGCATATGACTAGTCCAACCTTCTAGATGTCCACCTAGGATGGTTGACCAGGCCCACAAGATGACATGGACCAATGGGAAAGGGTTGAGAGCCCCCTTGCTGGTCCTACTGACAAAGTACATAGAAACCCACACAATCTACGTTAGTGACGCATTGGCCGATAAAGCCGTACAATTGCGCGTATACTTTCCCGTGGATATAAAAATAAACTAAAGGATATAAATGCAATATGAAAAGGTACTGGCTCGGTGTCGATTCCCATCAACTCTCCCCGGGTGGGAGGAACTCGACCCCGTCGAGTAGGGGTAGGGATGCTCGAATACTCCGGTGGATCCGTCATCGTGCCAAGTAATGCGGGTACGCTCCACTCCAAATGATCGTCACCTGCTCATTCCATATATACTCGATATGCGCAAACTGCTATGGCCTAAAGGTGGACACTCCGGGTGGGGCACTCTCAAAAGGGAAGAAAACAGCTCGAAGACTCACTAGGAATCACCGCTGAGTCCCTATAGGTGACTGATCCGGGTATAGATGTGGAACCGATCCCATACTCATCAAGTGAGTCCACTCGCCTCTTACTCATAAGAGACCGACAACGAGCTTGCACAAGACTCATGCAGACTTACCATGCAATACACACAACAATCGACTCGAAACACACCACACAAACAAACCACACAAGAATACACACTGACTCATGCACGACTCGAGACTACGGTGGTAGCATCAAGCCCACTAGGTGGCCACATCCTGGGCGGCAGGAGAGCTGTCCCACTCTTCCCCCCCCAAGGCATAGTACTCATCGGCTAGTGCCTCATCGGCCACGTAATTGACACACTCAAGCTCGGAAGGTGCGGACTCTCCAACACCTAAGGCTAGGGTGGCGCGAGCGGGACACTCGCTGGCAATGTGGCCAAATCCATGACAGTGGAAACACTGCACTCGCGATCGACTACTCTCCCCGAAAAGAGGGGCCTTACTCTTATCATCCCGTCGGGTAGGGGGTGCAGGCAGCAATGGGGGAGGTGTAGGTGCCTTGGACAATAGTGGAGGGGGTGCCGGTGCCAGAGGACGGGCTATAGGAGCTGGGGGACGGGCAACGGGTGCCGGTGGATGGGGTGGAGGTAGATCCCGTGGTGGGGGAGGTCGAGGTCTAGGAGCAAAGTGCTCCTGACGGGCGGGCTCCTGTGGACGAGCCATGGGTCCCCTCGGGTATGAACCTAAGGAGCCACGGGAGTCACTACGGGGAGGAGCGGGGCTCCACCGAGGAATAGACTCGAACTCACCCTCGAATTGCTCCATCTCGAGAGCAACTTGGTATGCATCCTCCAGCTTGTCCACCTTGCGGCGGAGAAGCTCATACCGTAGGTGTGGGCGTAGACCACGCCGAAACCGAGAGACGGTAAGGGAATCCTCCTCCGTGGCATCGCATCGCAAGTAGTACTCATCAAATTCGGCGATGTAATCCGAGACGGACCGGTCTCCTTGGGTGAGACTTTGCCACCTCTCTATAAGACGCTGGCGGTAGGAGGTAGGGAGGTACTTCTTCCTAAGCTTCTCCCTCATCTCGGTCCACGTATCGATCGGGGGTTCAAGACGATGAAACAATAGATTCTCCATGTTCCTCCAATATGTTTGGGCTTGGCCCAAAAGTTTCATCCTGGCAAACTTGACCTTTCTTTGGTCCGACATCTCGAACCACTCAAAATATCGATCCATGCCAGCCTCCCAATCAAGATAGACCTTTGGGTCTAAGGACCCGTCAAAGGTGGGAGGGTCGGCCCGAACGGTCTGAAGGGCCCGTTCATCCATATCTTGGTCGTGGGTACGCCATATAGGACGACGATCAAGACCATATCCCCGATGCTCATTCTCGGACTCATAGTCATGCACCTCGGGGACTTCATGCCTCCTATTATCTATCCCTTGACCCCTTGGAGTTGCGAGTTGTTGACCCGGCTCCGGTTGACCTTATGTAGGTGGGACGGGTGCTTGGACTGGGGCAATCGGTGGTGCCTCGGCTGGGCCTCTCTCTAGTGCGGTGACTCTCCCGACCAATCCCTGAACGGCCTGGCTAGACCCGGCGGCCCTATCCTCTACGGCCTTCATCCTCTCTTCTAGGCGGGTGCCTAGATCATTCACTTGGGTACTCAACCCTTCCATCCTATCCACTCGGGTGCTTAACACTTCCATGCGATCACTCAACCCATCCATTTTTCCCATAAGAGCTCGGAACATGGTGGCCACCTCATCGGAACTATAGACTCGGGATTCCGCCATTGGTGGTGGTGGGGGTGAGTATTGGGTACCTCGACGAGTGGGCACGCAAACACACCAACTAGAAGACGCCGACTAAAGCAAACACACTAATGCAAAATGATGCTCCTAGACTTAAACCAATATCCAGTACGTGGCGGAGGTAATCGACCCGAAGGTCACTCGCGCAAGTGTGCAGCCTTCCCGATAGGCGTAGCCTAACGTTCGGACAACACCTTTTGATATACCGAGTAAAGGGATGTAAATGCAAAAAGACACTTTTTTTTGTTTTAAAACAATGATGACCCTAAACACGACTTAGACAATGACTAATGACTAGACGTAAATGACACTCTTTTCTTTTCTTTTTTGACACCCTAGACTCAAACTTGCTCTGATACCAAATTGATGCCGGACAAGACACGGACACGACAAGCTCGTGACTGCCCCTTAACGAGGGAAGCGTCGGACGTGCGGGGTTGAGAAATCGGCAAGAGCTAGGGTGGTCGGCTCGCACTTTCGTGCCCGAATCGGGTCACGGGACGGTCTCGCACTCTCTCGCAGCAGCGGTAATGAATAGATAAAGCGAGCTAGATATCCCTACACATGCTCTCTAGCAGCGGCATAAACAAATATATATGAAGTAAGTAAAATGTCGAGAAGGGAGCGAATGCGATACCTCCACGCGCTCGGCGTGGGGACGACGGACCCGGCCGAAAACTCGTACTCCCGGGAAACTTAACACACAATAATTACAGCAATGGGAACATGCCCACTCCACGCAGGGAGATAAAGTGCTATACAAATGGGCCCGGGAAGACCGAATTCGGGTTGACGGGCAGCTTCGTGTGTTGATTCGGCTACACGCGTGTTCACGACCGTGGGGCCCACGTGCTGTCCGGAAGGGCCGTGTGGGACCCGGTGGTACCGCTGTAGTGGAGACACTTGGAGAAGCGCTCCCCGGGCTGGCAGCACGCTGGTTCGCCGGTCGGAGGCCGGGCGGCTCCGTTCGGCACCGGTCGGAAAAACTGATCGAAAATCTGCCGGTTCTGTATTTCAGCGCGCGCTCCGACGAGAACGGACGCTGCGATCAGCATCGGTGTCGGAATGCGACAAGATCAGAGCCGTTGGAAAGATGCTTTGAAGTACTACAATCTAGTGGCCTTCAGAAAAATTTACCAGATTTGTACTTTGTGTTGGTGAATTTTATATGCTGCTATTGTACAGTAACCAAAGACTCAGATCTGCAGAGAACTTTCCTGTTGATTGCCTTTGACCGTGAAGTAGATGTCCGAATTTGAAGATGTGTTCTTCAGCAAGGTTGTAGGAAATCGAACAAGGAAACCAGGACTATTTTTGGATCTGGATTTGGAGGTGGTGGTGATTTGTTCGGATTTTGGAAGTGGAGGGTGGTCGGATCTGGGATCTGACTAAAAATACTGTATCAGAGGAAGAACACGAATTTCTAAAAATAGATAGAAGGCTGATAAGAAATTAAAAAAATTTGTGGAGGTAGGGGGTGATGGACAGAACTCCCAGTAAAATTGGGAGGGTTTGGATAAATCAAAAAGATGGTCGGAGGGGGAGAACTCAGAGGTTCTGTCACTATAGACAGAAACCTGGCAGATCTGTGATGACAGATTGGACAAAAATGTACAAATACTAAACGATGGAATTATGGCGTGAACATTTAGGTGGATCTTGAGATGCAAGGACTGAAAACACCATAAAAAATTCAGATCAATCCAAGCTCGTTGCTGAGACAGAAAATTCGTGGAAGCTGCTATGGTCGGATGAAGATAGAACTGCAGAGGCGGCTCAATGGCGGCACGAACGGCGGCGGCGGCGGCACAGACGATCACCGGAGGTTGAGAGGAGATGATAGAAGGTAGAATCACTCTAGAACTTGGGGTGGGAGAGGGAAGAACACCAGGGAGGAGAGAGGGGCGCACCAAGCTCCTTGCTTACACACAAAAATTCTGATTTTTCATTGAATTTCACATGAAAATACAAGCTTATATATGGTTTACATCAAATGCAATGTGGACCCTTAGATCTAGGGAAGGGGAATCAAGGGCTGGGATTAAGTGTGAATCACACACACAAATTAATAATCTAATAAGGGAGAGGGGCGCCCCCTTGACCATATAGTAGAAGGTTGAATGGGTGGTTGAATGGTAGGTGGCCTACCTTGGACAAAATGGGCCACTTGTCTACCCATGTGGCATATGACTAGTCCAACCTTCTAGATGTCCACCTAGGATGGTTGACCAGGCCCACAAGATGACATGGACCAATGGGAAAGGGTTGAGGGCCCCCTTGCTGGTCCTACTGACAAATTACATAGAAACCCACACAATCTATGGGAGTGACGCATTGGCCGATAAAGCCATACAATTGTGCGTATACTTTCCCGTGGATATAAAAATAAACTAAAGGATATAAATGCAATATGAAAAGGTACTGGCTCGGTGTCGATTCCCATCATACACTCTCTCACCACGGGGCCAACTAAACCCGAGGAACTTCAAAGGTACAACCGGCCCGACGTCCATGAGGGAATCCATGGGTGCATGGACTTATGAAGGTCGTTGTTTAGGAGATTCCGGTCCAATGAGATGGAATGCTCAATGGAGGGTCCTTCCTTCACCAAGAGGAGGGTAAGATCTCCTAAGAGGTGTGGGGAGAGGAGGTCTCCCAAGCCGAATGCCCTATATGCAGGTGCTAATGCAAAATAAAAGGAAAACTCACACATAATGATGTAGGTGTAAAATGATGAATGCAAAGAAGAACAAACAGGAAAGGGAATTGATGTAAACAGTAATATGCAATGAACAGAAAAGAAATGATGGATGCTATATAGAACAAATAGAAAAGCTTATTCCTCTGAACAGTGATGTGCAGAACGCAGAACAGAAATGATGGATGGAAAATAGAACAAATAGAAAAGCTTATTACTGTGAACAGTGATATGCAGAACGCATAACAGAAAGGATGGATGCAATATAGAACAAATAGAAAAGCTTATTCATGTGAACAGTGATATGTAGAACGTAGAACAGAAAGGATGGATGGAAAATAGAACAAATAGAAACGATAATTCATGTGAACAGTGATATGAAGAACGCAGAACAGAAAGGATGGATGGAAAATAGAACAAATAGAAACACTAATTCATGTGAACAGTGATATGCAACTTTTTTTTAGGAGAAGACGGCCAGAGATTTTGAAAAATGCAAAATAGCCGATGAAAATATGAAAACACTCACAAAATAATGGCAATCGAGAAGGATATGGCATGCTCAATTTTTTTTTTTAAAGAGAAAGTGAAATTTCCAACAATCTAACAAATCAACAATCACTTAAGGAGGGGGTGTGCACACGGTGCACGAGGGATAAAAATAAAAGAAAAAGTTCTACGTGGATCACAAAGGGAGATGCACCGTGGGTGCAAAAGGAGATGGCACATGTGGGTGCCCAATGGGGAAGGGTAATCAAAGAAAAATAAGAGGTAGTCCCACCGTGATCGCCAATTTGTAGATCTATAAAAATCCACTATTAAAGAACTACAAGGAAGAGGAGATGATAAAGGATAAGGGGAGCATACGCGGATGCTAGGAAGGAACGTGATCGCCAGAGACACGCGGTCCTCAAATGATAATAACAATAAACAACAAGGAGAGATCATGATATAAATACCTTAAAAGTTGGGAGATGTGAGTGTTCACCTTCTCTTCCAATCGGCCAGCCGATGAAGAGAGTTTCTCTTTATAGATTATCCTTGCAAATCAAAGAAAACACCAATAAAAGAATTGGATTAGAAACAAAGTGAGTGTAGCATCAAATCCCAAATATGAAAAAGCAATGAAATCATGTATAAGAACACACCTTGTTGGTGTTTTGGTTTTAAACACCTATGCAAAGGGTGGGGAGAAAATATGATAAATGATGGAGGGAGATGTGCAAGTGTTGCACAAAGGAGGATCGCAACGTGATTGAGATGGTAAGAGTAAAAGAAAAGGCAGAACAATATGATGCATGCGATGCTAGATAAAACATGAAAGCAATAAGAGAGATGAAAGGAGAGAAATTGGCTTATGATTTTCTCCACGAAGGGGGGGCTTGAAATCTTCAACGAACTCCAAGGAAGAAGCCTCCAAAAGATGTGGCCTTGAATGCTTGGGGGAGACTCCTCCTTTGATCTTTGAAACCGGTAGCACCTCCCCTCTATATTCAATCGGCCTCTCTTGAACAAGGGACAGAAAAGGTTCTATTTATAAAGGAAAGGACTCGGGATTTTATTCCATGAAAAGTTAGGAAGGCTGATTATGATCAGACTTGGAGTGAGATAAACATCGACAAGAGACCTCCTAATCTTGGAAAGCCACAGGGATCCTTTCCTTCGTTGAAAAGAACTCCAAAACGGAGAAAGAAGGAGCCACAGTTGTAATGCTCCAAATTTTTCAGATTATTTTTCAGATCAGGATCCGTGGGTTTCGGATCGCTTTTGTGGGTCCCGGATTGGGTTTTTACGGTTCACGCGTATTTTTGCCTGTTGGACCTTCGGAACCCCGTGTAGGGCGAACCGTTGTGTTCTCTGACTCCAGGGCCTTACCATCCCGTTGTGCATTTTTCGAGGATCAGGGAGATGATTTTTTCCCTATTTTTTATATTTTTTGGAATTTCTAGATTTTCTGTATATAAAACCTCATTTTTCTCTCTCCCCATCTCTCATTTCTCACCCTCTCTCTTCTCTCACGCTCTCTCTTCTCCGGCGGGGGCGACGCGGGGCGACGCGGGTGAGGAGTGGCCGGGCATGGGAGAGATCGGGAGGCGGTGGCTCGCCGTGGAGCTCGTGGCGAGTTCGTGAACCGGAGGAGCTTAACGGTGTTTTCTTGGCGGATCGGCGTCCTCGGCGTGCGGAATCTTCGGTGGAGGTAGGGGGACGGATCCCTAACCTGCGTACTTCCTTTCCCGCGAGTTTTGTAGGCCGTGGTGAGTCGAGCGGGGTTATTTTCACATTTTGGGGGAAATGCATGATTTTGGGGTGTGAGCCGGATCGGGTGTTTTGATCGTATTTTTGGGGTTTAAATGGGTCCTCTCGGTGCTAGAGAGGTTGGGACTAGTTTTCCCTTATTTTTCCCTTCACATGGGTGTAATTGGGGCGTGGAATGGATTTTCCAACGGTTTTTACCATTTTCGGTCTCGGGTCGAGATCGCGACCATCACAGTGGTCGCGTTCTTCCAAGAAGGCGCCGTATCGTGGGGTCACGTTCATCAAAGAAGATGAACAGTAAGGCGGTTTGGGTCGCGATCATCGTCCCAGTCGCGTTCAGCCGTTGACGCGATCGGGGGACCCGTCACGTTATTCCGTAGTCACGCCTTGGGCTATGGTCGCGTTCATGGTAAACGTGACCAGGGCTCGGGTCGCGTTAAGGTAGGGTCACGCCCAGGGTGGTGGTCGCATTCATGGATGATCGCAACCAAGGTCCTGGTCACGTTAATGAACGCGCCCATGGTGGGCGGCGCGTTCATGCCTTGTGGGCCCAGGGGGTGCTGAACACGGCTGGTCGTGTCCCCCTTGGCCCGTGAGTGTCCCGGACACCCCGTGGGTTTTGTGTCCGTGTTTTTGGGTGTCCGGAGGTACTGTGTTACCTTGATTAGTGTGCACATGGGTTTGAGGGTCCGGTTGACCCAATGTATTCTGGGCTTTCGTGTCCTTGTTAGATTGAGTCATTGTGTATCGGTATGAGTGCGGTGTGGTTCCCCCGCATGTCATGGGTTTGTCCGGAAAGTGGTTTTCGTGTGGGCCGTGCGTATGGCCTTGGACTGTGAGTCCAGTCATCCAGCCTGGGGCTGGAGTTCCCCGCTTTTCCCTTGGATAAGGAATTGACTCGACAGGAATTGTCTCGGCAGCTCATGAGCTACCTCGGTATTCGTACTATCGTGGTTTCAGACCTAGGGATTGGGCTAGATTGACGGCATGGAGCCGTCCCGGTTCAACTATCTTGACCTGAGTCGTGTGACTCAAGGACTGTTGGGTTTATTAGGTCTAGTGGACCATCCAAAGTTTGGTGGCTCCGAGCCACCTTTTACTCCATGTTACTCGCGATGGGCGCATATGTGGCTTTCCGTGTTCACGTTTAGTGACCTCCCACTGGTCGTAGCCTTCTTACAGCACGCGTGTGCTGACCCACCCTGGAGTGGTGGAGCGGCTTACCTGAGAGAGACGGTTTTTAGGCTGGCTACCGTAGGGCCCCCACGCGCAGCCTGAGTCCGAGCTTCCGGGGAAGAACCATCTAGGGGATCTGACCTAGGGCGCATGGTCTATTTGTGCACGTGTGGTTGGGGGTAGTCAGACCCGCGTTGACGAGCACGACCCCAGCTAGTCCTTGTTTATGTTCCTGGTTATTAGTACGGTGTCTCAGTCTCCGCCTGGGGCGTGGTAAGGAGACACCTGAGGCTATGGACTAAGTCTTCAGTGGACGCATCCGACCTTGCTTCTGGTGGGCAGTTGTTGTACCCAGATAATTTCCTAGCAAAACATTAAAGAATAAGGATTCGGGAATATCCCCGAACACCTTTAAGGCACGGACTACCCAGCCTCTCCTATAGCTTGCTCGGCCCTACTAAGGGTCCCAGCCCGTTAGCCGTGACATACGGCGACATCAATAATTAGTTGGGACTACCCTGGATCACTTGGTGGCGGGTTTTTCCCGCATTCTACACGGCCACCCGGGCCAACCCGGGGGCACCCCGACTACAAGTCATGCCACGCGGCACCCAGCAACAAGGCTAGGCCCAACCCCGAGACGCCTTCCTCCAGCCCTCCAAGATCAAAGGGAGACTTAACTAGGTCAACCACGTGCTTTGGGGGTCCGCAGCACATGTATACGGCTCACACATGTGTGTTGGGCATTTCCCCGAACACCTTGTGGGCGCGTATGTCCCAGCCCTTCTACAACAAACCATGGGTCAACCCACGGCTCCAACACACCAGCTGGGTTCTTCAATAACCCTCCAACAAGTCGGGGCCACCCCCGACCCTTAGACACGTGGCGATAAGCCGCTTACCCTTAGATCCCCGGCCAACCCGGGGCTACCCTGCCAGCCAACCGTGCAACACGGCACGCACCACGAGGCCTGGCCCACGTACCCAAGATGCCTTTTCACAGCTCCCACGAGCTTATACCCTCAGCCCCGGGCCAAATCTAAGGTCTGCCAATCATTCACCTAAGCCGATCGACAACCCGAGGTGTGTCGGGCATTTACCCGAACACCTTGCGGGTGGCAGCTGTGACTCGATAACAACAGCCCCCACGGGCTAATCCCAGCATCCCATAGCCCTTTGTCCTCCAAAGGACACCCCCAGACAACAAAAGAAGACCCCCGAGGGCCACCCCTCGGGGCCACGGCTCACCTGGGGAGAGTTCACCCCGGGCGCGGTCGCGCCCCGGGAGGGTGAACCCCTCTTTTGGGGAGCGTGCCCTCCTCCCAGCCCAGAGGCCCCATGGCCTTCCCCGGTCCCAATTCCGTGCAAGGTTACAGTCTCGTGCAAGGATTCGTTCACCGTACCCGTACATGAAAGGAGCCGCGAAGAACGCTCACGAGGAATCACGCGGGTCAACCCTCAGTCAGCGCGCACAAGCGTCTCAGCCGCACGCCCAAGCGTCCACGTATCCTCCCAGTATCCTTGTCCTTTTCTTCTTGGTCAAAGTAGGAAGAAAATAGGGGAAAAAACCCAATTTTTATGGAGTGGGGACCGCCCCCTCTCTCCTCTCACTCTAGCCCGCCTAAACCCCCCGGGGGAGGGTTTAGGCGGACCAGCCTACCCCCCCAGGCTAGTCCGCCTAAACCCCTAGAAAAATAAAAAAAAAGATTTTTATGAAAAAAAACCCCAGCCCATGCCCAGTCCGCCTAAACCCATGGTTTAGGTGGACCAGTCTTCCCCCCAGGCTGGTCCGCCCAAACCTATCCATGAACAAAAAAAAGTTTTTTAAATCAAAAAGACCCCACCGTGAGGGGTTTAGGCGGACCTGACCAGCCCCTTGGGCTGGTCTGCCTAAACCCTCCCTCCCCCACTCCGTAAAAAAAAATGTTTTTCTCTAAGGGTTTACCCGGACCAAACCCAGCCCTCAACTTAGTCTACCTAAACCCTTCCCTGCCCCTTCAACTTCCTATAAATTCCACCCCTTAGAAGCTCAAGGGGCATGCATACACAGAGCAACAAGCAAGGAACGAAGGCAAGAACCTATGACCTAACTGCTACACCCTCGGAGTTCCTCAGCAGGCATCCAGCATAGGTCGAGGACATGAGGAGCTAAGTGTGCGCGTGGTTGGCTTGTTGATCGGCTTGTACACGCCGAGGGTATGTCACACGTACTCCCCTCACGCGGCGTCTAGCCATCACACACCTATCCACTCCCGTCGCACGTAAGGCATTATAACAACGGTGAACACACCCGCATCCCGGGTCCGCCGGTGTGTGACAACCCAGGGTGGATATGCATACGCCAAGGTGCCGCACCTACTTCCAACACAGAACCGTGTGCCTACTGCTCGCCCCGATCTGGCCGCCGACCGCTCTGACTGATGACTCGAGTTAGTCAGACCCTGGCCCGGGAGTAATATACTCAGGGTCGTCCTCGACTCCCCAGCAAGATGACATTCGCCTTCCGAGGCCCGGACCAGACCGCTCATTTTCGAGCCGCGTCCAACCTCCGTCAGGCACCAGCCCACGACCGCCCCTACCACCTAGGCAGTTAGGCTTGTCTCAATCTCCTCATGGAGAGCATCTGTAAAACACGCGGATATCCACCTTATTACGCGTTGACCCGGGGACCGACCCACACATCGCAATTGTCTTGCGGCTTGCGCCCATTGTACTTTGGCCTCATCGACCCATTTGTAAAGCCCATGTGGCTCTCATATAGCATCAACCCAGTTGAATACAAGTGCCCGTACGCGGGCCCCAGCTTTCTACCTACACCACTCAGCACGTGTGAAAAATATCCCTGACCCCAGCAAACACCTCCCAGTCGAAAGCGCACCCACAGTTGCGGAATGCTCCCGACCCTCTACCCAAGGCTTCAGACATATATAGACTTTTCTTCATCATAGAATGAAGGTGTTCGGATTCAATCCGAGGTAAATAAACATTGATCGCTTGCGGTCAGTGGGGAATGACGTCTAGTACACGATTCCCAAAATCGCCTGTGCACTCGCACCCGTGAAACCCCTTCTATACACATGTCGCCCGATCTCTCGAGCCCACGTGCCGCGTCCTGGCGACGCTTCCCCGGTCAACGCTTGGTTCCATAGGTGATTGTCAAGAAATCGTCTGGCATGCCTACACCCTATCCAGATAACCTACACCCTGATATTTTTGGGTCATTCGACTTTCTGTAAAAGGAGAGTGCTCGGTACCGCCGTGAGGGGCATACAACCGTAAAGGAGGATACCCGAGATACATCAAACTCCCGTATTTTCCTTCCCTGCTATATTCCTTCCTTCATCCCAGTCATCAGCATAAAAGCCCCACAATAGCAGTGCTCCTGTCACGTGACGTGAGTTTCTAGTGACTTGAGTTTCGTTTCACGTCTGCGAGACGTGGTTTTACTCGTAGTTTCCAGGTGGGTTCCCGAGGTAGAGGTCTAGGGTCCTAGTGGGCGTCATCGAGGGTTTTTCCTTAGGCAGTGTTCGGTCCACGACAGGGTTATCGTGATGTTTTTCCCTGGCAGCGTGACCAGGGTGGTTGTTGTCTAGTAGTTCCCCGACTGTGAGATCGGGACGTGTTTTCTGCTACAGTAGGAGTAGCTATAGTGCCGAGTTTTTACCGGCCACCGGTTTGCTGTTCCTGCTGTTGTTGTTGCTTTCTGTTACCGCCGTTGTTTATGGTTGGGGTTCCGCGGGATCCCTACTGAGCCAGTGATAGGAGGCTCACCCCTGCTTTTCAGGTGCGACGGTTCTTCCTCGAGGTTTGAGGGTGTTGCGCTGAGGTTTTTAGTTGCCAGCTCGTCGGGCCGAGTGCTCACTCGGTGTTGGGTACGTTCTCTACCTTAGACTGTACTTCTGTTGGACTGGACTCTACTGTAGTTGTTTATTCATTTCTATTAATTGTTGAATTGTTCTGCTTTATTTCCTATTTCTTTGTACCTCCACACTCCTTTCAGCCCTTCCAAGCCCTCCGGCTCGTGGGCAGCAGGCCAGGATTCGAATAGTATCAGGCTCTTCCCGGTATCTGGATCTTGGGTCGTCACAGTTGGTATCAAAGTGTGGTTGTGGACGTACATGGGAATTGGAGATATTGCAATGATCAGAGTCCGTAAGGTCCAGTACAGTCGACAGCCGACATAGGGTTTTGCACTTGCTTTTCCGCTTGGTTTCTCGCATAAGAGCTTGAGTGCGCTGTGATGGCGATGTGATGGTGGTTGCTATTTCGTCGGAGCGCCAGTGTGGGGCCCGAAGGATGTGATAGAGAGATTTCTTCCCGATGGGTGGTGGCCCCGGTTGCGCTGCGTTGGGCAGAGGTTGTCGGCAGAAGCGTTGCCGTAGTGCTGCGTTCGAGGTATTTGCAGCAAGGTCAGGTGGCTGGTGAGGATTGTTCGTGGTTAAGTGGCAGTGAGCGTGCTCTGAGGGAGCTGTCATTGGTTTGGCCACTCCAGCTTGAGATTTATCTAGACCCTGAGGTTTGAGGTCATGGTTTGAGGTGGCAGAGCGAGTGCTTTGGTCGAGAATCATGTTTGGCTGAGGTTCATCATCTTGCATCGTCTGTCCGGATTGGTTGGCCTTCGTGAGCCATGAAGTCTGTGCGAGACGCGTCCTGTGTTTTGGCAAGGTGGTTGCCTATGAGAAGTGTTGCCCATTCCCTGGTGTGTAAGGGTGCGTTAGCACTATTCCGGAAGGATGAGTGCCGGTCGGGCAGTGTTCGTTAGAATTTGTGGCAGGTGTTGTGGTTCCCGATGTGTGGAGGATCGAAGCTTGCGGAGTTGCAGAGGATTGTTGGGATGGAGGATTACAAGTTGTCGTTGTGGTGGCTGTGCGTGTGGATCAGAGTGTAAGGATCATAGCGTTGGTTGCTACGGGCGGATTCCTGAGTATGTGTAGGGCATCGGAGGATTGGTTCCTCGGTGTGAGACGTGTTGTTGCCATGCCGTTACTTGAGGTATTGTGGTTTATGGCTCTGGCGAGATGGTGAGTTGGGGAAATGTGTTGGCAAGTGTACCGCATGAGTACCATGTTCGTGTGTTGGAAGTTGTGTCCTCGGTTGAGGTTGTGTTTTTGGAGAAGTGATCTCTGAGAGATTATGGGTCCCAGTTGGTAGCTGTGAGCGACTAGTAGGGTTGACCAAGTGGTCGACCATGGTAAGATGTGTATTGTTTGGGGACCAGTGTGCTTTGGTCGTGGCGTTGTCAACCAGGTTGCTGTGATAGCAAGTGGCACTTGCTTGCCTTGGAGTCGTATGCCGTGAACTGCTCAGGTTGTGTCCCGTGGCTCTGTGATAAGAGCGGAAGCAGGATGGGCAGGCGTCCATTTGGAGTAATTGAGATGAGATAGGATTTGATGAGACAGGACGGTGGACAATGCCGGGTTTGGAGGTCTCTGAAGAGATGTTGGCGTTGGAATGGTGGTCCTTGGTCTGTGACCAGCATGGGAGGATTTCCCCTATAAGTCTGAGTCGAGTGAGGTGAGGACCGAAGACTCCAGATTCTTGTCATTTGGTTTCGCCGTGCTCCCGTGAGAGGGTAGAGTTGGCATGATGATAGGTCTGGATGTGGTATTGGTCTATGCGTGAGTCAACGGATGGCTTGTCGAGGTTTGGAATGTGCCCTTCAGATCTGGTGAAGGACCAGGAAGAAAGGAAGAAGCTGCGTGAGTCAAGGGTTTCCCATTGACGAGTGTCTGGGGACCGATGTATGGTCTTTTACAGACAGAAGATGCTGGTTGTTGTGTCTCGGTAATGGCGAGAGCCGTGTGCAAGTGAGGCCTTTGGTGGCCATTTCCGTTGTGTGCTTTTTCGGATGGGATCTAGGCTTTGTCGAAGTTTGAGTTCTGATAGAGTTGGTCCTGTGCTGTTGTTGGCGTTTGGCTTGCCAGGTGTGAGATGGCCCTTGGCATGGAGCCGACGAATTTGTGGCGGTTAGCTGGTAGAGAGGCTGACATTTGGTTGGTCCGCCGAGCTTGGATTTTGATCGGTGGCTATTTCTCGTAACGAGGAATGTGTCTCCTCGGTGAGCAAGATCGTGGCAATGGTGCCGTGATGGGATTTCGTTATGACTGAGGTGGTGCCAGACTGGTGCTTTTGTGTTATGCCTGTTGTAATGACCGATGTGTGTGCGGTATGCAGAGCGTGGCGTTGTCCGTGAATAAGGTCTAGTAGTATGTCTCAAGATCGGTGCTTTCGCGTGAATTGAGGTTATTCTGTGCTAGGGCTCTGACAGCGTTGTCAGTTGCTTAAGGTGTTCTCCCCCTGTGACCTGGTGCTAGTCCTGAATTTCGATGATGAAATTTGTTTAAGGGGGGAGGGATGTAACGCCCCAGATTTTTTGGATTATTTTATGGATCATGATCCGTGGGTTTCGGATCACTTTTGTGGGTCCCGGATTGAGTTTTACGATTCACACGTGTTTTTGCCTGTCGGACCTTCGGAACCCTGTGCAGGGTGAACCGTTGTGTTCTCTGACTCTAGGACGTTACCACCACGTTGTGCATTTTCTGAGGATCAGGGAGATGATTTTTCCCTATTTTTTATATATTTCAAAATTTCCAGACTTTCTGTAAATAAAACCTCCTTTTTCTCTCTCCCCATCTCTCATTTCTCACTCTCACCCTCTCTCTTCTCTCACGCTCTCTCTTCTCACCCTCTCTTCTCCGGTGGCCGACGGAGCGAGGTAGGGGCGACGCGGGCGAGGAGCGGCCGGGCATGGGCGAGGATCGGGAGGCGGTGGCTCGCGGTGGAGCTCGTGGCGAGCTCGTGAACTGGCGGAGCTTTAACAGCATTTTCTTGGCGGATCGGCGTCCTCGGTGCACGGAATCTTCGGTGGAGGTAGGGGGACGGATCCCTAACCCGCGTACTACCTTTCCCGCTAGTTTTGTAGGCTGTGGTGAGCCGAGCGGGGTTATTTTCACAATTTTGGGGAAATGCATGCTTTTGGGGTGTGAGTTAGATCGGATGGTTTGATCGCATTTTTGGGGTTTAAATGGGTCCTCTCGATGCTAGAGAGGTTGGGGACTAGTTTCCCCTTATTTTCCTTTTCACATGGGTGTGAATGGGGCGTGGAATGGATTTTCCCGCGGTTTTTATCATTTTCGGTCTCGCGTCAAGATCGTGACCATCACAGTCGTCGCGTTCTTCCGAGAAGGCGCCGTATCGTGGGGTCACGTTCATCGGAGAAGATGAACAGTAAGGCGGTTTGGGTCACAGTTGCGTTCAGTCGTTCACACGATCAGGGGACCCATCGCGTTATTTCGTAGTCGCGCCTTGGGCTATGGTCGCTTTCATGGTAAACGCGACCAGGGCTCGGGTCACGTTAAGGCAGGGTCGTGCCCAGGGTGGTGGTAGCGTTCATGAATGATTGCGACCAAGGTCCTGGTCGCGTTAATGAACGCGCCCATGGTGGGCGACGCGTTCATGCCTTGTGGGCCCGGGGGGTGCTAAACATGGTTGGTCGTGTTCCCCTTGGCCCGTGAGTGTCCCGGACACCCAGTGGGTTTTGTGTCCTTGTTTTTGGGTGTCCGGAGATACCGTGTTACCTTGATTAGCATGCCCATGGGTTTGAGCGTCCGGGTGACCCAATGTATTCCAGGCTTTTGTATCCTCGTTAGATCGAGTCACCGTGTATCGGTATGAATGCAGTGGGGTTCCCTCGCACGTCGTGGGTTTCTCCGGAAAGTGGTTTCCATGTGGGCCGTGCGTATGGCCTTGGACTGTGAGTCCAGTCATCCCGCCTGGGACTGGAGTTTCCCCGCTTTTCCCTTGGATAGGGAATTGACTCGACAGGAATTGTCTCGGCAGCTCGTGAGCTGCCTCGGTATTCATGCTATCGTAGTTTCAGACCTAGGGATTAGGCTAGATTGACGGCATGGAGCCGTCCCAGTTCAACGGTCTTGACCCGAGTCGAGTGACTCAAGGACCGTTGGGTTTATTAGGTCTAGTGGACCATCCCGAGTCTGGTGGCTCCGAGCCACCTGTTACTCCGTGTTACCCGCGATGGGTGCGTGTGTGGCTTTCCGTGTTCACGTTTAGTGACCTCCGACTGGTCGTAGCCTTCTTACAGCACGCGTGTGCCCCACCCGGGAGTGGTGGAGCCGCTTACCCAAGAGAGAAGATTTTTAGGCTGGTTACCGTAGGGCCCCCACGCGCAGCCTGAGTCTGGGCTTCGGGGGAAGAACCAGCTAGAGGATCTGACCTAGGCCGCATGGTCTGTGTGTGCACGCGCGGTTGGGGGCAGTCGGACCCGCGTTGACTAGCGCGACCCCAACTAGTCATTGTTTGTGTTCCTGTTTACTAGTACGGTGTCTCAATCTCCGCCTGGGGCATGGTAGGGAGACACCTGAGGCTCTGGACTAAGTCCTTAGTGGACGCATCCGACCTTGCTTCTGGTGGGCAGTGCTCCTGTCACGTGACGTGAGTTTCTAGTGACTCGAGTTCCGTTTCACATCTGCAAGACCTGGTTTTACTCGTAGTTTCTGGGTGGGTTCCCAAGGTAGAGGTCTAGGGTCCCGGTGGGCGTCACCGAGGGTTTTTCCTTAGGCAGTGTTCGGTCCACGACAGGGTTGTCGTGATGTTTTCCCTTGGCAGCGTGACCAGGGTGGTAGTTGTCTGGTAGTTCCCCGACTGTGAGATCTAGGTGTGTTTTCTGCTACAGTAGGAGTAGCTATAGTGCGGAGTTTTTACTGGCCACCAGTTTGATGTTCATACTGTTGTTCCTGCTTTTCGTTACCGCCGTTGTTTACGGTTGGGGTTCCGCGGGATCCCTACTGAGCCAGTGATAGGAGGCTCACCCCTACTTTTTAGGTGTGGCGGTTCTTCCTCGAGGTTCGAGGGTGCTGCGTGGAGGTTTTTAGTTGCTAGCTCACCAGGCCGAGTGCTCACTCGGTGTTGGGTACGTTTCCCTGCCTTAGACTGTACTTCTGTTGGACTAGACTCTGTTGGAGTTATTTATTTATTTCTATTAATTATTGAATTATCCTGATTTATTTCCTATTTCCTTGTACCTCCACACTCCTTTCAGCCCTTCCGAGCTCTCCGGCTCGTGGGCGGTGGGTCCGGATTCGAATGGTATCGGGCTCTTCCCGGTATCCGGATCTTGGGTCGTCACAGTTGGTATAAGAGCGTGGTTGTAGACGTACATGGGAATTCGAGATATTGCAGTGATCACAGTCCGTAAGGTCCAATACAGTCGGCAGCTGGCATAGGATTTTACGCTTATTTTTTCGCTTGGTTTCTTGCATAAGAGCTTGAGTGCGCTGTGGTGGCGCTGTGATGGCGGTTGCTGTTTCGTCGGAGCGCCGGCGTGGGGCCCAAAAGATGTGATAGAGAGATTTCTTCCCGATGGGTGATGGCCCAGGTTGCGCTACGTTGGGCAGAGGTTACCGGCAGGAGCGTTGCCGTAGTGCTGCGTTCGAGGTATTTGCAACAAGGTCAGGTGGTCGGTGAGGATTGTTCGTGGTTAAGTGGCAGTGAGCATGCTCTGAGGGAGCTGTCATTGGTTTGGCCACTCTAACTTGAGATTTATCCAGCCCCTAAGGTTTGAGGTCGTGGTTTGAGATGGCAGAGCGAGTGCTCTAGTCGAGAATCGTGTTTGGCTGAGGTTCGTCATCTTGCATCATGTGTCCGGATTGGTTGGCCTTCGTGTGCCATGAAGTCCATGCGAGACGTGTCCTGTGTTTTGGCAAGGGGGTTGCCTGTGAGAAGCGTTGCCCATTCCTCGCTGTGTAAGGGTGCGTTGGCACTGTTCCGGAAGGATGAGTGTCGGTCGGGCGGTGTTCGTTAGAATTTGTTGCGGGTGTTGTGTTTCCCAAGGTGTGGAGGGTCAGAGCCTACGGAGTTGCAGAGGATTGTGAGGATGGAGGATCCCGAGTTGTCGTTGTGGTGGCTGTACGTGTGGATCAGAGTGTAAGGATCGTAGCGTTGGTTGCTACGGGCAGATTCCTGAGGATGTGTAGGGCCGGGCATGGGCGAGGATCGGGAGGCTGTGGCTCGCAGTGGAGCTCGTGGCGAGTTCGTGAACCGGCGGAGCTTTAACGGCGTTTTCTTGGCGGATCGGCGTCCTCGGCACGTGGAATCTTCGGTGGAGGTAGGGGTACGGATTCCTAACACGTGTACTTCTTTTGCAGCGAGTTTTGTAGGCTGTGGTGAGCCGAGCGGGGCTATTTTGGCATTTTGGGGAAATGCATGATTTTGGGGTGTGAGCCGGATCGTGTGTTTTGATCGTATTTTTGGGGTTTAAATGGGTCCTCTCGGTGCTAGAGAGGTTGGGGTCTAGTGATACCGGACGGACAACGAACCTGGGACTCTATCTCGCAACTCATCCCTAGCGAGGGAAACGCGGGATCGTGCGCGGTTGAGAAACCGGCAATGAGTCAAGGGTACTCGGCTCTTCCGCGTGTACTCAGATTGAGTCACAGGACGGGTTCACTCACTCACTCTCGCAGCGGTGATAAAATAAATATCGAGCTAATAATCCTATCACTCTAGCAGCGGCATTCAAAAGTATACGAGATAAGCAAATACGATAAAGAGGGAGGCGAGTTTACCTCCACACTCAGGGCGTGGGGAAGGCAACCCCGGTCGAATCTCGTACTCCCGGTTATACAATTACAATAATTACAGAATTGAATTCTTTTGCCCACTCCACATAGGGAGGTAAAGGTCTACACGAGGGGCCCGGGAGTAGCGAACTCGGGTTGACAGGCAACAATTTGGGCCGGAGACGGGCTGCTGGTCCAACTCGGTTCTGACTCGGTACTGTTCCAACTCGGTACAAGAAGGGAACTCAGCAACTGGGACGGCGGCTTCCGGTCGACTCCTTGTTGCGGCGACTGGCTGGGACGCTTCTGATGGGTTGCCAATCGATCTCCAGGAGCGGCTGTCGCCGAAGGTGAGCCGGCGTATTTTCCGAGGAATTAATTCTCGGACTGAGTTGCTGGCCTGTCCTCGGATCTACTCTGCGCGCCTTCACAAAAAGATTTTCTGAGGCCAAATCCGATGTCGGATCGACGCAAAAGTGATACCGATGGATAGAGGGCTACGACATATAATTTTTTTCAGATCCATCAAGTGAATGGATTGAAAATGAAAACGACTGTTCCACAGATTTTCTGCTGGCTCGGATTGACAAACATACAGAACAAACTGAGTTGTCCCTGAAAATGAATTTTGACCGATAGAAAATGATAGATCTAGACTCTAGAAAAATTATGGGTGTAAGGTACGAAAGTGAGGAAGACGCATGAATTTTGGGGATTTTTTAGAGTTGTATAAGGGGGCGGGAAAAATAGAAGAACAGACTCCTATCCTGCAAATCTGCTGATTGGCAGACTGTCAGGGGTGGAACAAAAAATACAAGAAAAATATTAAATGACCTCTGATTGGCACGAAATTTAAAATGAAGACTGGGGATAACAAGAAGAACAAACACTCAAAATTGCAGCTTGATCAGATCTCCTAATTTGGAGATAAAAATTGGGATTCAACCTTATGTCATGATCTGGATAGAACTCCGACGCGGTGGCGGTGGCGGCGCGACGGCAGCTCGATGGCGGCGGCGGCTGCGGTGCTGAGCTTCTCACTCAGAGAGGGGAAGGGGAGGAGGCTTCACACCTCAAGAAATTCGTAGAACTCCATCTGCAAGGGAGTGGGAGAGAGAAAGGGGTGCCCTTGAGCTTGCTCTTGGCAAAAATACTTAATTCTTCATTAAAAATCTCTAATGACACTATACATAGGCTTATATAGAGAATGGCAAGGGGTGGGGGGTTGGGAATTTCATGGGAGAGAGGGGAGGGCTAAATTAGGGATAGCATTTTCTTCCCCCATGTGGTCAAGTGACCAAATTAAATAAAAATATAACATGGAATAAACTATATTATAAGGGAGAAGCATCTTGGACTTTGCTTGGTCCAAGTTTGAATTTTCTTCCACCTTGTCCCCCCTTGGTCTAAGTCCAACCTTGGACTTTGAACCAACCCCACATAGGCCCTAGAACATAGGTGGACCAATGGGAAAGAGGGTGGAGGACCCTGATGGACCCACTAGCAATTTACATAGAAACCCAAAGACTTTAAAGACTAACCCTTTGGCTTATAATGCCTTACAATTGTAAACCCAATTAGCCAAGAGTATAAATAAAAATAAAAGGACATAAATACAAAATAAAAATGTTAGTGCCTGGTGTTGATTCCCATCAACTAGCTTCCCTTTGTTATCCCCTTCACATGGGTGTGATTGGGGCGTGGAATGGATTTTCCTGTGGTTTTTGTCATTTTTTATCTCGAGTCGAGATCGCGACCATCACAGTGGTCGCGTTCTTCCAAGAAGGCGTCGTATCGTGGGGTCGTGTTCATCGGAGAAGATGAACAGTAAGGCGGTTTGGGTCGCAGTCGTCGTCCCAATCACGTTCAGTCGTTCACACGATTAGAGGACCCATCGCGTTATTCCGTAGTCGCGCCTTGGGCTATGGTCGCTTTCATGGTAAACGCGACAAGGGCCCGGGTCGCATTAAGGCAGGGTCGCGCCCAGGGTGGTGGTCGCGTTCATGGATGATCACGACCAAGGTCCTGGTCGCGTTAATGAACGTGCCCATGTTGGGCGACACGTTCATGCCTTGTGGGCCTGGGGGGTGCTGAACACGGCTAGTCGTGTTCCCCTTGGCCCGTGAGTGTCCCAGACACCCCGTGAGTTTTGTGTCCGTATTTTTGGGTGTTCGGAGGTATCATGTTACCTTGATTAGCGTGCCCATGGGTTTGAGGGTCCGGGTGACCCAATGTATTCCAGGCTTTCGTGTCCTCATTAGATCGAGTCATCGTGTATCGGTATGAGTGTGGTGGGGTTCCCCCACACGTCGTGGGTTTCTGTGAAAAGTGGTTTTTGTGTGGGCTGTGCTTATGGCCTTGGATTGTGAGTCCAATCATCCAGTCTATGGCTGGAGTTTCCCCGCTTTCCCCTTGGATAGGGAATTGACTCGGCTAGAATTATCTCGATAGCTCGTGAGCTACCTCGATATTCGTGCTATAGTGGTTTCAGACCTAGGGATTAGGCTAGATTGACGGCATGGAGCCGTCCCGGTTCAATGGTCTTGACCCGAGTCGTGTGACTCAAGGACCGTTGGGTTTATTAGGTCCAGTGAACCATCAAGAGTCTGGTGGATCCGAGCCGCGTTACTCGCGATGGGTGCGTGTGTGACTTTCCGTGTTCACGTTTAGTGACCTTCCACTGGTCCTAGCCTTCTTACAGCACGCGTGTGCCCCACCCGGGAGTGGTGGAGCCGCTTACTCGAGAGAGACGATTTTTAGGCTGGTTACCGTAGGGCCCCAACGCGCAGCCTGAGTCCGGGATTCGGGAGAAGAACCAGCTAGAGAATCTGACCTAGGGCGCATGGTCTGTGTGTGCACGCGTGGTTGGGGGCAGTCGGACCCGCACTGATGAGCGCGACCCCAACTAGTCCTTATTTGTGTTCCTGGTTACTAGTACGGTGTCTCAGTCTCTGCCTGGGGCGTGGTAGGGAGACACCTGAGGCTGTGGACTAAGTCATCAGTGGACGCATCCGACCTTGTTTCTGGTGGGCAGTGCTCCTGTCACGTGACGTGAGTTTCTAGTGACTCGAGTTTTGTTTCACGTCTGCGAGACGTGGTTTTACTCGTAGTTTCCGGGTGGGTTCCCAAGGTAGAGGTCTAGGGTCCCGGTGGGCGTCACCAAGGGTTTTTCCTTAGGCAGTGTTCGGTCCATGATATAGTTGTCGTGATGTTTTCCCCTGGCAGCGTGACCAGGGTGGTTGTTGTCTAGTAGTTCCCCGACTGTGAGATCGGGGCGTGTTTTCTGATACAGTAGGAGTAGCTATAGTGTCTAGTTTTTACCAGCCACCAGTTTACTATTCCTACTGTTGTTGTTGCTTTTCGTTACTGTCGTTGTTTACGGTTGCGGTTCCGCGGGATCCCTACTAAGCCAGTGATAGGAGGCTCACCCCTACTTTTCAGGTGCGACGGTTCTTCCTCGAGGTTCGAGGGTTCTACGCTGAGGTTTTTAGTTGCCAGCTCGTCGGGCCGAGTGCTCACTCGGTGTTGGGTACGTTTCCCTGCCTTAGACTGTACTTCTGTTGGACTGGACTCTGTTGTAGTTATTTATTTATTTCTATTAATTATTGAATTGTCCTGCTTTATTTCTTATTTCTTTGTACCTCCACACTCCTTTCAGCCCTTCTGAGCCCTCCGGCTCGTGGGCGACGGCCAGGATTTGAATGGTATAGGGCTCTTCTCGGTATCTGGATCTTGGGTTGTCACAACAGTGGAGTTCGAAAAACTAAGAAATGATGTCAGACTACACAGTCGCACATTAAATGAGCGTCAGCAACCAGAGACGCAAATTCAGAGTTAAAACATGGAAAGCTCAAAGCATAAAAGCTTAAAAATAGCAAGGGAATTGGCGACTTGTTGTCTAGACGCTCATTCATGAATTAGGGACCTCCAAGACGGACGCAAATTCAAAAATAATCCAAATTTACCCCAAAATAGGAATAAAAGAATTGGCGTCCAACTGTCTGAACGCCATTTAAAGATATGGTGACCATTCAAAATGTCATAGATTTAAAATCTCTCACATTCGGCGCAAAACAGGCTCAAAAATGAAAAATGAAGAATTCACGTCCATATGGCCAGACGCCATTTAAAAATGGCATTAAAAAATCATTTTTTGAAGGGAATGGGCATCCGCGGTCGCCCAATCTTGAGAACGCGGTAGTCTAGGCGACCGCGACCAGGCACGAAAAACTCTTTTTTTATTATTACTCTCTTAAGACGCGGCCGCCTAGGCGACCGCGTTCTCATGAACGCGGTCTCCTCTGCGACCGCATCTAGGAGAACCCAGCCAAAATATAAAAACCATTTTTTAATTAAAAGAATTGGCATCTGATATGTGTGTCGCCCATTAAATGGCGTCCGAGTGGTCTGACTCCAATTCTTTTAAGCCAGGAAAAATGGAGGAAAATTCTAGAAAAATAGGAAAACATGCGAGAAAGCCGTGAAAAGCTAGAAATCTGAGAAAATTGAGGAAAACCACTCAAATAATTCGATTTGAGGGTCAAATTGGGGCATTATAAAGTAATATGAGATATACTCATGATGATTCAATTTTGGCATGTCTACACACTCGTACTGATTTAAGTGCACTGTTCTATGCGTTTAAGTCTTAAGTTGCATTTGCATACTCTAGTTGCTTGCTGCACACTTGCACATAAGCATTAGTATTTTTCATAGGCTTAGGGCAAGTCATAACTTGTTCTGTATGTTGTGCTCATATCCTGTAAGGGCTTGCTTGAATCCGGTTCAGCACAACTAAATGTTGATCTGTGTGTGTAGGTGCGTCGACCCCACCAGTTTGCTGCGTCGATGCAACTTCTTGCTGAACCACCTGTGCTTTAGGGTGTGTCAACCTCATCACTTGGCATTGTGTCTTTGACGCCTTCATTTGAGCTATTCCTATTAAATCCGTTGTGCATTGTGTCTAAGTGTTTCATGTGCATTATAGTTGTTGTTTGTGCTTTAATGAGCTAAAGTTTTTAATTTGTCATAGTTTGTACCGGACCTATTCAACGCCCCCCCCCCCCTCTAGATCTGGTTGCACCCAAGGGACCTAACAATGGTGACATCTACTGCAGCTTCTATCAGATTGAGGGCAGCAAGGTTATCAATATTTTTGGTCCTGTGTTTGGCAGACCATTCAGATGTGTCTGATGGCAGCTTGTGAGGACCATGATATATAAGATTCTATAGCTTGGGATCAATGGAGTTAACGAAAGCACACATCTTCCCTAGCCACATGGAAAAATCAGAACCATCGAATAAGGGTGGGGAATTCATTGAAACTTGTTCAACGGATAAAGCCATTAACTCAAATGCACTGAGATCTTTCTTTGCAGATCGTTGGATTTGAGTATAACAGAGCTTGGCTCTGATACTAATTCTTAGGTCCCCTGGGGTGCAACCGAATCTAGAAGGGGGGTTGAATAGATCCTTCCAAAAACTTTGGCCCAATTAAAGCTTAGCTCATTAAGGCACAAACAACAGATATAATGCCCATGAGGCACTTAGACACAATGCATAGTAGATTTAATAGGAACATCTCAAATCAATATAACAAGACAGTCATACACAAGGAGCCAACATAGCTGTATGGGAGAAGGCTGAGGTCGGCGTAGCCTCTTTATGGGTTTGGCTATTAGACAGATTAGAAGCTCATCAAACCCCTAGTGTGTGTGAACAAGCTAACTTGCCCCGGGCCTGGGTGGATTCCCTAGTACCTGTGTGCAAGGGTGCAGCATGCAATTGAGGAAATACAAGTGTAGTGTGAGGGGCAAGCGGTGTGTAGACCTGAGTGCTAGAGTGTGTGATGGAAAACACTTAGAATTGTATACATTGAAGTTAGCACATGAACCTATGAATGGGGATAGGAAACATGGAGTAATCACACAAGTCACAACCCATAACAAAGGGATTTTTAAGGTGGTTCAGTCTGTAAACCCGCAGACCTACATCCACCCCTCACCAAACCGGTGAGTCTTTTCCACACGAGGACGACGTCCTCAACACACACGGGAACGACGCCCCAAACACACACACACACATACGGGGACGAGCCCCCCCCCCCCCCCCCACACACACACGGGGATGAGCCCCCCCCACACACACACACACACAAACGAAGAAAACAAGCTGCAAGTGTAGCAAAAACCCGGGGACAACTCCCCAGAACACACATGGTTTACAGATTGATAAGATGCAAATGAAAAAAAGAAAACCATTCACAAGGAGAAGGCTACAGTGGCTTTAGATCGAAGTCTTGAAGCTCTATCAAGCTTAGGTCGGCTGCAAGGATGGGCTGCACTCCTTTCAGCTTCTTCTCCCTTTTTTAGCACTGGTTTGGATCTAACCAGGGCTGGGTTGCTCTCCACACTCCTTTCTTTTCTTTTTCACAGATTTTCTGTTGAAGGCTCAAGGGAGACGTGGGATTTTCTTTTCAAGGCAGTAGCGTCCTTCCTTCATGCAGGAGGCCAATTTTTATAGGAAGGCTAGTGAGGAGTTTCCCTCCAAGAGATCTGCAGCTGATTGGTTGGAATACAAAAGACTTCTTTGAAATAGGCTTCTTTTCTGATTGGTCCAGCGTATTTGGGAGAGCCGGAGAAAAATAATTTGTCCAGACTTGCAAATTGATTGGTCAGCAGAAATGATGCTTCTTGGATATGGAGCTCTTCCAGAACTGCAATCTCGTTGGCTCAGGACATTCCTTTGTCCTAGGTGCATTTCTTGGACAATAACCCAATTGGTTGACTGCAAAAAGTAGTGTACCATGAAAAGAGACTTTACCCAAATATGATACCTGGTAGATCTGCCTCCAAAAGGTTACTCTGGTACTGTGATGATGGTAGGGATAGTGATCAGTCCTAGGAACCTCCCCTAGACCTCAAAAGATGAGTTTTTGGAGGTTTGCGGTTCATATTTTAAAACTCTGGATGATCCTCAGAATGTGTTACAGGTTTGAGAAAGAAATGCTCGAGAGGCCTTCTGGTGCGTCGACGTAGTAGTGATCCTGTGTTGACGTAGCTTCACGTATCCTGCACATGCTGGCGAGCTAGCGTTGATAGAGTTGACGCATTGAAGGCACTGCGTTGGCGCAACCTTCATTGATTTTGCTCATATGAACTCTGCAAGCCATTTGTCAACCTTACTAGGCATTTTTCACCTTTAACCCCTATTTGTCAGCCTTAGGTAGCTATTTGTCACCCTTATGACCTTTGAGCCATCGCCACTGCTTTTCCTTTAGTCTTGCGAGTTTCATCATCACTAGAGTCGACTCCAAGGCATTGTAGAGTCGACTCTTCTTCTTTGATTTTCACTCTTCCAGCCTTCTTGCCCAGTTTTCATCCTTAGTCGCAACAACCGTCGCCTTTAGACTTTTTCTTCTTGCCTTGAGCCATCGCCTTTATCCATTTGTCACCGCTAGCAGTTATTTGTCACCGTAGTGTCTATTTGTCACCACTAACTAGCCATTTGTCACTGTTATAGCCCATTAGTTACCCTTAACAACCTTTTGTCACCCATATGAAGTATTTGTCAATTGAAGTCGACTTCAAGGTCTGACTGTGTTGACTCCAAGTTATGTTGACTAACAGACGTGGGCTATCTTACTATTGACTTTGACCAGAGTTGACCTTGAGTTAACATGTATTTGAACTTGGCTGGAGTTGCTTTCCCTTATGTTGACTTTGACTATAGTCAACATGATTTGGTCAACTTTGACTGGAGTCAACTCTTCTTCATCTTCTTCTAACTTCTCATCCTTGTCTTCCATTTGTCGCCCTTAAGACCTATTTTTCACCCTTAGCGGGACATTAGTCTCCCTTGTTGTTCTTTTATTTCCCTTAGAAGCCAGGTGCCTTTTCTTCTTTGATGCTTCTTCCTCTGCCTTGAGAACCGTCGCCTTTAACTTCCTGGTGACCTATTTGTCACCCTTATCTATCTATACTTCACATGTAAAGGCCATTTGTCACTGATGCTGGACATTTTTCACCTCTATTCACACATAGCTGGCGGGTGGCTTAAGGTTGACTGGAGTCTACTCGAAAGCCGTTTGGAGTCGACTTCCCATCTTCAACTCTTCTTCTCCCATGCCAAGTTGTTTGTCACCCTTGGTGACCTATTTGTCCCCACTAACGAATATTTGTGACCCGTGTAGGTGTATTTGTCACCCTTATTTGAGTTAGATGGCAAACATCTTCTGCTGAACTTGGAGTTGATGCAGTAAGTACTTGGAGTCGACTCCACTTCATCTTTTTCATTCTTTTTACAATGCAAAGCCTCATTTAGCCTGTTCTTTGTTCAAGATCGACTTCTTGCTTGGTTTTACTGCTGTATGGCTTCTTCTGACTAAGACCTTCTCCTAAAAGCTTTCAAGGAGCTTGTTTACTCAAGACATTGAGATCTTTACACAAGAGAGTTATTTCATGATGAGTATAACATGGAGGCATCAAGAGCATTGTCATGCACATATAATCATAGTTGAGTCGATTTAGTCGACTTATAATGAGTCATACTCAGATATCATCAAAACCAAAGAATCATGTGTTATCACACATGCACAACAGTACACAGTCCCATGATATGTGGCGAAGTTAGAAAAATTCTCGCATAGTGAAGGTTTTTAGACAGACATGATTTGTCCTTCTACCAATCACTATTTTATATACCCATGGGCCAGCTATATGGCTAACCTATGAACACACAATCAAAATGAGCACATGAATTCTATCTGACAGAATTAAGGCATGATATGTAGCTTATCAAGAATGGAGTTATTAAAAATCAATACATGAAATAGTAAAGACAGGAACTGGGGTTTTTACCAATCACGGGTGCCTTGACTTATTGAACCCCCTCTTTATTTTCCTTCTTCCTCCAAGACACTCCAGCAAAAATAAATTCTCATTTTGGGTTTTTAGGTACCCAAGTGTTCTTATGTCCTCCATGGTAAGTGGCACCTTTAGTGGATGCTCTCCATATTTTTGGGCATTTAAGTCATCAAATTTTATCAGAAGACAATCATACGTGGTATGCCCAAACTTTCCACAATAATGACAACAACTTGAAGACTTCACAAATGTCTTGTATGCATGAGCCTTGAATTTCTATGATTTAACAGAAATGTTATCATTATGGAAAATTTTCTTTTTCATTACATAATCGTTATCTTTCATCCTTTGAAAACATGATTTCATTTCATGACCATATTTCCCATAGTGATAGCAATGCCAGGGAATAACTTTTGCATGTGGTATTTTTGCATGAGCATAAGAGTTTTCATTCTTCATGACAAAGGAATTTTGCATTACATGTCCAAATTTTTTACAATAAAAGCATTATCTCTTATTTTTATGAACACTGCAATTCTTAGCATGCATTCTAAATACATTTTGTTCATCCTTTACCATCATATGACAGTTTTTCATAAGATGCCCATGAACACCATAGTAGAAACAATTAAGATTTGCTTGGGTCTACACATTGGTTTTTCTGAATTTCTTTTTATGTTTCTGAGATAGATTGTTTCTCACTTTCTGATTTTTTTTTCCTTTTGTATTTTCTGAGTAGCAACTTGTTTTGGGGAACCAGTTGACGTACTGATATGTTCTGAACTTTCGATAAAAGAGGTAAATACCTTGTTTTCAAATGATTTTTTGTTTTCTGGTTTATATCCCAGCCCCTCTCTTTGGAAATTAATTTTATTCCCCAAAAGTTTGTCCAAATTATCTCTCCCTTTGACAAACTTAGACAATGAATTGTTTAAGTCAAACACCTGATCTTCCAATGATGAAATTTATAGTTCATAGTTTAGGATTTCCTCTTCACACTCAGCTATCCTTTTGTTCAACATCTCATTCACAATTTTATGACTCTCTATTTCCTAGTTTAAAGTATGAAGATTTTCAGTCATGTCAATATCTGCAGTGGATTTCCCTTTTTCAAGAGCCAGCAATTTTTCAGACATTGTAGTATTCAGTTGCTTCAATTTTTCTTATTATTCTTTTAGTTTGTCATTTTGAATCAATTCATTGATCTGGCCACCAGACAACACTTTCTGTCTGTTTTCGATTTCAAATCTTTCAAACGTTTTCTGAAGCTCTACATTTACTGCTCTAATAGCTTCAAAATTTTCAACATACAACTTGTTTTGTTCTTCAAGATTTTTGAATTTTTCTTCAGCTTCCTGAATCTATTCTCTGAAATTTTTATTTTCAGATTTTAGTTTTTCTATTTCTGAGTTGATAGTTTCAAGATCTTCTAATTGTATTCTGAGTTCATCATTTTCAGTTTTCAGATGTTCAACATTTACATTTTCAGAATTGTTATGACAAACTTCATTCAATTTCTTTTTCAAGGATTTGTTCTCTTTTCTAACCTTTTCATACATTTCAAACAAATCTGTATATGCTTCCTCCATTCTTCAATAGAAATTTTTTTGAAGGGAGAGCTAACCTCATCATCATTTTCTTCATTAGCCATGAGGCCAATAACCTCCTCTTCTTCCTTTTCATCTGAGATGCTTTCTTCTTCATCACTCCAAGTTGACACCATGGCCTTGGACTTCTTCTCCTTGACCTTGTATGCTTTCTTGACCAACTCCGGGCATTCATCACGAACATGCCCTTGTTTCCTACATTGATAACATATAATTTTGTTAGTTTTCTTGTATCTATCAGATCTGAAATCTGAACCTCTACTTGAAGTCCCGCGATCAATGACACCCAAGAGGGGGGTGAATTGGGTGATTACCAATTTTACGAAAACTTTTGGCCTTTTATAAAATATGTGATACAAAGCTAGTTAAGAGATTCAAAGCTATTTGAACACAAATTGGATTTAAGGAACTTTATATGATAACATGTAGATTAAGCAAGATAGACGAAGATAAATCCAGAACAACAATTTAAACTAACGTTTATGTAGAATGGAGATAGAGGAAATGGAGCAAACCACACAATACAAGCACAATGCACAGCGATTTTTAAGGTGGTTCGGATGCACGACGGCAATCCTACATCCACCCCTCACCAAACCCGGTGAGGCTTCACTCGGGGATAAAACCCCAAACGGAGACGACGCTCCAACCACACACGCAGGACGACACCTGCACACACACACGGGGATGCACCCCAAAACACACACACACACGGAGACAAGGTCTCCAACACGATCCAACAAGCGGATCACAAACACACACACCCGCTGCCACAAGTGCAGCAATCCACACACACGAGACAGAACGGATCTAAATAGACCCACACACACACAAACGCAGATCTAGAAAGATCCACGCACACACGAATCAAATACAACACACATACACACCACCATGGATCTAACAACGATCCACACACACACAAGTTCTTGCAGTTTATGATAAACACAATTACAATACCCAAAACATAAAGATGATGAGGCTTAGTTTAGAAAACTCCTGTTTTGGGTTCCCCTTGAATGCATGTTGCAGATCTTGAACGTATCTTCACTTGATCGGAGCTTCAATCCGTGCTTGCTTGGCTTTTCTTCTTTCTTGCTTGCTTGGCTTCTCTTCTTTCTCCCTTAGACACTCTTCTTGGAATCCTTGCTTGCTTCCTTGGCTATACTCTTCCTTGGAGGTTGCTAGCTTCAGATTTGGCTTGAAACACCTTGGAGATGGATGAAGATCTTGCTGCACGAAGTACTGTTCACGGAGCTACAGTGCCCTCTCCTTTCACCTTGGACAGCCTCCTCTTGATCTCCCTTGAAGCCCTCTTGGATAGATAGGGTTTGTAGCACCAAATGAGAGTTTTATAACTCTTGAATGGCCCTTGGACAAGTCCCAGACCAGATCCACGAAATCTGGTGTAATTGGGGACAAAAGGATTAAAGAAATGGGTGGAAAGACCACCCTTCGAACTTGAACCAAAAGTCAACAAAAGTAGGTCTCGGGGCTGGCGGTTGACCGGTGGAGGGCTGGCGGTCGACCGGAATTTTACAGGTTTCAGTCCGTTGCTTGCTGGGAAAAACGGTTGACCGCCCCTGTTTGGGCGGTCGACCGCTGCTGGCGGTCGACCGGTCCTGGACCGGCGGTCGACTGCTGGCAGGGGAAGCCCCAGGTTTCTCCCGTTCAGCCCTTTAAACCCTTGAGCATCTCATTTACATTTGTGGCATCAAACTCCTTCGACCTTGAGGATTTGTACTGAGTATATGGACCTGCAAACACATGGATAATTGATTAGAATTATAGCTCAAATATCCATATGATAAATCCATAAACTCCATGCAAACCATTGATTATGAAATCAGAATTTGTTCCGGGGGCTCCGCCCCTGGAAACCCCAGCAAGGGGCGTTGCCCCCTTGACCCCCGCGACCTGACCGGGCAGGTCGATCCCCATGACCTGACCGCGCAGGTAGATCCGCGGGCGAGGGCGCACGATGGCCAGAAGGGTTTCATGTTGAATGTGCATGAATGAGGTGTATTCATAAGATACACAAGGTGAGATCGATGCTAAGCATGAGATACACAAGGTAAGAGTCTCACCAATGGTTCTTGATAGTAAATGACATATACCACCTGTTTTGGATTGTAGAGGAGCAGGGTGCTTATCCACAAGTTTAGTTCACCAGGTGACTGCCATGTTTGATCCCGCAAGCAAGATAGTTAAGGTTAATACCATGTTTGTTCACATTAAAGAGGTTATGAAACCTCTTGCCTCTTGTAAAAACAATTCAATCAAGCATGAATCAAGACCATGTACCATTGCCATTTGTCATCTCAAACATATTTAAACATGAATGTGCAATCAACCATAAGTTTAGTTATAATCACTCAATCACACATTAAGTTTAGTTATCATCAAAACGATAACACCAACAATCATCAAAATCATAACTCAACAATCTCTCCCTTTTTGATGATGACAAACTTAGTGATGATACAATAGAATGGCACAAATAATCTTCCCCTCCTGTCACACATAATCATCAATTTTTCTCCCCCTTTGACATAATCAAAAAGCGGGATAATGCAAAACTTTCTCCCCCTGTGACATAATCAATAGTATCAAACGAGCAATATCAACAATCTGGAAGAAGCCAAACAAGGAAGAACAAGCTGATCTCCCGTTGAAATAGTAATAGCCCATCTTATCAAAACAGAAGAAGCAACAGCAAATCATGGACCCACAAATCATATAAGTCCAATTAGAGGAAACCAATTGCTTATTATTCTCAGAAATCAATATGATACCATCCCAAGCGAATACAGTCAAGCATGTATGGATACCAATTGAAGGTGGTGAGTGGCCTCAAGGATATGAGCCAGTGTAGGAAGATGATCAGAAGATGAGGTGTTCAGCAGGATAGCATTCAAAATCTAGATCTCATGGCAGATTTTTACAACAGGCATAAGCAGGAGGGCATACCAAAATAAAAAAAAAATTTGGTTTTCAAATTTCTGATTTTTGTGTTTTAGTTTTAAGGGCATGAAACTATGTATATGCAGATGATGACTCATGAAATACACATAATGCAACCAAACAGTTACATATAATCATACATGCAATCTCCCCCGTACATATATAACAAGGGAAAGGGTATAAGAAAGATGCAAGAGAGTCATGCTCACCAGAATGCACATGTGTAGCACATGGGAGATCGTGCAATCATATAGGAGATTCATGCAATTGCTGATGCAGTCAATCAATTTTCTGAATACATATTAAATCAAATTCATAGATGTGTAAGTGAGGAACATGAAAAATGATAGTTGCCATATGGATATTCAGATTTTCAGATAAACACAATGAGACATTTCACAGACTGCACTTCAATTTTTTGAGAACAGCGTATTGGAGGCTTCGCTCTACCACAATGAGTTTTCACCATCATTTTTTCAACTCAACCAGTATCACATGATAGGCAGAATTTTTCAAGAGTGATCAGGTTCAAAATGATTTCTTTTTACGCGAGTAGACGCATGGAGCTCATGCTAGAATCCCCGATTACTCAAAATACTGAACCATTTCACCTCATATTGAACAGAGATACTAGTCCACACTTTTCAGATATGAACCACATCACGTCTCAGGTGACATGTGCCCAGTTTACTCAGTGAGACCAAGCATTGCTCTGCCGTTCATTTTCATTTCAGATTTTTTAACAAAGATAGGTAGGTAACTTTTTCCTCAACTGTCTCTTCAACATACATGCAACAAGTTTAACATCTCAAGAGTGTTGAAAAGAAATTCATATATCCTTATATTTAACACTCATTTTCACATTTTGTGCATGAAGTGTGCGAATTTGATTCAGCATGTATACCGAAAATATCATGAACACATAACAAGGTAGCTCCCCCTAAATAGATGCACTTATAAAATATAAACATCCCAGAGTGTACGACAAGAAACACTCCAACAATGACTCAAATGCCGCATTATTTATCGAGAGGACATAAGGCCATAGAAGTGCCAAGGAATGAGGGTGAATAGCATATAATATCAAGCAAGCACACAAAGGGAATGTATGCAACATGCAATGCAAATATGCAGCTGATACCAATCAAACGGATACCAATTGAACGAACTGAATGCGGCTAATGCATGAGTTCTAGTGCAATGCAATCCTTGATCATATAATAATGAGATGTAACATGCCAAGACAGAATGCAGTGGTGTAAAACTTCTGGTACAAAATGAGTGAGCTAACTGCACTTAATGTATGAATTCTAATGCATGCAGTCTATTCTTATATGAGAATGGAATGCAAGATGAAAAATGACACTACATACAAGAGAGCAAATCAGATTGAAAAGATGAGCATGGGACAATTTCCATCACAAGTGGCTTATATACAAAGGGAAGCCATTTATTGTCAGAAGCTGTTAAGAGCAGATTTTCAAGGGTTTTGAAAACATTCACAAGCCATTCAGAAGTTGACATTTCCATTGCAGAACTCTTCACTTCAACAAGGATCAATTTTAGAAATTTTGAAGTAATTCATCATGAGCATGTTGCATGTTCCAATTGGAGTTCACTCAGTCAATAGAGAATAGCATTCATTTCAACTTGTTTAGCTAGCAAGACTCCCTTTGACAAAAACATGAATCTTAGAAAAATTCAGTGAAAGTGCAATGTTTCTCTTATGACATAGGGCTAGCTAACAAGGAGCAAATAGTAGCATCAGAAGAAGTCTTTCAAGGCCAACCAATCAATTTCTTCTAGTTTTGGTACAAGGCGGAGAACTTTGGTCCAAAGACCAACTCACGCATAGTGAGAGTTTCCAGGTGAAGATAATCCACCTTTTCACTACTCAGTATTTGATATATCAGATACTCAATTGAGCTTAAATGTGCTCAAGCAATCAGATTGAAGGATGTTCAAAGGTCAACATAAAATTCAAGATTTTCAGTTTCATTTAACCAAGAAGCAGGTTAATCACAGCAGAATGGAGGAGCAATCATTTCAGATATGTAGAAACAATACCTGTCATCAGAATAACATCACAAAGTCCCATAGACTAATGCATGAATTTTTATTTCCATGGTAAGAGGGTGAATTACCTTAGTTCAAAGGACAATACCGAAGGCCTTCAAGCACCAAAATCACTAACCTCACGAAGGTTAGTATTTTAGATTTACTTTCTTACCTTTGCCTTTAGAATCCATTTTCTTCCGAGCCTTCCACCTTGTACTTGAGTCGATCCTGGAGGTTGTTCTACACAAAGTACCCCATCTTCTTGTAGCAACTTGAGAGGGTTTTCCTCATTTTCATCCTTGCAGGGTATTCTCCCAGTTGATTCAAGCTTGGTCATGACTAGCCCATCATGATTTAGATCTTGGAAGTATAATCTGCATCCAAAGACAAAAAGGTTTGATTTGTCAATTTCGATTCAAATTTATTAATAATGATATGACAAATAAGTTTAACAACCAACACCCCTAGATAGCTCTAGATGCAATGCATGACTCATGTGTGAACCTGAATATTAAGCCCATATGATGAATGTGATTGCTCCCCCTTAATGTGTGCATGAATGCAAGATGTTTGGTGACAATCCGATCCCATATGCAACCTTTTAAGTAAATGACTTATAGTACCAGGCGGAGAACTTAGATCCGAAGATCACCTCACGCTTAGTGATAGTTTACAAACAGGCTTAACATGCCCTTCCACATGTCACCATTTGATATACTATGTAATCATGGATGATGAAGGCAGGGGAATTGCAATGCATTATGGCATGAATACACAATTTTCAACTTATGCATGACAGAGTATGAAAGTGTATGCAAACTCAATATGTGTAGTGAAAACATGATCTGAAGAATCTTCAAGCTCTCCTACCACAACATGTTATATGACAAGTGATATATGCACGAGTATGCAAACAACAATGAATTAAATGCATGTACGGACATGTGCACTATCACAAGACTATTCAGGACAATATGAATAAAGCCATGACACCATTACTGAAGAGAGTGAGAGGGATATCACCTGAGTTTCCAAATTTCATTTGATTTTCTATTTTAGCCTTTCTTGAGTCACTTGACTCGTGTGCCTTACCTTTTTGGTGAAAATAAATTTCATGCTTTACATTCCCAAGGCACACCTGCAAAACAGATTTCTCATTTGGCCTTCTTAGGTACCCAAATCATTTTGGGTCCTTGTGGGTTAGCATCAACTTTGGCATGCAATTTCCAACTCTTAACAACATTCAAGTCATTATTTTTTATGAGAAAATAATCATTCTTAACATTCCCAGATTTGCCAAAGTGATAGGGGGAAGCACGTGGTATCGCATTTTTCCTTCTCATTGGATCTACTGATTTGTGTGTGTGAGCATGATGTGTTGTGTTGGAGTTCTTTCTCTTCAACAATAACCAGCAATGTGACGTTGCATGACCTCTTTTACCGCAGTGATTGCAATGTATGGAAGATTTTGTGGTGAAGGGTTTCTTTGCATTTTTTAAAATAGCTTGGTTTCCACATGCTTTTAAGTCATCATTCTTCATAATGAAATAATCATGCATAACATGTCCAGATTTACCACAGTAAAAATAAGAGAGTTTCTTTCTATGTGGTTGTGTGTGCGTGACAGAAATATGTTTAACATGCATGGGTGTGCTGGCAGCATTTTTGGATTTTTGATGCAGGTTGATTTTCTTTGTGGATGCATGTATGTGTGCAACATGATTTTTCTTTTTCAGATTTTCATTTGATCTTTTTATTGTCTGTGAAGAAGATTGATTTGGGGACCCATTTGATGTGCTGGCAATGTTTGAATTATGCACAAAAGATGTATAAACTTTGTTTTCAAACTTCTTTTTGTTTACAGGGTTAAACCCCAACCCTTCTCTTTGAAAGTTCACTTTCACCCCCAACAATTTGTCTAAATTTTCTTGACCATTCACAAATCTAGACAGTGAAGCATTCAAATCAAGGATTTCAGATTCAAGAGATGCAACATTCAATTCACAGGAAACCATCTTCTTTTCACACGACTTGACTTGTTCATGTAAGGTAGCATTGATAATTTTATGACTTTCTATTTCTTGCAACAAGACATGCACTTTTTCAGATTCATCAATATTCACATATTTTCCTTTTTCAAAAACAAGCAATCTTTCAGAAATGACTTTATTCAATTCTTTCAGTTTCTCATTTTCTTTTTCAAGTTTCTTATCATTGACAAATTCAGTCTAACCATTGTCCATTGAACTTATTCTCTCTCTCAGCTCTTTATTTTCATTTCTCAAGAAACAAATTTGATCTTTATGAATTTCAATGTCAAACACATGACCATCAATTAATTCCTTTAAGTGTGAGCATTCTTTGCATGAGGGATTACAGTTATTTTGTTCAACATCCTTTTTCAATTTTCTGTTTTTCGATCTTAACTTCTTGTATTTTTCAGCAAGCTCATCATATGCATTCAATAAATCTTCATAACTAAATTCATCTTCATTATCAGAATCAGAATTTATCTTTGAGCTTGATCCACTTGACTTTTCACTCCCTTGTTCACTTGTGCCTGCCACAAGACAATTGTCTTCATGCTCTTCCTTGAAGTCTGTTAATCCATCCAATATTTCCTTTGCGGAGCTGCAACGAGAAACAAAAGAGAAATAATTAGAATCAACTGCAACAACAAGCAATTTTAGAGTCAAACAATTTTGATCATGTTTAAGTTTTTGATTTGCAGTCCATACATTTTTATCTTTAGGTAATTCATAAGGACCATGTGAAATAAGCTTCCATAGCTTAGGGTCATATGAATTGACTAGACTACACATCCTTCCTAACCACAAATCGAAATTGCAACCATCAAACACGGGTGGAGAGTTTAAGGTGTACATCATAGTAGTCATTGATCTGGATCACTCTAGATCGTTAGATCTATGTAATTAGAGCCTTGGCTCTGATACCAATTGAAGTCCCGCGATCAATGACACCCAAGAGGGGGGTGAATTGGGTGATTACCAATTTTACGAAAACTTTTGGCCTTTTATAAAATATGTGATACAAAGCTAGTTAGGAGATTCAAAGCTATTTGAACACAAATTGGATTTAAGGAACTTTATATGATAACATGTAGATTAAGCAAGATAGACGAAGATAAATCCAGAACAACAATTTAAACTAACATTTATGTAGAATGGAGATAGAGGAAATGGAGCAAACCACATAATACAAGCACAATGCACAGCGGTTTTTAAGGTGGTTCGGATGCACGACGGCAATCCTACGTCCACCCCTCACCAAACCCGGTGAGGCTTCACTCGGGGATAAAACCCCAAACGGAGACGACGCTCCAACCACACACGCAGGACGACACCTGCACACACACACGGGGACGCACCCCAAAACACACACACACACGGAGACAAGGTCTCCAACACGATCCAACAAGCGGATCACAAACACACACACCCGCTGCCACAAGTGCAGCAATCCACACACACGAGACAGAACGGATCTAAATAGACCCACACACACACAAACGCAGATCTAGGAAGATCCACGCACACACGAATCAAATACAACACACATACACACCACCACGGATCTAACAACGATCCACACACACACAAGTTCTTGCAGTTTATGATAAACACAATTACAATACCCAAAACATAAAGACGATGAGGCTTAGTTTAGAAAACTCCTGTTTTGGGTTCCCCTTGAATGCATGTTGCAGATCTTGAACGTATCTTCACTTGATCGGAGCTTCAATCGTGCTTGCTTGGCTTTTCTTCTTTCTTGCTTGCTTGGCTTCTCTTCTTTCTCCCTTAGGCACTCTTCTTGGAATCCTTGCTTGCTTCCTTGGCTATACTCTTCCTTGGAGGTTGCTAGCTTCAGATTTGGCTTGAAACACCTTGGAGATGGATGAAGATCTTGCTGCACGAAGTACTGTTCACGGAGCTACAGTGCCCTCTCCTTTCACCTTGGACAGCCTCCTCTTGATCTCCCTTGAAGCCCTCTTGGATAGATAGGGTTTGTAGCACCAAATGAGAGTTTTATAACTCTTGAATGGCCCTTAGACAAGCCCCAGACCAGATCCACGAAATCTGGTGTAATTGGGGGCAAAAGGATTAAAGAAATGGGTGGAAAGACCACCCTTCGAACTTGAACCAAAAGTCAACAAAAGTAGGCCTCGGGGCTGGCGGTCGACCGGTGGAGGGCTGGCGGTCGATCGGAATTTTACAGGTTTCAGTCCGTTGCTTGCTGGGAAAAACGGTTGACCGCCCCTGTCTAGGCGGTCGACCGCTGCTGGCGGTCGACCAGTCCTGGACCAGCGGTCGACCGCTGGCAGGGGAAGCCCCAGGTTTCTCCCGTTCAGCCCTTTAAACCCTTGAGCAGCTCATTTACGTTTGTGGCATCAAACTCCTTCGACCTTGAGGATTTGTACTGAGTATATGGACCTGCAAACACATGGATAATTGATTAGAATTATAGCTCAAACATCCATATGATAAATCCATAAACTCCATGCAAACCATTGATTATGAAATCAGAATTTGTTATGATAAATCCATAAACTCCATGCAAACCATTGATTATGAAATCAGAATTTGTTCTGGGGGCTCCGCCCCCGGAAACTCCCGCAAAGGGCGCTGCCCCCTTGACCCCCGCGACCTGACCAGGCAGGTCGATCCCCGCGACCTGACCGCGCAGGTCGATCCGCGGGCAAGGGCGCACGATGGCCAGAAGGGTTTCATGTTGAATGTGCATGAATGAGGTGTATTCATAAGATATACAAGGTGAGATCGATGCTAAGCATGAGATACACAAGGTAAGAGTCTCACCAATGGTTCTTGATAGTAAATGACATATACCACCTGTTTTGGATTGTAGAGGAGCAGGGTGCTTATCCACAAGTTTAGTTCACCAGGTGACTGCCATGTTTGATCCTGCAAGCAAGATAGTTAAGGTTAATACCATGTTTGTTCACATTAAAGAGGTTATGAAACCTCTTGCCTCTTGTAAAAACAATTCAATCAAGCATGAATCAAGACCATGTACCATTGCCATTTGTCATCTCAAACATATTTAAACATGAATGTGCAATCAACCATAAGTTTAGTTATCATCACTCAATCACACATTAAGTTTAGTTATCATCAAAACGATAACGCCAACAATCATCAAAATCATAACTCAACACTACTTACCTGCTGGTGTTTCTTTTTATTTGCATCCATACCTTTCATTCTTAGAAATTTTCCGAATTGCTTGGTAAGGAATGCTTGATCACACGTGGAGAAGTCCTCTGAATCCTCACTGATTTCTTCACTACTCTCAGAGCCCTTGAGAGCCACTGCTTTGATTTTCTTGTTATCCTCTTCACTCCTTCTGAGATTCAGCTCATAGGTCATTAGTGACCCAATTAATTCATCTACTGTCATAGTAGATAGATTTTTTGAATCTTCAATTACCATGGCCTTAGTATGCCACGCTGGTGGGAGAGACCTCAGAATTTTTCTGACTAGCTCCGTGTCAGAATACTCTTTTCCAAGAGATCTCAAACCATTGGTTAGTTGAGAAAGCCTAGCATACATTTCAAAAATAGTTTCACTAGGTTTCATCTTGAACATCTCATATTCAGAAACTAACATGTTGGCCTTAGTGGCCCTTACCTCAGATGTACCTTCGTATATCACCTCAAGCCGGTCCCACATCTCTTTTACAAATGTGCAAGTTGACACGCTCGAGAATTCTGTAGGGTGGATGGCACACTGCATCACATTCAGGGTACTCCAATTAACAGTGGACTGACGGATCTGCTCTCTTGTCCACCTGTCTTCATCTTCTAGAAGTACATAGGGACCTCGTTCAATTACTCTCCACATTTCATGGCTCTGAGCTCGCATGAACACATGCATCCTATTCTTCCAGTAAGAATAATTGTTGCCATCAAAGAAAGGTGGTCTGTTAATAGAATATCCCTCGGCTAGAAATCTACGAGGAAGCACCTCATTGGATCTCCCCAAGTCGTTGGACCACATTGTAGGGAACCCTCTCTGATACCACGTGTTGGGTGCACATCATGATCTAGAGGGGGGGTGAATAGATCCTTTTATACAAATATGCCTGAATTTAAACCATTAATTCTGACTGGACAAGAATAAGGATTTCAGAATTCTTTCACACTGAATTGGACTGAACTGAAACACAAATGCAGAGTGCTTAAGTCAAAGATCGCTCACAAAACGTATGTCGAGCACAAGGCAGATAATGCAATGCTAATCTGATTAACAGATATCCGAATAGAATGAAATAACTGACACTAGCTAAGCAGATGATGATTCATGTAGAACCAATATCGAACACCTGGTTGAGTAACAATGCTGGCTAGAGATTAAACCAAGCTCAATTCAAATAACTTTCAGCAGCCAATTACTACAAGTGGCCAGTCAGATAAGCTAGTACTTGGCGAAGGTTTGAGTCCAGAAGCCCTCCTCACGCAAAGTGTGTAAACATACCTTTTATATACCAGTTAAGACTGACTTAACTTGAAATCAGAAACTCTGTAAATGCAGTTAGAAGATGAAACAATCACACCCACAAAATCAAACCACTGCACAGATGGTTTTTAGGTGGTTCAGTCTATAACCAGCAGACCTACATCTACCCCCCACTCAACTGAGTGAGGATTCCGCTGACAAACAGCTTGAAGTTCGTTGATTCACAGCTTCCAGGGTCCAACCCCTTACAATCGCTGATTCACAGCTTCAGGGAACCAATCCTCACGAGGAACAAATCCTCAGACCACTGATTAACAGCTTGACACCACTGACAATATAGCTTGACAGGGATAGTATCACAAAACCGCTGATACCACATCTTGACCCCAACCTCCAAACAGAGTATCGGAAATAGAATGTAGACAAAGAAAAAAGGAACAAAACAAAGAATAAAAACAAGTCAAGGAAAATATAGCTCCGAGGAGCAGGATGGCTCTGGATTTGATCCATGAGCCAAGACTTCAATCAGATCTTCAATGGAACCCTAGCTGCACTCAGATTTTTACTCACGGACTGCTCTGCAGATTTTCTGATACAGGCTCTCAAACTCTCTTTCTTTCTTATTCTTCCTCTCACAGACTTTCTTTTTTCTTCTTATGAAAAAAACTCACCTTCTTTTAAAGCCCACGCAGCTTTCTTCTTGTAGCTCTCGCAGTCCCCTTCGTCGAAGGAAGATGGGCGAGATTTATAGAGCACAATTTGATTATTTTCTGAATAATCTAATCCTCAAAGTAATTCTACCATTGGTCCATTTGTTAGAGGAAATATTCTTCCGATGGGAACCTTCCAGAGTCCAGGCCACGTGCATTTGATTGTGAGCCAATGATTGTAGTTGACTTCCACGTGGTCCACTTGAACCCCTCACGTGCTTCACTGGACAATGCAGACTGCGTCGACGCATATCCTTCATAGCGTCGATGCACTATTGCTGAAGACGCCCAGACAGAGCGTATGAACTCTGGGGTTGACTCTGAGAGTCGACACCTTCTTATTTCTTAACAAAAGTTTGCTGATTGCGTCGACTCCATATCATCGTTGCGTCGACTCTGCTATATCACCTTCTTATGTTTTGAACGACATCTTGCAGAGGATCTTTTGATGTGTCGACTCCACTTCAACACGGCGTCAACTCCACTACATGGCTTGTTGACTTATGCACTCAGGCAGCCTTGCTGTTGCGTCGACTCCACTTCACCACTACGTCAACTCCACCTTTTGAACTCAAGAGATATTTCTCCTACTGCGTTGACTCCAATACTTTAATAGTGTCGACTCCATCTTCATGCTTTCGGCTTTTCTGAACTATACTGAAATGACGGAACTGTTGCCTCTTGATCTAAATATCAGAAGTGTTTTGAAATAACAGAACCTGTTCTTTGTCAAAATTCAGAAATATAAAGTTGACAACGTTGACATCATCAAAATCATAGAAATGCTCATTAATGAGTCATAGTTTGACATCATCAAAATCACCAGGGACACAACATGAAGACCCAACCGTTAGTGAAACAGTGATAGTGATGAAGCCAAACATGGAAGAGCTAGAAAACAAAGGCCCACTACCCAAGGTCCCAGAGCTGGACTCAGAAAGGCAGAGGGAACTTCCCGAGTTACAAGGACAATAAGTCCTATCGGACTTAGGAGACTCGAAAGACTTGGAATACTTAGGATGCCGATGCATACGAGGGAAACGGCTACATACCTAATGTTGAAAATTCCCCTGGGATGAAGAAGAGTTGATTCGACTTGTGTTCTGGACCCACGTAATGGAAACTGACTGACTCAAGGAAGCAATGGGAAAGTAATAGGGTCCCCCAATTCCCCCCTCCCCATGCTTAAATATGCCCTTACAGAACCACCAAAAAGCGATCAAGGCCCGAGGGCTCTGAGGGGCGACCACTTGATCCAGCCATATGCTTCACACTTGGACTCCTGAGCTTGGTGTTTCGACTCCCACGCTCGCATCGAGCGGGAAAATTTGAATCACTTGCACCCTTACCATAACACGATAGATGTTGAGATTTGAAAAGACTATGCTTGGATATGATGTGATGCACCATTAATGGGGGTTCATACTAGCATGGGGCACTCTTGATAGATGACGGATCGACCAACTTCTACCACTCGACTGCCTAACTCTTTGGCCATCTTGACTACCACAATTTGACCACAGAGTTGCAGGCCAGTGATGGGAACATGGGCCGAATGGTCGATGAAGCCTAGATGTGGCCGGGCCAAGAGCCATCCCAATCCACATTTGGGCCCGACCTGATAGCCCGAGTGGCTATCCAGGGACTTTAGTCCCATATTGGAGATTGGATTTTGATAGGAGAAGTGACCCTCCATAAGGTGAAGACTGCCCAACTAGGTGTGGACATCTTGCGAAAAGCATTTAACACTCATCTTTGTTGTCATCTTACAGGGCTAGGACTCAAACCACCCTTGCCTCTCTCTCAAACCTCAGTCGAGCTCGGTTACCATTCCCTGGCCCACTAACCAAATTGGCTACATCATGAACCTCCATTTTAATGGATATATATCTCTCTGTCACATGAAAAAAAAGTACTAGAAATTTTAATTTTCAAATTGTTATCTTGTTCAAGTTTGTCTCAAATATTATATCAAGAAACCACAGTTAGAGTTAAACACTGCTTGTTCTTAACATTACATAAAAGGCACCTACCATGCTGATATAAGCTAGCATTATATCTTTTCCCTTATAACACGACTTAAGATCGCTCTTCTCACTTTAACAAAGTGAATCCACTGTAATTATGTAAATAAGAAGAATGTCTGCATAGCATATATATATAGAAAGATCGAGGGAGGAAGTGGAGTGTGAGCGTGGAAGAGGAAGGGGAGGAAGGAAAGAGGGAAAAGAAGGGAGAGGAAGAAGAGGAAGGAATGTAAGAGAGAGAGAGAGAGGAATCAAACTCTCCTTTTTTTAAATAAATGGTTTACACCAAGAATTGGATGGAGCTTTTCCTTTTTCTTGTGCAAAGAAAAGAATATGTCGTTCAAGAAAAAGTAGGAGAGAGAAAATAAAAAAAAGTTAACATATTTTATTTTTAAAAAGTAAAAAAAGACAGAAAGAGAGAATAAAATAAATTAATATTTTGCCCTTGTGAGAGTCGATAATTGCAACAAAAGGTAGCTTACGTTGAATCATGTACTTCCGTTTTTATCCCAAGTAATAGCGAACACTTCATCTTCATTAATAAAATGTCTTAATCCCGTCGAAGTATAGATGATGACTTACTTTTATAGGGTCACTTTGGTAACGGGTTAAGGTGAATTAGGATGGGTTAATCGGGATCGGGTGATTTATTCTTTGTTTGATACTTTTTCCTTTAACCCGAGTCAGATAGGGTTAAAGTGGATTAATTCATTCCACTTAAATAGGTGAAATGAATTACTCCACCCGGGTTAACGTCACTTTGGTAATGGGTTGAGTTAAGGGCAGGTGGGCCACCCCGAGTAAGTCACTCGTCCTTAACTCAACCCGTTATCAAAGTGGCGCATAAAGATTCCAATGTAAAAGTTTAACTATTAAAATTAAAGGTGAATCCTTAGCTTCGCTTTGATATCGGATAGCTCTCGGTTAGGTTCATTTTAACCCAGACTTAATCAGGACACGATTTGATGGGCCGGATTAGCTAAAATCGGGTTAAGATTGGGCTAAATTGGAGTTAACCCCGGGTTACAGAACCCAGGGTTGGAGCTTCGTTGGGGTAACTTGCTCATTGAATGCCCCTTTCGCCCTCAAAGTCCACGATCCACCTTCGTACGGCTCATCCTCCTCTTCTCTTCCCACCTCTCCTTCCTCCCAGGAAAGAAAGGTGACGGCAGCAGTCGTAGCAGTGGGAGCGTCGGCGGTGACAATGGCACCGGGTGTAGCAGTGGGCCCCTACTCTGTTGTCGCCGTCGCCCCCTCCCCCCACCCCCCAGGCCCGCCCACCCGATGATCTTCCTCGCCCCACTGTTACAACACGCCGGAGATGGAGAGGGTGGACGCATTGCACGCATCAGTGCCACTGCCGACCCCTCCCCCAACCCGATCATCTTCCTCACCCCACTGTTATAGCACACTGGAGATGGAGAGGGTGGATGGGCTGTGCACAGTGGTGACGGAAGCAGCGGGGGCGGTGATACCCCGCCCCACCCTACCCACCGCCCCCCTCTATTCACAATACTACATGAGAAATGTTTATTGCAGTAGGATAAATTTATTACTCATCTTATCTCTCGTTGGATCACATGTGTAGCGTGTGGGCTCAACTTTTTGTCAGTTTTACACGTATTTCTAATGAAATTTTTTATACTATAAGAGTGACAAATAATTATTTAAGAGTAAAAAATAACTATTTAAAGGTGACAAATAGTCAACTCATGTCGATTTTTATGTATTTTCGAGGTGACAAATGAGACTTTCAATCTTATTTAAAGGTGAAAAATAGTTATCTAAGAGTAATAAATAATTATGTAAGGGTGACAAATATCCGACTCTTGTCAGTTTTCGCGCATTCCTGAGACGACGAATGATATTTTCAATGTTATTTAAGAGTGACAAATAGTTATCTAAGGGTGAAAAATAGTCATACAAGGATGACAAAAGTTATGTAAATGTGACAAATAGCTAACTCCCGTCAGTTTTTGTGCATTCCCGAGGTGACCAACGAGACTTCTAATGTTATTTAAGGGTGAAAAATAATTATCTAAGAGTGAAAAATAACTATCTAAGGGTGACAAATATATGAATAAGGGTGACAAATAGATGGAGGTGTACATAAGTACTTAAAAAATATTTAAAAAATTTAATGGGTGGGATCTACGTGCTAATGACATGGACTAATAGTACATTGGACGGATAACTTTTTTACCCGTTCCCGAGAGTAGCTAACATTTCTCTCTCTATATAGTGCACTGTTCATCCCAACTTGCGTTATTGTTTGATGTGATAAATCAGTGTTCATATTCCAATTCTTTATGCACGGACCAATAGCCATGGGTATCATGTTGGGGATAGAACACGATGAGGTATATAACACCTCACCACCCCACCGGAGTACCCAGATAGAACACCTCCGGAGTACCCACTACAGGAGAACAACAGCAGAGGAGGAAGAAGAAGAGAAAACAATCGCACAAGAACACACAGGGATTTTTACGTGGTTCGGAGGCAAGAGCCTTCCTATGTCCACGGCCGCAGCAGGATTCCACTAGATAATCACTCTACAGCCCGCCCTTTTATACTTGGAGATTAGGGCGTCATTAGTCAGGGCATTAAGGACAATAATACCCCTAATAAATGTAAACCATCTTCCGAGATACATCAGACACGCATGCTCGCCTGTCCCCCCAGATGCTCTCCTGGGACCGAGCATGCCCTCCAGCGACTGCAGATGCTCCCCTGGCATCAGACCAGATCAATGCATTTGCCAAGACTACGTCGACGCATCGCCAGACAGGGTCGACGCATCCAACCCGGATAGCAATGCTCCCCTGACGCCAGTGATGCTCACCAGAGGCCATAGATGCTCCCCTGACGCCAGTGATGCTCACCAGAGGCCATAGATGCTCCCCTGATACTCCATATGCTCTCGTGCAAGAACGCACAATGACATGCACTCCTGGCACATGCTCTCCTGGTACAGCGGTTGCTTCCCTGGAGCAGTGGATGCTCCCCTGGAGATGGCATAAGCTCGCCATGCTCCACTGATGCAGCGAATGCTCCCCAGGAGCAGTGGATGCGCTCCTGAGACAGAGTGTGATCCCGTGCAGATGCGCATGAGTTCTGACTCCACACTCTAACAATCTCTCACTTGGAGTCTGAACTCCAAACAAAGCAAGCATCTCAATGTATCAACCCTGCTTAATGTAACTATAGAAATAAACTACTACGGCACCCCTCCATCAATCATCCATGGAGGCCAACTGAGGACTTGCACAGCCTCAGTTTCTCTGTGGTAACCACCTTGGTGAACATGTCTGCTGGATTCTCTGCACCAAGTATTTTTTCTAACAGCAAAACATCATCTTCAAGCAAACCACGAATGAAGTGATACTTCAGTTGTATGTACTTAGTCCTTGCATGAAAGACTGGGTTCTTGGCAAGATGAATTACACTTTGACTGTAACAAAACAACACACTATTGCTTTGTTCCTTGCCCAACTCCTTCAGAAAATTTTTCAGCCATACCATCTCTTTGCTAGCTTCAGAGATAGCAACATACTCTGCTTCTGTTGTTGAGAGAGCAACAACCTTCTGAAGTTTTGAAACCCAACTTACTGCAGTGCCACCCAAGGTGTAAACATATCCAGTGGTACTTCTTCTGGTGTCCAGATCACCACCTAGATCTGAATCAACAAAACCTTGTAAGATAACATCACCTTTCCTGAAACAAAGTGACTTGCTTGAGGTGCCTTTTAGGTATCTCATAATCCATTTCACTGCCTCCCAGTGTTGCTTGCCCGGATCTACCATATGTCTGCACATAACTCCCACTGCATGTGCTATATCCGGTCTGGTACAAATCATGGCATACATCAGACTTCCTACAGCTTATACATAAGGAATTTTCTTCATGGACTCATGCTCTTCAGCAGACTTTGGTGACTGCTCTTTAGACAGCTTGAAGTGACTTGCCAAAGGAGTGCTAACTGGTTTTACATCCTGCATGTTGAATCTGCCCAACACCTTCTGAATGTAACCTTCTTGAGATAGCTTCACAGTGCCAGCTGTTCTATCTCTCACAATTCTCATCCCAAGAATTTGCTTTGCTGCTCCTAAGTCCTTCATAGCAAATTCCTTTGATAATTGTATTTTCATATTGTTAATCTCTGTCATACTTGAACCTGCTATAAGCATATCATCCACGTACAACAACAATATGATATAACAATTATCAAACTTCTTAAGATAACAACAATGGTCCATATTGCACCTAATGAAACCATTGTTACATATGAATCCATCAAATTTCTTGTACCATTGTCTGGGGGCTTGTTTCAGACCATACAAGCTTTTCTTGAGCTTGCACACAAGGTTTTCTTTGCTTGGGACTGAAAACCCTTCTGGTTGCAATATGTAGATGTCTTCCTCCAAATCACCATGGAGAAAAGCTGTCTTTACATCTAGTTGCTCTAAATGTAAGTTCTCAGCAGCAACAATGCTCAACACCAATCTAATAGTGGTTAGTTTCACAACTGGAGAAAAGATCTCAGTGTAGTCTATACCTTCCTTTTGCTGGAAGCCCTTCACTACCAACCTTGCTTTGTACCTCTTACTGCCATCAGGTTCATCTTTGACTCTGTAAACCCACTTGTTATGCAATGCCTTCTTGTTCTTGGGGAGTTTAGTTAGCTCCCAAGTCTGATTCTTTTGCAATGAGTTCATCTCATCTTCCATGGCTAACTCCCACTTAACAGAATCTGTAACCTGCATTGCTTCATCATAACACTCGGGTTCACCCTCGTCAGTTAACAGTAGGTAATGCAAAGATGGAGAATACCTTTGTGTAGGCCTAGGTATTCTTGCAGATCTTCTCAGTTGTACCGGTGTACAAGGTTGTGCTTCTATTTCAGATACATCCTGTATCTTATCATTCACATCATCTTGTGAAATTTCTTCTAGCTCAACCTGTCCACCATTCTCATTTTGTTTCCCTGCACTGTCAGATTCTACAACAGCCCTGTCTTTGTATAAGACATTTTCATTGAATATAACATTTTTTCTTCTGAGAATTTTTCGATTTTCATCATCCCAAAATTGATATCCAAACTCATCAGAACCATATCCAATGAAAAAGCACTTTATAGACTTAGCATCTAGCTTATCCCTTTCATTAGAATCTACATACACATATGAAATACAGCCAAAGACTCTCAAGTGTGAAAGATTTACCTCTTTCCCTGTCCAGACCTCCTCTGGAATTTCACCATCCAAAGGGACAGATGGTCCTCGGTTTATCAAGAAAGCTGCTGTGTTAATTGCATCTGCCCAAAATGTTTTAGGCAGTCCAGCATGTATCCTCATGCTTCTAGCCCGTTCATTCAAGGTTCTATTCATGCGCTCGGCAACTCCATTCTGTTGTGGTGTTCTTGGAACAGTTCTTTTCATCCTAATACCACTAGTTGCACAAAAGTCCTTGAATTCCTTGTTGTCATACTCTCCACCATTGTCTGATCTCAGACACTTCACCTTCAAACCTGTCTCATTCTCTACAAGGGTCTTCCAATTTTTGAAAGTAACAAATACATCAGATTTCCTTTTCAAAAAATAAACCCATACCTTGCGAGTAGAGTCATCAATGAAAGTGACATAGTAGAGTGAGCCTCCAAGAGATGGTACTGGTGAAGGACCCCATACATCTGTATGTACAAGCTCTAGCTTCTGTGTCTTCAAAGTTCTTACAGTCTTTGAGAATGTAATCTTCTTTTGCTTCCCAAAAATACAGTCTTCGCAAAGACCAACTTCCACAGATTTCAAGCCAGACAATTTTCCTTTTGACAGCAGTACCTTCATCCCTTTCTCACTCATGTGACCAAGCCTGCAGTGCCATATATTGGAGTCAACTCCTGAATTTGCCACTGCCACTATATCTTTGTTGTTGCTAGTCATGTAGAGAGTACCCATCTTGTTGCCTCGTGCTATAATCATAGCACCTTTGGTGATCTTCCAAGATCCACCCACAAAGGTTGTGACATAACTTTCATCATCAAGCTGTCCAACAGATATCAAGTTCCTCTTCAAGCCAGGTATATGCCTTACATTCTTTAACTTCCACAAAGTGCCATTTGTGGTCCTTACATTGACATCACCCTTCCCCACAATATCTAAAGGCTCATCATCAGCAAGATAAACCTTCCCAAAATTTCCAGCAATATAATTTTGCATACTTTCTTTATGTGAGGTAGAGTGAAACGACGCACCTGAGTCAAGAATCCATGACTCTAAAGGAGTGTCAACACAAAGAACTAAAGCATCTTGAACTTGCTCTGCTGTAGCTGCATTGGCGGACTCTTCATTGTGATTTTTCTTCTTTGGAGCCTTGCAATCTTTCTTTAAGTGCCCCTTTTTACCACAATTCCAGCACCCATCACCACCAAACTTTGATTGATCTTTCTTCTTGGACCTAGATCTGCTCCTATTTTGACCCCGCTATTTTGTTCTTCCCCTGCTCTCTGTATTCAAGGCAGAACCTGAGACTTCACCTGATTCCCTTCTGCGAATATCTTCGCTAAGAATCAAGTCTCGAACCTTATTGAGCTTCAATTTATTTGAACCAGAAGAACTACTTACAGCCGTCACAGTTGCACCCCAACTTTCAGGTAAGGAGGATAAAATAATCAAAGCCCTAACCTCATCATCAAAGTTTATTTCTACAAAACTCAACTGAGTTGTAATCACATTGAATTCATTGATGTGGTCTGTAACAGAAGCACCTTCGGCCATCTTCAGATTAAATAAACGACGCATCAAATATACCTTGTTTGAAGCTGATGACTTTTCATACATATTTGATAGCGCCTTCATCAATCCTGCCGTGGTCTTCTCGTTCACGATGTTGAAGGTGACGTTTCTGGCCAACGTCAAGCGAACAACTCCGAGTGCTTGTCTGTCTAGTAGATCTCAATCTTCCTTCTTCATCCCTTCCGGCATCGTTCCAAGAAGCGGCTCATGCAGCTTCTTCTGATACAAGTAGTCTTCGATCTGCATCTTCCAGAAACTGAAGTCCTTACCATCGAACTTGTCGATCCTCACCTTTCCTTCATCTGCCGCCATTACTCCCACTACTCCCTCGAACCAGAACAAGGCTCTGATACCAGTTGTTGGGGATAGAACACAATGAGGTATATAACACCTCACCACCCCACCGGAGTACCCAGATAGAACACCTCCGGAGTACCCACTACAGGAGAACAACAGCAGAGGAGGAAGAAGAAGAGAAAATAATCGCACAAGAACACACAGGGATTTTTACGTGGTTCGGAGGTAAGAGCCTTCCTACGTCCACGGCCGCAGCAGGATTCCACTAGATAATCACTCTAGGTTACAAGCTGCGCAAGCTTCTCAGCTTCACACGGCCTTTCAGCTTACAATACAAAAAGACAGCCCGCCCTTTTATACTTGGAGATTAGGGCGTCATTAGTCAAGGCATTAAGGACAATAATACCCCTAATAAATGTAAACCCTCTTCCGAGATACATCAGACACGCATGCTCGCCTGTCCCCCCAGATGCTCTCCTGGGACCGAGCATGCCCTCCAGCGACTGCAGATGCTCCCCTGGCATCAGACCAGATCAATGCATTTGCCAAGACTGCGTCGACGCATCGCCAGACAGGGTCGACGCATCCAACCCGGACAGCAATGCTCCCCTGACGCCAGTGATGCTCACCAGAGGCCATAGATGCTCCCCTGATACTCCATATGCTCCCGTGCAATAACACACAATGACATGCACTCCTGGCACATGCTCTCCTGGTACAGCGGTTGCTTCCCTGGAGCAGGGGATGCTCCCCTGGAGCAGTGGATGCTCCCCTGGAGATGGCATAAGCTCGCCATGCTCCACTGATGCAGTGAATGCTCCCCAGGAGCAGTGGATGCGCTCCTGAGACAGAGTGTGATCCCGTGCAGATGCGCATGAGTTCTGACTCCACACTCTAACATATCATTGATAATTCCTCACAAAGTAAATGGGTTTAAGTCAAATTCTTAAGAGTAGAGGAGGTAACATCTTCCCTAAAAATCATTAATTGACATTAGTAAGTAGTAGCAACTCGTATACATCATCGTCTTTTACCGGGGCTGTAGATTGACCCAAAGCATGCAGATGTCAAGGCACAATTATAACTAGAAAAGTTGGCCAAATATTTTTGTTGTTCCTCTTCAAACAAATGGGTTTGATATTTTGACATGACACCCTTCTTTGGAACCCTCGGAGTGGCAATGATGGCGTCAAAGATCGAGTGGATTTGGTCTGACTAATGAGCCCTTGGTTGCTCCCAGAAAAGCGGAATTCTTTCCGGGGAACCGGAGGTCGAAACTTGAGCAATACTTAGTGCATGCAGTCGGGTTCAAACTTAGAAGGTACGTTGCAGTGATCCTATAGATAATATGAACGGTTGATTCTAACGATTTTCTGACGAGCACATCGCATCAAAGGAATCAACTCCTCAATCATATGCGACTGTGACTCTGAGATGAGATCGGAAGATACACCATTTGTCATGAAGACACATGAACTAGGTTCACCTTTTATATTATAAGAGGAATGCTATTGATACCTCTTTCTCACATTCTCTTTTTTTTCCATTTCTGATTTAAAATTAGAAGGTGAAACAAAAGAGATCAAACTTAAGTTTGATATTTTTAAACTTGAGAACACCAAACTTAAGTTCAAGGCATATCACATCGTGGTCCGGATAACTTTGGACGGTGATATCAAGCTTGAGATTGCCCTAATCGCCTGGCGATAGTGATGTGAATGCTTGATGTATGTATGCTGATTGTTTACGAGACCTTTGTGTCTCTCTCCTCTATTCAAATTCCGTGACATAAATTCTATCTACTCTCGGAAATATACTCGTCATAAGACATCTTCTATCACTCTATGTGTAAACTTTTTGTCAATTAGTCTCAATTTTTTGTATGCCTATTTGAAGACGATGTGGATGTAGCACATGAGAATGAGGACTATCGATTAATAGGAGGTGCCATCAGATCGAGTTACAAGTGTATGTAACCCGCATCCATCTAAGCGTTGGTACACATTTTGATGCACACATGATTTACATGTGATGCAATCTAGGGATTAGTGACCAACTATCTAACTCTAGTCGGGTAACATAAAATTGTCCTTAGATCACCCATAGCATATATATGTGATATGTACATAGTTATTGTTTGACTGTGAATCAAATACTTACTAGGTATGGTAAATACGTATATGAGATGTACATATTGTACCACCTAGGGTGAAAACAAGATAAAATAAAAAATTCAAAATTAAACAATTAAGTTGACAATGTGAGAGATTGAGAACTGTCCACATGGCCCTCCATTATTGTTGGGTCTCGTAGTGCAGGAACACGGATCTAGAGGGGAGAGGTGAATAGATCCCTCTACTAAAATTATGTCCAATTGAAAACTTAAACCTACTCGCAGCCGAATTAGCATGTTTAACAAGATTGTGGAATTTAAACTAATCAAGATAAACTAGATTCTCTCAATCTTACCGAGCTTACACGATTGCATAAATAAATTAAACGGTGATGCACACAATCACAAAATTCAAACCATGAGACACGGAGATTTTTAAGGTGGTTCGGGACCACGACGGGCTCCCTACGTCCACCCCTCACCAAACCGGTGATGCTTCACTGTTGTAAAAATAGCCAGGGGATAAATTCCCCCACACACACGGAGCCAAGCTCCAACATACACACGTAGGGCGATGCCTACACAACCACACGGGAGTAAACTCTCAACCACACACGGAGAACACGCCCCAAGATACGCCCAAGAACACACGCGGATATACTCCGCACAAAACGACGCACACACGTCAACACAAACACTCGGGGAACCCTTTCTCCGAACCCCCACACAAAAATCCTTTCAGAAGTTTATGAAACAAAGATAAATAGATACAATGAACCCCAAACAAACTCTAAAGATTGAAAGGAAGAAGATGTAGCATGTATGAAGCTCTCCCCTTTAGAAATACTCCGGCTCTTCTTGGCTCGTTGTCGGATGGTCGCGATTTCGCCATCATCCTGCTCCTCTCATCATTCCGCTCCATTTTCTCTTCTATCACGAGCTCCAAATCTTCACGGATGTAGATGATAACCTCCTTGCAAGAGCTCCTCTTCCTTTTCCCCCTTTTCTTCTCCTACAAGAAAAGGCAAATAAGCATTAGAGTTCTATTTCTCACAAAATCGTAATTTTTATATATGCAACTCAAAGAGTGGGGAAAAGATACATAAAACCCTCCCAATACATGTTAGAAACACCCTAATAACAACAGGAACCAATGGGGGGTAGTATGGTAAAGTTTAGAGAGGTTTTCAAAAGATTTTAAGGTCTCCCGGAAATCCCGTTCCGGAGGGGTCGACCCCAAGGGTCGACCCTCGAGCAACCAGAGGGTGGGCAAACAAGAAAATGGGGTCTAGCACATAGGGGTCGACCCTTGCAGTGGGTCAACCCCAGGGGTCAACCCCTGCAGGTAGGTCCTTCAAAACAGCTTCAGTCTGGTCTGGAAACACTAGGGGTCGACCCCATGGGTCGACCCATGCCAGTAAATGTTGGAAAAACCAGTCAAACCTCCACGAATTCAAGAGAAAATAAATGATTAAATATTACCATAATCCCATGATGATTAACCATGTATTTTCATCCTGAAAAATATGATAAAACAAGAGGTTAGATGAGAATCAAAATTCATGAATCAAGCATTAACAATTTCAAACTTGTTCACATAAAAATGCATCATTGAACCCATTCAAACATGTATTCCACTTCTCAAATCGACCATTAAAAACACGTTCACCATATGACAAACTTTTGTGATGATGAAATTGAATCTCTCAATCAACCAAAAATAATAACATGGGAGCTCAACCATTCAATAGAATTCTTGAATCAATCAAATCTTCAACATCAAAATATTTGAAAACCCAAATGTTGACAATCATGCCAAATGTAAAGCATGTAGAAAAGTATGTGAACTTATCTATTTAAATGTCATTCTTGTTGATAAAAACTAACATTCATGAAGCATTGTTTTCACAAGGAGCATTGTCATAAAAATAGAATCTTCAAATCGCATGCATCACATGCATCACACATATTAGTAAATATCCAATCATGCAAACATGTTTTCTCATGAATTCTCATTGATTATAAGGCATATGCATTCTTTCAAACATGTTTCACAAATACATTCTCATTCAATACAAAGCATCCTCAATCAAGTTTTTAGTGCATTGTTCACAAGACCAAGCATTCATGCTATGCATGAGCAATATAGAACCAACTCTCATGAAGTCTTGTATGAATATTTCAAGCACATGAAAATATGGAGAACCATTCAAGCATAAAGCCAAGCAACAAGGTCATTTTGTAATCATCAAAATCACATACACAACAATTATTATAGCCTAAAGAAAGCTTTTGGGTCTAGTAAATTTGTTGTGCTACTATAATATTTGCTAGGTTCGGGGGTGGACTTTAGTCTACAATATGACGATATGCCATAAATAGGGTGGATGAGTGGTGTAGCTTTGTTGTGTTACTACAAGAGCTACTTCATGACTCCATATCTATTAAGTAATTATAGGCTAACTTAAATAAACCACAATAATTTGTTGTGCTATCATAAGGTCATTGTGATTCAGGGGACCAAATATGATCGGATATTGCAAGAGTTGCAAGTTCCAAGAGTTGGCTACCCATTGGATGTGGTGCAATTTGTTATACTACCATAGTGCTACACTACAACGCCAATGAGATTCCTATCCTCACTAGGAGAAAGTCGTAACAGGAACTGTTCTGAATATTTAAGGGTTGTGCAGTCCGCTGAAAAATAGTAAGAGCTAATATAGATTAAAGATCATATCAAGATTATTAGAGCATTCTACTCATTATTTTACATCTTATAGGATAAAATATCGTCAAGCAATCTCCTTTGTACGTAGCATACTAGATGTTAACAAATTGGTTGTTCCAAATTATCAAGACTGATTGAGGAACTTGAGGCTTGTCCTCAAGGTGGAAAAGATTGATTATGTCTTTGATAAGTATTTACTTAAACCTTTTGAAAATGCTATTGAAGGAGAAATAATCGAGTATGAGAAATGGAAGCATGACTCAAATCTAGCCCAATGTTACATGTTGGCCTCAATGTCAAATGAGTTACAGAGGTAGCATGAAAAGATGGATGCCAAATCCATCATGATCCACTTACAACGAGTTGTTTGAGGGGCAGTCCTGAATTGAGGGATAGGAGATATCTCATAACTTGTTTAGGGCAAGGATGGGAGAGGTGACTTTAATGTAGACTCACGTACTGAAAATGATTAAGTGGATAGAGAGATTAACTATGCTTGGGTTCATTATGGATCATGAACTGAACATTATTGACCTTGTCTTTCACTATTTATATGATTATTTCTTGCAGTTCATCATTATTTTAGCATGAACAAGATTTAGGTCACACTAGCAAAGTTGCTCGATATGTTGAAGATAGTTGAGAGAAACCTCTAGAAAGAGAAGCATACAGTCCTTGTTGGTATGACTAATAACAATAGGAAGAAACTTCAAAGGGCCTTGAGAAGGCCAAGGGGGAAAAAGGTAAAGGATAAGAAATCTACCAAGAACACTAGTGATAAAGGACTATGCTTCCACTGTAACCAAAATGGACACTAGAAGAGGAACTACAATGCCTACCTTGTAGAAAAGGCAAAAGAGAAGTTTGGAGAAGTTTAAGGTTTGTTCATGATCGAGCTTAGCTTCTCAATTATGAGATCCACATTGTGAGCTGTATTAGATACTAGATTGATGGGCTTCTCATCTCTGTAATGAGTTGTAGGTGCTGACAAATAAAAGGAGACTCAAGCATAGAGAGGTTGACTTGAGGCTGGAAAGCAACACAAGAGTTGTGGCCCTGGCTGTGGGGACAACACACCTTATGCTAATTTCAGGAGATTCAATTGAGTTGATCAATTGTTATTATGTGCTTTCTATCACCAAGAATATTATTTCAGTTTCATGTTTGAATAGTGTAGGATATACATTGACATTTGGCACAACTGTTGTTCAATTTATTTTGCAAGCAAGTTGTACACTTCAGGTTATTTGGTCAATGGTTTATGATCTTGATGTTGCTCATGAGATTTTCTATATTGACAAACCACATAAGAGGAACAACAAGGGTGTGAATTCGGAATACGTGTGACATTGTGGGCTAGGTCATATTAATGAAGATCATATTAGAGATTGCATAAAATTGGATACTTGTGTCTATTCGATTATGAATTATATGTAACTTGTAAATCATGTCTCATGAGTAAGATGACCAATGCTCTATTTAGTGGAAGTAGAGAAAGAGCCAAGGAGATATTGGAACTAATACATTTTGATGTATGTCTAAACTAAAGTCATAGGAGGATATTCCTACTTCATTTCATTTATAGACAACTTTTCAAGATTTGGTTACATGTACTTGATGAAGTAAAAGTCAGAGGCATTTGAGAAGTTTAAATAGTTTAAAATTTAAGTAGAGAAACGAACTGAAAAGAATATTAAGACCCTTTAATCAGATTGAGGTGACGTATACTTAAGTATGGAATTCACATAGTTCCTAAAGGAAAATGGTATCCTTTCTCAATGGACCCCTCCATATACACCACAACTGAATGGTGTATCTGAAAGGAGGAATCATACTTTGTTAGGCATGGTATAGTCTACGATGAGTTTTGCCAAACTTCCTCTATCTCTATGGTGCTATGTCCTAGAATCAACAACATATATTCTCAACAAGGTTCCAAGTAAATCAGTGTCTACCACTCCACATAAGATATGAAAATATACAAGAAGCTTGACTTTAATCATGTTAAAGTTTGGGCCTACCCCTCCCATGTTAAAAGACATGACCCAAATAAGTTGGAGTCAAGGACAAAAAAGTGTAGATTTGTGATATCTAAAAGAAAATTTTTGATATTTATTTCTATCATCCAGGTGAACAAAGTGTGCATGTTTGTTGCCAAGAGAGTTGTCTCCCTAGAAGAGAAGTGTCTTCTTAATGAAGATAGTTGGAGTATGATAGGATTAGAAGAGATTCTATAATCACAAATCGACATGGAATCATTGAATGATCCTTCGCCTCAGGAACCAGTTGAAGAGAGTACACAAGAACCACGCAGGTCTGGAAGAGTACCAACTAGAGAGATATATGAGACATATCCAGGAAGATATAGAGAAGCTACTCTACAATAAGAATGATTATCTTAAGACCTATGCAAAGGCTATAAGTAGTTCTGACCTAGAAGATGACAAGAGGCTATGAGTATTGAGATTCAATCCATGTATGATAACCAAGTTTGGGACTTGATTGATGCACCAGAAGGTAGTGTACTTAAGTTGCAAATGGATCTTCAAAAGGAAGATATGTAAATATGGATTGATAGACACTTATAAGGTAAGGTTAGTGAAAAAAGGATATCGTTAAAGGTAAGGAGTTGATTATGATGAGTTCTTTGCACCAGTTGTCATGATTAAGTCAATTATAATTCTACTTGTCATTGCTTCATATTATGATTATGACATATGACAAATTGATGTGAAGACAATGTTCCTCAATGAGAATTTTGAGGAAGAGATGTATACGATACAACTAGAAGGGCTCACATCTAAGGAGCATTCTTGTAAAATGTGTAAGTTTTAGAGATCCATCTATATATTTAAGCAGATTTCTAAGAGTTGAAACATGCACTACAACAAAATAGACTTTTACCTACGTTTCTAAACATAGGTATAGATCCAAGAAACATAGGTAAAGCCTTTACCTACGTTTCATTGTCACGCTTTCAAAACATACCGCTTGCTCGCATGATTATAGGTTATACATACATTTCAATGAAACGTAGGTATAGATAAACTTATACCTACGCTTCATAAGCGTAAGAATAATCTAACAAAAATGTAAGTAAAAATCATCTACACACGCATAGAAGAGGATATACCTACGTTTTGAAAATGTAAGTATTACTTTTTGACCAAGTAGTGAAAGAAACATAGGAAAAAATATTAGTGTCATTTGTTTTAAAAACGTATGAAAAAAGAACTAATCTCGATTAAAGAAAAATGTAGGTAATTTATTCTTTTATTTTTTTTACATACTCATTGTGTAATCATATTACACCTGTATACATTCATGTAATGTTTCTTGTACGAATCTCACATTGAACACATCAATATCAACAAAAAAAACTCACGTTCAACACATCAATATCAACATGTATAGGCAGAGACACTAATAATCACAATATACAATGTTGCTTCAATGTGCTTTACATGTATACGGAGACAATGGTTGAAATATAAAAACTTAATGATAATACAATTGTATTTCTAAGGAACTTTTTCCTGAATGTCTCATACTGAAATCTGAAAGTCCTCGCATACCTGAGAAAAATCTTGAAAAATCTTCCTGACATGAAAAACCGACAACACCAGTGTCCAAGGGCTGGCTCTGAAGTTCATCAAGTGTAATCTTCTTTTGGAAATCTAGCAGAGTATCCCTAAGCATTCTCAGATTGTCTCCATTGCAATCTAGTGACTTTTCCAACATCTTGTAATCACTTGTCACTGCAAAGCTCTCATTTTTTTATTGTCGTGACATCCTTTGCCATGAAATATCTTAGATCTTCCCTCACATCCTATAAAAGCAGATAGTCATATATTGATTACCTTTGGTGGGGAAAAATGGTTGGCCGTTATTGTGCTAAAGAAAGAAGGGGTTTTATATTGCACTCACATTTAGGAAGGTGATCACTTGCTCCATGAGTGTCAATGAAACACATTCAAAGTCAGTTCCCTACAACAAAGACAGTCCATTGAGGTTGCTAGAACAATTTTCTTGTTCCAAAAAAAATACATGAACAATTCTAACGATATTGTTAAAACATATACATGGAAAGAGCACAATAAGCATAATCATCTCACCAATAGGGTAATAACCCAGTATATATGAGTGCAAGTCTGAAGGTGGGGAGTCGGAGACATATATATAGTAAATCAAGGATAAACATACAACCTACAGAGCAATATATACAACTCTCTAACACTCCCCTCTCCGACTTGTGATGGATTAATACAGAGTTGGCTAACTGATATCCTGAAGCACAAGTCATCTGATATTTATTGAAGAGTCAGCAGGCTGCTCAAAAAGAAGACGCATGAGGAAGAGTAAGGATGCTTGATGGCAGATGAAGTGTTAGCCAAATCAATGTGCCTTGTCTGATCATGTAAGTGCAAGTTGCCTGGTATCAAAAGAGAACTCTACCTATCACCATATAATGGAGTAGGAGCTAGTAAAATAATGTTAAAGTCACAGAGGAAATATTTCAGTAAACAGCCTCTGCAAAAGTGTTAGTCATAGCATCATATTCGGCCTCGACACTAGAACAAAAAGCTATTACTCATTTCTTGTTACTCCAGGACATAGATGGCAATTCCGGTTTCGGTACCAGTTTCGGCCGGGTCCGAAACCGAAACTGGTTTCGGTTTCGGTTTCAGTTTCGGTCTGAAACCAATTAAATAATATTTTTTTGTTAATAGGGTACATTTGGTTTCGGCCGAAACCGAGCCTTTGGTATCGTTTCGTTTCGGTCCGAAACCGAAACGTTTCGGCCGAAACGTTTCGGTTTCGGCCGAAACTGCCTTCCATGCTCCAGGAGACGAGAGTTGCCCAATAATATGCAAAAATGCATAGTTGAATGACTAGTGGAATAACACACCTAGTTAGCATTAGAGGATTCGCATAGCTTGAGATAGGAAGTGGCAAACATGAATAGAGAGTACCAAATAAATGCCACGAAGATGGTGCAAAACACAAGGGAGCTTCACAATGAACATAAGTGGGGTAGTGTTTAAGTGTTGACAGCATGGACTCTATAAGCGACCTCAAGGTGAGAGATAGTCAAGTAGATGAGTGCCTCAATGAGCTATTGATAACAGGTTGGATCTGCTAATGTTCCACTATCTGTCAAATGAAGCTTCATATATAGCACCAATGGTAAGGTATATCATTGTTAATAAACAGAAATAGCTACATGCAGAAGCTTCATACATAGCACCCATGGTAAGGCATATCAAAGTGTTTATGTTAACCAGATATTTACACATGGGCTAACAAATTTGCTGGATTGTAGCTAAGATATACAAAATGTAAGATGCAAAGCATTTCAGCTTTGAATATGAAATAAATGAACAGATAGATTATCAGTTCATACATTGCAAAAAATAATTAACTGCAAGGAGTCCTACCCCCCTCCAAACCAAAGAGAAAAAAAAAGAAAATGCAGCAAGTGTTCACAGCCAGTGGAAAATAAAAAGTTGGTCAAAGAAGCACAAGATAAAAATGTAGATATCAAACATCATCAACAGTGGTAGTATGGATTTGACTAAAGAAACAAATATTGTGGCAATCAGAACAAGTTAGCACAGATAGTCAAAGCCCTTGAAGATCTTCCAAAGCATGAGAATGATATTCAAAATTAAAAATGTAACATAGCGCACCCCAATCCTAACAGGCCCCCTCCAATTCTCTCTCCCTCCGCTTGTTCCTGGAATCCTTCACCGATCTCTATCTACAGCAGTTGTCGCTGTAGCAGCTGTGTCCTCAGATCTGTCAGACAAATTTTCCCACCCCAAAGATGCAGACTCATTTCCAACACATGCACCATCCAAGACTGTGGTTTCAAATTCGGTAAGGGGGTTGGATTTCCGGGTATCCCGGATTTCCTTCTCTAACATCTCTTTTGTGTCAAGGAACAATTGGATGTGCAAGGTCAAGCATCCTTCCTCAAAGCCATATTCTCAACTTGCACCTGAATTCCTTTTCAGCTCATTCTCCTGGCTGCTTGCTGCTTCTCCTGCCCTTCTCACGCTGCATCAGTACGCCAACTTAGCCAGGACCTCTAAACCTGTAGACATTACTTCTGCAGACCATTCTTCATCCTCAGAGGAGGTTATGTACCGCTGGCACCTCCCAAAGCCAAGTAGTTATGGGGCATCAGGAAATCCAGATTGCTCTGCCATTCAATCTCAGGCAGTGGTTGTTTTGCTAGGGTGGTTGGGGGCCAAGCAGAAGCATCTCAAGACATATGCAGATTGGTACACATCAAGAGGGTTCAATGTAATTACCTTCACGCTTCCTATGACAGACATTCTGAGCTATAAGGATGGTGGAAAAGCTGAGTAAAATCTTGACTTGCTTGCAAAACATCTTACTGATTGTGTGTCAGAGGAGCATGGGAAGAATTTGATTTTTCATACTTTCAGCAATACAGACTGGATAATATATGGAGTTGTTCTTGAGAATTTTCAAAAGCAGGATCCATCATTGATGGGGAGGATTAAAGGCTGCATTGTGAATTCTGCTCCGGTTGCTGCACCTGACCCTCAGGTATGGGCTTCAAGTTTCTCTGCTGCATTTTTGAAGAAGCAGAGTATTGCAACAAAAGGAGCAGTGAACATGGATGATTCAAATACCAAGGCATTGATTGATAATGCTACCATCGGGGAGCCCAAACCTACAGGGGTTGAAACAACTTTGCTAGCAATTTTGGAGTTCTTTGACATTGTTCTGAATCTTCCTTCTGTGAACAGGCGGCTGACCGATGTCTTTGATATACTGTCATCAGGGCAACCAAAATGCCCACAATTGTATGTTTATAGCTCTTCTGACAGGGCCATTCCTGCAAAATCCATGGAATCATTCATAGAGGGGCAGAGGAAAGCAGGCCATGAAGTCAGGGCCTATGATTTTGCGTCGTCTCCTCATGTTGACCATTACCGGACACATCCCATCCTCATCTCTATACTTCTCAACTTACTGCCTTTCTAGACGAATATTTATTCACCTCTTGTAAAGACTCTTGAACAAAGACATTAAAGGAAAAAGAAAGAAAGATAGCTGACCATCACATAAAGTATATGACTACTGTGTTTAGGCCCCATTTTGCCGTGGCAGATCATGCAGGCTAGCCAGAATATATAAGTTGACTTTGCTTCCTTATGGAATAAAAAAAATCCTAACAGGATAACTCATCAAATGGCAGTTAAAATTTGCGAAAGTCTCTAGCCATCAATAGGTAAAAGTTACACAGAGTCATTCGTACACTGAATAAACTTGGAAACATCACTGCTACAGACATAACATTGGGTTTTCTTTTTTTTTTAAGCACCGACCAACAGAGTCAAGGTCCAGTCGAGTGCACCATCCCCCAGCAGGGGACAGTGTTCTCACTCCCCCAGACTAACACTGTGGCCAAAGAATTTTATTGATTTTTGTAAAGAATACAAGATCAGCAGGGCATGCCCCTGTCACTTCCAATTTACAGCCATGAATAAGAAGTAAGAACTACAAACCCAAAAACAACCTGTTACAAGTCCGAACAGCAGGTAGACCTGCTTTGTCCACTCCGAGAGCACCCCCTAGCCAGCCGAGGAAGCTCACTGATCCGAGTGTAGATGTTGTTGTTGTGACAGGTACAAGCATAGGAGGCCAATGCGTCAGCAACTTGGTTGCCCTCCCTGAAGATGTGCTGAACAGAGCAACCACATTTGGTTATTTGGTCAAGAGTTACCTTCCACCATGGAATGATAGTCCAATTTGGAGCCACCCCTTTCTGGATAGCATCAACAAGCAAAGCACAGTCGCAGTAAACAGCACCCAACTGGAAGCCACAGTGCAAAGCTATAGCTAGTCCATCATGCAAGGCCCTTGCCTCAGCTAGGAGACTGCATCCATAGCCAGAATGAAAGGCAAAACCTACTATCAGATTACCCGCGGGGTCACGGATACATCCACCTCCACCACTCATTCCAGGATTGCCTTTAGAGGCCCCATCAACATGTAGAGTTAACCTGGAGGAAGATAATTTGCACCGCACAAAAATTGGCAGTTTTTGGACTACCCTCGGATAGAAGTTGAATTGAGCCAAGCTGTGTTTATGCATTGTGGAGAGGAATCCTGGGAATAAGATTTTCTCCAGGGAGATGGTGACAGCTTCACTAATTCTCCTTTTGATACCACTTATGTTTGGCCTGATATTGTCATATCTTGCTATGCATCTTGTTTTCCAAATTTCCCAGAGCATTAAAATAACTGCATACAGTCCAACAAAGCTGAGAGCCGAGGATAAACTGGTACCAGCCAATATATTCCAGCAGCGAATGGTAATGTGTTCACTGAGATGAACCTTTGCATTAATGAGAGGTGTGACCCAGGCCCATAATTCAGCGGCCAAGTCCCCATTGATGAAAAGGTGATTGAGATCCTCAACTACAGGTAGGTTGCAGCAGCTGCATTTGGAAGCCATTGAAATGCCACACTCAGTCACCCTGCAGTCTACAGGCACTGCACGGTGGATGATTTTCCAGAAAAAGTTGGCAGCCCTCGGAGCTATGCTAGAATGCCAAAGATTGGCCCAAGGGCCTCTTGTAATACCTGATGGCCTTAAAAGTTTGTTTGAAGACTTGACAGTGAATGAGCCTCCAGCAGTGGCCATCCATATACATGTGTCCCTCGCATCACTTAATTGGAGAGTAGGGAGGCATTGGCTGTTGTTGAGCAGGGTCCTAGCTTCATGAAGGGGATCAAGCAGTACCTCTCTGACAGTTATCTTGGACCTATTCAGAGTCCTGTTAAGATCTGCCTGCTGAACAGTATTGATGAGAGGCCCTTGGCCTGTCCAATTGTCCTTCCAGAAATCAGCTTCTTTCCCATCTCCAATGATCCACCTTGAGTTATATATTATTAATTTCTTCACCTGCTGAAAAATGTTGGAAGGCATGCCTGCTGGAAAAGGCTTCGTACAATCAAAAATATTGGTTTTGATGAATCTGCTCCTGGCATACACAGACCACAGAGATGAACCATGAATGATGTTCCACAAATTTTTAGCAGCCAATGAAACCTGGACATGATAGAGGTCCCTGATAGAGAGCCCCCCTTCCAACCTTGGCTTGAGAATGTGTTGCCAAGTAACCCAATGACGATGCCTCTGCCCTCCTGAGCCCTGCCAGAAAAAATTGGCACACATTCTATCAATAGCTTTGATTATTGCTTTCGGAATGAAGCAAGACGAGGCCAAATAAACAGGCATACTTCGGAGGACTGTATTAATAAGGATGACTCTCCCAGCCTGAGAAAGAAACTTAGATTGCCAACCCTCCAACTTCTTCTGAACGTTGTCCACTAAGAACTTGAAATCTGAGCATTTGTATCTACCTTTCTTAATGGGAATTCAAAGGTAGTTAAGGCCAGAAACTAGAAATTTGTAGCCTGTCATGGAGTGGATGGATTGCTTAAGAGCAGTGGGTGCTTTAGCAGAGACTGCAAAGCTACTTTTCCCTTTGTTGACTTGTTGGCCAGAACTGAGTTCATATCTATTGATGAACTGCTGGAGGACACTGATATTATGTTTACTGCCATTCAAGAAAATGAGAGTGTCATCAGCGTAAAGAAGGTGGGAAACTTGAACCACATTTCTTGGCCCACTGTATCCTATCAATTCTCCTGACTGGAACCTGGCTTTGAGGCATCTACTTAGCACTTCAGAGGCTAAAATGAAGAGGTAGGGGGCTAAGGGATCACCCTGCCTTATTCCTCTACTAGACTTAAAGAACCCTGCCATGGCCCCATTGAAATTGACTGAAAACCAGCAGTTTGAAAGAATCATCCCAATAAGAGAATTGAATCTATTGCTGAAACCAAACTTCCTCAGAGCTGCAAGGATAAAGTCAAGGATAAAGTCCCATTCCATTCTGTCATAGGCCTTTGCCATATCTAATTTGAAGATGGCATTATGACCTCTAACCTTCCTATCAATGTCCGACATCATCTGTCTTGCCAGAGCAATGTTATCCGGAATGGAGCGGCCCTTTACAAAGGCCCCTTGTTCCTTTGAGATGATATTTGGGAGGATAGATGCTAGCCGCTTGGAAATAATATTAGAAATTATTTTATAGGAGAAATTGCATAGACTTATTGGACGGAAGTCACTGAAAGTCTTAGGTTCCTGCACCTTGGGAATAAGGGCAATAATAGAGGAAGAGATACCTCTAGGCATTGGAAAACCCATGAAGAAGCTTTGGGTCGCAGCTATAACATCTTTACCAACAATGTCCCAAGCAGCAGTGTAAAATTCTCCAGAAAGTCCATCTGGCCCCGGGGAGCTTGAACTCTTGAGGGACCACACTGCTGCCCTGACTTCCTCGTCATCTGGGATAGAACTGAGAGGAATTATGTTCTTCAGAGATGGTTTGTGGAATGCACTCCAGGAGAGAAGGATCCACCGAGTGCTCCTCAGTGGAAAAAAGTTCTTGAAAAAATTTCACTGCATGAACCCTGAAGATATTCTGATCTTCACACCATTGATCAGAGTCATCCAGCTTAAGTCTTCCAATAAATCCCCTCCTCCTGTTAAATTGAGTAACAGTATGATAAAAGGTGGTGTTCCTATCTCCACTCTCGATCCATTCTATTAGGGACTTTTGGTTCCAAAAGACTTCTTCCCTATGGAGAGCCTGTCGCAGATTAGCGTTGGCTGCATTCAAGCTAGTCCTGTTATCTGATGAGGGATTCTGATCAAAGGCAAGTTGTTTGATCTCCACATCTGATTCTGCTTGTCTGACATTCTGTGTAACATCACCAAAAACCTCTTTATTCCACTTTTGGAGATAATTCTTAACAGACTTCAGCTTATTAGATAGTCTAACCATAGCATTCGGATGATCTTGTACCTGATCCCATGCTTGAGAAACAACTTGCCGAAAGGAATTATGGGAAGTCCACATTTTTTGGAAAATAAACCTGGAAGGACCATAAGAGAAATTAACACTAGTCAGCAGCAGTGGACTATGGTCTGATGGACCCCTCGGGAGATGCTTAACTTGCAGGTGAGGCAGTATAGACTGGCACTGATTGTTGATAAAAAACCTATCTAATCTGGCTCTGATGTTGGCTGAACCTGTTCTATTATTGGACCATGTCATGCCCAACCCTGAGTAACCAGCATCCAACAGGCCAGCCGAGCTAGCAAAAGTATTAAATTCAGACATGGGAGCTAAAGCTGGGACTGCCCCACCAACCTTCTCTGAAGGCCTCATTACACAATTGAAATCACCACCTACAACCCAAGGAACAGAAACAGAGGCAGCAAAAGAAAGAAGATCATTAAAAAGATCCAATCTGAGATGTGGATCACATGAAGCATATACAAAAGAAAAGTATGCAGTGATGGCAGTTCCAATTCGCAAGCCAAGAGTGATCTGCTGGGCTGAAGAGAAAATTAACTCCAAATTGCAACTGTCATTCCAGAATAACCAAATTTTAGAATCTTCTACAGAATTAACTGACACTTAGGCAACTTAATGTATCTACCAAGCTTCAGGGCTTTGTTGGACGCGAGCATTGGCTCACTGATAGCCACAAGAAGTGGCTTATGGCTGTGCACTAGTCTCTTAAGACTTTCCAGGGAGCCAGAATTTCCGACTCCTCTTATATTCCATACCATAATGGGACTTATCATTGAGATGACTGTCTTTGATCGTCTGCCGATCTAGTTCTAAATCTTGTCTCCATGTGCCCTTTTTTGTCTACCCGCCTGATAGCTTCTCCCCTTCCTATACCACTTGTCTGCATAAGAGTGTTGTCCAGTTTTGCCTTTTCAGCCACAGTTCTACCTACTTCTTGTATCTTCAGCAAGTCAACTTTCACCTTGGTCTCTAACGGTAAACTTTGCACAACTCCATCAATTGGCACAGATATAGCACAACTACCTTCAATTCCTCTAGTGGCCTGATTGCATTGACCTTTAGTCCCGAGAGATTGTTCTACCAGTCCACTGATGGAAGACATAACTTCATTTTCGCTTGACGAAAGCTCCTCATCAGCAGGCTGAATAGGATCAGGATCTAGAGGGAGCCCTCCCAGTTTTTGAACACTATAGGATGTAGCTGCTTTAGAGAGAATTCCAGTTGCTAGCAATGCTTCAGTGTTTGTCCTGTCCATAGATTCAGAACCTTCATCCATTTTACTACTTGCTGGGCCCAAAATACCCACTGCATCTTTCGGATTGGGAATCCTGGGAATTCCTTCTCCTTCTGATTGGAGGTTACTTCCAGTTACTTGCTTCACCTCACTAGAGCATTCCTTGGTCTTTTCAGTGGCCACTGGATTGGAAGGAGGGGACATAATTTGCACAGCCTGATCTGAGATTGAATCTGAATTCCCCCCCGCCAGAAGCATTGGACCCTGAGCAGACTCTGAATCATTTTCCCCCAATTCCTGCAAATCCACTGCCTGTAACAGAACCTCAAACTTATTCTCCATAGCCACATTTGGTCGAGCAGCCGGAGGGCCTTCTGGCCGGGGCCTAAGGACAGGCCGGTTCTTAGGTGCTGGAACCTGAACAGCTTGAATTCGACCTGTCCTTCCAGATTTCCTTTTGCAATCGTCTACAGAGTGACCAAGCTTATGGCAGTGAGAACAAAGAAGAGGAACTCGGTGATAATTGACTGACTGCCAATAGCCCGCTCCATCCAAATCGATCCATAGCCACTCCCTACGATGTGTTGACAGATCCATCTCTATACATACCAAAGCTTCCGACATATCAGTCATAGCTGAGGTCCTCTCATGGATGCGTAGAACAGTTCCAAAGTTGCCAGCAATGGATCGCAAGCAATCCTCATGGTATAGGTTCGCCGGCAGTGCAGGGAAACCAATCCAAACAGGCGCCATCGGTGGATCGGCATCAAAATTGAAATCGGAAGTCCACCGAAAGAATCGAAACAGAAAGCCTTTTATATACAAATTTTTCTGAATGAGGAGCTTCATAAAATCTGCCTCACTGTCAAAGCGAAAGAGAAGATGCCGTGGGTTCAATTTACTGATGATGAAACTCGGGGAGATCGCTAACCTCTGCACTAAACAGTTCTTGATGTCAGGGATTGCAGGTCGACCATAAGAACACTTGGCCACTATTGCAAACGACAAGAACTGCATAGACGCCTGGAGGTCAGCCTTGGAGAAGAAAACCGCCGGCTCGCCACGATCTGTGAACGCCGGCTTCTTGATAGGGATAACAGTAGATGGTCTCTGTTTGGACTCCATGAGAGCCTGTGCAAAAGACCGTCGAGGAGCAGCTTGGGTGGACGAAGACGCTACCTCCGGTGGCACCAGAGGACCCCCCACCGGCACTGGGGGGACCCCCACCGCGCCAGCCATGGCCGGCGGGGAGGGGGACACGCCGAAGAAGAACGGGAGAACACTGGCGGGAAAGAATCGAAACTGGAGCTTCTCTCTCTAGAATCTAGAGAGAGAAAATCAATGTCCAATCAGCCGTCAACATAACATTGGGTTCACTTTGAATTCTCATCATATTAAGTTATACTCTCCATCCAAAGGAAACAAAAAATAAAAAGGAAAAATTAACTCTAACTCATGTCCATGTTGTCTCCCGGTGGATTATTCTCCCGGTGGAAGGATGAGAAACATGATAATGGATTAATATGCTGGATTATTCTCAGTTCCAGAAATTAAATTTACTGGCAAAATATGCAAAATGTTACCGCACATCTTCGCACGCTTGACATGACCAAAAAATACAGAATGGTGGGGGACTTCCCATGTTCCCAAGGAAAAAAGGAGAGAGAAAAAAAATAGATTCTCCACTCCATCTTTTGCTGAAACAATTTTTCAGTCACCTTCTTTCCAGGCAATCAACTATAAAATTTATGCATGCAAGTCCCATGTGTAAGCATCATAAAAACAGGGGAGACAAAATTAAGAATATCCCCTTGCATGTTTCAAAATTACTTCAAAAGCAATATTTCAGACCATTTAAGTGAACTTTCTAGCATACAATAAAAGATCAAACCATACAGAAAGTAAACAAAGACCATTCTATCATCAACTGACATGACAAGAATCAAGTATTTTGCAACCTATATAATATTCATATGAATACCTAAGCCAGGCTCTGCCTTATGTGACTTGCCTTGTCACCTAACCAAGGAATTTGTCTCTTCACAGTTCTACTAAAGATGAAGTGTGCAACCAGTGGTGGTCACTTCTCTGTCAAATCTCTGTCACCTAACCATATGAATCTCTTTATCAGCCTAAATAAGATTTGACAGAGAAGTGACCACCACTGGCCACACTTCATCTTTAGTATAACTGTGAAGAGACAAATTCCTTAATCTCATCTTTGAGATTCCAACAGACTACGATGTTCCACTGCACAGTATCATTACTAATCACACAACAATCACTGACAATTTGCCACTAACAAACAGCAAGTCTAAAAATGGTGAGAAGTTTATCCTTAAGACAAAAAATACCTGGCCACCTTTCCCACCAGAAAAAACTATCTTTTCCATCTTCCAATTTAACCCTCAGTCCTTTTTCCACCCAACTAGCCGATTTCAATATTCCTTTCTAGAAGAGAGATTGAATGCTGGCTCTCCAACAAGAGAGAAAAAATAGAAGAGGATTTCTAGTGCTTGAGCTTGATCACCTGTTTATATAAACCCTTTAAGTAGCACAGCTGCCATAGCCACTTCCCCTTGAATGCAATATTCATAATCTGCAGACTCTTAATTCCAAGACCCCTATATTTTAGAGGTTGGCAAACTATATCCCCTTTTAAGTAATGAACTACCTTTTCCCCCGCATTATTACCTCCCCACAGAAATCTTCTGCAGATAGAATGTAGCTTATGCAATACCGTCCGAGGCACAAAAAAGGGCATAAGAAATTGGGGCATTGCAGACAGCACATCATTCAAAAGAGTGAATTCTACCACTACAGGATAGATTCCTGGCTTTCCATACAGCAAGGTTTTTCTGCATGCTAACCATGAGAGGGTTCCAATCAGCGGGCCTGATGATCTTACGATGTAATGGAAGGCCCAAATACTGTAAGAGGAACATTCCAATTTTACAGCCCATTAAGTCTAGCACTTCTCCACAGCTCCTCTGACATGTTAACCAGTAGTTGCTACAGAAAACTTTGCAGTGGAGATGCACTTTTTCGCAGGTTCAGTCTGAACAGATGGAAAGCCATGTACCTAATGAATATTAAAGAGACACTCCCATGAAATTCTGTCATAAGCCTTGTTGAAATCAAGGATGGCAGTACCGGTTTCGATATCGGTTTCGGCCAGGACCGAAACCGAAATGTACCGGTTTCAGTTTCGGTTTCGGCCGAAACCAGTTCAAAACATTCAAAAAGGCAAAAATTACAGTGAGCAGGTCCGGTTTCGGTCTGAAACCATTATTTTTTTTTTTAGTTTCGGACCTGCTACAGTGAGCAGGTCCGAAACGGTTTCGGTATGGGCCGAAACCAATACGTTTCGGCCGATACTGCCATCTATGGTTGAAATCAAAGTTTATACACTAACTCCTTAAACTGTGAAGAGTACACACCACCTCATGGGTCACCAAGAAAGCAACCTTCAGTCTTCTACCTCTAATAAAAGCACACTGATTTAACTCAACCAGATTCTCCAGCACTAGAGATAACTTCGTTGCTGCTATCTTTGCCTTGGAATAAAGGCCAGAATAGAAAGCTTGCTGATCAGCCCACTGTGGATACCAACTTTTTGCCTTGGAATAAAGGCCAGAATAGAAAGCCATCACCTCCTTGGTGACATCCTTCCCCCCACGTGGTCTAGTTTAAACATTGATGGTGGCCTCGTAGAGTTGCTCCAGGTGATTCTTAGATTAGTGATCAGTAGCTCGATAAGACCTGTACTCTCAATCCAGTCATTAATTGTTGCATTCCCATGTAATTCTATTCCCCATGTTCCTTTCTGCAGGCTATCTGACTTCATTGAAATCTCCAAGTAGGCACCAAGGCAATTGATGCACAGCATGATGGCTACCTAATTCCTCCCAAAAAGCCTGTCCATCTTGAGAGGTAGATGGTCCATAAACAACATAAAGCATCTATGAAATACCATCCCTGTGACATCCGGAAAACAAACTCCAAAGTAGACAATGTTGAAATTGATTGCATCAAACTTACCTCAAGCACCCCCATTTTTATTTCTTGTATATAAACAATGTACACTTTTCTTTCTACAAATCAACTCTTTAACTGCTGTCTCCTTGGTTTTTTCATTCAACCCTCGAATACCTGGACAATAAAACCAAAGTTACAAGGAAAGTCACTTTCTCTGGAAATCTTAAAACAAAGCAAAGTCAAGCAAATTCCCCACTTTCTGTTGTACTCCAATACCTAGTACTACTGTCCTTGGTGATTTTCAGTTTGAAGGAAGCTACAGTTTGATTCAGAAATTTGATATAGAAAGATAGCACATAATAAAGCATAACCGACGCATATGTAGAACAAGATAGGCACGACCGAGCTTTATATTGCACTTCGATTAGGAACCAATAGTGCTCGTTCAAATAAAAATAGTGAAAAATTCATCAACTAACTCATATGCATACATTGAAACCTTGGCAATAAAGAAGCTATTCCCTTCTCTCGCCAACCAATAAGAATAGAATGGAAAGCTTGAGACAGTAGAAGACATCAGGAACCTTGCCACCTCTTTTGGCAGCTTGAATTGCCCTGGGTGGTAGCTTAATTTGTGGGAACAAATACAATGCACCTGAGCCAATGCAACTAGTAATAAGAATGGTAGACCACCCAAACAGAAAACCAAAGATGAGAGATATTTATTGAGTTACCTTATGTAAAGTTGCAGACCACATTTTTGCAACTGTTAAATCCATCAGTCATGATATGGGCCCTCCTCCTCAGAGATTCAAGGATTGCCTTGCTGCCAGAGTGCAAAACATGTCACCGGGACAGCATGTGAATGTATAACATGCTCTTCACTATTTCAATTAGTTTAATGGCTCACATCCCTACCAAATACCAAGTCTTTTAACCACTAGATCTGGGCCATCTGGCTCCTAGTAGATTTCACAGGGGAAGGACAGGAATATGTTCTGATACCTGACAGAAAGGTCATGTCATGCTCACAAGTTTTCTATACCTCATTTTCTAAATATATGATCATGGAAGAATTCAGAAAGATGCTTGAGCAGAGTTGATTACTATCAAATCACACCCAATCAGTCCCAAACATGGGCTAATAGAGTATTGCATTATTGAATAGATGTAGGTAGTGTGGCTGCTGCAAGGCTAGATGTAGACACTAGAATCTTCTTAGACACAGATGCAGTCCATCGAGAGACATAACATTGCTGTGAAATAAATGGAAGCATGGCAAACACTAAGACATTTGTCTCTCTTTTAACAGATACCCCAAGTATTGTTACTGCTGTAGAAGGAGAAAAGAAAATAATGATTCATGATTTTCACTAATAGATGAAAATCATGCAACAATAAAACAATCAACATAATGCCCCTATCAAGATTGAGGCTGGTTCAAAAGCTAAAGAGTTAGTGATTGAGCGGCTGTATCATCTCCCTATACATAATGTCTCTACTATCAGTGGACTATATCACAGCCGATCAAGATTGAGCGGTTGAGTTTGAAAACAGGGAAAATAGAAAAGAAGATGCACTGTGCGGGGTGGGGGGTTAAAAAATTTTAAAAACAGAACAAGGACTAAAAGCGGAATAAGTTAATAGAAGGTACTAGGCACCGTTCGATTTCCGGCAACTAGGTGCCTTCAGTTTTTCTTTTTTTTCTTTTTTTGTATGATACAGTGCTGCCAGCACTGCAGATATATATATACATATATATATATATATTTGGAAGATGTGGGTGATGACCAAGTAAAATCCGAGGAAGGTATGTCGCATCCGATCTACCTTTCACCATTTTAGCATTGAATTAAAGCACACAATGTCTACATCTTAATGTGAGCGTTATAACTAGTCCAGACAAGGAACAAAGGTACCCTGTTATCATCATCCACGAAATCCCAAATAATGAGGGTCGACATGGAACCCATCCAGTCATTCCACCCTACAAAATACCATATTTACATTCGAAGTGAATAATTTTGTATCTTTCTTTTTTTTCACTCTTCCCAGACATTCTCTTTTCAGCTTCCTTTTCTCTACTTTGCAAAAAATGTGACCATAGCTCACATTTTTTCAATTACTTATCAAAATGCACACAAAAAATTTACACTTTCTTTCCCAATCTAATTTCATCAGCATACCCAAATCAAACAAAATGAAAAATATAAACCACAAAGCATTGGAGATCCATCGAAATACCTATAGACGCACCACTTGGGACAGCAGCTCTGCATTTCTGCCCATTCGACAGCGTCACGTCGACCTGAAGAAAGGAAAATTAGATCAAGTTCATAAAGAAAGCCAACAACACCATCTTTTCATCTTCCTCAAGTATAACTAGTTAACTACAACAAATGAGAAGGAAAAAGAGACTCTCGGCTAAAACTGTTATCACATCAACGAAGTCACAAGAAAGTTGCACAATCAAAATCAGCAGATGCCCGTGTTTAAATTCAGCAGATGCTCCTCAAGTTTGATCAGTTTCTATACAAGAAAGTTGCACAAGCAAAATCAAATTGAAGTACCTAGAATTTAGAAGTGTAATTGAAATTGCACATGCAAAAGTGTTTTCAGAAATAGATTTACAATGTTCTTGAATGTGTTAGGTATGCCTTCACATCATCTTATCTTAAAGACCTGTGTATTTATTCTTTCCTCACAAACAGGGTGCAGATAAGAACATGAAAATGTTCCAAAGATAAGAAACATCACAAACCTCAGAGGGAACAAAATGGGCCGCAAGGCCAGCAGCAATCATTTCTTTCCCGTTTAACCTTGCCCCAGTTAAGGCCAGGAATTTCCCTATACACATAACATAAACCATCAGACATGATAAAAGACAGCAACTTCATCTAGCAACTTCAAAATTGATTTGTGCTTGCTTGGTCTAGTTTCCTGTTTTTATCATACAAATAGAGGCATGAAGAAACGATAACATATAGCTTTGTCTAGGACAACAAAGAGTATTAATTGTCACCAAATAGTAAGCTACATGATTGGTGTTCGACGTAAATAATAAGTGTCCATCTTCATGTGCGCTGCCACTCTTAAATAATATGAGCTTACCAAGATGTCCAGGAAGGTGTGAAGGAATGTACGAAAAACTACAATCAATATGATGTCCAATACTGGCCTCTGGAACAGCAAAACCCTGGAAAAGGCATGTTAGGGGAGGGTGGGGTGGAATGTTATTGGATAAATGTCCAAGCAAGTTGTATGATAAAGCTTTCACAAAATAAACAAAGCAATAGTCATAGAGTATGAACTCTAAATAGTATGCCCAAAGATATAATAGAATATGTATATGTATCCACAAAGATACACATAGTCTTCTCCGTGACAACTGAAAACTTTGCAGGAACAGTTAAAGCTCCACCTCCTCCCATGACAATTCCATGAACAAGAGCTACCTAGGGTTTTGAAAACAGATATTAATTTTTCTTAAGATCTACCACTTGTTCAGAAATCAATGCAATGGAAATGTGGTTCTGCAAGAGCAAATTTCGGCTCAAAGATGGAGCTTTTCCAATTGACATTTGTTTGTACTTGGGTTTTCCTATAGGTGTGAATATGATGGCATAGCCAATACATTTTGTATACAACCTCGACTTCATCTGCCAAGGAAAGGCAACATATAGGAATAATCGAAAGGAAATCAAAATTTATGTTCATGACTGCTTTCTATGTATGCATTGAAAAATCAAGAAAATGTGTAATATCTAAGGTGCAGTAATCTGGCTAACCAAACTAACTATGTGCTTCCAAATTCTCATGGTTGTACCATCTACCCTTGTCACATTACCTGATTTTCCCTCATAAACCATCTTCAGGTCCCCCCCCAGTAGAGAAAGCATGCCCAGCTCCCTGAAAGGCACAGGTCAGTGATAGTCCCAACAGCACTCTCATGTCAACAAAACCCAAAAAGCATCTTAGAAACCTTGACTATCACGAGCTCTGCACTGTTGTCCTTCTCCCATTTCTCGAGGAATTCAGCAAGAAGATAAAACTAACGATCATTCACATACCCCAGATTTTTCCCTTTAACGTTACAATAAAAAACATTCCAGATTGTGATCATGCCAATGTTGCAACAGGCACCGTGAGATGATTACCAGTTTGGAGGAGAGAACGTTCAGCTGGCGGGGGCAGTTCAGAGTGACCAGTCTCACATGGTTCACTTCTTCTCCAAGGACCACCTAAAGAAAAAGGAAACAAAAACACACGGAGATAAACAGAAGGAGCCCAGCGTGGAAGAGTAGCTCCGCGATGGAAGAGACACGAATACGTTGGAAGCACCTGCTCTGTGTTTGTGGGTTCTTGAGCCATCTCAGTCCTGAAGCCTGTTCCCCCAGTGGCGATCACAGAGGAATGCTACAAAAGATCTGCCAAGATTCAATCTTTAAGGCAGGAAAACTGACAAAAGTGAAAAAGATGATGGATATCTACTCGAGTTCAAGTACCTCGGCTGAAATTGGAGAAGACCCAGAAAGAACGAGGTCATTAAGCTCTGCTAGGGAACATGCGTTGGGTATGAACTGGCAGATTAAAAGAAGAAGTGCTGCTTGCTGCAGGAAGGGAGGGCGGTGAGAATGGAGGGAAGGTAGGTCACCACCGGTAGTTGGTGGCACCTGCTCCACTGTTCCTTTAACATTTGAAAGATCGACCGAACACCAGGCCACTGTAATGACAACTCCCCCAATGAAATCAGGCAACCAGAAGAATCACCTTCTGCAGCCATGGCCCGATGCACGCAAAGGTTAGCGAAAGGGGCAGAGGAAGAGAAGAGATAGAGCTCGGATCTCCACGCCTCCTTCCCGCAGATTAGGCTTCTCGTTCTCCACCTCCCTCCCCCTTGACGCCCCCACAGGTCGACCCCTTCATTTGACAGTTCGAGGTCATCTGCCTCTCGGCGAGGCTGCTGGGACCTCTCCTCGCCTCTGTTACGCCCCCTCTCTCGGCTATCCTCCCCGACGTCAGCGTGCTCTCCCCGTCCTCCCGGTCATCTGTAACAGCTGCTCCGGATCGAGCTGCTGAGAGGGCGACTGTGCAGCAGCTGAATCCGGCTCAACCTTTGCCAGCCGGTAGTTGAGGGAAGTTCTTAACTATAAAAATGTAATTAGTTGCAAAGTTTACATTAATTAGCTCCTCTTAAATCACTTGGGGATTAGCCGGATTTGATGTGGCTCAACCCCAGCCAGTGATTCTTACACGATGGCTTTACAGAGAAATATAAAAGGGATGGATCGACCACAAAGGCGATCATCCAACCATATACCAAACCAGATCCCTCTTTCTCTAGTTTAGCTCTTTAGTATTCTAGTTCTTCACCGAGCTCTAGAATCCCTACGGATCTGAGCTCTTCTCACTGTTATGATCGCAATTCTCAAGCATCTGCTAGTGTTCCTCAGGTGACCTTCTCTGCAACACTAGATTCAGCACTGGAGCCCGAGCTTGGAGATCCCTCTCTGCTGCCAGAAGACACCTTGCCGTTGGCATTCTGGAGGAGGCGTGCTAAAATGGTGTCTGAGCCACCTCCAAGCAGCTCCGGATTATCTTCTGCAACAACTTCCAATAAAATGGATTCGGTACTCTCTATTCTACAAGATTTACAGAGTAAACTCAGTACTGTGCATGATGAGTTAGGCTCGGTTTCACAACGAGTCCATTCCTTGGAAGCAAAACCTCTTGATTCTCCTATTTTTGCTGACACATTGCATGGTTCTGTGGGATCCTTCCGGTTTCGTTCACATGAGTTTCCTAGATATAATGGCTCTTCAGATCCATCCGAATGGAAATTTAAAGCCAATCGATACTTCCTGTATAATCAGATCCCTGATTACCATAAAGTATTGTTTGCTTCCTTTTACCTAGAGGGAGAAGCTCTACAATGGTTCTGGCACTTCTCCAACACCAAAACCTCATTATCTTGGTTAGATTTTTTGAAGGGATTAGAATCTCGTTTTGGTTCAGTCTCGGTGGTGGATTCTCGTGGCCAACTTAGTAAGCTCAGGCAGACTGGTTCAGTGTCTGATTACCAAAGACAGTTTGAAACTCTGTCCAACATAGTTACTGGAGTGTCTGAAGACCATTTATTGGGCATCTTTTTAAGTGGACTGTGTGAGGAATTGTCGTGTGAAGTGAGATCCTTCTTTCCTCAAACTTTGTCCCACGCTATGGAGATTGCAAGAATTCAGGAACAGAAATTCCTCTCCAAGCGACGCTTCACACCTAATTGCAACTTGTCCACTTCTCAAGCTCCTAAATATCCACCAGTCCCACATGCCCAACCTCATGTGACTGCTGCTACTAAACCTTCTTCCACTCCAGTCAGAAAACTCACACCTCATCAGTTACACGAAAGGAGGATGAAGGGCCTCTGCTACAATTGTGATGACAAGTGGATACCGGGTCACACTTGTCAATCTCAGAAGCTATTTTTCCTACAGCTTATACCTGATGCCATAGATTATGATTTGGGGGATCTTGATGACACTTCTTTAGAGAATACTTCTCCACAAGATGTGGAACCCTCACTCTCATCTCATAGTGTTTCAAATTTAGTCTCACACGGTACTTTTCGGTTACAAGGGAAAGTTGGACCTCTTTTAGTTCTGGTTTTAGTAGACAATGGCAGTACTCACAATTTTTTAGACCCATCTATTGTTCAGAAACTTGGACTCACTACCACTCATCAAGATGCATTACCAGTCAACATAGCTGTAGGGTTGCAAATACCTTCTCAAGGATGGTGTCCGGGTCTTACACTTAAATTGCCTGGACTCTCATTTACTTTGGATTTTCTGGTTCTTCCTCTGGGAGCTATTGATATGGTTTTGGGCAATACATGGTTGCAGATGCTAGGGGATATCACCTTCAATATGGCTGACATGGTTATGAAATTCTCACTCGATGGTCAGCATTATATTTTACAAGGTTTGCCACCTGCTTCATTAGATGTTGTGCCAGCAAAGCAATTTGGAACGGACATTCAGAAAGCCAGAGCTTTATATTCTCTACATTTTTATTCCTTAGATGCTACTAGTTCTGCTAATAGCATTTCCCCTTCTTTTAGCTCTTACCATCCTGACATAGCTTCCATCTTACAACAATATTCTGGGGTTTTCTCCGAACCCACTGACCTACCTCCTAGCAGAATACATGACCACAGAATACCTCTTGTGGATGAGTCCAAGGCCATTGCTTCTCCTACTTATAGACATCCACCACTTCAGAAAAACATTATTGAAACAGAAATAAAACACATTTTCTCCCGCCATCACATTCAGTCCAGCAACAGCCCCTTCTCTGCTCTTGTTCTACTGGTTCAGAAACGTGATGGGTCTTGGAGAATGTGTATAGATTACAGAGCCTTAAATCAGAATACCATTAAAGACAAGTTTCCCATACCATTGGTGGGTGATTTATTAGATGAATTGCATGGGGCCAAGTTTTTCTCTAAATTGGACCTTCGTTCAGGGTATCATCAAATTAGAATGCACCCAGATGACATTTCCAAGACAGCATTCCGCACTCATGAAGGCCATTATGAGTTTCTTGTAATGCCATTTGGTTTGGCTAATGCACCATCCACCTTTCAGAATTTAATGAATGACATCTTCAGGAAATATATGAGGAGATTTGTACTCGTGTTTTTTGATGATATTCTTATATACAGTGCAACATGGGAGCTCCATTTACATCATTTAGCTCAAGTTCTGCAGGTTCTACAAGATAATTCACTTTTTGCTAAACTGAGTAAATGTGCTTTTGGCCAAACAACAATAGCCTACTTGGGACATATTATTTCAGATCAAGGGGTTTCTATGGAAGCAGCCAAACTAGAAGCTATACTACAATGGCCTACTCCGAAATCCATCCGGGCTTTGAGGGGTTTTTTGGGCCTCATTGGTTACTACAGAAAGTTTATCAAAGACTATGGTACCATAGCTGCCCCTCTCACCCAATTACTTAAAAAGAAGCTTTCATGTGGACACCTATAGCTGAACAAGCCTTTATCACTCTTAAGACTACAATGTCTCAGTCACCAGTATTAGCTCTACCAGACTTTAATGAGCAGTTTATAGCTGAATGTGATGCCTCAGGAAGTGGCATGGGAGCTGTTTTAATGCAAAAGGGTAGACCACTTGCATATTTGAGTAAAGCCTTTCATTCACACCAATTGGGGAAATCTGCATATGAGAAAGAAATGGAAGCTATTATTTTTGCTGTTCAGAAATGGAGGCCATATCTATTAGGCAGACCCTTTGTCATTAAAACAGACCATCAGAGCCTCAGATTCCTATTAGACCAGCAGGTACATACCCCTGCTCAGCAGAGATTGTTAGTCAAGCTCTTGGGGTATGATTTCACATTGGAATACAAGTCTGGCTCCCACAATCGAGCTGCTGATGCATTGTCCAGAATGCATGATGATTCCACTGTCCCATCTTTCCTTGCCATTTCGGTTATGGTTCCAACATGGTTTACTGAACTCCAACAAATGTATCAGACTAAAGACATCTTTCAATCTCTGTTGGGACGCTGGCATGCAGGGGACTTAGACCCTCACAAATACTCTTTGAAAGGTGGCATCCTTTATTACAAAGGCAGAATTCTCCTACATAAGTCCCACCCCTTCACAACCACACTTCTACATCACCACCATACTACACCTGAAGGTGGTCATTCCGGTTATCATAAAACCCTACATAGACTCAAGAGGTCATTTTACTGGCCGGGCATGAGTGACAGTGTCAGGTCCTTTGTTAGGGAGTGTGATACCTGTCAAAGGAACAAACACATCCAGCAGCACCCAGCAGGGTTACTACAACCATTGCTCATTCCTGATAAAATTTGGACACATATTCATATGGATTTCATTGATGGGCTGCCTCCTTCCAACCATAAAACCTCCATTTTGGTAGTCATTGACCGCCTCACAAAAAGTAAACATGGAAAACGAACCCATTAGTCTGTGGAAGTGTAATATATGCACAAAATAGAAGGAGAAACACACAATCAGGGGTTAATCGTATCAAGAATGGGGTTTGTAAGGGGAGATGGTTGAGACTTTCAACCACCCACCTTCCCTATATTTTGGGGTGAAAACCTCTTTGACATCGGGATCTAGGACAAACTATCGTGTACGTAATGCAATACAAACGAAGGACAATGCATGAAAAGGAATTAAAGTGTGACAATAAGGAAAACAAAGTAAAGAAAGACAGGGTTTGCCCATCGACCAGTAGTGGGCAGCCGAATTGATGGCCGTTCAAGGAAGGTGGGCAGCCGGATCGATGGGCGCCTTCTGCAAGCTCGTCTCCTCCGATGGTGGACGCGAGACTTCCTCCCGCCGACGGATCTCAGAGCTCTTCAGGTTCAATTTTTGTCTTGGATTGGTGGGATGGAAGTAGAAAAGGGCTCTCAGAGCTCTCACAACGCTCAAGGGACTCTCCTACTTAAAATTTCATAGGCTCTCATCTCCTAGAACTACCAAACCCCTTGCCAGAACCCTAGGTTCAGGTTTTCAAACATGGAGGGATCCCCCCCCAAAAAAAATCCATTTGAAATCGGACTTGAATTCTCACGAGGAGGTTTTAGACCACTCTGAAGGCAAATACGTTCATGGCTATGTGTGCCTTGACTCTCCGGAGTGGGGTGGGTTGAGGAGGATGCATTCGGTGTGGGCAGCATCGTGGAAACGTGGGTTGACGGGCAGATATCAGAAGACGGCCACAGTGATGGATGTTTAGATTGACTTGGGCGACCGAGTATCTGGCCACTCAGAAGACATGGGTGGCCTTGTTCCTGGACACCTAAAACATCTGGGCGGCCAAGAATGTGGCCGCCCAAAATCATTGGGCGGCCAGCTATCTGGCCTTCTTCCGAGGATTTGGTGTCCGTCATTCCGGATGCCTTGTAAGTTAATTTAGCTCATTATTTTGATGGTTTTCACCTCGTTTGAGTTATTGGGTTGGAAATAGGCACACGAGCGTCCAGACATCCAAAAAAAAGTGTCACTCTCATGATGGCTAAATAAGGTTCGCAGAATGTCCAAAATTAGGCGTCTACACCCGTAGGCACCCTTTCCGAGCACCTCTGCTACCTTGTATGGGCCTTCCCAGGGGCAAGCTTTAACACTACCACTCAAGGGTCTATAACACTAGCACGCCACATTACCAGATCACTGGGGAGGAAGAGACACTCCCGTACCCGAGCATTATAGTATTGGACCATTCGTTGTTGATAGGTGACCAGTCGTGCTCGGGCCTATTCTCTGTCCTTGGTCAGCAAGTCTAGATTTTTTTGGAGCACCTAGTTGTTGCGCACCTTGTCGAATTGGCTAACCCTAAGCGTGGGGTTGGAGATCTCCACTAGATCAACCGCCTTTGCCCCGTAAGCTAGGTGGAAGGGGGTCTCACCCGTGGTAGCGTGAGTAGTGGTACAGTGTGCCCAGAGCACATTGGGCAACGTGTCTAACCATTATTCGCCAGCCTCATGGAGACGGATCCTGATGCCATGTAGGAGGGTCCTATTCACATTCTTGACCAGCCGGTCGACTTGAGGGTGCCTCACCAAGGTGTAATGGTTCTAGATCCCCAGCTCCAAGCACTTTCCTCGGAAGTGGGCGCTGTCGAACTATTGCCCATTGTCAGTGGTCAGTACCTAGGGTATCCCAAATCGACAGATGACGCTCCGCAGGATGAACTTTCAAGTCACCTCACCAGTGATCGTAGTGAGTGGCTCCGCCTCAACCCACTTGGTGAAGTAGTAGATGGTGACAATCAAGAACATATTTCACCCCTACGCTTCTGGGAAGGGACCGAGGATGTCCACTCCCCACCGAGCTAAGGGGTGAGGTTTTATTAGGCTGTAAAGCAGGGTCGTTGACTGGTTATGGAGATGTTCGAGCCATTGGCACTGGTCACATCACTCCACGTAGTCGAGATAGTCCTGTTACATGGTGGGCCACAAATACCCTTGGTGAAGTAGGCTTCTGGCGAGTGCTTGCTCTCCAACATGACTACCATAAAGCCCCTCATGGTTCTCACAGATGGCTTGCTCAGCTTCAGAGGGGAGCAAGCACTTGAGAAGGGGAATTTCACTCCCTTATAACAGCCATGAAGTTCGCTCATTACCCTTGGTGTGTACTTCTAATGTAGTACACATGCTTCATTACCCCATTGTCCTTCCGAGCGAGCACGGTGCTAAGCATGCTCGGTGTCATGGATAAGTAAAGCAGGAGCCTCTCGTTGAGAAGGGGCTTGAAGAGGACGGGTGGTGAGGCTAAGTGCTTTTTTAACTCTTCAAAGGCATCCTCGCACTCTTGGCTCTATTCAATATGCCCCCTCTTCTCCGGCGACCCGTGCGCCTTCTTGATCAGCTTGAAGAAAGGTAGGCATTACTCGGTAGCCCTAGAGAGAAAGCAGGTAAGGGCAATGACGTGGCCGATGAGGCACTACACGTCGTGCACTTGCTCGAGTTGCTTCATTTTGAGGACAGACTTGATCTGCTCTGGGTTAGCCTTTATCTTTTGATGGGTTACAAGGAAGCCAAGGAACTTTCCGGAGTGCACCCCGAATGCACACTTGCTTGGGTTCAGCTTCATGTTGTACCTCCACAGGGTGGTAAACGTCTCTAAGGTCTCCTAGGTGTTTGGCCATGCGGGGGCTCTTGACAAGCATGTCGTCAATGTAGACATCCATGTTGTGACTGATCTAGGAGTCGAGCATGCAGTTGACCAGGCACTGACACGTGGCCCCCACATTCTTCAGACTGAATGACATCCTAGTGTAGCAATAGAGGCCATGGTCAGTGATGAAGGCAGTCTTGTCTTGGTCGGGCCTGTGCATATTGATCTGGTGGTAACTTGAGTACGCGTCCAGGAAGCTCAACATCTCGTGCCCGACCGTGGAATTGAAGAGCTAGTTGACGCGTGGCATGAGGAAGCTATCATTGAGGGTGGCTTTGTTGAGGTCGGTGTAATTGACACACATGCGCCAGTTCCTGGTACTCTTGGGAACGAGGATGACGTTGGTGATCCACTTTGGGAACTAAGTTAGCCTTAATAGTCTGGAGCGTAGCTTCTCGCTCACCTATTCCCAGATAATTGCTTGTCACTCAGGGTTACAACGGTGCCTCCACTGGTGCACCGAGCAACACTTTGGATCCAACTTGAGTTGGTAGGTGAGCACCTCGGGGGGAATGCCAGGGAACTCATCCTCGGTCCAGGCAAACATATCCTGATTGGCTTCTAGGAAGTGTGGGTAGGCTTTTCATTCTTCTTCAGGCAGAGGGAGCCAATCCATAGTGTGCGACTGGGATCCTCGTCGATCTGGATGAGGAATAGATCCTTGGCCGGGGCTCCTCCATTGGGACCTAGCCCACCCTCCTGGGTTTTCTTCTTGGGCGGCTCCTACTCGGCTGGCCTCTTACGGTTGGAGATTAGATAGCATCGTTTGGACTCCCCCTAGTCACCTCTAAGCTCCTCCACTTCCCGGGGAGTAGGAAACTTGAGCTTATGGTGGTACAATGAGGGTACTCCCTTTATGATTCCTAGGATCCCTCGACCGATTATGGCATTATATCCTACCATCCCTCTGATGACTGTGAAGTCGGCCATGAAGGTGACCTGGTGTGGCGTTGTGCCAAGGGAGATCGGTAGGGACATCCATCTGTCGGGGTAGACGGTTGACCCAAAGAATCCAAGTAGGAGGGTATGAAGGGGAGAGATGCGAGAAGGATCCACGTCCATCAGAAGAAGATAGTCGTATGAGATAACATCGGTGCCACTCCTATTATCAACTAAAATATGATGTACAATACATTAATTGATCGTGGAGAAAATGACTAATGCACCGGTGTGGGGGGTGGCCACGCCGGTCAAGTCCACCTTCGAGAAGGTGATGGGCTGCCTTAGGCAGTCCTTCATGGGTGTCCTGGAGGTTGAGGTGTGGGAGTGCTCGACTTGGTTAATGCATGGGCAAACACCTGATGCCTGCTGGAGCTATCCCCATCGGTAGTTGGCCCTCTTGAGATCATCATGATCTCCTTGCCGTGCGGTCGGTTATCGATGGGGAGTGGCACGTTGTCCTTGGGTGGCTATCACTCTGCTGCGTTGGCCACGAACCTATCGAGGAGTCCTCGATGAACGAGATCTTCAAGCACGTCCCAGAGTTGGGTGCAATCCTCAATGTTATGGTTGTAATCACGATGGAAGCGACAATACTTGTTGGTGTTCCTCTTGTTGGGGTTGCCATTCATCTTGCCCGGCTACCAGAGGAACGACTCCTCACAGATCTCCGTGAGGATTTGTTCGGGGGGGAGTGGTAAGGGGAGTATATTGCCTAGGGGTAGTCCTCCCTCTTGGCACATCACGGTCACGGACTCCCTCTTGCCACGATCGAACTGGGGAATGTTGGCTGAGCGTTTTCATTTGGCATGGTCGCCCTTGGTGGCTTGACCGAGGGCGGCAATGCTCTCCTTGCAGCTGGCATGCTTCTACGCTAGGGTGAGGAGTTCCATGATGGTGGTGGGGGCCTAGAACCCCAAGGAGCAGCAGAGGATGTTGTCCCGCATACCCTGAGCCAGCGCAGTGGTGGCGATGCTGCCATCAAGGCGCGGGACGCGGAGGGCTTCCTTGTGAAAGTAGGAACCAAACTCCCAAAGGAGCTTATCACGCCTACGTTTATGGTGAGCAGACTGACGATGGACTGGGCCTCCTTCTTGTAGTCATGGAAGTTCTCTTTGAACATCTGATTCATCTGCTGGAAGGAGGTAATGGAGCCCACCGGTAGGGACTCAAATCATGTCCGGGCATTTTCCCTTAACGTGGTGGTGAAGGTCAGACACTTCACACTTTACAGCATCTGAGGCCCAGTGGAACACCAAGTTGGACTCAAACCTATGAAGGTGGTTAGCTGGGTTGGTGGTATTGTCGTACGGAGTGAACGGTGGCAGTTGGAACTTTAGAGGGATAGGGGCCTCCAATATCTCCTTGGAGAAGGGGCCTGGAAGTCATCGTCATCGTCGACCAAGCCCTTCATCTTGGCTGCTTAGATGATGTTGTCCAAGTAGCATACCTTCCCCTCGAGCTCATGCTCGACATCGTCATAATGCCGCAATCGTCGAGCCATCCCTAGATTGGAGTGGAGGGGGCTTGATGAGCGGCGTTGGGAACACCAAGCTTGGTACATAGTACCTATCACGGAGGCAATCAATGATTCTTGGTCACCGACCACTGACTGGGCTATGCTCCTTGGTGGGGGAATTGTGGTGACACGGTCCTACTCTGCCTTTAGGTCAAGGAGGCCTTAGTAAGGCTCGATCACTGCCTGGAGCTGGCACCGCACGTCAGCCAATTTCTTCATTGCAGAGTGGGTGGAGGTTTGGGGGTGGTCTCACTGGGATAGGTGGTCGTTGGTGGCCGCCTGGGATGCCTGGCGGGATCCCACCATGCCTCTTCTGTTGCTGACGTTGTGGTAGCCAATCCTTGGTGCCATGGCTTGTGCTCCAGTTCTCACAGATGGCACCAAGAAGTGTAGTGGTCGAGAAATGGTCACCCAAATCACGATCCACACCTCTAAAGATTTGGTTGACTGAGAAGAAAAGAGCGTCGCAAAAGGAGGACCTACAGTCATAAAGGAAGGTCCAAGAGGAGACCTGGGAGTTACCCTAGGGGATAACCCTCCAACGGTCAAGTCAGGAAACTATGGGGGAAGGTGGCAAGCACTCGGGGAGAATGGGAGAGGGAGAGGGAGACCAGAGTGAGAGAGTGAGAGCTTGAGGGGATTAGGTCGCGTACCTCCCTGGCTGTCGGGTCAGGGCTTTATTTATACTATTATCATGGAGTTGACCGTTGGGTTGCCATGGCTAGAGGAGACGTGAGCTGCCCAGTTAGCGTGCCTAACGAGGTAGGGAGGCGTGGGCGTTGGCTTGTAGCCTCTTCATCAGAGGGGCAGCTCCACCATTAATGTTGCAGGGCTCGCCAGAGGGGGGGTGAGACTACTCTGTCAGGGAGAGCGTCATGGGCGGTGTCCTCCCTTCCTGTGGTCAGACTAGTGCAACTCCCGTCAATAATGCGTTGCTGAGGATGTGCCTCGTGGCTGCTGAAGGGGAAGGCACATGCAGGTAGGACTCCTACGTTGGGCCTACGTTGGAGTAAGAAGCGTGTAGGGTCGGTGTGAATTATAAAATTAAAACGCCCCCAAATTAAATGATTTGCATGAAAAATGACTTGACAAGATATAGAACTACAATTGATGATAAAAGGGGGGTTACATGTAATAATCAAAATCCGTGATTGCCACTGAGGCCAACAACATGCCAAATAATATAAAGATCAAGGTAGGGCATGTTACATACCTCAGAAATTCAAGATGGCCAAGGGCTGGCCTGGGGATGAACGCGCTGTATCGTCCCAGCGCGTTCTTCAGATCGCGCCAGGAACCTATAGCGCGATATCAGACAGGAAGCGGGGTTATTTGGATTCGTTCCTTCCTTGCTCCAAGGCCGGCCAAGGCCCAAGGGCTCCACGTATTAGTCTTCCAGTGCCTGCAAACAATCATAAACAACGAATAAAAAGGCCCATTAGAACGAGATTTTAGTAGAATCTACCCCTATTCTTAATCAAAAGCATGCAAACGGGGGGCTCGATTACCTGGGGGTTTGGTGGTTTTTAAACCCCTATGGAAGGGCCAAAAGATAGGTGTGGTGTGTGTGTATGCATGTGTTTTGTAAAAGAGTTTTTTTTTAGATCGATATGCAATGCTATGCAAAGATTGGGATGAACGAATTGGGGAGAAAAACTAAGGACTAGGAAGAACTAAGAAGAACACAATATGCCCTAAAAACTCCCTTGGATAGGCGAAGAGCGAGGAGTTATTAATTTGGAACGATGCACAGCCTCCTCCTCGTCAAGATCTCGAGTTGCATTCCCCTGAAACGACGGCAAAAGGGTGCAATTTATAGGAAAAAGATCGAGAAGCAACCCTAGGTCGGAGTTCAATTCAATCCAAAAGTTGGCGGCTCAAATTGAGGTAATCCTGCCGATTAATGAGGGGGAAAGACTCCTATTAGGGTTTGGAACCTTCCTTTGAAAGGAATATGATTGGAAACTTACCAAATAAGGACTCTGAGATGAAAGAGGGGAGTCCGGGTCAGACTGGGTTTCTGACTGAGAACGCGCTACAAGTGTATAGCGCGTTCATGAAGAACGCACTATGACGATATAGCGCGATAATTAAAGGCCCATCAAATGATTTAGAAAAAGGAGAAAAATCCTTTGGGTAGTCACTTAATCAAATGTTGAGTGAGAATAACATCCAAAGTGGATGCTATAATGATCAGATGATAACTTCAATTAGATCCTCAACGCGCTATGAACAAGAAAGCGATAAGAGCGGATAGCGCGGGGATGCCAAACTCGAGACGAGATCCAAGGTATGGAATTGAAATGTTGGGCCAAGAATATCCCAGAAAATCAACCAACTAAGGATCAATTGGGGCATTAACTAGGAGAACAAAGAAAATGCCCAATTTATCGGCCAAAATTGGGTGTCTACAGATGCCCCTCCTTGATATCCGCTTTGCAGGGGAGCAAGACGGAGGTAAAACGGAGGCAAAACGGAGATGACACAGAGTGGTAGTGACGGGGAGATGAAGTGGAAATGCAGTGGAGCGGACTGATAAGTGGATATCAAGGAAAAAGAGACACCCATCACAACCGACAAATGATAGGAATGATCCAAAAAACTCTGTGCTAACCACAAGATCGAGCTAGCATCAGTGACCTCTGCCTAGAACGATAGGCGCGGAACAAAGAAAAGGGAGCTGATCAACCTCTTGCACAAAAGAGGCATCCGCGGCGCATAGCAACTACGGATTTCACTCAGTTAGTGGAATGGACGCGAGCCCGGCGGATCCATCGACGCCATCGTGCGGTTCACAGCTAATGAGTGGATCAAAAGAAGGAGGATAAGTTGAATTGGATTGAAAGGGGATAAGCAAATTCTAGGCAAGGGTCACATCGACCAGCGAGATCCAGTGTCCAACTAGGAGTAATCTTTCAAATTCGGAATGGAATTGAATTTCTTTGTTCAAGAACATAAGCATTATGGATCCTTAATTAGGAAGAAGAGTTGGGCATTTATGAATGCAAAAGGCATGATGCGTGCAGGGATAAAATAAAAGAAATCATTAAAACGAATGCCAAGAAAAAATAAAATATAAGATACTCAAGGATACTATTATTAAATCAAACAGACTTGGGTCAAGAGTTATCTGCAACCACGATGTGCGAGATGAAGTCCATCATCCCCAAATTTGTCTGACCTAACGGCCTATCCGACGATTAACTGCATGTTTCTAGATCATCACTATTTTTGGTAGAGGGGAACTCAAATCCCGAAACATACGGAGAACCAGCCGGTCCTTGAGATAATATAATAATGTAAGTATCATATAGTAATGCAATAAAAGGAATGGATAAAGAAATACTTACCTGATGGCGTATCATCATCTTTCTTTTGCTTTCCTGTGAATTCAATGTTAAGCAAATTCAAGCAAATTCAGGCACGCATAAGCAAAAGAGCACAAGTTTCTCATTCACTCTCAACATATATTCTCATGGCCTTTCCTTTTCTCTCCTTCCTCCCTTCTATTTTCATTTCTCTTTTTACTTTGGTTATCGCGCTATATATCCATAACGCGTTAAGGTCGCGCTATGCAGGTTTTCAAACCCCCCCCCTTTTTCTCTTATTCAAACCCATACTTCCCTCTCTCGACTCCCTCTCTCGCCCTCTCACCAACCCGAACCCTCATTGCCCTAATCCAATGGAAGAGGATCCTCCTCGACGCTCCAAATGGCGCGCCACCCATGGCCGTCAACGATCTTGCGTGGAGGAGCAACGAACGCCCCCTCCCGCGGAAGAGAATGCCGATTCGGAGGCGACCGTCTCGGCCCGGCTTGAATGGGACGAAATGGAGATCCCCCCGGACGATGCCGAAGAGGTTGAAGGCGCCCCGGCGGCCGAGGAAACAGCGGCGGAGCCCATTGGTGGCGCGGCGGCCCGAAAACGTCGATTGGTAAGAAAATCGCCCTAATCTTTCTTTCTTTTGATTTTTCTTGTTTTTTCTTTTCAAATGAGATGAAGACGGAAGGGGAGATGCCCCTTTAGACCGATGTGTAGGGCAGAAAGCCCATGGAAAAGATCTGGGGAATGAGGGGTCACCCCCTACCTGCGGAAGGTGAACGCGCTATATCTTCATAGCGCGTTCTTGAAGAACGCGCTATGACGATATAGCGCGATAAAGAACAGAATGCCAGTTTTTCTTATTTTCTGATTTTTTGTTTTGTTTGATGATCACAAATTGATATTTCTTGCTTTTTATGTTGTGTGTAGGGTGTGGAGGGTGCAGTTCGTGCCCGGATTTCATGGACATTGGTTCGGGCCGTCTACTTTGCGCTACCGGAGTTTCAACGGGCCCGCCTCCGCCGAATGGGCTTCGGAGAGTTCCTGGAGATAGAGGTGCTGAGAGTCGATGTGGGATTGATAAGGGCCCTGAAAGCCAGATGGGATACGGGGTGCAAGGCCTTCCTCTTCCCCTGGGGTCATATGATCCCGACTCTAGAGGATGTCACCCGTATCACCGGGCTGCGGGTGCATGGATCGGCAGTGACGGGCTGCACTTACCCCGACTACCGGGAGATGGCGCGTAGACTGCTAGGCTTGGAGCTGGAGGGGACTGTCCGGACCTCGCTAGTGTCGAGGATTGCTTTACAGGAGAGTCTCGGCTTGTTCCACATGCAGAGGGAGGTGGGAGAGACTTTGACGGCTCATGAGAGGAGACTAGAGGCTGGAGCCAGAGAGAGTTTCGCGACTGAGGCTGGCGCACAGGCCGACATGGAGCTGAGGAGGTTTCTTATTCTGCTGATCGGCAAGCTACTTCTAGCGACTCAGGGTGATGCAGTGAGCTGCCGATTTCTACCCCTACTGGAGGATCTGGACAGAGTTGGACGGTATGATTGGGGTGCGGCAGTCCTAGCCCATTTGTTTGACAGCTTCGGCATTTCTTCACTCCAGTCTTCACTCGGGGGATTCTACCCTCTACTTCAGGTATCTCTCTAAACCTTAAACTCCATGGATTAAATTATGCACTTACCTCTTATATTGATCACATGAGCTACATTTCAGGTTTGGAGTTATTTGTATCTTCCTACCCTCAGGCGTGCTTGGGAGGATTGAGGAGATCTACTGCCCCTGGCCAGACGATGGACCCCTACACGAGATGGCCGATCTCTGAAGGACCAGGTCACCCATATTCAGGAGACGTTAGATATGATGCCCCATATAGAGGTAAAATTGATTTTTGAAATTGAATTATATTATCTGAATGAGACCCAGGGCAATGATAAATTGAACTATGCAGGTGGTCTAGACTCCCTATCAAAGGGACGCCGAGGTGATGCCCTGGGTGGAGGCGGCCATCCCATACTTCGGGAGAGAGATCTGGTTGCATGCCCTCAACCTGGTCGAGCCACTATACCATAGGTTGATCATGAGGACACTAGGACTCCATCAGGCGGTGGTAGAGTTCCCGACCCAGGCGACGGATCCACGACCTGGACGACGCTTCCAAGGCCTCCAGGGGACAGATGACTGGCGGCAGCGCGCCCGGGAGCAGTACGCAGATTGGAAGAGGCATGGCCGAGCAGTCCCTGCAGGAGCGGATTCAGATGATGCCTACCTCCAGGCATACTCTCAAACATACGGTAGCCGAGTTTATCAGAGCGCTCGTGGGCAGGTATGCCTTGAAATTCATTTGCATTTTCATTTATAAGAACTTGATTATACAATATGTGATCAACATGTGTTTATTGCAGTTCGACGTAGAGGGGAGACTGGCCATGGTACAGGGACTATTCGACTCCACGATCCGGCAGCGTGAGGACCTCCAGCATACTGTCGATGAGCTGGTAAGCACTTGTAATTAGAATGATTTGGATTTGAAATTCAATTAATGGTAATGCTTTCTCTTTTTAGCGCGAGGAGCTGGAGGCAGTCCGATCCTCGCATGGTGCTTCATCCTCTACTCAGCCCATCTGCGACCACACCGATCTAGAGAGCCAGCTTGCTAGTGCAGTTGCTCGGGCGGAGGCAGCTGAGGCCTCCCTACAAGAGAGAGTAAGCAATCTGTTCTTTTAATTTTAGTCTTGAAAAATTTTATTATCAGTTATTTGACCAAGATTTCAGATGTAGGAGCAGGAGCTACAGACAGCGGAAGCAGAGCTGAGGCGCCGCGATGCGGAGGAGCTTCCTCGAGATGTGGCAGAGCTACGCCTCTTACTCGGAGTGGAGAGGAGTGAGCGGCAGAGAGAGAGGGAGGATCGAGACAGAGACAGAGAGAGATGGGAGAGAGAGAGAGTGGAGCGGGAGCTAGAGAGGGTGGAGCTGCGTACCAGATTAGGCATCGCCGAGCAGCGGGCGAAGGATGCGGAGGATCGCTATCGGTGGGGGCGTGAGCGGACTCAGCGCGAGGGATACTCCCGAGCTTTTTCGAGCACTGATTAGATGCTGAGAGGGGAGCACGCGGTGACAGGGGTTCAGCTTCTCGGGGATCGATGGCTCCTCCTAGGTCTTCCCGGGGAGGACAGGAGGAGGCTGAGAGCTCGCATAGAGGGGGAGATCAGGAGGAGGCTGAGAGCTCGCGTAGAGGGGGCGATCAGGAGGATCGAGGGGAGAGCTAGAGAGGTTGTTTTATCCATTCTCATTTTGTACTCTTTTGACATACATAGTGGAATGAGACAGTCTTTGATACTTGTTTGCACTTCTTGTGATTGTTCTTTTGATTTTGCGCCCTTGTAAAAGGATATCTCTACAATAATGCCATCATTAATATAATGCAATTTTTTTGGAATTTTTGAAAATATGCAAATTTTTATGAGTTTTCAAAAAGAATATTTGAATTTTTATGTTGATTTTGAAAAGATATGAAAGTTTTGGAAATGCTCAAAATTTTTGGCAAAATTTTTGGAATTTGGCAATATTCAATTTTTTTTGGAATTTCGGTAATATTCAATTTTTGGGAATTTTGGCAATATTCAATGTTTTGGGAATTTTGGCAATATTCATTTTTTTTGGAATTTGGCTTAGACATTGCTAATGCAGCATCAACGGATGTTTAAACCACTGGCTAAGGGTCCTGGTTCCTTCCCCTTTCGCTCAAAACTGCCCAAAGTCGGGCGTACATTTAAAGGTGGCGCCCCATGACCAGCTACCTTTGGTTAACGGTGCTCCTACCAAGGCCATACCTGAGAAACATTCGGTCTTAGAGGGAGAAGAGAAGAATAATTGAGGATAAACTTTATGCATGATGGGAGATGTCGGGACTTGAATTCCTTCCAAGGTATTTTCCCTCAAAGAGGTAGTCTGTTGTGCCGGGGCTTTGTGCCTTTGATTTTTAGACCCTTGACATGCATACGACTAGGGTTTTTCCTGCGGGGACTTTGCCTCTCTTGACATGCCATAATTCATACTTTTGCATTTATCTAAATTTTGACTTGATTTTTCATAATAGCCCTTTTGGCTAGATGTATCATGAAATTTGATTTTAGTTTGGGTCAAGACTGCCCCTATTTGAGACTTCTCTCGTATTGGGGGTTACCGAAGTTAGTCATCTTATCCGTCAACCTCTTGCCCCTGCATTCGGCAGAGTAAAGAAGAGAAAAGACTTTCAGATATACTCATGGCATGGCCAAAGTAGCAACGGTGTTTTATTAAAGGAGCCGGCTAAGGACGCCGTGAAGTGTGTGCGATGCCTAGCTAAGGGTTGCTCTTAACAAGCGGGGAGAGAATGTTGAATTCCCAGCGCGGGATTTTTATTAACCAAAGGTGCTGCAGAAGCAAGCCTAATTTGGAATAATTTAATTAAACAAAAGCCTAAGATAAAACACATCTTTTAATCTTTGTTAAGAAGCACTTCATTTTGAAAATCACGCGTGAAGCAATAAGGTAATGATATCATAAATGCGTACTTACGCCAATATGTTACCTTGCGATCTTTATGGAAGCAGCTGCCAGGGGCGAGGTTGATCAACATGGGATAATCCTCTTTTGGCGAAGAAAAGGAATGGAAGCAAAGGATTTGAAAGTGGCTTAACAAGAAGGAGTGGTGTTCAGACCAGACTCAGACGAATAAGGAGAAAAGGAATAGAGGTAAGGGCTAGAATATCCTCACTAAGGCGCGGAGACCCTGATCACATGGAACAGTCTACAGAAGAAGCGGAGAATTAGAAGGAGGAGTGAGGACTAAAGCCTCGGAAGCAGTGGGAGAAAGGGCAGATACCCAAGGCAGTGGATGCGGAAGAAGTTAGGTCGGACCCAGGATCAGGAGGAATTAGAAGAAGAAATTGATAGATGGAAAGAGACGGATCCGGAGGGTTCGGAGGCAGAGGAGGAGAATCATGATAGGAGGAAGAATCCGGAGGCTCTGGAGGGATAAAATAACGAGGGACGCGGTGCCCTGGGAAAAAATAGGGAAAAAGATGATGGAAAAGGAAGAAGAAAATGAAAGATGTGATGTCCCGGAGGAGCAGAAAGATGAATCGGAAGAAGGATGGAGGGTCCAGAGGTTCCGGAGGAAGAAAATGCCGAGGGACGCGGTGCCCCAGGAAGAGTGGATGAAAAGGGTCAGGAGGGTCCGGAGGTTCCGGAGGGATAGTGAAAGAAGGGATGTGATGCCCTAGGAGGGGAGATAAGAAATCCAGAGGATCCGGAGGAGGAAGACACCATGGGGCATGATGCCCAAGGGATAAAGAGAGGGATGAAGGATCCGGAGGTTCCGGAGGAATGAGATGGGAGGGGACGCGATACCTTAAGAAGAAGGAAAGAGAATCCGGAGGTTCGGAGGGAGAAGGTAGAAAAGGGCGCGACGCCCAAGAAAATTAGTGAGATGCCCGGAGGATTCGGACGTGATGGTGCAGAGGGGCATGATGCCCAATGAGCAAGATCCGGAGGTTCCAGAGGGGGAATATGCCATGGGACGTGATGCCCAAGGAGGATGGGAGAGAAATCCGGGGAGTGCGGATGCAAGAGCTGGAAAGGGGCGCGATGCCCTGAGGGAAGATTGGAGGGGGCACAATGCCCGGTGAGCGTAAGGGGACCTGGAGATCCCGAAGATAGAGGCGGAAGACATAGGAAACGTGGGGGATCCGGAGGTTCCGGAAGGTGGGGAAGGTACGGGTTTGGAAACCCGGGAAAGAAGAAGTGCAAATGTATGCGAATGCAATGCAACAGATGCGATGAATGCATGGATGCAACAGAATGCATGAGATGCAAAGAATATGAAGAACATGAAGGGAGAGAGGATGCGATCCTCCTCCTTACCCCTGGAGTGGCCCATGAAGAAAATGCGATAGACAAGAATGTGGATGGCGTTGAATGGAAGGTGGGTAGAATAGTGGAAAGCCCTTTGGCACCAAGATAACTGCCCCTCCATGGCAGTGAAAGTGTACAGCCAATCGGCCCAATGGATAAAGCAGGAGCCCATGACGAAGCTTCAATGGTAAATGACAACTCCCTTGAAGAGTGAAAAGTAATAGTGTGAGAGAGTTGGAAAGTCGGGATAAGAAGCATTGTGTTGCCCAGGGGTCGTGGCATATAAAGAATGTTGAATAGGATAGGCATTCGCCCCTTGTATGGAAGAAAAGGTTTGAGGTTTGAAAGTTGGAACAAGGGGTGCCCTGCCCGGCCCTTGGGCACAAACTTACACGGCATTAAAGTTTGACATTCTCTCTTAGTGAGCAGTGGTGGGAACTTGGCTTCTTCGACCATACTTGGCACAACAACCCGGATCGGCATCCGGCATATAAACTCTCGCATCTTGAATAGCTCGGCTATAGCCAACTCCTTCTTGCCCGTCTCTTGGTCATCTTCGGTACAAATACTTGCAGAAGCACTCCCATTCCGAGTAGTAAAGGGGGGTGAAGCGGAGGCGGAAGGCTCCATGGATGGTGGTGGTATAATGGAAAGTGTTGAAGAAAGGGTGAGTGGAGGTGGAGGTTCAAACACATCGAGCTTCTCCCTTTGCTCGGAAGCAGTCGGGGTTGGCTCGAGTGCAAAAAGGGGTGGCCCTTGCTCAGGACTAGCCGCGGGTAAGGGTGAAGGGTTAAGTAGTGGAGTAGGGGTTATAGACATAGTGGGTTTTGGGGTTAAAGGGATAATGGAGGGTTGAGGTGGCGAACAAGGAGGAGGAGTAATAGAAGGCTCGGCAGAGGCCGGCGTAGTGGAGGGTGATGGAGGCTCGACGGAGGCCGATAGAATGGAGGATATTGGTGTGGTTACGGGAGGTGAAGGTTTAGTGCGTTGAAAATGCCGGATGGGGCGAGAGGTGTTAGGGATAGGATGCGACTCATGATGCGGCGGTATGGGTGATTGGAATATCAACTCATCATCGTAACACCAAGAGGTCTCATAAATGGGGGTTGGATCGGGGACTGTGGCATAGTCCTGAGCATAGGGGTCTTCTGGCAGTGGAGGAAGGGGACGGCGAAGGAAACTCGGAAGAGGTGCTTGCAGAGCTTCGTCGTATGCCGCCTCAAATTCTTCAATTGCCGGTTCTTCATTAGTAGGTTCAAGTGGACACCATAGTGAAGGCATGTATGTGAGTGGTGGAATGTAATGGCATTGTGTATGTGTATGTGGAGGCGGAGGGCCATATGCGTGAATTGGGTGAATGGGTGGGGGATGGACGGCGTCTACTTGAACGTTGAAACCCGCCGGCTCTTGTTTGCTCGTACTGTCGATGCCGTAGTCGTCTCTCCTATCCTTCTAAGCTTGCTCCATCTTTGTAATGTCATTCAGAGCGGCGCGGAGGGGATTGACTGGAGTAGAAGGAGTGGGCCGTGGGCTCGTAACCCTCTTAAATTGTTCCTCCAACGAAGTGACTTTGTCGAGAAGCGTTTGTTGGAGGGGTGTGACCTGAGTAACAGAGGGTTGGCAGGGCCTTGAAGGAGGGGCCGCATAAAAAGGCCGTGAAAGGGGGTTAATGGGATGACCCATAGAAGAACCCGGATGGGCCGGGTTGCAAGGAATAAATGGGCCTTGGGGCCGTGGTGGAGGAGGAATAGAAGGAGGCGGGTATTGGACCACCCGAGGAGAAGGGTGAATAGGAGGAGATGGGTGATGGGCTACCCGCGTAGGAATGTGAATAGAAGAGGGAAGTGGGTGATGGGTCACCCGCGTAGGATTGGAAGGAGGATGAGAGGAATGAGATGCACCCTCAACAGCGGCCTTAAGGGCTTGAATTTGTTGGGGGGTGAGATGATCTAATGCATGCAAGATCTGGGAGACCTTCTCATCGTTGGGAGGAGACGGTCCCGTAGGAGTAGTGGCTCGAGATTGAATCGAGGGGCCACGAGTTTGGACATTGCCCATGGGTCGGGCAACGCCATAAGAATGAGGGCGTGGTCCCTTGAAGATATGGTGAGAAGTATGACGAGCATGTTGAGATTGAGGAATATAAGATGTGCTAGGTTGTGCATCCTCATTAAGGTTAAACATGTTATTTTATCTATCAAGGTAAGCCATTATGCAATCAAAGTTCAAGCAAAATAATTTGCAAAGAAGCACACAATTTGGAATGGTTACCGTTGATTTTTTTTTTGGACCTTGGTGAATTAATGACTTTATGCAAATTGATGTGATCACTCAAGGGAGGAACCTAGTTTCAAATGTGGTACTCCGGTGCCAACTAAGAATCACTCTCTCACCATGCATAGGCCAACTAAACCCGGAACTTCAAAGGTACAACCTGCCCAGCGTCCGTGAGGGAATCCACGGGTGCGGGGACTTATGGAGGCTTGGTTTAGGAATTTCCGGTCCAATGAGACGAAATGCTCAATGGAGGGTCCTTCCTTCACCAAGGGGGTGTGAGATCTCCTAAAAGTGTGGGGAGAGGGGGTCTCCCAAACCGAATGCAAAGATGAATGCTATGTTATGCAAGAATATCTAAACTAGAACTAGCAAATAAAATGAAAAATATATTAAAAAAGGAATACACAACAGGAAATGTACAAGATGCAACCAGAGAAGATGACAATCAGAACCCCGACAGAAGGTGTGGGTGAAATACCCTCTGGTGATTAACGCGCTATATGTCCATAGCGCGATCTGATAGAACGCGCTATGGATGTATAGCGCGACCAATGACAGGATGGGGGAACCCCAAAAGACAAATAATCACACACACTTTGATGGATTAACAAGCAGGCAACCAAAAGAACGAACGTGGTGGCACAAAGTGTCCCACCGTGATCGCCAATTTATAAATTATAAAATTAGAATGCCCCCAAATTAAATGATTTGCATGAAAAATGACTTGACAAGATATAGAACTACAATTGATGATAAAAGGGGGGTTACATGTAATAATCAAAATCCGTGATCGCCACTGAGGCCAACAACATGCCAAATAATATAAATATCAAGATAGGGCATGTTACATACCTCAGAAATTCAAGATGGCCAAGGGCTGGCCTGGGGATGAACGCGCTGTATCGTCCCAGCGCGTTCTTCAGATCGCGCCAGGAACCTATAGCGCGATATCAGACAGGAAGCGGGGTTATTTGGATTCATTCCTTCCTTGCTCCAAGGCCGGCCAAGGTGCAAGGGCTCCACGTATTAGTCTTCCAGTGCCTGCAAACAATCATAAACAACGAATAAAAAGGCCCATTAGAACGAGATTTTAGTAGAATCTACCCCTATTCTTAATCAAAAGCATGCAAACGGGGGGACTCGATTACCTGGGGGTTTGGTGGTTTTTAAACCCCTATGGAAGGGCCAAAAGATAGGTGTGGTGTGTGTGTATGCATGTGTTTTGTAAAAGAGTTTTTTTTGAGATCGATATGCAATGCTATGCAAAGATTGGGATGAACGAATTGGGGAGAAAAACTAAGGACTAGGAAGAACTAAGAAGAACACAATATGCCCTAAATACTCCCTTGGATAGGCGAAGAGCGAGGAGTTATTAATTTGGAACGATGCACAGCCTCCTCGTCAAGATCTCGAGTTGCATTCCCCTGAAATGACGGCCAAAGGGTGCAATTTATAGGAAAAAGATCGAGAAGCAACCCTAGGTCGGAGTTCAATTCAATCCAAAAGTTGGCGGCTCAAATTGAGGTAATCCTGCCGATTAATGAGGGGGAAAGACTCCTATTAGGGTTTGGAACCTTCCTTTGGAAGGAATATGATTGGAAACTTACCAAATAAGGACTCTGAGATGAAAGAGGGGAGTCCGGGTCGGACTGGGTTTCTGACTGAGAACGCGCTACAAGTGTATAGCGCGTTCATGAAGAACGCGCTATGACGATATAGCGCGATAATTAAAGGCCCATCAAATGATTTAGAAAAAGGATAAAAATCCTTTGGGCAGTCACTTAATCAAATGTTGAGTGAGAATAACATCCAAAGTGGATGCTATAATAATCAGATGATAACTTCAATTAGATCCTCAACGCGCTATGAACAAGAAAGCGATAAGAGCGGATAGCGCGGGGATGCCAAACTCGAGACGAGATCCAAGGTATGGAATTGAAATGTTGGGCCAAGCATATCCCAGAAAATCAACCAACTAAGGATCAATTGGGGCATTAACTAGGAGAACAAAGAAAATGCCCAATTTATCGGTCAAAATTGGGTGTCTACGGTCGGCGCGCGGGGGAGCAGGCTTGGAGGGCTGGGCCTCCGTAGTGGGCCGACGAGCCCTAAGGGTTAGTAAGATATGCCCTCCTTAAGTTGTATTTTTATTTATTTATTGTTAGAATGTGTTGTGATTTTGTTAGAGACTCGTTAGAAATTGTTGTGGCGTAGCTCCAGTTCTTGAATTGTAAATGGACTGACCCCTTTTTTCGGAGGTCTAAATAGAATGGTGGATGGCCAGAGGGGCTATCATCTTAGGGCCCAAATTCCATTGTTCCTTCCCCTGCTCTCCCTTTTTTTCCTATTCTTATAGATAATGGCTAGTTACAGCACAAAGCTAGAGCTTGGAGGTGTTCTCTATATGATGCTTGGAGGACTAGAGCAAATCTAGTACTAAAGTGGTGTCTAAGCTGCCCTCATGCAGCTTTGGATCTATTCTAGCAATGGCATCAGATTCCTTCGATTCCTTGAAGTCATTGCTCTAAGAATTTAGGTTAGAGATGCAACATCAAGTTAGTTCTATCAACATTGAAATAAGTAGTTTTTGAGCACGGAAAATTTTTAGAAGCATTCATTTGTTGAACATAAATACACATTTATTAGCTATTTAAATAGCATGCACATTTTTAATTCTGTGGATTGGGTTTATCAGACGATTTAGGGTTCGAGCACAACACATTTTCCCACTGACCATAGTCAGTGTTTATTTACATCGGCATAAAGTCCGAATACCCTTGATTAACTGTCAAAAATATATTTTTAGTCTCTATAATCTCTATTGTGATATTGTGGATTTTGTCTAATGGATATGATCTTGATGATCACCCATTAGAGATACATACTCTTACAAGAAACTTGAAGACTTTAATTTTTTGAATATATGTAATTTGGATTACAATCGATCTTTTGAGATCTTTACATTTAGTCCTAATTATGTAATTGAGTCTTTGAATTTACATCTGGTCACATTCCAATCATTGAGTAGGCATCTACTTACACTTAGGTTTCTGGATTCCTTCCGTTGATAGCTAGACTGTTGAATTTGCTTCGGTCACCATCAGACTGTCAGATTTGCTCCTGACCTCTAACAGACCGTTGAATTTGTTTTTGTCCTCAATTGGACGATTGGATTTACTCCCGGCTATGATATGACCGTTGAATTTACTTTTATCCTCAATTGAACGATTTGATTTACTCCCGACTACGATACGAGTACCGTTGAATTTGCTTTTAGTCAAGATCTAGAGGTTAAATTTGACTTTCATCATGATCAAACCCTTCTTGAGTACATATGTAATTTCTGATCATTTTTAGGTGTTTCTACAATTTTTGACCCTTCATGGATATTTTTACCGTTTATGACCCTTCTTGATATTTCTGTAGTTTTGACCCTTTCTGAGTATTTCTATAGTTTTGACCATTTTTGGGTATTTCTATAATTTTTTAATTTCTTGGACATCACTGTCATTTCTTGACTGTCTAGGGTGTTTCTGTCATTTTCTGATTATGCAGGACATTTCGGTCATTCCTTGACATTCCAAGATATTCCCGTCATTTATTGACATTCTAGGGTATTTTTTACATTTCTTAACATTCTAAGGTATTTCTATCATTTATTGACATTCTGGGGTAGCTCTATTATTTCTTGATTTTCTAGGACATTCTTATTATTTCTTGACATTCCAGAGCATTTATGTAATTTCTTGGGTTTTCGGGGCACATTTGTAGTTTCACAGTTTTCCTGGACTTCTTTGTCATTTCCTGACTTCTCAGTGTATTTTTATGATTTTATATTTTGACTATAATACAATCCCATATGATCAACTATTTAGCTACTCCACTGCGAGTCCTGACAACCAATTTCTTGGATTTGACTATAATGCAATCCCATATGATCAACCCATGATTCCCTAGTCCATAGACACCCGGATCACTTTTGGCTTAAATAATGAGGGGATTATGGAAGAGTCATATCGGAAAGATTTAGAGAGATTTAGCAATTCAGTATATCAATCTAGAAGAGCAACCCGAGGAGCCCAAGCCCAATTCCATATGTGAAGAGGGTTATGATGAGTCTGTTAATCTTAAGTTGGGGGGAGAAGAGCAAGAAGAGGATGCACCAATTAATAATCAAATCACATTGTTTGCCCTTCTTAAATTTGATACAACCTTATTTTAAGTGGGGGATGAAGAAAATGTGAATGTGGCGAGAGAGCTGAGTGTTTTCATAAACTATTCTTCTTGGGTAAAGGAGGAGTCGGATATCCTTCTTGAAATTCACTTTGACTATACATCTCTTGATTTAGGGGAGGGTATTGATCTTTTACCTATTCCTGGCCACGGTGAATTTAAACTCATCTTGGACACACTATAATTAGCTGATTGGTCAAATCCACTTGAGCCTTATGAGTATCCTTGTGTTGAGGAGCACATTTATTTCATTCCTGATATTTCTTATATCCTTGACACTAGTCATTTAATGGAATCCCCAAAAACTTATGACATCATAACCCATTCTCACCTCAACAATATGCAAGTAAATCCTAAAATTGAAGTTGTAGAAGAACATTTGAAGGATAATAAGGTCCGCATTGATGTGTTTAATATTTACAAAGATCTTAGGTGAAAAGAGAAATATTATATAATTGAAGACATGATAATTCCTCTACCATTCTCTGATGGGAGAGTCCATTGGGATTGCTAGACCCACAATAGTATGCAACATCTGTCAAAACAAGAATAATGGCCATTGATTTCTACATGACCCCTACGGAAGAGAAGTTGTTAACATATGACTTAATGACAAAATCAATAATGATAACAACCAACATACTTCTGCCCTATATACGTATATGCATAATCTTGTCTTTCAATGGTACAAATGTTGGAATTAAAGGAAGATAAGATCATGTGGTAGCTCATTCTTAATGCGACAGGTTAGTTATGGAGCTACATTACGTCTGGCTGAAGACAATAAACTTAGTGCTTGTTGGGAGATAACCTAACATTTTCGTTTAATGATTTATTTTTTAGTTCTATCTGTAGGTATCAAGTGCAACCATTCATGAGGACGCCCATGGAGGACCCCTTTTGTCACGTCTCGAACCGGTAGCAATGGAAACTTGCTCGGAACGTGGCAGCGAAACAATCATGACAATCAGAGCAAAGCTTAAAGACATAAGAAGATCAGAAAATCGACAAAACCAAACTTCATTAATATAAACTAGTTATTACAATCATCGACTCGAATTACAACTTCAAGAAAAAATGAAAAGACACACTAACTAGACTTAGAAAATCTAAACTAGACTCATAAAAATAAAGACACGGGTCTTCTAACTTCAGGATCACTCATGCACACTTTCCCTTCCCGCTAGAACAACATCCTCGCTGGCTACCTGATTACCTAAAAAATATTGAAATAAATCTGGATGAGTGAAAAGCTAAGTAGGAATTACATCTCTATCACCAGACTTGCTTTAAGTAATTAACATGTTACATGAAATGCAGTTAAGTCTATGCATGAACTCAAGATAGAACATGAATAAATACAAGTCATGAAATTAGCGGTGATCATTATTCGGGTTCAACCCGAAAACCAAATCGAACCGATAGATTTGGTTCGGTTTGGTTTGGGTTGAAATTTAAAAAATCTCGATTTAGGTTCAAACTGAACCGTATTAAAAATGTTGGTTTGGTTTGGTTTTAAAATTGAGGAAACCGAATCAAACCTAATAACCCGAATTTAGGGATATTTTTGTCAAGTTAATATAAGTGTATATGTAACTATAAACCCTAATTTAAAAAGTCCAATCCCCACCATCCTGATGGGGTTTTTGACTCTATGAAATAGGTTTCAAATCACTTTCCATTTTACTGTAACTGAAGTTCTTAATTTTTTATGTGAAAATATTACGGAGCTTGTTCTTACAAGTTACAACTTTTAAAAATTTTGAAATATTTACTTTATTTGGTATAAATTCTTTTATCTTATCTTTTTCTACTCTTGTTTGAATCAAATATAATTTCTAAAAGGGGAGATGAATAGGGTTCAAACTGAACCAAATCGAATTCGGTTTGGTTTGGTTTGTTTTCAAAGTAATTTGGTTTGATTTCAAAGTAGTTTGGTTTGGTTTGGTTTGATTCGGGTTGATGTCTTAATTTGGTTTGGTTTTAGAAAAATTCTCTTCAAACCAAATCAAACCAAACCGTGACCACCCCTACATGAAATAGATAGCAAGAAAATGACAAGTTCACTAGTATAGTATGAAGAAGATATTGGCTAAACAAGTTCATGGAAGTATCATTTCGAGTCAAGCATGTCAAGTCATTAAGTAATATCATGTCGAGAGTGGAATGCCATAGATCAATCTAGAAATTCATGCACTTCAATGCAATGTCACACCGCAGTCAATAATAACTCCCATAGGCACAAGTACTTTCGGGTGCTCCTCCCACCACCAGACCGGGCCCCATTAACGCGTAAATATCTAGACATCCATGTCAATTTAATAGCCAATAGAATTCCAAGGAGTTAACATAGTAGGAACACTTTTAGGATGATCCATTAAGGACCTGAAGTCAAGGATAGAACAAGTACAAGAAATCAACAAGGAATATTTGGATTTCAAGAATAGAGGCAGGGAAAATAACACTAAAATCGTGACATGCGAGAAATCTGGGTAAATTGGCATCCACTCAGGATGCCCTGAATTACAGAATTCGCGTCCACTTGGATGGGCGTTAATTCTAGTGAACAGTAAGACACGACTGAATTCACGTCACCTGTCTGGACGCTAATTCATTAATTAGTGACCACTGTACCAGACGCCAATTTTGGATAGAGTCGGGACTCTCACAGAACACCAAATCTGGGCACTCTATGATGGATGGGTGTCATGTTTCTTCGGAGGGACATGAACAAAATAGGTTTTAAGGGTTTTTATGGTACAACCAACCTAGTGATCGAAGAGGGAGTCCTTCGATGTCGGGGACTTACGGAGACCTTAGAGAAAGAATTTTTAATTCGACGAGAGGAATTCTCGATGGAGGGTCCTTCTATCTCCAAGAAAGAAGGTGTATCGTATAAACTCAGAAAATAGGGACTATGTCTCAGCCATGAGACGGTAGTGCCGTAAAGACCTGCAGTATGGGCCAAACAGCGAGAAAAAAATCAGAGAGAGAGAAATTCACGTTAGCCATAACGACGTTAATTCTAAAATACGCGTCTTCGCAAAGAGGCACTAATTCCAGGATTAACAGATTTAAATACGGTTCATTAAAAATTGGCATCTTTGTAAAGAGGCGCTAGTTCTTTAATTTGCATCCACTACCTAGACGTTAATTCTTTAAAACATCAGAGAACATATGAGTAAAAGAATTGGTGTCTCTGTAGAGAGACGCTAACTCTTTAAGACGCGTCTGTCCTCTGGATGATAATTTACATGATTTCTAAATTAATTAAATAAAGATGAGGAATTAGCGTCTAACTAGCTGATGTGTATTAATCTGCGTCTGTGCAGAGAGGCGCGAATTTAAAGAATACGCGTTAGTTATCAAGGTGTCAATTCAACGTGGTTACATAGCACCACGCATCCGGTAGATACAATCCCAGACACGAGGTACTGTTCATTTCTTTCTATTAGGATGAACAATGTCACTTTTTATTTAGCAAGATTTTCAAGAAACTAATGACATGATAATATGGAGAAAAATATAGGGATTCAGAAAATATGCACATCATGATTTTAGCTAACTTGGTTTAATACTTATTGATTTTTAAACATGGGTGATTTATTTGAATTATCTAAGAATTCACGTCAGAGTGGTGGATGTGCATTAATAGGCGTCTGCAAGTAAGATGCTAATTCTGGAATTAGCGTCTTTGCCAAAGATGTGAATTAAGACGCATCCACTTTTCTAGTCGCGAATTCATTGTGTAATAGAAACAACCAAAGCACGTAAAATTGGAAAGTATGCATGGATCCTTTGCATGGATTATGAACAACACGAGGCCATGATTAGATGCGTGCTTTACATGGAGGTTTTAGGGATTATGCCTGAGAGATAACCTACCTGATCGCACGAAGAGGAAGAAGAAGAAGAAGAAGAAAGCAGACATGCAGAGGAAGAAGAACAGGAAGCAGATGATGCTAACACCACCCATAAGCACGCACGAACATGAACACAAACACATGGTTGGGTTCATGGTCATTATTTATAGACTTAAGGACTAAGAGTCCTAATTATACTTATATTACCTTATATGATAAATACTATTGTGTGATAAGCTTTACTTACCCAAACCACAACTGCCGGCCTCTTTGGAATCTTTTCGAGTTTTTAGGAGATTAGGGTTTCATGGTTCTTAAGAGATAATAATTTCATTGTTGTTATTATTATTATTATTAAGGCCCAAGCCCATTAACGTATCATGCTCTTTAAATTAATTATTTTATGACCCACTTATGTTAAAGACTTTAATCCATGTAAAGGCTTTTATAATAAATTATTTACTAATTCAAATTTGAGTTGATTTTTAGATATATATTCTTTTGTTACCGCCAACCTTACTTATTTAATCAATTTTATTAATCAGTCATCCTCTTATTAACTCGAAATTATCAAGTATTTTAGCTCGCCATATTTTATGAGATTTATTATAAAGATAAACACCCTAATTTTATCTTCATTTAAAATCTGAAATATTCTTGATGCTTTATTAGATTTAAGTAATTAAATGAATAATTAGATTTTTTTTCTTAATATAGAGTTTAAATGAGGTAATTATTACTCAATTATCTTTTTATCCTTTCGCGTAGATCTCTAATTTTATATAACTCGTTCATTGGCTTGATTCTTTATTAAGTTGAATTCCCCTTTTTGATCTTATGGTTTCTTGATTTTCATGTCTTTATCTTATTTATCTTTAACAAGAATTTTTTTGTTTATTCTATTATTTATTCCATAAGGGCTTACCTTGCCTGCCATATTCATAATTATATTTTCTCTTTCTATAATTATTTCTATTTTAATTTCTATAATAGCCGGGCATTACACTCTCCCCCACTAAAAAGGATTTTGGTCCCCAAATTCACACCACATCCTTCTCCAAAATGGGGAAAGCTACTAATCACAAGGGTAACTATGCAAGTAAAAGAATCTAAGATTTACGAAATAGGAAGAGAACTAACTTAAGGTTTAAGGATGATGGGTACCTTCTACAATTCCTTCTTCGGTAGGCTCAACTTCCATTAAAACTTGAATCTTTCCTTGACATTTCAGGGTTGGAACAGGGCATCTAGCTATCTTATGGTCCAAGCTCCTGCAACGAAGACACACACCCGACTTCCGCCAACAATCCTTCGATCGATGACTACGCTTATCGCAAAACTCACACCTTCCTTGAGATGAATCTATAGGAGCTACCCAACCATTCCCTCTCTTACACTTCTTACCCTTCTGCGAGTTATAACCCTTATTGGATCTTTTCTTAGCCAAGTTAAACCCTCTAGAATTAATGACTTGCTTCTTCTCTTCAACTCTCTCTATCTTTTCTACGGCTTCTTCTAGTAGTTGAACTCTCCTAACTAGATCTGCATAAGTCTGGATATCTATAAACGCTACCTAGGGAACAAAGCCAGACCTAGTCACCTCCATTGAATCGAGGTTCTTACAAGAATAAATATGAAGGTTAATTATCTCTATCAAGAATAATTATGAAAGTTAATTATCTTATTCTTCTTAGAATTACCCCGTTTATTATTTAGCCCCAAGCTCTACCCAATCTCACCAGGTAACAATAAGGAAAGGACCTAAAATGACATATATTCACGGCCAACCTAGGGTTTAAGAAAACTTAGGCTCTGATACCACTTCTGTCACGTCCCGAACCGATAGCAGTGGAAACTTGCTCGGAACGTGGCAGCGAAATAGTCATGACAATCATAGCAAATCTTAAAGACACAAGAAGACCATACAATTGACAAAACAAAACTTCATTAATATAAACTAGTTATTACAATCATCGACTCGAATTACAACTTCAAGAAAAAAGGAAAAGACACACCGACTAGACTTAGAAATTCTAAACTAGACTCAAGAAAAATAAAGACACGGGTCTTCTAACTTCAGGAGCACTCATGCACACTTTCCCTTCCCGCTAGAACAACGTCCTAGCTCGCTACCTGATTACCTGAAAAATATTGAAATAAATCTGGATGAGCGAAAAACTCAATAGGAATTACATCTCTATCACCAGGCTTGCTTTAAGTAATTAACATGTTACATGAAATGCAGTTAAGCCTATGCATGAACTCAAGCTAGAACAGGAATAAATACAAGTCATGAAATCGATAGCACGAAATTGACAAGTTCACTAGTATAGTATGAAGAAGATATTGGCTAAACAAGTTCAAGCAAGTATCATTTCGAGTCAAGCACGACAAGTCATTAAGTAATATCATGTCGAGAGTGGGATGCCATAGATTAATCTAGAAAGTCATGCACTTCGGTGCAATGCCACACCGCGGTCAATAATAACTCCCATGGGCACAAGTACTTTCGGGTGCTTCTCGTAGGACTAGACCGGGCCCCATTAACGCGTAAATATCTAGACATCCACATTAATTTAATAGCCAATAGAATTCCAAGGAGTTAACATAGTAGGAACACTTTTAGGCTGATCCATTAAGGACCTGAAGTCAAGGATAGAACAGGTACAAGAAATCAACAAGGAATGTTTGGATTTCAAGAATAGAGACTGGGGAAATAACACTAAAATCGTGACATGTGAGAAATCTGGATAAATTGGTGTCCACTCAGGATGCCCTGAATTACAGAATTCGCGTCCACTTGGATGGGCGTTAATTCTAGTGAACAGTAAGACACGACTGAATTCACGTCACCTGTCTGGACGCTAATTCATTAATTAGTGACCACTGTACCAGACGCCAATTTTGGATAGAGTCGGGACTCTCACAGAACACCAAATCTGGGCACTCTATGATGGATGGGTGTCATGTTTCTTCGGAGGGACATGAACAAAATAGGTTTTAAGGGTTTTTATGGTACAACCAACCTAGTGATCGAAGAGGGAGTCCTTCGATGTCGGGGACTTACGGAGACCTTAGAGAAAGAATTTTTAATTCGACGAGAGGAATTCTCGATGGAGGGTCCTTCTATCTCCAAGAAATAAGGTGTATCGTATAAACTCGAAAAACAGGGACTATGTCTCGGCCATGAGACGGTAGTGCTGAAAAGACCCGCAATATGGGCCAAACAGCGAGAAAAAAAAACAGAGAGATAGAAATCCGCGTTAGCCATAACGACGTTAATTTTGAAATACGTGTCTTCGTAAAGAGGCGCTAATTCCAAGATTAACAGATTTAAATACGGTTAATTAAAAATTGGCATCTCTGTAAAGAGGCGTTAGTTCTTTAATTTGCGTCCACTACTTGGGCGTTAATTCTTTAAAACGTCAGAGAACATATGAGTAAAAGAATTGGTGTCTCTGAAGAGAGAGGCTAACTCTTTAAGACGCGTCTGTCCTCTGGATGATAATTTACATGATTTCTAAATTAATTAAATAAAGATGAGGAATTAGCATCTAGCTAGCTGACATGTATTAATCTGCGTCTGCGCAGAGAGGCGCAAATTTAAAGAATACGCATCAGGTATTAAGACGCCAATTTAATATGGTTACACAGCACCACGCATCCGATAGATACAATCCCAGACACGAGGTATTGTTCATTTCTTTCTATTAGGATGAACAGTGTCACTTTTTATTTAGCAAGATTTTCAAGAAACTAAAGACATGATAGGAGAAAAATATAGAGATTCAGGAAATATGCACATCATGATTTTAGCTAACTTGGTTTAATACTTAATGATTTTTAAACATGGGTGATTTATTTGAATTATCTGAGAATTCACGTCAGAGTGGTGGACGTGCATTAATAGGCGTCTGCGAGCTTGACGCTAATTCAGGAATTAGCATCTTCGTCAAGGACGTGAATTAAGACGCATCCACTTTTCTGGTCACGAATTCATTATGAAACAGAAATAACCAAAGCATGTAAAACTGGAAACTACACATGGATCTTTTGCATGGATTATGAACAACACGAGGCTACGACTAGATGCGTGCTTTACACATGGAGGTTTTAGGGATTATGCCTGAGAGATAACGTACCTAATCGCACAAAGAGGAGGAATAAAAGGAAGACGAAAGCAGACACGTAGAGGAAGAAGAAGAGGAAGCAAACGATGCTAACACCACCCACACGCGCTCACGAACATGAGCACGCACGAAGACTAACACGAACACGCCCTTGATTCCGCAGCAATGGAGTTTTGCTGGGCTTAAGGTCATTATTTATAGACTTAAGGACTCATAGTCCTAATTAGACTTATATTATATTATATGATAAATACTATTGCGTGATCAGCTTTACTTACCCAAACCACAGTCGCCGGCCCCCTTGGCATCTTTTAGAGTTTTTAGGAGATTAGGGTTTCATGGTTCTTAGGAGATAATAATTTCATTATTATTATTATTATTATTATTATTATTATTATTATTATTAAGGCCCAAGCCCATTAACATATCATGCTCTTTAAATTAATTATTTTATGACTCACTTACGTTAGAGACTTTAATCCATGTAAAGGCTTTTATAATAAATTATGGGATTTTTGCATATATACCCTCATAAATATCCGTATTTGCATATATACCCTTAATCTAATAATATTATCACGTATACCCTTAATGTAGATGTACGTTTAACATATATACCCTCGCCGTAACTCCCGTCGATAGGGCTTGGGTTAAACTTTGGTTAAATGCGCAAAAGTCTAACCTACCCTCATCTACTCTCTCACACGCTCGACAGGGCTTGGGTTGGCGACCCTCAAAGAATCCCCTCCCCTCCCGATCTGAGGGATCCCGTCGGATCCTCTCTCGATCGGGTGTGATCCGCTCTCGACGGCACAGAAGCTCGGCATGGCAGCAGCGATCGGCAGTGATCCTCTCTCGACGGCGCAGAAACTCGCTGTGGCAGCATTGATCGGGCGTGATCCGCTCTCAACGACGCAGAAGCTCACCGTGGCGGTGCCCTAATCGCTCTCCCCTCTCTTTCAACGGAACGTGGTGGCAGAATCTCACCCTTTACGGTGAGTCTCACACGCTCTCTTCAGTACACAATCACACATTCACTCTCCCTCTGTCTTTCTCTTACATTTTTATGACTGACAGCACTACTTCCGTCCCTCGTCTGTGTGGCCGAGGAGATAGTGACTATGGTCCCCTACAGACTCTAGGTCACATGCATGTGCAGGGTCACACAAGTGCAGTTGGTGGAAACCTACTTTTATAAGATTCTCCTGGTTGGAACGTCTCTGTGGTCCCCTACTGTCATCTTTTAAAAGGTAATGTGGAAGTTAATACTACCCCAACGCTGATGAGTTTTATTTGATTGGGTTAACTATTGATTTAGGCATTCTTATTTTCTTATTGTTCTTCTGTATACATGTGTAGCAGAAATATGGCCGATTCATATATACTTAAATTGCATTATGGAGGGCATTGTAAGTCACAGGGTGATGATGGGAGAATGGTCCCCATCAGATTCAGATAGAAGTCCTATGGTTTTGAAAGGGACTACGCTAATTTGAGGGAACTTAGAACACTTGCTAGTCAAGTCACCAAGTGGGGACATGACCAGACCATTGACTTCTATGCTCTAGTACCGAATGTCAAACCCAGAAAATTTGTAAAGATTTCTTCAGATGAGGATGTCATGTCTTTGTTTGATAAGTACAGTGCTGACTTGAATATTAGCTTGTATGTCATCACACAATATATAGGTGTGCCCTTAGCATCTTCTCATCCTAGGATGACCACAATAGTATCAAACATTAGAAGAAGGTCTAGGGCCAAGAAAGTTAACCGAACAGATGATGATGCAGATTGGAATCCTCTAATTGATGACAGTGAGTTTGTTAAAGTTGAGCCTGAAGGGAATAATGAGGCTGAGACACGTTTTAGGGAGGAGGACCCATCTGACAATGAGGTGTACACAGATGACAGTCATGTCAGTTTATATTCTTCAGACTCTGATTGTGATGTTTATGTAGATGAAGGAGACCATGAGGGTACTCCTATTGTGAGGCATTTGCATGATCCAGACATATCTTTAGGAAGTTTGTTTGAGAATGTAGAGGCATTCAGAATAGGCCTAGCGCAACATGCAGTGAAAAATGAATTTGGGGTGAAGTATAAGAAATCTGAACCTACACGTGTGACCGTAGTGTGTCGAGAAAAGAAGTGCAAATGGAGATTACATGCTTCTCGTCTACCAGATGGCCACACTTTTCAAGTAAAGAAACTTGAAGCTAACCACACTTGCACCAGCACAAATAAGGCTGGGAACCATATGGCCACCCAGAAATGGGTAGCAAGTAAGTGCATAGGGTGGCTAAGGACAGAAGGAGATGTGTCTATCAGGGAGATTTCAAGGAGACTGAATAGTCAATATCATATAGATATACCTTATCATCGGATTTACAGAGGAAAGATGCAAGCATTGGAGACAATTCATGGTTCATGGGAAGCTATGTATGGCAGAGTTCCAGATCTGCAGCATGAATTGATGTTAAAAAATCCAGGCAGTGTTGTCAGATATCAGACAGATGATCAGTCCAGATTTATGAGGATGTTTCTATCTTTAAAGGCTTCTATTGAGGGGTTTAAATTGGGATGCAGGCACTTAATAGGGCTGGATGGGTGCCACCTAAAAGGATATTTCAGGGGTGCTTTACTAGCTGCTACTGCATTTGATGGCAACAATGGAATTTTTTCATTAGCCATTGCTGTTGTAGAGGGAGAGAATGTAAATAGTTGGACCTGGTTCTTGGATGGCCTAAAAGAGGCCATTGGTGTACTGGATGGCCTGTCATTCATGTCAGACAGACAAAAGGGATTAGAAGAATGCCTCTCACTTATTTTCCCAGGGGTTCAGCACATGGTGTGCCTTAGACATCTGTACAAGAACTATAAGAAGCAGTTTCCAGGTGAGTTCGTGAAAAGATTACTTTGGAATGCAGCAAGGGCTTACACGGAGGCCAAATTTCAAGATTGCATGATGCAAATTAAGGATAATTCTCCACAGGCACATGCTTACTTGACATCACCTGCCATGGAGGGTATTGTGTGGAGTAGGGCAAAATTCCATATTCAAACAAAGTGTCATCACATTACAAATAATTTGAGTGAATCTTTTAATACATACATCTCAGATGCACGCTTGAGGCCCATTCTTGACTACATTGACCTAATCCGGTCAAAAATGATGAAGAAAATACATATTAGAAGATCAAGAGCCGAGAAATGGAAAGATACTTTGGTGCCTAGGGCCAGGAAGTATATTTGTGTCATGACCAGAAAATTAGGTGGCTATCTGGTAGAAAAAGGGTACAATGAGACTGCATAGGTCACTGGGCCAGATGAGAGGGAAGTTGTGGACTTGACACAACATACATGTACCTGCAGGGCTTGGCAGATAACAGGATTACCCTGCTCACATGCATGTGCTTTTTTAGCAACAAGAAGGGGCACAAAATGGGAAGAGTATATTGACAGATCTTATACAATGGAGGCTTATAAACAAACATATGCTTTGGGCATCACCCCTATGCCTGATAAAACACAATGGATTAAACTTGGAGTGAAAGTCCTACCCCCTAGTGTGAGAAGGCCACCTGGTCGACCGAGGAAGAAAAGAATCCGAGACCCAGATGAGGAGAACATGATTAAAAAAGCCCATAAGTGCAAGGGATGTTGAAGATTTGGTCACCACGCAAAGATTTGCAAGAACTCAATGTCAAATATGGGTGAATCTTCTGCAACACAAACAAGGTAATACTATTTATTTCAGTTTATGTCATTTCATTCATTTAGCATGTACTGATGATTTTTCCTATAATGTAGGAGGCCTCCTGGTAGGCCTAGGAAGAGCAGAGGTGGTGGTCAAGCATCAACTCAGTCAACTAATTCACAGGTTGTGCAATACTGCAATTCTGAATACCTTTATATTATTGAAAACTTTTAATATGTTGATGATATGTTATTATAATCTTCGGTTGTGCAGGCAGAAGGAGGCACAGCTATAGGTTCCCAAAGTACCATTGGTGACTTACATAGTTTGTCTCATGCATCCTCTTCAAGGGGTCGCGGTCGGATGGTGGCAGCTAGAAAGTTGTAGCTTTTTGGATCTGTCAGTTTAAGTCTGAAATTTGTTGTATGTTTAAGTATGATACATTGGTCAGAGAGTTTGAAAGCCCACCTTCTTAAGTACTTGGTGTATGTTTAAGTACCTCATCACTGAGTTGAAGACTGAAATTTGATGTATGTTTAAGTATGATACATTGGTCAGGGAGTTTGAAAGCCCAACCTTCTTAAGTACTTGGTGTATGTTTAAGTACTTCATTACTGAGTTGAAGACTGAAATTTGGGGTATATTTTGTGAATGGTAATTCCTATGTTGTAGGGATTAGATCTAAAAGCCCACCTTCTTTACAATGAATGGTTTTTGTTTGATTGGATGACCTTTTTTTGTTGACTGAATGGTCTAATGTTCTCATTTGACCTCTCATTCTATTTTGATTAACAGGGATTCCTAATGTGTTTCCAGGTGATCTTTTATGTATGAAAACTTCCATATCTACTTGTGTCAATGGTATGTGGTTGATTGGACCATGGCTTGACAGCTAGGTATGTGTGAACTGGGTATCAAATGCAGGTGGTGGTGTCCCATGTGAACCTGGTTTGATTGGATGACCTTTTTTGTTGACTGAATGGTCTAAAACCCCCATATCTACTTGTGTGAATGGTATGTGTTTGTGTGAACTGGGTATCAAATGCTAGTGCATGGTGTCCCATGTGAACATGGGGTATTTGTTAATACAAGAATATGTGCAGAATATGCGTGGTCGGCTTGCAATGTATGAAAGATAATTCCAGCAGCTAAGTGCACTTGGTTAAGTGAACCTGGTTAAGTGAACTTACAACAGTTAAGTGCACTTGCTTACATCATTTGTAACAAAGATAATCCCAGCAGTTTAGAATGTATGTTGTTATGTCTTGAAGCTAATACTGTACATTTGATATAGGAGACAGGAGAAAGAGAAAATTTCATAGCATGGCCTAAAATATCTGGACAACTGGTTTGGTTGGACTTGAGCTGATGATTGACTGAATTTCTAGTGCAGAAGGCCATTATGCAGCATGGATTTGCAGGGATTCACATAGTTCACCTGAAATAGGACCATTCATTTACATTACCTGTTCTTTTTGAGCTTAACCATTCATATCCATGTTGTTGATAGTACTTGTATTTGCATCTACAGTTGATGCTGGTAATTGAATTATTTGTGCTCGTGATAGAAATGGAAATCTTATCCCTGTGACATTCAAGGAAAGAGATCATGTTCTTTTATCTACAGTATGGGGGGACTGAAGTGAAGCTTAATGATAAAGCTTAATGTCAACCAGATATGGTGCCCTCATATGCTTAATCATATCTTCACTCCCTGATTACATTGATCCAGGAATATAACCTAAATACATGCTTTTGCACCTTTTCCTCCAGGAATTAAAAGGAGAGAAGGAAACTTTCCCTTTGCTATGTTTTCCTTTTGGTTTCTTTCCATGGAGTTAGAAATATGTCATGTTTTAGAAGAAAAGCAAGTTGGGGACATTAGAAAAAAAATAGATATTATATTACTAGGAATATTTAACTTCTTCCCCGATACAAGGATGATTAAACTTGCTCCCCATTACATAAAGAGTTTCAACACTCTAGGTATAATCCCCTAACCCAGTACAAAAATGGAATGTGTATATATTCTATTGTTAAAGTAACCTTCACCCTACGTAGTGAAAGAAATAGAACAAGACTCCCAGCCCCATTAGGCACAAGAACAGTCTCTTCAGCGACACTTTCACGCATAATTCATTGGCTCTATTATTTCTTGCCAGTGTCAGGTCCACCTTCACTTGTAGAATGTCAATCTTTCACTCAAGCAACATTAACTTCTTCTCGAGCAATGCCTCCATGGAATTTAACAGATGTTTCAGATCGACGGTATTATGATGTGCATCATCAACCCATACAAAAAACCACAACAATTGTCCTCCTGCAAACAAGCACAACACCTTCTAATGTTAGTTTGAAATTGATGGTGTCGCAGTTCTCAGGGACATTTCATCAAACAAATTGTGAACCACATACCTTACAACCCGCACACCGATAGAACCTTCGCCCTCTACTTGTTTCCTGATTCGAGATGTATACCCTGCACCTCTTTCGGGAAAAATATTCTGGAATATCGTAACACTCCACCATATTCAGTGAACGTCTCACACTAGATTGTCCGGTGCTTGTGTCAGTCATCTTCTGCCCTCTTAGAGTCCTCTTCGTAGGTGGTCGGGTGAAAGGAAGGGGGAGCCAAAGGTGTGATAGGGGAGCTGACGGTCTGATGATCTGATGGGGGAGTGAGGAAACGGGTGCTGACGGTGACCTGGGGTGGGCTCTGTTGCGAGATGGGGGAGAGGGGGAGCCAATAGTGTGGGTGCCGGCTGTAATATCCCGGACCTTTCGGATCCTTCTTCATGGGTCCCGGATCTAGTTTTCGGAGTGTCCGGCTCCGTTGTGTCCGAAATTTCGTTTCAGACATCTTTCGTGTTCGGATCGGCGCGATCCGGAGTCGTTTCGGAGGCCCGGAGGCGTTCCGCGGCTTTTTCCGCGTGTGTTTTCCGATTCCCGGTGTGTGTTTCGGCTTTTCTCTTCGGACGCTCGTTGCGGGTGAACCGGGCTGTTCACACGGACACGAGTGGTACCGTTGCGATCGGTGCGTTCCGAGGATCGCGGGGGTGTGATTTCCTATTTTTTGGAATTTTACGGATTTTCCGGGTTTTTCTATAAAACCCTTTTTCTTTTCTCTCTCCCTCACCATCTTCTTCTTCCTCTCTTCTTCTTCCTCCTTCCTCCTCCACCGTGTCTCCCTCCCTCTCCCTCTCTTCCTCCCGGTTGGCCACGGCGAGCTCCCCTCCGGCTGCAGACGGCGGCGGGGCGACGGCGCGGCGACGTGGGCGGCGGCGAGGCGGTCGTGGGGGCGTGCGGCAAGCGTGGGAAGCTTAAGGAAGAACGAGGGTTTTCAAGCGTTCTTCGCGATTCGTGGACGATCCGGCGGAGCATTCGCTCCATTGAGGTAGGGTGACGTTCCCTAGCTCTTCGCCGTTCTTTTCCGTGGTTTGTAGGCCGCGGGGAGGCCGAGAGAGGCATGTTTGGGCGTTTTTGGGGTTTTTCCATGTTTTGGGGAGAGCCGCCCGATCTATGGTTTTAGCCCATGATTCTATGTTTTGGTGGCTTAGATGCATGCTAGGGGTCCCCAGGGGTCTTCCCCCTTGTTTTCCCCCTCTCCGGTGGAGGTACGGGGGCGTGGTTGGTGTTTTTGGGGTTTTCCCGCCGTAGCGTGCTCTGGGGCAAGCGACGGTCACTCCAGTGACCGTCACATGCTTGTAACGCCCCTAGAGGGGTGCGTTACTTCCCTGGGTGTTGGCCTTTAGGGTCGAGGGCTGTAGCGGTCCTGCGACTGGCCGCCGTTTGCTAGTGACGCCCCTGGGCTGGGCCGTCACATGCTTTCGACCGTTGGGTTTTGACCGTTGGGGGTCAGGCCATGTAACGCACCGAGATAGGCGCGTTACATGCGTGTAACGCACTGGGGCAGGAGCGTTACTTCCTGTTGTCCCCCATGTGGATGGGCCAAGCGACGCGCTGGGGCAGGCGCGTCACTTCCCTTTCCATCCCGAGCGTGAGGGCCACGCGACGCGCTGGTCTAGGCGCGTCACATGCGAGTAACGCACTGAGCCCGACGCGTTGCTTGCAAGCGACGCGCCAGGGTAAGCGCGTTACTTTCCCTGTGGTTTTCGTGGGTGTGGGGTGCCATGTGACGCCCTGGCCTAGGTGCGCCGCTTCCAAGCGACGCACTAGGGTAGGCGCGTCGCTTCCCCCTACCCCCTGGCCGTGTGACGGTCCGCCTTAGACCGCTATTTCCAAGTGACGGCCCTAGAGTGGACCGCCATTTGGCAGTGACGGTCTGAGGGTCGGACCGCCACTTCCTGTGTTGCCCCATGAGGGTGGCAACCTCGCTTTTCTCCGACCGTGGTCTCCGTGCGACGGGACTAGTGCGTGGGGTGATTCCCACACGTTGTCGGGCTTGGGCGTTGTTTTCCGTAACTTGAGAGTCTACTCCTTCAGTGACCCTCCACTAGTCGTAGCCTACTAGTACGCGTGTGCTAGTCGCACCAGGGAGTGGTGTACGGGCTGACCTTTAGAGACGGTTTGTGGACCGGTTACCGTTGGGCCCCACGTCTTGCAGCCAGAGTCCGGCTGAGGGGAAAACCGGTCAGAGGGCCAGACCAGGGACGCGCGGTCTGTGTGTGCACACGTGGTTGGGGGCGGTTGGACCCACGTCGACGGGCGTGACCCCAGCTAGTCACTTGTTTGTGGTTACTTGTACGGTGTTTGCGCCTCGGGTAGGACCTACCATGTCAGGCGGTTCACCTGCGGTACGGTGTAAGACGTCAGGGGACGCTACCGGCTGTGCTTCTAGTGGGTGGTACTCCTGTCGAGTACGGAGTGTCAGACTGTCAGTCGTGTGTTTCCGACCTTCGGGTTTTGACGGTTCGACCGTTGAGTTTCGGTCTTCTCGTACCGTGGCACGTGTGTCGGTTTGCGTGCCGTTAGGGTCTAGTTCTGTAGAGTACAGGGCTTTCCTTTCCGAGGTACCTTCCTACCGCTAGGGTAGTGGTTTCTCGTTTTACGAGGAAGGGTTCGAGTGATCCCTACTGAGTCTTGTTCCGAGACTCATTCCCTGCGTGTTTTCACCGTGTTTCAGGTGAGGCGCCACCTTCGGGGAGCGTGTCAGGAGCGCAGCGGAAGCGTGGTGCGGGTGTCCTGAGGTAGTGCCAGAGGTCAGAGCCGGGGGATGCCCCGTGTAGCTGTACTTTTCTTTCTTGTCACTGTACTAGTCGTGGACTACTGTTGCTGTTGTTGTTATTTTATTGTGGACCATGTAAAATGTTAAATTCATTTCCTGCTTAATATCATAACTGTTTAATTTCTGCAATTATTTGTGATGCTTGTGTAGTTTCCACACCATCCTTTTAACCCTTCCGAGTCTTCGGGCTCGTGGGTGGCGGTGCGAGTCTCGGGTTATCGGGCCTTCCCGGTAATCGGATTCTCGGGTCGTTACAGCTGGTATCAGAGCGCGGTTGTGGAATTACATGGGAATTATAGGTAATTGTATTGGTCCACTAGTCCACAACGATGATGTACATGTGACGCTGGCATGGGGCACCGCGTGTTTTATTCTGACCTTCCGTTTCTGAGTTTTCTGTCTTGTGCTTCAGGAGCGAGGATGGCGCCGAGGAGGAGTTCTCGCTCTCAGCAGGGGCAGTCGGCTGGAGGTCAGGAGATCCAGCAGGGGGTCCAGAGGGACCAGGAGGAGCATAGCAGAGTTCCGGGAGCTACCGAGGCCGCGGATGCTGCGAGGGCTCCGGGGGCCGAGGGTTTTCTCCGTGGCATGTACCATCTCATGTCTCAGCAGTTCGGCGGAGAGGCCGGTGAGGGCTCGTCAGTCAGGGGTGGGCCAGGCCGAGCAGTGAGGGATTTCATGCAGTTCCATCCACCTTACTTTAGCGGCCAGGCAGACCCTGATGCGGCTCGTGATTGGCTTGATGAGATGGAGCGGGTGTTCAGTTCTGCGAAGAGTGCTGTCGAGGACAGAGTGGTGTTGGCCTACAACCAGTTGCAGGGTACGGCTCGGAGGTGGTGGTCTTCCGAGTGGAAGACGTCCTTTCAGCTTCGTCCACTTGAGCAGGTCGAGTGGGATGACTTTGTCAGTGCTTTCGAGCGTACGTACTGTCCAGATGTTGTTGCTACGCAGCGGATGCGGGAGTTTCTGGAGCTGGTGCAGGGTGACATGTCCGTGTTGCAGTACAGGGCCCGATTTGTCGAGCTGGGTCGGTACGCACCTCATATCATGGAGCATGAGAGGGTGAGGACGACGCAGTTTGTGCAGGGCTTGAGGCTGGAGCTGAGGCACCATCTGATCGCGAATGGGGCCACTGATCTCGAGACGGCGTCTCGTGTTGCGATTTCCTTGGAGATGGATATGCAGAGGACTCGAGGACCGATCAGCCAGGGGCAGTCTGTGTCAGGTCGCAGCCAGCAGTCGGCTACTCAGCAGCAGGGTTTCTTTCAGTCTGCGTCGGGTGGTTCAGGAGTACCGGCATCGGCAGCTTCGGTGACAGGATCTGCGTCCTTCGGCTCGAAGGTCAAGAAGTTCTTCAAGAAGGGGTTCGGCAAGAAGAAGTCCAGAGATCAGGGGCAGGCTTCATCGGGCAGTGTGCAGCAGCCGTTTCCTTTGCAGCGACAGGGATCGGTGGGTGGATCGCGAGGACCTTGTCCACGGTGTAGTGAGACCCACCCAGGCAGGCAGTGCACGGCGCCGATCATCTGTTTTCGGTGTGACCAGCCAGGGCACATGGCGCGTGACTGTCCTCAGAGGCCGCCGCAGCAGCAGGTTTCCCAGCAGCAGCAGCAGCAGGGACAGTATCCGCCGCTACCCAGGTCAGCTAGTGTGGGAGGCAGGCAGAGAGCTCGTGGCCAGATCACGCACTTGACCAGGGCAGAGGCAGTAGCGTCGCAGCTCGTGGAAGGTACCGTTCAGATTTTGGGTTGTGCGGCTCGGGTTTTATTTGATTCTGGCGCGTCTCATTCGTTTATTTCGGAGGATTTCGCGTCGAGCGTCGAGGAGCCGGTGACCCAGTTGTCCTGTGATTTGGCTGTGGAGTTGCCTTCGGGTGACTTTATGGTCACTCCGTATTGCTTCGACCAGGTTCCGGTGTGGATCGATGGACGGAGTATGCCAGGCAGGTTGTATGCGTTGCAGCTTCGGGATTATGATGTGATTCTAGGCATGGATTGGCTCGAGACTCATAGAGCGGTGGTGGATTGTGGAATGAAGAGGGTCTACTTCCAGCATCCGAGCAAGAGGACCTTCTATTTCCAAGGTATCCGTTCCACCTCTTCTCGATTTCTTATCTCTGCTATTCGAGCCCGTCGATTGCTTGATTCAGGTTGCCAGGGTTTTCTCGCGTCAGTGGTTGTGTCTGACCGGATGGAGCCGAATGTCGAGGACATTGCGGTGGTGTGCGAGTTTCCCGATGTTTTTCCTGAGGAGTTGCCTGGATTACCTCCCCAGCGGGAGATCGATTTCGTGATCGAGGTTGTGCCTGGTACGGGACCTTTGGCGAAGGCTCCCTACCGTATGGCCCCCGCTGAGTTGAGGGAGTTGAGGGCGCAGTTGCAGGAGCTGTTGGCCAAGGGGTATATTCGTCCGAGCTTTTCCCCTTGGGGTGCGCCCGTGCTGTTTGTGAAGAAGAAGGACGGTAGTCTGCGGCTGTGCATTGACTATCGGCAGCTGAATGAAGTGACCGTTAAGAACAAGTATCCGTTGCCGCGGATTGATGATTTGTTCGACCAGCTGCAGTCTGCGCGAGTGTTCTCGCGGGTTGATTTGCGGTCCGGTTACTATCAGCTGAGAATTCGCGAGTCCGATGTGGAGAAGACTGCGTTCAGTACGAGGTACGGGCATTATGAGTTTCTGGTGATGCCGTTTGGGCTCACCAATGCCCCAGCAGCCTTCATGGACTTGATGCAGAGGGTGTTCCACCCGTATTTGGACCAGTTCGTGGTCATCTTCGTGGATGACATCCTTGTTTATTCGCAGTCTGCCGAGGAGCATGCGTACCATTTGGGTGTGGTGCTGCAGACGTTGCGAGATCACCAGTTGTATGCGAAGCTCAGCAAGTGCGAGTTTTGGCTCAGCGAGGTGCACTTTCTGGGGCACGTGATTTCTGGTGATGGCATTTCCGTGGATCCCGCCAAGGTCGAGGCCGTGATGCAGTGGCCGAGGCCGAGGTCGGTGACGGAGATCCGGAGTTTCTTGGGGCTTGCGGGTTATTATCGCCGGTTTATCCAGGATTTTTCCCGCATTGCGACCCCGATGACGAGGCTCACGCGGAAGGATGTGCCTTTCGTCTGGTCCGAGGAGTGTGAGCAGAGCTTTAGGGAACTGAAGAGGTTGCTCACCTCGGCTCCGGTGTTGGTTTTGCCTTCTGGATCGGGAGGTTTTGTGGTGTGTACAGATGCTTCCGGCGTTGGATTGGGTGCTGTTCTGATGCAGCATGGTAGAGTGGTGGCTTATGCATCTCGGCAGCTAAAGCCCCATGAGGAGAACTACCCTACCCATGACCTTGAGTTGGCGGCAGTGATCTTCGCGCTGAAGATCTGGAGGCATTATCTGTACGGTGAGAAGTTCGAGGTGTTCACTGACCATCAGAGTCTGAGGTATGTGTTCTCGCAGAGAGATCTGAACCTCAGACAAAGGCGTTGGATGGAGTTCATGAAGGACTATGACTTCACCCTGTCTTATCAGCCGGGCAGGATGAATGTCGTCGCCGATGCCTTGAGTAGGAAGGTTGCGGTCAGTACCTTGATGCTGAGGAAGTGGAGGCTCTGGGAACAGGTGCCCGAAGTATCTTTCAGGCTCAAGATTCCCCAGAAGCCAGGGTTGGCAGTGCTTGCGAGTCTGACTGTCACTCCTGCTATCCGTCGTCAGGTGACAGAGGCTCAGCATGCGGACCCTGAGTTGCCCCGGATTTTGGCGATAGCTGATGTGGAGCTTGGCGAGGACGGTGCTGCGAGGTTTCGTGGCAGGCTGTACGTCCCAGGGGAGGAGCAGGTTCGTCGTGCGGTGTTACGCGAGGCTCATGGGAGCAGGTACACTGTGCACCCGGGTGCGACGAAGATGTATCGGAACTTGCGGAGGCAGTTCTGGTGGCCTGGCATGAAGAGAGATGTGGCCGAGTTTGTGGCCAGGTGCCTGATCTGTCAGCAAGTGAAGGCGGAGCATCAGCGACCAGGCGGTACTCTCCAGCCCTTGGATGTTCCTGCTTGGAAGTGGGACCATGTGACCACGGATTTTGTGGTGGGGTTGCCCAGAACCCCGACTGGGCAGGACAGTATTTGGTTGCTGGTGGATCGGCTGACGAAGGTGACGCGGTTGCTACCGGTCAAGGTCAGCTGGAGCGTGCCTAAGTTGGCTCGTCTTTATGTGGAGCGGATCGTTCCGTTGCATGGGGTTCCCATTTCGATCGTGTCGGATCGGGATCCGCGCTTCACTTCTGGATTCTGGAGGAGTTTCCAGCGAGCTCTTGGCACGGAGTTGGCATTTAGCTCGGCGTATCATCCACAGTCGGATGGTCAGTCTGAGAGGACCATTCAGACTTTGGAGGACATGCTGAGATCCTGCTGCCTGGAGTGGCAGGGGAGTTGGATTCGTCACCTACCGTTAGTGGAGTTTGCCTATAACAACAGCTTTCATTCGAGCATCGGCATGGCTCCTTATGAGGCATTGTATGGGCGTCCTTGTCGGACTCCACTTGATTGGTTTGAGGTGGGTGAGCGTGTTTTGACGGGACCGGAATTGGTGCAGCAATGTGTGGATGTTGTGCACCTGGTTCGTCAGAACATGTTGGCGGCCCAGAGTCGGCAGAAGAGCTATGCTGACCGTAGGCGGCAGCCCCTCGAGTTCGCCGTGGGCGATCATGTGTTCTTGAGAGTTTCTCCGATGAAGGGGGTGATGCGGTTTGGACGGCGTGGGAAGCTGAGTCCCCGCTATATTGGTCCTTTCGCGATTGTGGAGCGCATCGGTGAGGTTGCTTACCGGTTGCAGTTACCCTCTGAGTTGGCGTCGGTGCATGACGTGTTCCACGTCTCTATGTTGCGGAAGTATATGCCCGATGACTCTCATGTGCTCGAGTTTTCCGTTTGGCCTGAGGTGACTCCAGATCTTTCTCTCCCAGAGTTTCCGATCCGCGTGGAGGATAGGCGAGAGCAGCGCCTGCGGAACAAGGTCATTCCCTTGGTAAAAGTCGTGTGGCAACGACACTCTGGTGGTGAGGCTTCGTGGGAACGTGAGGACGAGATGCGTCAGCAGTTCCCGTACCTGTTTGAGTGAGTCTTCCTCTTCTTTCCCCTTGGGTTGTTCTCAATTTCGAGGACGAAATTCCTTAAGGGGGGAGGGCTGTAATATCCCGGACCTTTCGGATCCTTCTTCATGGGTCCCGGATCTAGTTTTCGGAGTGTCTGGCTCCGTTGTGTCCGAAATTTCGTTTCGGACATCTTTCGTGTTCGGATCGGCGCGATCCGGAGTCGTTTCGGAGGCCCGGAGGCGTTCCGCGGCTTTTTCCGCGTGTGTTTTCCGATTCCCGGTGTGTGTTTCGGCTTTTCTCTTCGGACGCTCGTTGCGGGTGAACCGGGCTGTTCACACGGACACGAGTGGTACCGTTGCGATCGGTGCGTTCCGAGGATCGCGGGGGTGTGATTTCCTATTTTTTGGAATTTTACGGATTTTCCGGGTTTTTCTATAAAACCCTTTTTCTTTTCTCTCTCCCCCACCATCTTCTTCTTCCTCTCTTCTTCTTCCTCCTTCCTCCTCCACCGTGTCTCCCTCCCTCTCCCTCTCTTCCTCCCGGTTGGCCACGGCGAGCTCCCCTCCGGCTGCAGACGGCGGCGGGGCGACGGCGCGGCGACGTGGGCGGCGGCGAGGCGGTCGTGGGGGCGTGCGGCAAGCGTGGGAAGCTTAAGGAAGAACGAGGGTTTTCAAGCGTTCTTCGCGATTCGTGGACGATCCGGCGGAGCATTCGCTCCATTGAGGTAGGGTGACGTTCCCTAGCTCTTCGCCGTTCTTTTCCGTGGTTTGTAGGCCGCGGGGAGGCCGAGAGAGGCATGTTTGGGCGTTTTTGGGGTTTTTCCATGTTTTGGGGAGAGCCGCCCGATCTATGGTTTTAGCCCATGATTCTATGTTTTGGTGGCTTAGATGCATGCTAGGGGTCCCCAGGGGTCTTCCCCCTTGTTTTCCCCCTCTCCGGTGGAGGTACGGGGGCGTGGTTGGTGTTTTTGGGGTTTTCCCGCCGTAGCGTGCTCTGGGGCAAGCGACGGTCACTCCAGTGACCGTCACATGCTTGTAACGCCCCTAGAGGGGTGCGTTACTTCCCTGGGTGTTGGCCTTTAGGGTCGAGGGCTGTAGCGGTCCTGCGACTGGCCGCCGTTTGCTAGTGACGCCCCTGGGCTGGGCCGTCACATGCTTTCGACCGTTGGGTTTTGACCGTTGGGGGTCAGGCCATGTAACGCACCGAGATAGGCGCGTTACATGCGTGTAACGCACTGGGGCAGGAGCGTTACTTCCTGTTGTCCCCCATGTGGATGGGCCAAGCGACGCGCTGGGGCAGGCGCGTCACTTCCCTTTCCATCCCGAGCGTGAGGGCCACGCGACGCGCTGGTCTAGGCGCGTCACATGCGAGTAACGCACTGAGCCCGACGCGTTGCTTGCAAGCGACGCGCCAGGGTAAGCGCGTTACTTTCCCTGTGGTTTTCGTGGGTGTGGGGTGCCATGTGACGCCCTGGCCTAGGTGCGCCGCTTCCAAGCGACGCACTAGGGTAGGCGCGTCGCTTCCCCCTACCCCCTGGCCGTGTGACGGTCCGCCTTAGACCGCTATTTCCAAGTGACGGCCCTAGAGTGGACCGCCATTTGGCAGTGACGGTCTGAGGGTCGGACCGCCACTTCCTGTGTTGCCCCATGAGGGTGGCAACCTCGCTTTTCTCCGACCGTGGTCTCCGTGCGACGGGACTAGTGCGTGGGGTGATTCCCACACGTTGTCGGGCTTGGGCGTTGTTTTCCGTAACTTGAGAGTCTACTCCTTCAGTGACCCTCCACTAGTCGTAGCCTACTAGTACGCGTGTGCTAGTCGCACCAGGGAGTGGTGTACGGGCTGACCTTTAGAGACGGTTTGTGGACCGGTTACCGTTGGGCCCCACGTCTTGCAGCCAGAGTCCGGCTGAGGGGAAAACCGGTCAGAGGGCCAGACCAGGGACGCGCGGTCTGTGTGTGCACACGTGGTTGGGGGCGGTTGGACCCACGTCGACGGGCGTGACCCCAGCTAGTTACTTGTTTGTGGTTACTTGTACGGTGTTTGCGCCTCGGGTAGGACCTACCATGTCAGGCGGTTCACCTGCGGTACGGTGTAAGACGTCAGGGGACGCTACCTGCTGTGCTTCTAGTGGGTGGTACTCCTGTCGAGTACGGAGTGTCAGACTGTCAGTCGTGTGTTTCCGACCTTCGGGTTTTGACGGTTCGACCGTTGAGTTTCGGTCTTCTCGTACCGTGGCACGTGTGTCGGTTTGCGTGCCGTTAGGGTCTAGTTCTGTAGAGTACAGGGCTTTCCTTTCCGAGGTACCTTCCTACCGCTAGGGTAGTGATTTCTCGTTTTACGAGGAAGGGTTCGAGTGATCCCTACTGAGTCTTGTTCCGAGACTCATTCCCTGCGTGTTTTCACCGTGTTTCAGGTGAGGCGCCACCTTCGGGGAGCGTGTCAGGAGCGCAGCGGAAGCGTGGTGCGGGTGTCCTGAGGTAGTGCCAGAGGTCAGAGCCGGGGGATGCCCCGTGTAGCTGTACTTTTCTTTCTTGTCACTGTACTAGTCGTGGACTACTGTTGCTGTTGTTGTTATTTTATTGTGGACCATGTAAAATGTTAAATTCATTTCCTGCTTAATATCATAACTGTTTAATTTCTGCAATTATTTGTGATGCTTGTGTAGTTTCCACACCATCCTTTTAACCCTTCCGAGTCTTCGGGCTCGTGGGTGGCGGTGCGAGTCTCGGGTTATCGGGCCTTCCCGGTAATCGGATTCTCGGGTCGTTACACCGGCGGTGAGGGAGAGGGGGGGAGCGAACGATGTGGTGGGGGGGGGGGGGAGAAGGGGTGCCGGTGGTGAGGGAGAGGGGGGCTGCAGTTGGCGGTGAGGGAGAGGGGGGAGCGAACGGTGTGGTGGGGGGGGTGGGGGGTGGGGGAAGAGTTGCCAGCGGTGAGGGAGAGGGGGGGAGCGAACGATGTGGTGGGGGGGTGGGGGAAGGGGTGCCGGCGGTGAGGGAGAGGGGGCTGCAGTTAGAGGAAGGGGGAGGGGGAGCCAATGGTGTGGTGGAGGGTTGGATTGTCCGGTGCCGACGGTGAGGGAGAGGGGGGCTGCATTTGGCGGTGAGAGAGAGGGGGGAGAGAACGGTGTGGTGGGGGGGGTGGGGGAAGAGTTGCCGGCGGTGAGGGAGAGGGGGGGCTGCAGTGAGAGGAAGGGGGAGCCAACGGTGTGATGGGTGGGTGGGGGAAGGGATACCGGCGGTGAGGGCTCTGTTGCGAGAGTTGGGTGAGAGGGGGGAGGGGATGGGAACATTGACTAGGAGAGGGGGAGCCAGAGTGGGGTTTCCCCGTCGGCTCTCGTTATCTCTCTCTTCATGTAGAAGGGTATTTTAGTCAAATAACACATGACGATGGCATATCTCACGGAATATTCATCATCCATCGACGGTATCAAACCATAAGGGCATAACCGTAACATTTCTTCTACATCAAGGGTATACATGATAATATTGTTAGATTAAGGGTATATATGCAAAAATCCCATAAATTATTTACTCATTCAAAATTGAGTTGATATATATATATATTCTTTTGTTACCGCCAACTTATTTACGTATTTAATCAATTTTATTAATCAGTCGTCCTCTTATTAACTCGAAATTATCAAGTATTTGAGCTCACCATATTTTATGAGATTTATTGTAAAGATAAACACCCTACTTTTATCTTCATTTAAAATCTTAAATATTCTTGATGCTTTATTAGATTTAAGTCATTAAATGGGTAATCAAATTTCTTCTTAATATAGAATTTAAATGAGATAATTATTACTCAATTATCTTGTAATCCTTTCGCATAGATCTCCATTTATTTATAACTCATTTATTGGATTAATTCTTTATTAAGTTGAATTCCCCTTTTTGATCTTATGGTTTCTTAATTTTCATGTCCTTATATTATTTGTCTTTAACAAGAAATTTTTTGTTTATTATATTCTTCTTTATTATTTTATTTATTTCATAAGGGCTTACCTTACCTACCATATTCATAATTATGTTTTCTCTTTCTATAATTATTCATATTTTAATTTCTATAATCAGCCGGGCGTTACACCTTTCATATGTCCCAGGTTGTACCTTTCCTCCTCAAAAGCTCATATCTATATTGTTCTATTTTTATATATTATTCATACCATTGAGGACATGGTCATTTATGTTGGGAGGGGAGAAATATTTTTAAAAATTACATACAAGTAGTAGCATCCACGATTTTTATAGCCTCTTGCCCTTTAATCTTTGCAATAAGATGCTTAAATTGTTTTAGGGCACTGTTGGGTTCTCTTAGAAGGGTTTAGGAAGCCTCCATCCTAAGAAACGACGACGATCGACTAAGAAAATCAAATGAAAGATCGCCCAGATTCGCAACGAATTCGCAGGGTTTCCATAGAGTGTCGACATCACCTTAACATGTGTTCTATCTGCTTGTGTTCTATCTGCTTGTGTTCTATCTACTTGAACCTGTCAACTTAGAGACGCCATAACTTCCCGTGCGTAACTCTAAATTTTATGATATTATGCTTGTTTAGAAGAGCTAAGTAAACACAACACTTTATCTAAAATCACTTATCTCCAAAATCAACTCAAAACCTAATCAAAATTTTCTTGAAAGATTAACTTACACCCATTTTAACACTTGGCCAATTTTTCCTGAATGACCTATTCTCTACACATAAACTTGGAAACTTGGTTAGTCCAATATGAATGGACTTTGTCATCGTCAAAACATCGAGAGATCTTGACACCATATTGTAGACACGCCAAAAATGACACTATGTTGATCAAATCTCATGTCACTATGTTAACGCCCCAAAGTGAACTTCAATATGGTCATAATATGAAGTTTTTCTACTTCTTGTGTGTGGTTTTGATTTGTTCTTGCATTTTGTGATTCGCGACCTGAGGAGGGGCGTTATTTAAATCGCGACCTTACCTAGGGCGTTTTTTCAAGAAAGGACGACTAAACTTCAGGGCGTCAATTCCTGGCATTATCCGGTTTCAAAATAAATTCAAAATCAAATTAAATTGTTGGTTAACGTCCTTCCTCAGGGCGTGTTTTTTAATTAACGCCTTCATCTCATGCGTGTTCTCATAATTTTCATATAAAGAAAGTTTTATTGCCAAAATTAAATCCAAGAAGTGACGCCCTTGATAGAGGTCGTGTTTTGAGTAACGTCTTTGTGTAGGTCGTCAATTCTTGATTTGACGCCCTTCACAAGGTCGTGTTTTTCCGTTTCGTGTCCTGCTTTAACTCCTCTTTCCTGGGTAGTTCCCTACCTCCGATGATCTCCTTGCTTGAATTGGAGCTAGAGTCCTGCCTTCTTTGACCATTGCCTATCCTTATCTTCCCAACTTTGAGCTTATCTCTCATTGAAATCCTATAAAAGGGAGCTCTGGTCGATCGAGGCAAGGTTCAGGAGGTTCAAATTTTGAAGAGGTTCGAAGGGTTCAAGAGGTTGACGTTTCAAGAGGTTGAAGAGTTCACAAACTCACAGGTTACCGAGGTCAAGAGTGTAGAGCTCGTAGAGATCCTTTCATCCTCCTGTGCGAGCTATTGCTTCTTCTTTCCCTGCTTCAATCAAAGAGGATTCCTTCGGTCGCCCTCTACTGTCATCAGGGACAGCAGGGTGTTTTGTTCGTGCTTATATCATCACGTTATATTGTTTTTGTCCATCACGTTAGTGTTCTATTTGCATTAGTTTTGTTACGTTAGTTAGTCTTCATCACATCTCCCTTCTTTCCCTAGTTCTCTTCTAGGGGTTTTTAGAACCAAAAAAAAGGTGCGCATGCGGTTTTCTCTTTATCGTCTTATGTCTGTTTTGGATTGATACTACATCCGCGTTGGCTGATCCTCTTTTCTTTTTGCTTTGTTTGTTTATTGTCTTATTTTTGCAAGGATAATCAATCAAGAGAAACCCCCTTCGTCGGCCGGCCGATTGAAGGAGGAGGAGGAACTCCACATCCATCCCGCATCCAAATCTTCACCAGGTATTCGCGATCTCATTTTTCTTCTTATTGAGGTAACCCCTCTGGCGATCACACCTCCTCTTAGCACCACGTGCTTTTCTTTGAGTTTATTGTCATCTCCCCATCATATTTCCACTTTCATGCAATCTTGTTATCCATTTTATTCCTATAATTTAACGTGTGGATTTTAATCCAATCTACAAATTGGCGATCACGGTGGGACCTCCACTATTTTTCTATTGATTATCCCTTTCCCTTTGGCACCCACGTGTGCCCTTTCCCCATCGGCACCCACGTGTGCCCTTTCCCCTTAGGCACCCACGTGTGCCCTTTCCCCTTTGGTACCCGCCGTACCCCTCCTTTGTGCCCCACGGGCACTCTCCCTTGTGCGCCCTGCACACTCCCCGGGATCAGCCAGTTTTTGATTGCTCATATTTTCTGAATTCACGCCTCAACCAGAGGCGCCTTTTAGTTTAACGCCTTCATCTAGGGCGTCTTATTACTGTGTAACGTCTTCTGTCAAGACGTGTTCATCATTTTACTGCTTTTTATTACGCTATCTGTGAATTCACGCCCTGCCCCAGGGCGTTCTTTTATTGCGTAGCGCCTTATCTCAAGGCGCTCTTTCAGATTTGACGCCCTTACCCAGAGGCGTCCGTTTCATATTTCGCGCCTCATCCAGAGGCGTGTCTTTGTTGCTCGCTGTTGGCTCATAGCCTCTTGCAGTGATTCACGACAGCGATCCTGTCGTTGCTTTGGTTAATAGCGACCTGCCCCAGGTCGTCTCTTTCCTGCGTTTTACAGAACCCTGCTTCCTGTTGCTGTCCGTGATAGTTTGCTTGGTTGTCATATTGCTTGCCTATATTGCTGTGATTTGATCATATTACTTTGCATATTGTGGCATTTGGTTGAGAGACTTCCTCTCTCTACACTAGGATTCCACACACCTCTCTTGGAATCGGGGCGACCCTCCATTGAGCATTCCGTCTCTTTGGACCGGAAATCCCTTTTCCAAGACCTCCATAAGTCCCCGCACCCGTGGATTCTCTCACGGACGCCGGGCTGGTTGTACCCTTGAAGTACCCAAAGTATAGAGAACCTATCGTTGGTAAAGAGAGAGAAAGAATTTAGTTGACCCGGAGGTTACACTTGGATCAACTAGGTCCCACATTGCAAACAAGAGTGAACTATTCAGCAATTTAATCCACTCTAATCTCAAGCGTAACACTAATACCTTGCGTTCATCTCAACTTGGTTGCATACACTTGCTTGGGTTGATTTGACTTGTTTGGATTGAGTGGTTGTTTGTTTGATAGTACCTTTGTAAAGTTGTCTCTCCTCTTAAAAATGAAACTCCGTTCAGGTAAGATCATCAACATGGCAGGCTACGGGTATTCTTATGATGATGAGGATGAGAATGTCTTTGGTCAATATGAGACCCCCCTCCAGGATTCCATCTATTATGAGGGAAATTACCCTCCTCCTCAGTCCCATCATCCTCAAATCCACGTGGTTGATGCCACTCCTCAGGAGGTTGCGCCTTCCTCCCAAACTGTGCCTTCCAACACTTCGGGGAACCCTTCCCCATCTCTCAATGTCACAGATTTAATTAATGCCTTATCTCAGTTAGATGATTCCCAACGGCAGGCTATTCAGGCCGCTTTGAAAGGGAAGTCGGTTCCCTCTTCATCTTCTAATCCCCCTCCGGCCGAGAGTGGCCATCACCCCGTTAATGACCAGGCGGTCTTGCATAAACCTCCTTCCCGTCCACCAACGCCCAGCGCGGCCATGCCGGCCCAACAGGCGAGTCATTCTGCGGTTAGGCACCAATTTCTCCAACCTCCCTGAATTCTACGCACGCCTATACCGCATTCCTTTATTCAAAATCCGGCCCCAGTCGAGTCCGACACTAATGTTCTATTGCTTCAGAAGTTGGCCAGCATGGAGGAGCAACTAAAGAAGGTCACCACGGCCAAGAATGCCCCGGAAATTTTGCTCCCTACACTGCCAGTTCTCCACTTACCACCATCTGAGATGCCAAACTTCCGGCGATATAATGGGACTGGTAATCCCTTTATTCATCTAAAGGATTTTATGTACGAGACCTCCTTCTGGCAAGACAACAAGGCCTCTTTGGCCTATTTATTCAGAAGATCTCTGGAGGGGCCAGCCCTTGAATGGTTTTATTCACTGGACTCTGCTAATGCCGGCGACTTCGATATTGTTCAAAGAAAGTTCTTGCAAAAATATAGAGACCGGGTCGGACCATCCCTTTCGCTCACAGATCTGGTCGCGGAAAAGATGAAGCCCGAGGAGGACTTCATAATGTTTGCTGATAGATGGCGGTCTATGGCCGAAAAATTGAAAGATACACTGTCTGAACCGGAGCAAGTCAAGATGATTATCTCCAATGCCACTTCTCAGTTCCGACATATACTGGCCATGAACCGTTTAACCACCATGGAGGAGCTCTATGAAAGGGCTCGTTATATTCAGACACAGATGAAGGATTCGCCCATTATGGGCATGTTTGAGCCGAAGCCACGGCTATTCAAGAAAACCACCAATGTCAACAACAGCGGGCCCACGATTGAGGGCACCATTGCAAATGAGCAGGTTGGCGTAGTTGGTCACCCCCACAACCAAGCTAATCCACGACCTAACCCACTTCCACCACAAAACCCCCATTTCAACTCCCCTCCACAACGCCAATTCGCACCCCAACATTCCTTTGCTTCACCGCAAAACCAAGCGCCCCGCGCTAACCCTCCAACCACGCAGCAGTACCACCAGGTACCACCCCCTGCCAACTATGGCCAACAACAACAACGGAGACTACCACTTGGCCCCAAAAGGGAACACTACCCTCCACTACCAGAAAGTCTCCCAGATATTTTCAATGCTTTAATGGCCGCCAATTTGCTCATACTGCCAAGGGAAAGGACAGCGTGGCCCGCTAATGTTGATACATCCCGTTATTGCGCTTTCCATCATGCACCTGGTCACAATCTTGATCGTTGCTTCCACTTCAGAGATTACATTTACGATCTAAATGACTAGGGTGACATCAATTGGGATGAGATGAGACAATTCATCGCCGCCATGAAAGAAAGAAGAGCTCCTCGGCAGCAACAAGCTCAGCAGCCGCCGCAATCAGTTCCACAGCAGCAGCAATAAGCTCCAGCGCCTCAGCACGATATGGGCATCGTCCATAATCCACTGTCGGAGCACCCGCCGAACCAGCACGTGAACCCTGTCACGTCTCTCTACGAGGTGGAGAGAGGGCAGGGATGGCACGAAGAGAACGCCTCTGTCAGGGCACTTAACCACAATCAAAACCAACCTCCGCGCCTCTTGCGCACCCCTACTCCTTCTCCTACCCCTCAATTGGGCCAATCCCTTCTGCGCACCGTTAACCCACCTACCCCCACCTATTCTCCGACCTTGCCGGCTCGCCCCCTTCTTACATGCTTACCACCTCCACAGCCTACGCCACCACAAAACCCATCCACCACCAACCCTTCACCATTGCCATCTAGGCCACTCCTCATCCGCCCATCACCAACGCCCACTGCACCCGCCATCACTACTCCTTTGCCGGCAAGGATCCCTCCACCATCAGTACCACCACCTTTTGTGCCCAGGTCTCTTCTTATTCCACCCCTACCAATTCCCCCCGCATTCGGGTATCTCTTTCTACTCCTACGCCTCCTACAAGGGCATCTCCTTTGATTTCTTCATCAACACCCCCCGTGGGGGCTCCTCCTGCAAATACCCCTCCATCACTCCTTAACACCAACACACCTTCTTCTTCTTCCAACCCTCCTCCTACATTTGCCCCGACAGAGGCACTACAAGGCATGGCACCGCTCCGCAGTGGACGGATTTTCCACCGTATCTTTCCACAAAGAGAGCTAGAGCCCGTACAGGGGCCGCAAGAGCAAGAACAAGGACAAGGGTCCGTGCCGGGCACTGAATATGATTTGTTAAAGCATTCGGACCGGACTCCAGCAAGGATTTCAATCCTGGAATTGATCAAACGGTCCACCACTCATCAGCTAGCATTGAAAGAGTATCTGCAGAAAGTGATGGTCAATGAAGATATCCCAGTTGAGCAGATAGTCACGGTTTTAACACCCGCTAGCAGTCAGCCGGCAATTACTTTTCATGAACATGAGTTGGCACCACTCCCAGCTGTTGGGTTCGGTGCAGTATTCAGAGGGGGGTGAATGAATATAACCCGTTTAAAAAAAACTTTCACCGAATTAAAACTAGAATAATAACAAGACAGATTCGACAATCTGAAGCTCAACTGGAATTTCGCTCTCTTAACAGATTAAAATATTCTAAGAAAAATTAATCAACACTTCTGCTCAAACAGCAGCCAAACACTTAGAGCGCCCCTATGCAATCATCTAGCGGAAGCAAAAAAATAAATAAATCAAACCACAATGCACACGGGGTTTTTTAGGTGGTTCGGTCCTCCAGACCTACATCCACCCCACACTCAACCGAGTGTGGCTTCACTAGCTCACGCTAGAAACAGCAGACTCAGTCTGCAACAGGTGCTGCCACACAGCTTGACCAGGGGAACAACCTCCCCTCTTCCTCCCAACCGGAGGGAACCACTAGTGACACCAGTCACTAGCAAACCAGAGACGCAAGTCTCTCTTCCTCCAGACCGGAGGGAACACCTAGTCTTGCAACCCACAAGACTAGAACCGGAGGACCAATCCTCCCTTCCTCCAAACCGGAGGGGAACCTAGAGACCCAAGTCTCTCTTCCTCTGAACACCAGAGGGAAGCACAAGTGACACTACGTCACCTGCAAACCAGAGGTCTAGGACCTCTCTTCCTCCCAACCGGAGGGACCCCTGGACTTGAAATCTACAAGCCCAGAACCGGAGGACGAGCCTCCCTTCCTCTAACCAGAGGGAACCCACAAGTAGCACCCAGCTACTTGCAACCGGAGATAGCGATCTCCCTTCTCCTGAACCAACAGGAGGGACCCCGACCTCTCTATAGAGAATCGGAAAAACAGCAAATGGATAGTTTAAAAGAAAAACGAAACCAGCAATAGAAAGCTGAAAAGATAAAAACAAATGTGGCTCTCGCAGGAGCTGGCTGGCCTGGATTTGATCCACGGCCCAGCAGGAACAAATCTTCAGTTGAAGCTTCTATCACTCTAGCTCTCTCTTCTTCTCTATTCTTCTTCCTCTTCTTCTCTTCACACTCTGCTATCTCGATCTCTTACTCAATCTCTCTTTCTTTCTCTTTCTCACTCTCTTTCTCTTTCTCACTCTCTTTCTCCTCTTCTTTTCCTTTTCTTCTTCTCTATCTGGATCGTGGCTCTCTGTATCGACTTCACCTTTCGCCCACTCGATCTGCCATGTTTTGTGAAAGAAGGTTCATATATATATAGCAGGAGCAGCAGCAGCGGCAGCCCCGTCGTGTGACCTCCACACTTTCAGCCCTAAATATTAGGACCACGTGGCAGTCTCTCAACAGGCTTCATTCCAGTCTCGGATCACGTGCTGCCCAGTCACTTGGGAATGTTCTTCCTCGAACCTGCAAGGAGATACGAACCATTAAAACTGAGGGCCACAATAACTAAAGCTGCACGAGGTATGTGGTAGCAGTTCTAGATGCACTGAGAACGACACAACATTCAGTAGTGACAAAAACAAACACTATAATGAGAACGACACGAAGTCACTGTAACAAAACAATCACTACGAAAAGAACGACACGAGGTAGGATGAGAACAGCACGAAGTAAGGAGAGAACGACACGAGATACATACTGTAACAGAGATGACACTACAAAGATACGAATACAAAAAGCAACACGAAATCACGAATACAAAAACAACACGAAGACACGAAGATAAAAACAACATGGAGACACGAAGACAAAAACAGAAACCAACACGAAGTGTGGTTTCAACACAAGAAAGACACGAGGTCTAGGAAACACGACACGAAGACATGAAACAACACGGAGACGAAACAGTAACCAACACGAGTTGAAAACAACACGAAGATGAAAACTGAAATCGACACGGAGTGTGGTCAAAGTGAGAAAGACACGAAGTCTAAAGCGAAAAACCAACACGAAGATAGAATACAAAGAAACGACTCGAAGTTAGGACAACACTAGGAGAAGACTGCACGAAGTGAAAACAACACGAAGACAGAAGATGCCACGGCTATCACGACACGTGATGAAGCAGTGGGACCAGAAAGAAACGACACGAGGAACAACAGTAAGTGACACGAAGTTAAAGAGAAAAACAGCACGAAGACGATGTATGCAACAGTGCAATGTCTAGACTTGAAATCCAATGCAAAAGGCTGTACAAACTTCATGAATAGTGCATGATTGTACTGGACGATGTATACACTTAGCCTATGCAGACCAATGTACAGACTTTGGCAAAGCAAAAGGCTGTATAGACTTGGAGACCCAAAGCCATTGTATAGACTTTGAAATCGAAGACCAATGTGCAGACTTGGATTTGAAGACTAGTGTGCAGACTTCAAGTTTAACTGTGGATGTACAGACTTGAAGCTCCTGAAGCAGTGTACAGACTTCGAAGTTCCACTGTGGATGTACAAACTTGATCATCGTGATCTCTGCAGCGAATGTATAGACTTTTAATGAAGGGCGTTGTGTAGACTTTGGCTTGGAACGAAGGTAGGAATGAGGCTGTATAGACTTGGCCAGAACGTAGGGAAAAACACCAATGTGCAGACATGAACATCCAGCAGTGTATAGACTTCGTGAACAAAATGCAATGCTGACTGATGTATACACTTGGCAAATAGAGTAATGCATGAACAAACAATTAGCCACTATGTTAACCCAATCTAGCCATATTCATGAATTAACTATTCAAGCAAGCAATCAGATAAAACAATCAGATATTCAAGCAGTCAATCAGTCATCTATATTAATTAGCACACCTCAGTGTGACTCATGGTGTGTCAGCCATCATCAAAACCACACAGGGGTACAACAATCTCCCCCTTTTTGATGATGGCAACACTATGAGTTACACTGACTCAGATTAGATTCTTCTCCCCCTTTGCCTTCAGCAAAAAGACATGAGTTGAAGAGTGAATTAAAAGCTCCCCCTTTTTACTAAGCTGCCCCTTTTACTTTAGCAAAACGAATAAACCAGAGATGTCATATGAGACACTCAAGATTGTTCAGCAGAAGATGGCAACACAATATCAGAAGCAATTAAAACAACTCTCCCCCTTAGTCAAACAACTTATGCAATCATGCATATGCAACAATACTCCCCCTTTGACATGGCAGAAGATATAGAGCTAATGCAGACAAATAATGCGATCAGACAATCTAGCACATTGTCCCCCTTATGCATGTAGTCTCTCAACCAGACCAGAGAATTCTACCCTTATGATCCATGATGCAAGAGAAATCTACAATGATGAACTCTGGTTATCCAAAGAGAATTCTGAGAGTTGTGAGTTACATAGAAGAAAGCCAATGTCAATCAAAACACATTGATAGGGGGCAATATCATCAGAAACGTTTTGAAGGTTGAAACCAATTGAGATGAAGGGAGAATATCAGCAAAAACACAGGGATACTCAAGAATGCTGACTAGATTTTCCCTTTAAGAAGGACACTCAGCAAGACAGGAAAGCTCCCCCTGATTAGATGATGGAGTGTAGCCAATTGATATAGTGAAATGATGAGCATCTATCAGCAAGACACAAACTGTATTCACAGTGAATACCGAGGAAAACAGATTTTCATTAGCACACCAAATTCATAAATCTTTGTAAACGAATTTCAGATTCTTCAATTATAATAGATTATGAATGAGTTTGAGCTGACCATCATGATTTAAGAAAGATGTATTTAAAGTTTATCAAGGAAATTCAATACTCATATCTGAGCCACCTATTAATAAAGGTGAACCAACAACTCATTTGATATACATGTTTAACCTCCTTCCACCTTACTCATTTAGATTCAATGACTCCTACGGAAAATACACAAGATCATATTGAGATTAAACAGAAATAAATGAGATTGAGCTTGTCTTTAAATTTTTAGAATTTTATGACACCAATTGAGCAACACTTATGCTTCCTGAGAAAGTTTGGTTCAGTCAGCACCTTTTTACATAAGGCACAACACGTCTTAGGTGAAGTGACCCAGTTACTCAATGTGACAACCGTATTGCCTCTCAACGAGAACAGAGTTAGCAGTGGAGTATCTTTTTACATGAGGAGACACCTTGATCAGAGGCCAGAATCCCCAGTTATTCAACACATCCATGCCATTACTCTGCCAGATTTTCAAACATATTGAAAAGAGCTAACTATGGCACTTCATGACATGGGCTTACTCTATTTCATTGATAGAAGACCCAGTTTCTCTGTGACCACAGTCATTGCTCTTGCTTTAAATTTTAACTGTTTTCAGATTCTTCAAACAAGGCTCAGTACACTTGAAATGATTAAGAACAATACTTTCTACATGTATCTTAACCAAAGAAAGCCATGTCTTTTAAACTTTCAGATTTCAGAAAGTTTTGCATGAAATTCATGAGGCAATTGGTTTAGACTTATTAAGCATGATGATTCAGATATTTTCAAGTCTTTTACATCAAAACTTAGAAAATACATTAGGCTTAAATCAATTTGATTTATCAAAACATTCTTAAGCCAGTATAATAGAAGATTCTTCTTTTCAGAATATCTGATTTATGCCTAGGGTGCACTGTTTAAATCTTTCCTCATTCGGCTGAAAAAAATTGACATTGTCAAGAGAAATTAGCAGAGAGCAATTCTGATACCAAAAGTTGAGAGAATAGAGCAATTCAGAAGCAAGCCTTAAAGACTAGAATTCAGTCAGATTAGCTTGGGCCAGTCTTGACAAGATATGAAGAAATGTGTATGATAGAAACAAGCTACCAATTTAATTCATAGTAGACAGAATCAATGGCTGCTATCTGGAATACAGACAGATCAGCTAACTCAGTGTTGACAACAGAGAATTCAAGTGAACCACATATTTGCTAAGAATGGATCAGATTGCTAGACAGAAGAGTTCAAGAGGTGAAGAGATGAAACAGGAATGCTCCCCCTATCTAGATGCAATGAGACATTTCTTTTTAGATTTTTCAATGTAAGGAAATGCAGTGCTACTTACTACATGTACGCAAACAGCAAATGAGATTGTCATGATATGCAATTAACATATAATCACACAGCTCACAGTACAAGCAAGAAGGCCTACAAAGCTTAATGCAAGAGTCAAACCAAACAAAAAGCATGTATGCATGAAACTATGACTTCTCAACTCAACCATAATTTTCATTCGAACAGATTTGAGAAATTTACCTGAATGGGGTTTTATCAACTTGGGTGCCTTGGTTTATTTTCCTCTTTTTATTCTTCAGCTTCCAAGGCACACCTGCAAGTTAGCACACTATTTTGCATGGGCAGGTACCCAAACAGTCTTGGGTCCTGCATGGTTAATAGTGACACCTTTGGTAGGTGTTCTAAACAACCTCTTAGCATGTAGGTCATCAGATCTCATCAGATGGCAATTATTCATTGAATGACCTAATATACCACAGTAATAGCAAGAGGCAGCAGATTTCAGATTTAATTTATGCACACTCTGATTAGTATGAGTTCTATGTGCATATGCATGAAATTTTCTGTTAACAGAATTAAGATTCTGTTTACCAACATAGCCAGCCAACAGTCAGAAGCTCTATGGCCTGGCTTCCCACATTCAAAACATGTAAGTGTTTTCTTTTCAAACACAAATTCATTTCTATCAGAAATATTTCTATTGACAGGGAATTTACCAGATTTATTGTTAAACTTCCTTCCCTGAGCATGCCAACATTGGGCTGCAATGTGGCCCATCTTGCCACAGTGAAAGCATGAATTAAGATTTCTTCTACCAGCCCTCAGCCAGCATTCAATAGCCCTGTGGCCTGTCTTTCCACACTCAAAGCATGTAATGAGCTTATCTTTAAAAACAAATTTGTTCTTATTAGGACCATGTTGGCTTGCAGGAGATTTATTATGATATGAATGAGATGTTTTCTTATCACTTGCAAACCAGCATTGTGCAATTGTGTGTCCTAATTTACCACAGTGAAAACATTCAATTTTCTCTTTCTGAAATGAAAGATTTCTATCATTAAGGTTCATAGCAGTCATATCATCCTTCTTCATCAATTTACATTCATGCATCAGATGACCAAATTTATGACAATAATGGCATGACACTTTCTTTTTAGATGCATGTGAATGTGTGTGTGAGCTTTGATCAATATGCCCTAATGAACCCCTTTTATTTAATTTCTGTTTTCCAATCTTTTTCTGATTTTTGTTCTGTTCTTCAGTTTTCTGAACGATGGGCTGTTTATCTTTTGAAGTGGTGGCTACATTTGAAAAAGATGTCATCAACTTGCTCTGAAATTCTTTCTTGTTACCATTATTGTAGCCCAGCCCTTCCTTCCTAGTGTTGATTGTTACACCTAGTAGCTTGTCTAGGTTTTTCTGCCCACTTACGAATTTTGACAAAGTATTGTTCAGATCATTTATTTCAGATTGAAGAGAAGAAATTTGATGTTCATAGTTGACAATATCTTCTTCACAGACCAGAATCTGTTGATGCATCACATCATTCAAAATTTTAAGAGTTTCAATCTCTTGTTTCAATTTGAGCTCATTTTGATTTTCATCAACAGATTTTCCTTTTTCAAATGTCAGCAATCTCTCTGACATGGTGGAGTTCAACTGTTTCAGTTTCTCAATTTCTTCCTTTAGACTAGTGTTTTCCTGCTCAAGTTTATCATCATCAAATATTGCATCAGTTAGGAAACTTGGATATTCTGATGTACAGTTTTCAAAGTTTTCCTGAAATTTTAAGTTTGCGACACTAACTGCCTTGAACTCTTCATTGATCAATCTGTTTTCTTTTTCAAGACTGATTAGTTTTTGGTCAGATTCCTGACATTGTTTTCTAAGTTTAGTGTTTTCAGATTTAACATGATCAAGTTCTGATTGGATTCCATTTAGTTTAGACACTTGTCTTCTGAGTATTTCATTTTCAGTTTTCAAAACTTCAGGATTTTCAAAATTTTCAGTCTCAGAAGCTGGATCCCCTAGATTTGTTATCTTCTTTATCAGACTTTTATTCTTCTTCCTCAGTTTTTCATGTGAGTGTAACAGATTAGCATATGCATCTTCCCAGTCATCTAAAGTGAAATTCTCGAAAGGGTTTACCTCCACAGCATCTTCAAATTCATCTTGTTCACTGCTATGGTCACTCTTATCAGTCATCAGACAGCTGTCCTCATTCATCCTCTGAACTAGTTTCAACTGATCCAGAATGTCCTTTGCAGACCTGCAGTCATAAAAACAAGAATGTAGAGCCTTGTCAATAGCTTTTTTCATTAATCTCAAAACTTTCTGATTCTCTCCATTTCTTAATCTATCACTTTTAGTCCATTTGGACTCTTCCTTTGGCAGTCTATGAGGACCATGTGAAATTAACTTCCACAGACCCGGATCCATCAATTCCACATAATTGTGTAGACTGCTAACCCATGAATTAAAGTTAGAACCATTGTAAACCGGTGGAGAACCCATGGATTAAATTGGCAAGTAGAATTATGCAGCAAAGAGTAAAGTCAGAAATGCACCAAGGGACAATAGGATCCTCTGCAGATCGTTGGATCTGATCAATCAGAGAACCGCTCTGATACCAATTGTTGGGTTCGGTGCAGTATTCAGAGGGGGGGTGAATGAATATAACCCGTTTAAAAAAAACTTTCACCCAATTAAAACTAGAATAATAACAAGACAGATTCGACAATCTGAAGCTCAACTGGAATTTCGCTCTCTTGACAGATTAAAATATTCTAAGAAAAACTAATCAACACTTCTGCTCAAACAGCAGCCAAACGCTTAGAGCGCCCCTATGCAATCATCTAGCGGAAGCAAAAAAATAGATAAATCAAACCACAATGCACACGGGGTTTTTTAGGTGGTTCGGTCCTCCAGACCTACATCCACCCCACACTCAACCGAGTGTGGCTTCACTAGCTCACGCTAGAAACAGCAAACTCAGTCTGCAACAGGTGCTGCCACACAGCTTGACCAGGGGAACAACCTCCCCTCTTCCTCCCAACCGGAGGGAACCACTAGTGACACCAGTCACTAGCAAACCAGAGACGTAAGTCTCTCTTCCTCCAGACCGGAGGGAACACCTAGTCTTGCAACCCACAAGACTAGAACCGGAGGACCAATCCTCCCTTCCTCCAAACCGGAGGGGAACCTAGAGACACAAGTCTCTCTTCCCCTGAACACCAGAGGGAAGCACAAGTGACACTACGTCACCTGCAAACCAGAGGTCTAGGACCTCTCTTCCTCCCAACCGGAGGGACCCCTGGACTTGAAATCTACAAGCCCAGAACCGGAGGACGAGCCTCCCTTCCTCTAACCAGAGGGAACCCACAAGTAGCACCCAGCTACTTGCAACCGGAGATAGCGATCTCCCTTCTCCTGAACCAACAGGAGGGACCCCGACCTCTCTACAGAGAATCGGAAAAACAGCAAATGGATAGTTTAAAAGAAAAATGAAACCAGCAACAGAAAGCTGAAAAGATAAAAACAAATGTGGCTCTCGCAGGAGCTGGCTGGCCTGGATTTGATCCACAGCCCAGCAGGAACAAATCTTCAGTTGAAGCTTCTATCACTCTAGCTCTCTCTTCTTCTCTATTCTTCTTCCTCTTCTTCTCTTCACACTCTGCTATCTCGATCTCTTACTCAATCTCTCTTTCTTTCTCTTTCTCACTCTCTTTCTCTTTCTCACTCTCTTTCTCCTCTTCTTTTCCTTTTCTTCTTCTCTATCTGGATCGTGGCTCTCTGTATCGACTTCACCTTTCGCCCACTCGATCTGCCATGTTTTGTGGAAGAAGGTTCATATATATATAGCAGGAGCAGTAGCAGCGGCAGCCCCGTCGTGTGACCTCCACACTTTCAGCCCTAAATATTAGGACCACGTGGCAGTCTCTCAGCAGGCTTCATTCCAGCCTCGGATCACGTGCTGCCCAGTCACTTGGGAATGTTCTTCCTCGAACCTGCAAGGAGATACGAACCATTAAAACTGAGGGCCACAATAACTAAAGCTGCACGAGGTATGTGGTAGCAGTTCTAGATGCACTGAGAACGACACAACATTCAGTAGTTACAAAAACAAACACTATAATGAGAACGACACGAAGTCACTGTAACAAAACAATCACTACGAAAAGAACGACACGAGGTAGGATGAGAACAACACGAAGTAAGGAGAGAACGACACGAGATACATACTGTAACAGAGATGACACTACAAAGATACGAATACAAAAAGCAACACGAAATCACGAATACAAAAACAACACGAAGACACGAAGACAAAAATAACACGGAGATACGAAGACAAAAATAGAAACCAACACGAAGTGTGGTTTCAACACACGAAAGACACGAGGTCTAGGAAACACGACACGAAGACATGAAACAACACGGAGACGAAACAGTAACCGACACGAGTTGAAAATAACACGAAGATGAAAACTGAAATCGACACGGAGTGTGGTCAAAGCGAGAAAGACACGAAGTCTAAAGCGAAAAACCAACACGAAGACAGAATACAAAGAAATGACTCGAAGTTAGGACAACACTAGGAGAAGACTGCACGAAGTGAAAACAACACGAAGACAGAAGATGCCACGGCTATCACGACACGTGATGAAGCAGTGGGACCAGAAAGAAACGACACGAGGAACAACAGTAAGTGACACGAAGTTAAAGAGAAAAACAGCACGAAGATGATGTATGCAACAGTGCAATGTCTAGACTTGAAATCCAATGCAAAAGGCTGTACAAACTTCATGAACAGTGCATGATTGTACTGGACGATGTATACACTTAGCCTATGCAGACCAATGTACAGACTTTGGCGAAGCAAAAGGCTGTATAGACTTGCAGACCCAAAGCCATTGTATAGACTTTGAAATCGAAGACCAATGTGCAGACTTGGATTTGAAGACTAGTGTGCAGACTTCAAGTTTAACTGTGGATGTACAGACTTGAAGCTCCTGAAGCAGTGTACAGACTTCGAAGTTCCACTGTGGATGTACAAACTTGATCATCGTGATCTCTGCAGCGAATGTATAGACTTTCAATGAAGGGCGTTGTGTAGACTTTGGCTTGGAACGAAGGTAGGAATGAGGCTGTATAGACTTGGCCAGAACGTAGGGAAAAACACCAATGTGCAGACATGAACATCCAGCAGTGTATAGACTTCGTGAACAAAATGCAATGCTGACTGATGTATACACTTGGCAAATAGAGTAATGCATGAACAAACAATTAGCCACTACGTTAACCCAATCTAGCCATATTCATGAATTAACTATTCAAGCAAGCAATCAGATAAAATAATCAGATATTCAAGCAATCAATCAGTCATCTATATTAATTAGCACACCTTAGTGTGACTCATGGTGTGTCAGCCATCATCAAAACCACACAGGGGTACAACACCAGCAAGAAAGTATGCTCTGTGCATCACAGTTGATATCAACAAGGTGGCTGTCAAGCAATGTCTGGTGGACACTGGGGCATCCATCAATGTTTTGCCACCTAGCACTTTGAAATTGTGTGGCATTCCGGAGAGCCAAATTCGGCCGTCCACCATCACAGTCACTGGATATGATAACACGAAGAAACCTCCTCTAGGCATGATTACTTTAAAGGTGAGTTTGGGTCCTGCAGCCATCACAGCAGATTTTCACATTCTAGATATGGATCCAACATTTAATGGCATTTTGGGACGCCCCTACATTCAACAGCTCGATGCGGTGCCCTCGACAAATCACCAATGCCTTAAATTTCCACACAAGGGCCGCATTATTAAAGTCACCAGTATGCCGATTTTGCCAGAAGAGGATATTCATGCGGCTTCATCCGTTCCTTCTATGTGGCCTGCCAATAAGCCACTATTATCTGTGCTGGACGTCCCTTGTCCACGGCCAATGCCATCTGAAACTGTCACAACAGTTGCTATGACACCCCTGCCTTCCAAGGGGAAAAAGAAGAAAAGTATGATGAATACCTCCGGCTGGAACATTTTGATGAAAATGGGGTATCAAAGTGGTAGAGGCCTGGGTATCAAACTCCAAGGCAGGACTAGGCCCGTTAAACCTCAGAAGCTGATTGCACGAGGTGGCCTAGGTTACAAGGGGCCATGCAAAAATGAAGATGAACCATGGGCATTTATGACATCCACTCTGAAGACAGATCGCCAGCCGCTTACTTGGACACTGAAGCCACATTTTGTCACAGGTGGCTTTCAAAATAATGAGCAAACTACCATAATTACTTCCATATTAGACTGTCAAGATGTTCATGCTAGACAGTTTACTCGTCATATTGCCCCGCTGGCCACATACAAAGCTCTGGAGTCTTTAAGGCCTAACAAAAGAAGGAAGATGGACGATCCGGAATGTGACTGGTATAGGTGGTTTGACATGAATGATATCACTATTTCCTTGAGCCGCCTTTTCATGCCGACTGATCCGGAGTGGCCGCCATTAATACACCAATTGATTGAAATGCTAGCTGCAATTACAGACAAGAGGCAGCTGCTGAGTGACTATACTGATACTGGAGAGCCGGATGTTCCGTTTGAAGAAGGTTTCACTGTGGATAGGCTGTGGGCCGGCCTCTTGTCTCTCACTTCCATGCATCCATCTGTGCTTACTTCTCTATATTCCCATTGGTTTGGTCATGTCCCAAGACCGCCTCCGATTATAATCAACTTGTCTCCAGATTCACTCCAAGTTGCTCTCACAATTCCTCCCTCGCTCCTCGAGCGATTTTCTGAACTCTCCATCACGCCCCCGCGCGGGCCGTCACTGATTAAATCTTTCTCCGATCTTACAATTTCCACTCCTCCCGCTATTCTCCCCACGCATTGCTTTCTTCTTGAAAAAGAAAATAAAAATAAAGAAAAAGATAAAAATGAAAAAAAAACGTCAAATTTCCAACTTTCCAATCCTCCATCTCCATTGAGGAGACTTCTTATCTCTTTCCCGAGTGTGTCCCGACCTAGGGGCCGCTCCTCCAGGATTCATTGCTAGATCTTTTTTCCCCCTCCGGTGAGGGGCCCTCATCTGTATCACCTCTTGTATCCACTTTTTCACCTCCTTCCTCTTTTCTAGCTTATCCTAATCAAGCTAGTTGCTCCTCCTCTTCTTCTGCTAACACTAAGATTCATGGGGTAGATTCACATAAGAAGTCCAAGGGTAAGCAGATTCCCCGTAGGTTTCTGTTGGAGTTAGCTATCAGATGCCAGGCCTGTTTAGCTCTTCCTGAATTTATAGAGAATCCAATCATCCTGTCAGAGTTGGAATATGAGGATGCTGCTGTTTCTTATGAGGGTTTGGGTGTCTATGAAATCATGAATGATGAAGACCCTATTGAAGAGGGGGAAGAAAGTTATGAAGAATATGAGGATGAGGCTGATGCTTTTGCTAGTGGCATAAGGCGATTTGACGAACCATCAGCCTCTGTAGAAGAGCCTACCAAAGAAATTAATTTGGGTACCGAGGAAGACCCTAGGATTGTCCTCATAAGCAAGAATTTACCGCCCTCCGAAGAAGAGGCGCTCATTTTGGTTCTTCAAGAATATAAGGACACGTTTGCATGGAGTTATGAAGATATGCCTGGATTAGATCCTGCGCTCGTTGAACACCGCCTTACACTTAAGCCAGGGTCTGCCCCGGTCAAACAACGGTTGAGGTGTTTCCACCCTAATATGGCTTTAAAGATGAAAGAAGAGGTCGACAAGCTCCATAAGGCTAGATTTGTTAGAGTTGTCCTCTACCCCAATTGGGTGTCTAACATCGTCCCGGTTATGAAGAAAGATGGAAAAGTCTAGATTTGTATAGACTTCCGGGACCTCAACCGAGCGTGTCCTAAAGATGACTTCCCCTTCCCTCATATTGATGTTCTAATTGATAACACGGCGGGTTTTGAGACTCTCTCCTTCATGGATGGTTTTTCAGGTTACAATCAAATTCATCTGGCTGAGGAAGATCAAGAGAAGACCTCGTTCACTACACCATGGGGTACTTATTGCTATGTGGTCATGCCTTTCGGACTTAAGAATGTTGGAGCCACCTATCAGAGGGCTATGATGGCGATTTTTCATGACATGATTCATATTTATATTGAGGTGTATGTGGATGACCTGGTAGTGAAATCAAGGACAAGGATTGAGCATCCTGGGGTTCTAGCTAAGGTCTTGCAAAGATCACGAGAGTATCAGTTGAAGATGAACCCCAAGAAGTGCGTATTTGGCGTCTCTTCAGGAAAATTGCTTGGATTTATTATCAGCAAGAGGGGAATTGAAGTTGATCCCAACAAGGCAAGGGCCATTAGAGATATGCCTCCTCCCAAGAATTTGAAGGAAGTTCGAGGATTAATCGGGAGGTTGCAATTCATCCGCCGCTTTGTCTCCCAGCATTCACAAAGATGTAGGCCGTTTTACGAGCTTACTAAGCCGGGAGTCAAGTTCAATTGGGATGACAAGTGTCAGGCAGCCTTTGACGGATTGAAGGATTATTTGGCCAATCCTCCTGTCCTGAGGCCGCCAATTCCTGGCAAACCACTCGTTCTCTATGTCTCTGTCCTGGATGACTCTGTGGGTGCTGTCCTAGCCCAAGTGGACGAAGAAGGTAAAGAGAGGGCAGCATACTATTTGTCTAAACTTCTTAACCCCTGTGAGCAGAGGTACTCAGCCATGGAGAAGACTTACGCTGCTTTAGTCTGGGTAGTTCAGAAGTTAAAACATTATTTCTTAGCTCACGAGGTTCACCTCATTGCTCGTATGAATCCGATTAAATTCCTCCTTGAAAAATCTGTCCTCACAGATCGATTAGCATGCTGGCAAAGCTTCCTCTCTCAATTTGACATCACTTACATTCAACAGAAAGCTATCAAAGGTTACGCCATTGCCGAACACCTTGCTCATCACCCTCTCCCCCGTTTTGATCCTGTCAATTCGGAGTTTCCAGATGAAGAACTAATGTCCATTAATCAACCTCATGATCCTATGTGGACATTACATTTTGATGGAGCTCTAAATTCTCAAGGAAGAGGGATCGGCATGGTTCTTCTAACTCCAGAAGGGGTCACCATCCCATTTGCTGCTCGGCTCACTTTTCCTGTCACCAACAATATAGCTGAGTATGAAGCTCTTTTGGCCGGTCTTCAAATCGCTCATCGATATGGTGTCACCCATTTGAGGATTGTGGGTGATAGTCAGCTTATTCTGCGTCAGGTGCTGGTCAAGTGCCGCACTATCAATCCTAAGCTCAAACCCTACCAGGAACTTGCTTCAGCTTATGCCAAGCTTTTCACCAAGTTGATTTTCGTCCATGTTCCTCGTAGCCAGAACATCTTGGCCGATGCCCTTGCCTCTTTGGCCTCTGCTCTAGTCTTCCCTCCTGAGCGTGATTTCCATGTTCCTCTAATTCATCAGCGCGACACGCCAGCTATTAAGGATCGCGCATTCCTCGATATTAGGGATCAAGTGCTCGAGAAGGTTAAGCAGAAGGAATCTCTTAAAGGCAAAGAGGTCATGCTTTTGGATTGGTAAGAAGAATTGGCTGACGAAGAGAAGCCTTGGTATTATGAGATTGCCAGGTATTGCAATGATCAGTCCTATCCCGAGGAAGCCACTGCTGAAGAAAAGAAAGTAATTAGAAGAGTGGCTCAGCGTTATGTTTTGGTTGGAGGTGCGCTCTATAGAAGAGGGCTCACCGGTGTTTTGTTAAGATGCCTCGATGATGATGAATCATGGAAAGTTATGGAAGAGGCGCATTCTGGAGTGTGTGGTGGTCATGTGAATAGCCAGATGCTAGCTAAGAAGATCCTTAGGCTAGGCTTCTATTGGCCAACTCTAGAAGAGGATTGTTCCATCTATGTTCGAAGGTGTGTCAAGTGCCAACTGCACGCCGACAAAATTCATTCGCCTGCTTCTTCACTCCATCCTACGTCCTCCCCATGGCCTTTCTCCATGTGGGCTTTTGATATCATTGGACCTCTTGGTGATTCGAACCTTCTGACCAAACAAAAATCATTCATCCTCACGGCAACGGAGTACTTCACCAAGTGGGCAGAAGCAGAAGCTTACGTGGAGATTAAAGCATCAACCGTCTGTAAATTCATAATGAAGAACATCATCACAAGATTCGGCATCCCGAGCACCATCGTCACCGACAATGGACCTCAATTTATCTCTCAAGAAATCAAGGATCTTTGCAACAGGTATAACATTGCATTGCATCATTCTTCTCCCTATTATCCGCAGGGCAATGGCCAAGCAGAGGCTACTAATAAAACTTTGATAAAAATTGTTAAAAAGACGTGTGAGGCTAATAAATTTTCGGATTGGCCAGACAAGCTAGTTGAAGCTCTCTGGGCCTATCGCACTTCCATTCGCGGGCCCCTACTGGGCAAACCCCTTTCGCCCTTACTTATGGAATTGAGGCGGTAGTCCCTTATGAGATTCTCATTCCCTCTCTGCGAGTACAATTGGATAAGGAATTTTCTATTGATGAACGTCGTGATTCACTCCTGGCCCAATTGGAACTCCTAGATGAGAAGCGTCTGGTCGCCGCTGAGCATGCGCGCATTTATCAAAACAGGCTCTCGCGTTTTTATCAAAAGAAAGTAATTGAGAGAAAATTCAAAATCGGTGAGATGGTAATCAAAAGAATTTTCGTAAAGCCGGGTGGCCCTCGCTCAAAACTCCAACCCAATTGGGAAGGACCGTTTGTTATAAAAGACGTTTTTCCAGGCAATGCTTATAAATTGATTAATGCTGAAAGAGAAGAGTTAACTCACCCTTGGAATGGTTTGTATCTTAAGAAATACTACCCTTGATTCAAAATCCAAACAAAATAAAAATTGTTGCAAAAATCTAAAACAAAGTGGAATATTTCCAAAAAACCAAAAAAAAATAGAAATTCCAAAAAGCAAACAGAAGAGATCAAAATTGGTGCCATGGCACACGAAGGATCAAGGTCCGAAAGGTCAAAATTCAGAATTCATTCATCAGTTTTGCTAACTTAAAAAGGGGGTTGACTCCCGCACACACTACACACTTTATTCTTGAAATCAAGCAGTGCAAAATCCGATGGAAAGTCAAAAACCTGACTAAAAGTGAAAGACAATACCCGTTCTTTTTCTTCTTCGGCCCATAAGGGAGGAAGGGAGACCTTGAGGTAGACACGCCAAGCCTATCCGCCGCCCTAGTAGGTGGAAGTCAGGGCCCAAAAGGGAGCAAATGCCATGAAAGCCCAAGTACAATTAGGTTTTTATTCATCAATGCAAATCAATTCCAAAGTGAAAGTCAAGTTGTGAAAAGAAAAGCATGTCAAGAGGGCAAAGTCCCCGCAAGAAAAACCTTGGGCGTATGCGTGCAATATAAAAGGGGCAAAAGGCAACAAATTTTCCTACGCCAAAGACCGAACCCCAACAGGCATAGGGTAGGGGAGGTAACTTTGCCCTGAGCATCTCAGAATCCCTTATGGGCTTCCCTTATATTTTCTTCCATCCTTTCTATGTGGTAAGTCACGAACTGGCAGGATGGTCAAGACGGACTAAAGAAATTGCACTGTGCGAAATCTCGAATACAAGTCAACTATGATCACGTCAACCCCCTTTTAATTACTCAAGAAAGGTTAATGAATTTTAGATGGTGACCGTGTAGGACCCGTGGTCTTGATAGCCTTGACAACCTTTTTGCAGAATAATTCAATTAACGCCTTCGGCTAAGGCGCTTTTTATAGACTTAACGTCCTAGATTAGGTCGTCTCTTTTAGAATAACGTCGCTGAGCAGGTCGTTACTTTCTCAAAAAATCAGATTTCCTTTTCAAATTCACGTCGTCTTCTCGGGCGTCTTTACGCGAATCACGACCTACTCTAAGGCGCGTTTTTCAAAAAAAAAGAAAAATATATATATATATAAGTGAGAAAAAAAGAAGAAAAATGCATTTCTTCACGATGTACGCTTGCATGGGCATTTTTTATTTATGGTTGGCATATGCGTGCTTTGCATAAGGCATCTCCCCGCTATCAGCTATTTTATTTTTGCCTTATTTGATTAAAGGCTTGGCCCCTTGACCCCTCATTAAGGTCAAAATATTGCTATCTCTTGCTTATTGGGCAAGGGGCCAAGTCGAACAGATGAATTAACCTGTTTGTTCAAAGTGTGGATTGCAGTTGCAGAAACAGGGCACAGTAAAGCAAACACGAAGAACGTGGAAAGAGGAAAGTACACAAACACAAGACCACAACTACACAAAGTGCTCAGGTAACAAAGAAATCTCAAATCTCATATATATATATATATATATATATATCATGAATGTCTAAGTACAGGTGTGAGGGTGGAGAAGTACAAGTAAATCTCTCAGCTCTCGCCTCCACCCTCCTCTCTCCTACTCTCAACCTCCTCCTCACCGTCCCGAGCTGGCGCTGGTGGAGGAGGCATGGGCCCCCGTGAAGAAGCAGGAACCCGAACGTGTCCCCCTGCCTCGCTCCTCTCTCGGAGGGAAGAGCCCGCCACAAAAGTGGAGCTGGTGAACGAGTATCCCGCAACCCGTGCTCGCTCGCGCCCTCGCTGGAGACGCTCCTCGGACACTCGTAGCCGCTCCTGAGAAAGGATCAACTGGGTCCTCGAGTCTGCCAGCTCTTGCTCGCGTGCTGCTACCTGCTCCTGGTATCGAGCACGCTCCGCCTGGTACTCCTCCCGCTCACGAGCACGCTCCTCGCGCTCCCGAGCACGCTCCCGTCGCTCCAGCTCAAGAGCCACCCGCAGCTCGGCCACGTCCTGAGGAAGCTCCTCTCGTCGCCTCAGGGACCTCTCAAGCTCTGAGATCCGTTGATCGCGGATCGCCAACTCGGTACGTGCCGCCCGTAGCTGTGTGCTCTGCAAACAGGTGACAAATCATCAACAACTCAACTTTTTTGAAATAAAGCAACACATGACTAAATAAAAACTCACCTGGGCAGTCATCGCCTGCTGTCCCTCGCAGACGCAAGTGAGAGCGGCTCGAAGCTCCTCAGTCTGTAAAATGAATTTCATCAGTGCATAATTATATAATCAATATTTGAATTTTTATCAGTGCACAATTATATAATCAATTTTTGAACGGATCTGTGTTTTGGATTTTACCCGTAAAGCGAGGTCGCGCTCTGCTGCCTCAGCTCGTGCCACCGCTCCCGCTAGCTGCTCCGCCAGTGCAGTCACCTCTGCACTGGGCCCTCTCGAGCTAGAGGCCTCCCCTGGGTCTCTCCTCACTGCTCCCTGCTGGGCACGCTGCATTCATTGAGATCGTCAGTGGCTAATCGTCAATAATTCAACAAAAATATACATTTGCATATAGAAATAATTTAAACACTCACCAGGGTCTCTAGGTCTACCCGTGTAGCGGCTAGCTGGTCCTCCAGGCTGTGTAGGTGGGCCTGGGCATCTATCGCCGCTATATCCCGCGCATCCTGCATTCATTACATAGTAGTCACATGATAGAAACATAAGCATTTGCATACAATTTAGAAATAAGTGCATTCATACATACCCCTAAGACCCTCATCTGGGGTCGGCCGGCGTATACCTCCCAGTAGCGCCGGAGGTACTCGGAGCTGTCAGTCGCGTGAGAGGTGACTCTGGTCCCGCCACGCTGCCAGTCGGCGTACTGCTCCTCGAACCGTACTCTCCAGTCGGTCGCCTTCGTACGACCGCGCGTCTTCTTCCCGATGCCCCGCGGCTCGCCTACCTCTATCCACTCCTGGGGAAGGCCCAGCGTCCTCATCACCAACCTAAGCCGTAACGGCTCGATCTGGCTCAAGCAGTGAACCCAAAGCTCACGCTCAAAGCGAGGATGGCCCGCTACGACCCACGGCTGGCCCTCGTCTGTCATCCCCTCATAGGGTCTCCACTGCACCTGCATTCATAAACATGCACATCATTTCATCATCATCATAATAAATTCAAGGTAAATTCAAAAAGAAAGATGCATAACATTCATACATACCAACGAGGGAGGGAAGTCGTGGAACTCTCTCCGTAAAACCCACAACTCATAGCCGAGTGGGGCACCGAAGACGATCGGCACCCAGCGCCGTGCTAGAGGGAAAGCTCCCTCACCTCCAGGCCATGGGTCAACGCGCCCCATCGGCATGTAGAGATGGCTCCAAACCTGCATCCATGCATTGCATTAGGAAGGCATTCACATGCATAACAAAAATAAAAGAAAAGAAAAAAGAAGAAAAATGCATACCTGAAGAAAAGGTGAGAAGCCACTGACGGTCGTCTCTCGCCCTGTCCCCATGGACAGATCGGCCATCATATGCGCCAGTAGTGCCGCTCCCCAGGCGTAGCTGCCAACTGTCTCCAAGTCCTCGAGTATCCCCAGGAATCGGCAGTTGATGACGTCGCCCTTTGTCCCGAGCAATAGCCTCCCGAGCAGCAGTAGTAGGAACCTCCTCAAGTCTCGATCTGCTCTCTCCCTGTCAGCTGGGTCCTGGCAATAGACTGCCCTAGCCCCGTCTATCAACCTCTGCGAGAACTGCTCTAGGGTCTCCCCTGACCTGTGCCTAGCATTCCCTAAGCCCATCACTGTAGTGAGGTCGGTGCGGAAGATCGTCCTACACTCGCTAGGCGTCTCATAAACCATCTCCAATCCTAGCAACCTCTCGGCGAACTCGGTGTAGTCTGGGTAGGTAATCCCACTCACATCCTCACCGTCTACCCTCAACCCGGTGATCCTAGCCACATCCTCTAGGGTGGGAATCATGTGCCCCCATGGCATCAAGAATGCCCGGCTAGTCCTGTCCCATCTCTCCTGTAGAACCTGGATAAGTGGTAGGTCTGGCCTAACTGGCTCTATGCTAAGGAAGGCCCCAAACCCCATAGCATCTACCCTCGCTCTCTGAAACTCGGGGAGACCGTCGTATGCTGCCCGGACCATAACCCAGGAGAACCGTGTCCTCATCAATCCCTGCAGAAAAAGAAGAGAATTTTCACTTAATTATGTTGATTATCCATGCTGAATCTCATATTGATTGCCTTGGATTATATTGGTGTTTGATTTAATTAACGACCATCCTCGGGTCGTGGTTTGTTAAATTAGCGCCCCTGAGGAGGGCGTGGTTCTAAATGTACTTTGAATTTGCGACCTGTCCTAGGTCGCTGTTCATCTAAGAAACGCCTCTGTGTTGGGCATGGTTTTATGGTTAAATTCTGAATTCCTAAAAAATATTTCAAGTCACGCCCTTGGGTGGGGCGTTTTCCAAAATGGGTCCGTTAATTTAGTCAGTAATTAATGAATGGACGACCTCTGGTTTGGTCGTCTATTGTTGAATTAACGCCCCGATGGGGGGCGTTGTTTCCAAATTTTTCCAGAAAATAAAATAAAAATAATGGCATGCGAAACAAATTCATGGAAAAATAATTAAAGCATGGGAATTAACGAAAATTAACAGCATGATATCAAAAATGATAAATTTAAATGGGCGACATGCTTTAGGGCGTGTTCTCATGGGGTTAATTATTCTTCAGAAAAATAATTTAATTAACGCCCTTGGGTTGGGCGTGTCTTTTTAAAAACGTGACGCCCCTGAGGGCGCCTTCTTTCTGGGTTGCAGGGTTTATACCCGAGGGCTATGGAAATGGCATAAAAATGGAAATAAAAATAAAAAAATGGAAATTGGGTTTGGGTGCCTACCTTCTTGTGCTTTGGCTCTGTCAGTTGGGGCCGCGGCTGACGTGGCCGCCGGAGTTGACCGGGGCGAGGGGTGGCCGCCGCCGTGGCCGGTGGCCCTCCGTCATCTTCATTTTCCTCCTCACCGCCTTCTTCCTCACCACCATCCTCTCCTTCGCCATTGCCTTCTTCGTCTTCACCAGCGCCTACTTCTTCATCGTCGGCCGCCGCCGCTAGAACCTCCTCGGCCGCCGACGGTTCTTCCTCGAGCATCACGAGGGGAGCTTCTTCCTCGCCGTGGGCATCATTGCCCAAGTCCACCACCTCGGGGGCAGCCACCCTCTGCCGCTTCAAACCTCCTCCGGCCATGGCTTAGGGTGTAGAAGAGAGAGAGATAGAGAGAAAGAATGAGAGAGATTGGGGGAGGGGGTTCTCGGTTAGGGTTGCAGAAGAAAGAGAGAAAGAGGGGAAATGGACGGAGGAAGAAGAAGAAAGGAGGGAAAGTTAAGTCGAACGGTCAAAAAGAATTAACGACTTAAGGTAGGCCGCGTCTTGTGGAATCAACGACTGACATAAAGGCGTTTCTTAATAATTGACAACATTTCTTAAGGTGTTATTTTTGTTTGCATGGGGAATGATAACCGTTGTCAGACGCATTTAATGGCAATTGATTGATTTGATGGGGATAATCATTACTGTTTTTGAGTAACGACTAGGATTGAGGCGTTATTTATATTAAACGTGGCTTTGCTGAAGGCGTTACTTTTGGAATTTCAACGAATATATTTTGGAATATGAATCGTATTAACGCCTTGCCCTAGGACATTTTTAGTTAACGCCCATTGGTGAAGGCGTCAAATTTGTGAACTGGAATGTTGAAGACGACCTGTGATGAAGGCGTCCTTTTATGAATTAACGGCGTTGCTTGAGGCGTTATTTGCAACAGAATCAGAACGTTGGAAGAGTTGATCAGAAACACAATAAGATGGCTCAATTAAAGGAAAGATCATTGAGTTATTGGAAGAAAAAGATTACAATGTTTAATGAACCACTTTGGGCCTCAGTTTTCTCAGAACAGTCACATAAGATTTCCATTCTTCTCTGTTTTCTTCTAAGCTTTCCACAGGCTGGTGTGTTTTATTGATCTTCCACAGAGCATGAATAGTTGTGGTTTCTTCTCCATCTTCGTTGCTGCCAAGGTCCCGCGTTTTGATTGGGAGAAGATGAGATGGATCTTCGAGGATTTGTCGTGGGAGCCCGAGTTGAGGGAGGCACCGGTGTGAATTATACAAAACAAATTCTGAAGCGCCTATGAGCCGAAGGTCTGTCCCGGGAGAGAATCTTGCACAGATATCTTGGGTCTTGAGTATTCCCGGGGCACAAGTGAAGAGATTCTTTGGCATCACTTTGAGATGCTTTCTCCATTCCACTCTCTTTTTGATCTGAGGAATTCGGTTCATCACTCTGTTGCTTATTCCAAGTGAACCGGTCATATAGGAGAGTGGGCTTTTTGAAAAGATTCTTGAGGGTTGTTGGGCCTCACCACATGGATCGAATTTGAAATGAAGATCAACCCAACTAGAGAATGCTAACATGCATCCGTAGATGGGCCTTCCCATCGCCGCCGAGGTAAGCCCACTATAGAGATAGGCTAGAATAGCCGGTCAAACTCTATCTCCTTCCCATAAGCTCACTACGGCGCTTAATTGGGCCTCTTCTAGAAAGTCCTCCGTGGATGGGAATAAGATCGCTCCTACTAAGCACACCACGAAGGCTTTTGCTACCCGCTCGATCTCCTCATCATCTTTAGCTTGATCCGCTCTCTTGTACACCCATGAAGCGAGCTTTAGAAGGTTGATGCCTTTGGTAGCTTTGATTTGGTTCACTAGGTTTGGGCTAGGAATCAAGCTTGTTAATAGTTCTTGAGAAGAGATTGGCTTTGGCATGATGGCCATCTTTTCTTCATCTCCTTGCTTCATTCTCTTCAAACCCAAGATGATCTCCAATTCCTCTAATAAGATAGTGGCTTCAAAAGTTGAAAAGAGAAAGGTATGAGTGGAAGGGTGCCATATTTCAAGTAGATCTCCTATGGCTGCCCAATCTAAATGGATTTGGTCATGATGTTTGGCATGGGTAACTAGGCCCAAAAGATGCCATCTTGCAAGATAATTTCTCATGTCTGAAGAAAATTTGGAAAGGATAAGGGGGAGCCACTTGTTTTTTGTAAATCTCCTAGCTCCTGGCACCAATGGATAGTCCTGTGGAAAACAAAGAACAGAAAAGAATGCACGAGCAATTAAGCGTGCAGGAGACCAGCAGAACAGTTGAAACATCTTTTGGTTCTGATATGAGCAGAGGAAGAATAGAAGAATTCATTAACCTGATTTAGAGCGATTCGGCTGCACATATGCCCCTGGATTTCAGTCAACCTGGGAGTGGAAGACCTGGGTCTCTTAATCATCCTCTCCATCTTTTGCTTTGTAGAAGGAGCTCGGACAAGTGCCTGCAGAAGAAGAACGAACAGAAAAGCAGAGCTCGAAGGATTGCTTTGATTGAATCTAAGGAAGTGCCTGCCTTTTATAAAGATTTGAAGGGTCCCAAAGGTTGTTCGGAGTTAGAAGGTTGATGGCTATTAGGATTTGGTTTTGCTTTCGATTTGGAAACGGAAGCGTTGTATTGATTAACGCCTTTTGTTAGGGCGTCAATTCTTGAATTGACGACCTTGATGAGGTCGTGTTTTGTGTAACGCCCTTTATGGGGTCATTTTCTTCTTGAACTATCGATGGATTTCACGCCTTGATGAAAGGGCGTATTTTACGTTTTGACGCCCTCGCATAAAGGGGCCTTTCATATTTTGACGACGCTCATTCCAGGCGTGTTTTTGTAAGTTTATGAATTTACTTCCCCGTGTGCTTTGATGAACTTAAGTGCTATTATGTCACTGGAATTCTATTTTTCTTAGCACTTATGATCATGTCATACTTTGAATTGAAGATTATTGATGTTGAAATTGTGAAGACTGATAAGTTTCAAGTGCAGGAAAGTGCAGGTTTCGAGACGCTTGGGTTGATCATGGAAGTAACATCGCGCTCATTATCTTGTATTTGTTTGATGTAAGCATTTTACTATATGATATTCTACGCTATGATAGCATATCAAGGACCTTGTGGTTCTGATGAACCTGGAATTTGAGTTCCCCTTCATAAAAAAAAACAGTGATAATTCCAGGAGAGTCTTGATCACACGGTTAGGCCGTTGAGTCGTTCAAGGTCTGGGACGATGGTTCCACTTTCTGGGTTGATGCGCGGACAAACGGGCTTCGGCTTAGTGTTAGCTCAGAAACTTGGATTCTTGACCAAATCTAGATGGCTTGGCAATATTATCCTTGATTATTTTCTATGTTCTTAGTTTGGTTTAATCTTTTCTTTTAGCCCAGCATGCATCATGTAGGACTTTGAGATTCATGATGAAAATCTTCATATTAAGGCAATAATGAAGGTCACTCGCTCTTGATTGAGTTGACATGAGATATTCCGTTCCAAATTGAGTACTTTATTCTATCCAAAGCCGCTCGGGCTGATTCCTTGAAAATGTCCCTTTGTTGGATCTCCATCTCAATCCTCTTTATTTTTCTGCAAATCTACCTTGGTTGTAGCACGTCCACGTTGGCTGGTAACCGCTCTCCAATGGTCTTTCCCTGTTGTGCCCGCGCGCACACCTTTTGCTTTACATTTTTTTGGCTTAGTTTAGTCTCCTTTATCCAGCAAATTGATGCTTTCTTGGAATCATTCGGAGTTGTTTCACTTAGAATCTTGGAAAGATTTCCAGTGCTTAGTGTCTGAGGCGTGTCACATCACACCTTGGCGTCTCCTTATCAGTTCGTTCCACTTCATTTCATTTTTGCTTCATTTCGTCTCACTCCCTTGCAAAGCAGACGCCAAGGCGGGGCAGCTGTAGACACGCCAAAAATGACGCTATGTTGATCAAATCTCATGTCACTATGTTAATGCCCCAAAGTGAACTTCAATATGGTCATAATATGAAGTTTTTCTACTTCTTGTGTGTGGTTTTGATTTGTTCTTGCATTTTGTGATTCGCGACCTGAGGAGGGGCGTTATTTAAATCGCGACCTTACCTAGGGCGTTTTCTCAAGAAAGGACGACTAAACTTCAGGGCGTCAATTCCTGGCATTATCTGGTTTCAAAATAAATTCAAAATTAAATTAAATTGTTGGTTAACGTCCTTCCTCAGGGCGTGTTTTTTAATTAACGCCTTCATCTCAAGCGTGTTCTCATAATTTTCATATAAAGAAAGTTTTATTGCCAAAATTAAATCCAAGAAGTGACGCCTTGATAGAGGTCGTGTTTTGAGTAACGTCTTTGTGTAGGTCGTCAATTCTTGATTTGACGCCCTTCGCAAGGTCGTGTTTTTCCGTTTCGTGTCCTGCTTTAACTCCTCTTTCCTGGGTAGTTCCCTGCCTCCGATGGTCTCCTTGCTTGAATTGGAGCTAGAGTCCTGCCTTCTTTGACCATTGCCTATCCTTATCTTCCCAACTTTGAGCTTATCTCTCATTGAAATCCTATAAAAGGGAGCTCTGGTCGATCGAGGCAAGGTTCAGGAGGTTCAAATTTTGAAGAGGTTCGAAGGGTTCAAGAGGTTGACGTTTCAAGAGGTTGAAGAGTTCACGAACTCACAGGTTACCGAGGTCAAGAGTGTAGAGCTCGTAGAGATCCTTTCATCCTCCTGTGTGAGCTATTGCTTCTTCTTTCCCTGCTTCAATCAAAGAGGATTCCTTCGGTCGCCCTCTACTGTCATCAGGGACAGCAGGGTGTTTTGTTCGTGCTTATATCATCACGTTATATTGTTTCTGTCCATCACGTTAGTGTTCTATTTGCATTAGTTTTGTTACGTTAGTTAGTCTTCATCACATCTCCCTTCTTTCTCTAGTTCTCTTCTAGGGGTTTTTAGAACCAAAAAAAAGGTGCGCATGCGGTTTTCTCTTTATCGTCTTATGTCTGTTTTGGATTGATACTACATCCGCGTTGGCTGATCCTCTTTTCTTTTTGCTTTGTTTGTTTATTATCTTATTTTTGCAAGGATAATCAATCAAGAGAAACCCCCTTCGTCGGCCGGCCGATTGAAGGAGGAGGAGGAACTCCACATCCATCCCGCATCTAAATCTTCACCAGGTATTCGCGATCTCGTTTTTCTTCTTATTGAGGTAACCCCTCTGGCGATCACACCTCCTCTTAGCACCACGTGCTTTTCTTTGAGTTTATTATCATCTCCCCATCATATTTCCACTTTCATGCAATCTTGTTATCCATTTTATTCCTCTAATTTAACGTGTGGATTTTAATCCAATCTACAAATTAATTTGTAGATTCTAAGAAATCCACTTAGAACAATTAAAAGGAAAAAGAAAATGAATAGAAGAATGGGAAAAGAGGGAGAAAAGGGGAGCATGAGAGGATGCTAAGGGGAATGTGATCGCTAGAGACGCGAGGGCCTCAAAGGATATAACAAATAATCAATGGAGGGATCGCGATATAAATACCTTAAATGCGGGGGAGATTGTGAGTGTACCTTCTCTTTCTATCGGCCGGCCGATGAAAAGAGTTTTCCTTGATTGATTACCCTTGCAAAATTAACAAACACCAATAAACAAACATGGATTAGAAACCAAGATGTGTAGCATCAAATCCAAATGTAAATATGGACATAGAAAGCATGGATATGAACACACCTTATTGGTGTTTGGCCTTTAAACCTCTATGCAAAAGGGTAGGTAAAAGATGATGTATGATGAAGAATAGAGGGAGATGTGCAAGTGTTGCACTAAGGGAGATGTGCTAGAGTGCACAACATGGGAAGATCTCAATATTGAGATAAAAAGAGATAAAAGAAAAATATGATATGATGCATGCAATTAACTAAAGCAAAAATAAGAGATAGGAGGGTGAAAGCTTAGTGGTTTTCTCCAATTTGGCTTCAAGCTAGGATGAAGATCTTCAATGGAGGAAGAAGAGGATGTAGAACTCCATGGATGTAGAGGCTTCAAATCTTCAATAGAGGAAGAAGAACTCCATGGATAAAGCTTTTAGGTGCATGTGAGTCTTCCTCCTTGAGCCTTTGGTCCGGCAGCACCTCCTCTTGAATTGATCTTGATGATCTTTCACAATGGAGAGAGAGATTCTATTTATAGGGTTGAAATTCGGAATTAATTCCAAGGGAAATTAGGAAAACATGTTTTAGTGGGATTTGGAAGAGATAGACATTAGGCAAGTGTCCCTTCAACATTGGAAAGTCATAGGAACCCTTTCCCAAGTGGAAAAGGAGGTTAAATGAGGAAAGGAAGGGAAATTCGGAATTAATTCCAAGAGAAAATAAGAAAACATGTTTTAGTTGGATTTGGAAGAGATAAACCTTAGGCAAGTGTCCCTTCAACCTTGGGAAAGTCATAGGAACTCTTTCCCAAGTGGAAAAGGAGGTTAAATGAGGAAAGGAAGGGAAATTCAGAATTAATTCTAAGAGAAAATAAGAAAACATGTTTTAGTTGGATTTGGAAGAGATAAACCTTAGGCAAGTGTCCCTTCAACCTTGGGAAAGTCATAGGAACTCTTTCCCAAGCGGAAAAGGAGGTTAAATGAGGAAAGGAAGGGAAATTCGGAATTAATTCCAAGAGAAAATAAGAAAACATGTTTTAGTTGGATTTGGAAGAGATAAACCTTAGGCAAGTGTCCCTTCAACCTTGGAAAGTCATAGGAACCCTTTCCCAAGTGGAAAAGGAGGTTAAATGAGGAAAGGAAGGGAAATTCGAATTAATTCCATAAAAAATTAGAAAACTTAGTTTTGGTAGGATGGAAAGGGGGATCCTTCCTCCAAGTGTCCTTTCAATATTAGGAAGCCATAGGAACCCTCTCGCAAGTGAAAAAGGAGTGTAAGTGAGGAAGGGAAGGGGTGCTGATGGAGTTCGGAATTGAACAAGAATTGACGATCTTGGTCAAGGCGTTAATTGAAATCACGACTGGGACAAAGGCGTTAATTCACGGATTTAATTTTAGCAATAAAAACTTTCTGTATTTAAAAATGATGAAGAGACGCCTGAGGGAGAGGCGTTATTTAAAAACACGACCCAAGGAGGGTCGTTAATTCTTATTTTTTTGTTTTGGAAACCAGAAAATTCCAGAAACTGACGCCTTTGCCTCTAGTCGTCCTTTCTTCAAAACGCGCCTCAGACCAGGCCGTTAATTAAAACACGCCCCACTTCAAGTCGTGAAATCCAAAAAATAGAGAAAACTGTCCAAAAAAATCCAGAAAAATAGGGAAAAATAAGAAGAGGGGAAAAAAAGGAGAAATCCAAGAAAATTGGGGAAAATAACTCAAACAAAGTTAATTGGAGGGTCAAATTGGGGCATTACAAGGTAATACGAGATGCACTCACAGTAACGTCAATTTTGACGTGTCTACAGCTGCCCCGCCTTGGCGTCTGCTTTGCAAGGGAGCAGAGTAAACTGTAAAGTAGATGACAAGGTGTGATGAGACACGTAATCAACATCACTTGATGAGAATGAAATCAAAAACTCGAGATGAAGCAATCCCGGAAAATTCAATGAAATCAACGATGTTTGGATAAGAGAGGAGTGTGCACGCGGGCACGAAGGAGAATGATCAACTTCCAGCGCGGTGGAAGTACCCCAGGTCACAAACCTGTAGGTTTCACCATTGGGGAGCGGTTACCAGCCAATGTGGACGTGCTGCAGCCAAGGTGGATCAAAGTAAAAGGATTGAGATAAGTTGATAGAAATCCAAACAAGGAGTTTTCGAGAAAATGACCCAAAACAGTGACAAAACGAACTGAGGATTCCATCAGCAATGAATATCTCATATCTAGAAAGATTAAGATCAATTTGACTCTCCAAATCAGCTTATCAGAATGATTTTCCAAAAATTATTTCAAACTCCTATATGAATGCATGCTGGGTTTAAAAGAAAAAATTAAAACAAATGAAAATATAAGATAATCAAGGATAATATTGTTAAACTGCCAAGACTGGGTCAAGAAACCCATTCTGCGAGCCGATACTAAACCGAAGTCCGTTTATCCACGCATCAACTCGTAAAAGGGAACCATCGTCCCCAGTCTTGGACGGCTCAACGGCCTATCTGTGTGACTAAGACTCCTCTGGAATCATCATTGTTTTTGATGAAGGGGAACTCAAATCCCAGATTTACCAAAGTCACAAGGTCCTTGATATAATCTAGTAGCGTATGTAACATATAGTAGAATGCATACAGGGGGGATGGTGATAGCAATGAGCATGGGGGAACTGAGAAATGAGGTGCAAGCACCGTGGGGTTTGGATGATGATGCCCAGTCGGTGGGACTAAGAGCTTCTTCCTGCGCTCAAAGATTCATCAGCCAAGATATAAAAGATAACAAGCAATGAATAAGGCATTTAAGCATAGCAAGCATAGCATGAATCAAAGCATCAATAGCAGGTATGTATCATATTCAAGAATAGCATAGATAGCATCATTAAAGCATAGATAGCATATCATCATTGTTTGTCGTTTGTCATGAGGATGACAACTTGGCTAATCAAGATTTGGAGTTGAATGATCAAGATCTGATAATGTCCATCGGCGGAGTGATCAGTAAGATTTGATAAAAAAGATTTGGAGATGAATAATCGGAGTAATGCGTAGTAAATTATGAAGATGTGATCAATTGTGAACATGGGAAGAATCAAAAGGTAGACGACAATGAATGGAGAGGACTCATCCCGTGCTCTTGATCCTTGCAAAGTTGTCGTTCCTACAAAAGCACCATCAGAAAAATACAATGCAATTTTTTGGATTTTGAAATATGTAAATTTTTATGAGTTTTAAAAATATTTGAATTTTTATGTGAATTTTGAAAAATATTTGAATTTTTATTATGAATTTTGAAAATATTCAATTTTTGTTGGATTTTGATCAGGAAATATTCAATTTTTTTTGGATTTTGGCTTAGAAAATATTCAATTTTTTTTGGATTTTGACTTAGGAAATATTCAAGTTTTTTTTTGTTTTTTTTCCTTTTGATTTTTTTGTTTTTTTTTAGTTTAGACATTGTTAATGCAGCATCAAAGGGTGTTTTTGAACCACTGGCTAGGGTCCTTGTTCCTTCCCCTTTCGCTAAAATTACCCAAAGCCGAGCGTGCATTGAAGGGTGGCGCCCTATAACTGACTGCCCTTGATTAACGGTGTTCCTACCAAGGCCATACCCGAGAAACATTCGGTCTTAGAGGGAGAAGAGAAGAATAATTGAGGATAAGCTTTATGCAGGATGGGAGATGTCGGGACTTGAATTCCTTCCAAGGTGTTTCCCCTCAAAGAGGTAGTCTGTTGTGCCGGGGCTTTGTGCCTTTGATTTTTAGACCCTTGACATGCATACGACCAGGGTTTTCCCTGCGGGGACTTTGCCACTCTTGACATGCCATAATTCACAATTTTGCTTTTATCTAAATTTTGACTTGATTTTCATAATAGCCCTTTTGGCGAGATGTATATCATGAAAACTTATATTGATTTTGGGTCAAGACTGCCCCTATTTGAGACTCCTCTCGTATTGGGGATTACCCTGGGTGGGTCATCTCATCCGTCAACCTCTTGCCCCTGCATTCGGCCGAGTAAAGAAGAGAAAAGACTTTCAGATATACTCATGGCATGGCCAAAGTAGGGACGGTGTTTAACCAAAAGAGCCGGCTAAGGACGCCGTGAAGTGTGTGGAATGCCCAGCTGAGGGTTGCTCTTAACAAGCAGGGAAAGAATGTCGAATTCCCAGCGCGGGGTTATTATTAACCAAAGGTGCTGCAAAAGCAAGCCTAAAGACTCTTTTGACAATGATTTAGTAAAGATAAAGATACGACCTAGGATAAAGGTTTAAAACACCACTTTTAATCTTGTTAAGAAGCACTTCATTTTGAAAATCATGCGTGAGATAATGATATCATAATAATGCGTACTTACGCCAATATGTTACCTTGCAACCTTTGTAGAAGCAGCTGTCAGAGGCGAGGTTGATCATCGTGGGATAGTCCTCTTTGGCAGTCAAAAGGATTAGAAGCAAAGGGTTTGAAAGTGGCTTAACAAGAAGGAGTGGTGCCAAGACCAGACTCAGACGAATAAGGAAAAAAGGAAGAGAGGCGAGGGCTAGAACTCCCTCACTAAGGTGTGGAGACCCTGATCACATGAAAGGTCTACAGAAGAAGCGGAGAATTAGAAGGAGGAGTGAGGACTAAATCCTCGAAAGCAGTGAGAGAATGGGCAGATGCCCAAGGCAGTGGATGTGGAAGAAGTTGGGTCGGACCCAGGATTAGGGGGAATCAGAAGAAGAAATTGATAGATGGAAAGAGGCGGATCTGGAGGGTCTGGGAGTAAAGGAGGAGAATCGTGATAGGAGGAGTCATCCGGAGGCTCCGGAGGGATAAGATATCGAAGGACGCGGTGCCCAGGGAAGAAATAGGGAAAAGGATGATGAAAAAGGAGGAAGAAAATGAAGGATGTGATGTCCCGGAGGAGTAGAAAGATGAATCGGAAGAAAGATGGAGGGTCCGGAGGTTCCGGAAGAATGAGATGCCGAGGGACACGGTGCCCAGGGAAGAGTGGATGAAAAGGATCAGGAGGGTCCGGAGGTTCCGGAGGGAAATATCGAGGGACGCGTTGCCCTGAAAGAAGATAAAGAGAATAAGATGGAGAATCCGGAGGTTCCGAAGGAAGAGAATCAGAAAGGGCGCGATGCCCTGGGAGGAAGGAAAGAGAGTCCGGCGGTTCTAGAGGGGGAAGGTACCATGGGACGCGATGCCCAAGGAGAAGAGAAAGATCCGGAGGTTCCGGAGGAAGAAGACGGAAAGGGGCGCGATGCCCAAGGGATAAAGAGAGGGGTGAAAGATCCGGAGGTTCCGGAGGAAGAAGATAGAAAAGGGCGTGATGCCCTGGGAGAAAGTCCGGAGGTTCCGGAGGAAGAAGACGGAAAGGGGCACGATGCCCAGGGAGAATCAGTAAGAAGCCCAGAAGATCCGGACTTGAGGGTGTGTAGGGGCGCGATGCCCAAAGAGCAGGATCCGGAGGTTCCGGAGGAAGCAAATATCGAGGGACGCGATGCCCAAGGAGGACGGGTGAGAAATCCGGGGAGTGCGGATGCAATAGTTGGAAAGGGGCGCGATGCCCTGAGGGATGATTGGAGGGGACACAATGCCTGGTGAGTGTAAGAGGACCTGGAGATCCCGAAGATAGAGGCGGAAGATATGGGAAATGTGGGGGATCCAGAGATTCCGGAAGGCGGGGAAGATACAGGTTTTGAAACCCGGGAAAGAAGAAGTGTAAATGCATGTGGATGCAATAGAAGGGATGCGATGAATGCATGGATGCAACAGAATGCATGAGATGAAAAGAATATGACGAACATGAAGGGCGAGAGGATGAGATCCTCCTCTTTACCCTTGGAGTGGCCCATGAAGAAAATGTGACAGACAAGAATGTGGATGGAGTTGAATAGAAGGTGGATAAAATAGTGGAAGGCCCTTTAGCACCAAGATAACCGCCCCTCCATGGCAGTGAAAGTGTATAGCCAATTGGCCCAATGGATGAAGCTTCAATGGTAAGTGACAACTCCCTTGAAGAGTGAAAAGTAATAGTGTGAGAGAGTTGAACAGTTGGGATAGGAAGCATTGTGTTGCCCAGGGGTTGTGGCGTATATGGAGTGTTGAATAGAATAGGCATTCGCCCCTTGTATGGAAGAAAAGGTTCAAGATTTGAAAGTTGGAACAAGGGGTGCCCTTCCCGGCCTTTGGGCACAAGCCTACATGGCATCAAAGCTTGACATTCTCTCTTAGTGAGCAGTGGCGGCGACTTGGCCTCTTCGACCATGCTTGGCACAACAACCCGGATTGGTATCCGGCAAATAAACTCTTGCATCTTGAATAGCTCGGCCGTAGCCAAATCCTTCTTTCCCAGCTCTTGATCATCTTCGATACAAGTACTTGCAGAAGCACTCCCATTCCGAATAGTAAAGGGGTGCGAAGCGGAGGTGGAAGGTTCCATGGATGGTGGAGGTATAACGGAAGGTGTTGGAGACAGGGTGAGTGAAAGCGAAGGTTCAAACATGTCGAGCTTCTCCCTTTGCTTGGAGGCAGTCGGGGTTGGCTCGAGTGTAAAAAGGGGTGGACCTTGCTCAGGACTAGCCACGGGTAAGGGTGAAGGGTTAAGTAGTGGAATAGGAGTGGCTAGGTCACGGGTTAAAGGTATAATAGAGGACGGCTGAGGTGGCGAACAAAGAGGAGGTGTAATGGAAGGCTTGGCGGAAGCCGGCGTAGTGGAGGGTGATGGAGGCTCGGCGGAGGCCGATGGGATGGAGACTAATGGTGTGGTTACGGGAGGTGTGAGCGAAGAAGGTTTAGTGCGTTGAGAATGCCGGATGGGGCGAGCGGTGTTAGGGATAGAATGTGACTCATGGTGTGGCGGTGTGGGTGATTGGAATGTCGACCCATCATCGTAACACCAAGAGGTCTCATAAATGGGGGTTGGATCGGGGACTGTGGCTTCTTCCTGAGCAAGGGGTTCATCAAGTGGTAATGGAGGGAGAGGGAAGCGAAGGGAACTCGGAAGGGGTGCTTCTTGAGGAGCTTCGTCGTATACCGCCTCAAATTCTTCAATCGCCGGTTCTTCATCAGCTAGTTCAAGTGGGCACCATAGTGGAGGCATGTATGTGGGTGGTGGAATGTAATGGTATTGTGTACGTGGAGGTGGAGGGCCATATGTGTGAATTGGGTGAATGGGTGGAGGATGGATGGCGTCCACTTGAACGTTGAAACCCGCCGGCTCTTGCTTGCTCGCACTGTCGATGCCGTAGTCGTCTCTCCTATCCTTCCAATCTTTCTCCATCTTTGTAATGTCATTCAGAGCGGCGTGGAGGGAATTGACTGGAGTAGAAGGAACGGGCCGTGGGCTCGTAACCCTTTTTAATTGTTCCTCCAACAAAGTGACTTTGCCGAGAAGGGTTCGTTGGAGAGGTGTGACTTGAGCAACAGAGGGTTGGCAGGGCCTTGAAGGAGGGGCCGCATAAAGAGGCCGTGGAATGGGATTGGGATGACCCATAGAAGAACCCGGATGGGCCGGATTGCAAGGAATAAATGGGCCTTGGGGCCGTGGTGGAGGAGGAATAGAAGGAGGCGGGTATTGGATCACCCGAGGAGAAGGAGATGGGTGATGGGCTGCCCGAGTAGGAATGTGAATAGAAGAGGGAAGTGGGTGATGGGCCACCCGAGTAGGATTGGAAGGAGGATGAGATGAATGAGATGCACCCTCAACAGCGGCCTTAAGGGCTTGAATTTGTTGAGGGGTGAGATGATCTAATGCATGCAAGATTTGGGAGACCTTCTCATCGTTACGAGGAGACGGTCCCGTGGGAGTAGTGGCTCGCGATTGGATTGAAGGGCCACGAGATCGGACATTGCCCACGGGTCGGGCAACACCATAAGAATGAGGGCGTGGTCCTTTGAAAATATGGTGAGAATGATGTTGAACATGTTGAGACTGAGGATTGCAAGATGTGCTAGGTTGTGCATCCTCATTAATGCATTTAAGATTAAACATGTTACTTTGTCTATCAAGGTAAGCCATTATACAATCAAAGTTTAAGCAAAATAATTTACAAAGAAGCACACAAGTTGGAATGGTTACCCTTGATTTCTTTGTTTGATCCTTGGTGAATTAAAGATTTTATGCAAATTGATATAATCACTCAAGGGGTGAACCTAGTTTCAAATGTGGTTTAACTCCGGTGCCAACTAGGAACACTCTCTCACCACGTATAGGCCAACTAAACCCGGTACTTCAAAGGGTACAACCTGCCCGGCGTCCGTGAGGGAATCCACGGGTGCGGGGACTTACGGAGGCTTGGTTTAGGAATTTTCGGTCCAAAGAGATGGAATGCTCAATGGAGGGTCCTTCCTTCACCAAGAGGGGGTGTGGATCCTAATAATGTGAGAAGGTCTCTCAACCAAAAGCAAATGATGAATGCAGAATCATATATGCAACAGATGGATGTAATAAACAGATGAATGTAAGCAGAAGAGCAACCGATCAGTCACTGCGACACACAGGAAAGAGACGCCCCGGAGTGCGGCGTCAATTCTGTAAAAGGTGCCTCTGCCAGGGGCGCTTAATAAACAAGAGGCGCCCAGAATGTTGGGCGTCAATTCTGCACGGGACAAAAGAAACACCCTGGCAGAAGACGTTAAATAGGAAAACACGCCCTGAGTGAAGGCGTTACTCACTAGAAACACACCTCTGAAAGGGGCGCCAATTCTTCTGTCCCCAGAAACAGAGTTAAATACCAATATGAAAGGAGACAAAGACACTCACAATCACAATAAAATCATGGCAATCGACCACCAAAAGGAATATAGCATGCTCATCATCATTTTTTTTAAATATATAAATGGAATTTCTAAAAATCTATCAAACCAACCAATCACTTAAGGGAGTGTGCTACGTGGAGCACAAAGGGAGACGCACCGTGGGTGCAAATGGGGAGATGGCACACGTGGGTGCCCAAGGGGAAAGGGTAATCAAAAGAAAAATAAAAGGTGTCCCACCGTGATCGCCAATTTACAGATTCTAAGAAATCCACTTAGAACAATTAAAAGGAAAAAGAAAATGAATAGAAGAATGGGAAAAGAGGGAGAAAAGGGGAGCATGAGAGGATGCTAAGGGGAATATGATCGCTAGAGACGCGAGGGCCTCAAAGGATATAACAAATAATCAATGAAGGGATCACGATATAAATACCTTAAATGCGGGGGAGATTGTGAGTGCACCTTCTCTTTCTATCGGCCGGCCGATGAAAAGAGTTTTCCTTGATTGATTACCCTTGCAAAATTAACAAACACCAATAAACAAACATGTATTAGAAACCAAGATGTGTAGCATCAAATCCAAATGTAAATATGGACATAGAAAGCATGGATATGAACACACCTTATTGGTGTTTGGCCTTTAAACCCCTATGCAAAAGGGTAGGTAAAAGATGATGTATGATGAAGAATAGAGGGAGATGTGCAAGTGTTGCACTAAGGGAGATGTGCTAGAGTGCACAACATGGGAAGATCTCAATATTGAGATAAAAAGAGATAAAAGAAAAATATGATATGATGCATGCAATTAACTAAAGCAAAAATAAGAGATAGGAGGGTGAAAGCTTAGTGGTTTTCTCCAATTTGGCTTCAAGCTAGGATGAAGATCTTCAATGGAGGAAGAAGAGGATGTAGAACTCCATGGATGTAGAGGCTTCAAATCTTCAATAGAGGAAGAAGAACTCCATGGATGAATCTTTTAGGTGCATGGGAGTCTTCCTCCTTGAGCCTTTGGTCCGGCAGCACCTCCTCTTGAATTGATCTTGATGATCTTTCACAATGGAGAGAGAGATTCTATTTATAGGGTTGAAATTCGGAATTAATTTCAAGGGAAATTAGGAAAACATGTTTTAGTGGGATTTGGAAGAGATAAACATTAGGCAAGTGTCCCTTCAACATTGGAAAGTCATAGGAACCCTTTCCCAAGTGGAAAAGGAGGTTAAATGAGGAAAGGAAGGGAAATTCGGAATTAATTCTAAGAGAAAATAAGAAAACATGTTTTAGTTGGATTTGGAAGAGATAAACCTTAGGCAAGTGTCCCTTCAACCTTGGGAAAGTCATAGGAACTCTTTCCCAAGTGGAAAAGGAGGTTAAATGAGGAAAGGAAGGGAAATTCGGAATTAATTCTAAGAGAAAATAAGAAAACATGTTTTAGTTGGATTTGGAAGAGATAAACCTTAGGCAAGTGTCCCTTCAACCTTGGGAAAGTCATAGGAACTCTTTCCCAAGTGGAAAAGGAGGTTAAATGAGGAAAGGAAGAGAAATTCGGAATTAATTCTAAGAGAAAATAAGAAAACATGTTTTAGTTGGATTTGGAAGAGATAAACCTTAGGCAAGTGTCCCTTCAACCTTGGAAAGTCATAGGAACCCTTTCCCAAGTGGAAAAGGAGGTTAAATGAGGAAAGGAAGGGAAATTCGGAATTAATTCCATAAAAAAATTAGAAAACTTAGTTTTGGTAGGATGGAAAGGGGGATCCTTCCTCCAAGTGTCCTTTCAATATTAGGAAGCCATAGGAACCCTCTCGCAAGTGAAAAAGGAGTGTAAGTGAGGAAGGGAAGGGGGTGCTGATGGAGTTCAGAATTGAACAAGAATTGACGATCTTGGTCAAGGCGTTAATTGAAATCACGACTGGGACAAAGGCGTTAATTCACGGATTTAATTTTAACAATAAAAACTTTCTGTATTTAAAAATGATGAAGAGACGCCTGAGGGAGAGGCGTTATTTAAAAACACGACCCAAGGAGGGTCGTTAATTCTTATTTTTTTGTTTTGGAAACCAGAAAATTCCAGAAACTGACGCCTTTGCCTCTAGTCGTCCTTTCTTCAAAACGCGCCTCAGACCATGCCGTTAATTAAAACACGCCCCACTTCAAGTCGTGAAATCCAAAAAATAGAGAAAACTGCCTAAAAAATCCAGAAAAATAGGGAAAAATAAGAAGAGGGAAAAAAAGGAGAAATCCAAGAAAATTGGGGAAAATAACTCAAACAAAGTTAATTGGAGGGTCAAATTGGGGCATTACAAGGTAATACGAGATGCACTCACAGTAACGTCAATTTTGGCGTGTCTACACATATATGAGACTGATGAATAGATCCCCCTTTATCATTGTGTGAGCTTATGAATTACATTAATGTGATTTCCCTAGTGATCTGTAGTGTTCTGTCATGAAAAGAAGACTCGATATCGCTACTTTAGCTTATTTACTAAAGGCGATGCCTAATATCATCTAGCGGGATATGTCTAAGAAAGCAGTCGAGATAAATTGGATGGTATTAGTAGTATATGGAAGACATCTTACTATCGCACCATACTTTGCAGCTCATGTTCTAAAAGGCTCGATCACCTATGTGACGATTGAATCATGAACACTTAGCATTAGAACTCTACACTACCTATTTTAAGAGGTTCAGATTGTTGATTCAGGTCAGATACTGAGTGTTTGAGATACATACGAGATGTTTAAGTGACCCGTTAGTTAGGTGATGACTTAACGGGACACCTCGCTATAAGAAAAGGTGACGTTTCTATCAGAAACAGAATTTTCATCTGAAATCCATCGTTAAAGGAATTTTCGATGGTGATGACTTAATGGGATAAAAATCCGTCAAAAATTTTGTCAAAAATTTTGACGGATTTTTCGATAGTATTTAATATGCCAAAAATTTATTAAAATTTTCGACGAAAAAATATCTATCAAAAATTCCCATCCCAATTACCGTAATTTCTTGTAGTGCCTTCACGTTGTTCAGAGAAATCTCATAGAGGTCATACGTTCCATTTCTTATGTGGCCGTCAAGAGGAGACCTTGAGATAAAGGACATGCATGGTTGCCCTTAATGGGCAAGTGGAAACTGTTAACCAATTTGACTGGTTGCGGGGGTACCTATTGTGGGCAACCCCCGACGTAGAAACTCTCGTGAGGTTCTACCTCCTTCTCCACTTGTGCCTCCCTCCGCAAGCCATTGCCTCCCTCTTCCCTTGGCCTCCAAGCAAACCTCTCCCTCCTCCTCTTTGAATAGCCCCCAAGGGGATTGGCATGAGGGGCTCCATGTTGGCTCCATGCTGGCAGATTGGTCGGCTGGGGGTTCTAGCATGGGGGCATTGGGTGATGCTTCATGCCGGGGGTTCGAGGATGAGATGCTTGGGCGATGGAAGTCCCGATTGTGGGTTCCTTCTAAGGGGTTTATCCTTCGTTGGCCAAGTGTGAGTGAGGAGGTATAAGAGAAAGAAAGAGAGTAAGTGCATAAGAGTGTGAGAGAGTTGCTCGAGAGTGCAACGCCATTGACAAGAACGGCAGCCCCCCCTCTCTGTGACGCCCCGACTCGGAGACCCGGTCCAGTCGTAAAGACTCGCGTCGGATCCCGATCGAGACGTCACAGTGGGAACAACCCAAGCGGTACAATTATAATTGAGAATTACACATAAACACTGAGATATCATTGCAGCGGAAATGAAAATACTCAATTCACCAGCTTATAGTCAAAGGCTACATCCACATAGATAGAAATGAAGATAACAATTTCACAAGTCGTTTATTACAAATCCAAATTTCACATACTTTTTTTTTCTAACATATCCAATACAACTCATAACACAACTACCTAAGATAATAACTCAAAGTAACTCCAAGCCGCGGTCAGAACACTGCGAGATCACTCCTCGCTTTCCTCTACTGCTTCTCCTGAAAATGTTCAACGGGGTGAGTCTACGAATAGACCCAGTAAGAGACTAGCATAGTCCCCAGTCATAACATGTAAGAGCACACCTAAAGTGATTTACGGTATTTCATTTTATAAAGTGATCATAAGTCATGCTATTAACCTTTTACAAATAAAACATGTACAATAAAACTCTATTCTATCACTGATAATTTAACATTACTATACAAGGTAATTCAGTTCATTTACCAGTAGAATGATTTCAGTACTAGGCGGAGTAGTCTCACGCATAGTGATAGGATCTCGACAGACATAATCTGCCCTTTTCCAAATCACCATTTGATATACTGGAGATTCATTAACAGTGAATAGTTACCGTGTAGTAACAGTAAAATGCAACAACAGTAATTTCAATATCAGTTAAAAGAGCAGTAGCAATAGTTTCAGTGAACAGTAAAAGCAGTTCTAATATCAATTCAGTAAACAGTAATAGTCGTATAATTAACGACTCAGTGAACAGTAAAAGTAGTTCAGTATCAATTCAATAGGCAGTAACAGTCATTCAATTTAAGTTCAGTAAACAGTAACATTGGTATAAATAGCCAGACACAGTGCCCAAACCACCACTAGAAGGACAGTCAGTTGGTACTCGATCACCTAGGTAAGTAGTGATGAGTCTTGGTTACTGCGCAGAACCGGGAGAAGTCCTCTCCACCTTAACCAGTGGTACTTGTCCACCTCCAAGATTTCATGCCCGTTACCCTCGGGGCCAGTACAGTGTGAACCTCCCTATAGGGGCATTTCTACAGTTTGGTTCCAGTCTCCCCCTATGGTGGCAGTGTCCATTTGGCATTACTAACGGTACGGTAAAAATATAAATATGACTTATATGAAATGGACACATGCCACTCAAAATTCATGCTGTGAATATTAATATACCAATACTGAAAATTATTTTTTTTTCTGAAATTTTCAAGTTATTCATATATAATGACATATCTATATATCAAAAATTTCTAAATTTGTTTACAGGTATCAGAATGCCTTGAAATTTCAGGGAATCAATATATTTACAGAAAGAATCCAAACATAAAATTTTCATCAATTTTCAGACAGAATTTATAATTTTCTAGAATTACTTGTATATCAACATGTATCAAAAATTTACTAAATTTAGCTACCATGTCTGAAAATCACTTAACTTTTTCTGCATATCATATTTATATGTAACATTACACATAAAATTTTCACAAATTTTATGCAGTAATTTGAATTTTTCCTAGAATTACATGTATTTCAACATATATCATAAATTAACTAAATTTAGTTACTATGTTCTGAAATTAATCAAATTTTTACTGCAAATCACATTTACATGTAACATTATACAGAAAATTTTCATAAATTTTCATGCAGGAATTTAAATTTTCCAGAATTGTATAAATTTTCCTATACATGAAAATTAACTAAATTTATTCACAACACTCTAAAAGTCACCATAATTCGTAAAACCATCACCCATAACAGAAATATCAATTTTGAAACTTCTTATTATTTTTTCCACTGCATTACTATTTTTCACACTGTATTACTATTTTTCACACTAAGTAAGAAAAATATATCATGAGTAATAAATCAACTAAATATATCCAAAATGATCAGATAATTTCTAAAAATTTACAGAATGTTGTTTCAGACAGAAGTGTCATACATAAAAATTTTCATCATTTTTCATTCAGTAAGTCTATTTTATAAAATTTTATATCAGTTTCTAAAATTTATAATAATTTACAATAATAGCTTTTAAATAGATAAAATTATCCAGAACACTTTAATGACCAAAATATACTGAAAACTAACTTAAAAGTATTCTATATCAATTCTGTAATATTCTCAGAATTTTTCACAGAGTATTAATATTTATTCAAATTTCTAATCATTTATTTAAACATGGGTAATTATACTAGTAAAGATTCTGTTATCAGACTAAGGTGAAAATTTCATCACTTAGTTCTAACATGCATTTTAGTATTCTGGTAAAGTTTCAAGAATTTTCATATAGTATTTCTATTTATCCCATAATTTTATACCTCTAACAAAATATCAAAAATTATGTAATATTACGTGCAGGCATTAGTAATTATTGAAATTTTCATAATATAACAAACGTAATGTAAGAACCTTTCTGTGAAATTTTAATAGTTTTGTTAACATGATCTCTAATTTCTTTAATTTTTTATATAATTATTTATATATATTATCATGTATGAAAATCAATTAAAATAAAAATCGTGATCCAGAAATTATGACAATTTTTCTATACATGGCATTCACAGTAAGATGCATTCTTAAAATTTTAGGTGATTTAATATCATCCCTTTAATATTTTAGTATAAGTGAACACATTAAAGATAATATTAAAATATTCATAAACGTAATAATAAATTAAATCAGACATGAAAATTTTTACAGAAAGTTTAGAACATCATATTTCATGATTCTGGAAACTTTCTAAGTTTATCTTACACCGATTTCAATTATAAGACATTAATCACTTGATTTATCCTTAATTACATGCTTTAATATTAATGATCTAATACTAATCCGACTAAGATATGATCACAGATCATAAAATAACAATTTATGCACTTAACTACCTATATAGATGCTAATTACACACCTTAAACCAATCTAAATATGCTAATCCATGCTAATCAATGGGATAAAATACTAATCACTTACCTTAATGATGCTTTAACACCTCCCTAATAGGCTCTGGACATTCTCCTCAACACCTCACGTACCCAACTTCTAAAGGATGCAAAAGAAACCCCTTACCCCTCTATTTATAGTAGTTTTGACCTAATCCATCTTAACCCTTCATTTAAATTACGGGTGGAGATTTAACCAATTTTATTACTATTATTTAATTCTCATTTGACATTCAAACCCCACCTACCAATTCACCTAACTTCCTTTGACCAATCTATATTTTTTCCTTTTTTTATATATATCATGTGTTATTTTTGACTAAAGAAGGAAGATAGATTAGGTTAATAGAATTTTAACAAAAAAAATAAATTTTTTTTTAAATATTCGACCGCAATTGCGACCGAAAGAGGGGGGTGGCGGGGCCGCGCCCGCCCGCGTGCATGCGCGCGCGGCACGCGGGCGGCCGCGTGGGGCCGCCCCCACCCAATTTTTTTTTTAATTTTTATTTTTTTTCGTTTTCAACCTCTTTTTTTTTGCGTTTTTGACCTTTTTTTGTTTTAATTCTTTTCTTCTTCTAATCTAAACACATTAACTCTCAAATATTTTTTAAAATTTTGCTTATTATTTTTTTTCTCTTTACTTTCTTCTAACCTTTAAAAATTCTCTTAATTTATTTTCATGACATAAATAAATATAATAAACCAATAAATTCAACCCTTTTAAGCATGCAAAAAATTTTATTTATTAAATAAAATGCTATAAATTGTCGGGCATTACATCCTCTCCCCCTTAAAGAAAACTTCGTCCTCGAAGTTGGGGTTAGATCACATACCGAACAGATGGGGGTACTTCTTCTTCATCGCTTCCTCTGGTTCCCATGTGGCTTCCTCGTGCGAGAAGTTTCTCCATAGTACCTTCACCAGTGGGATGACTTTAGTCCTCAGCACTTGCTCTTTGCGGTCAAGAATTCGAATAGGTTGTTCCTCATAGGATAGGTTCTGTTGGAACTGCATCTGCTCAGAACTAATCACATGAGCCGGATCATGCACGTACCTCCTCAGCATGGACACGTGGAACACCGGATGTACTCCCTCTAGAGACGGAGGTAAAGCCAGCCGATATGCCACATTCCCTAGTCTCTCCAGAATCTCGAATGGTCCGACGAATCATGGATTTAATTTTCCACGCTTGTCGAACCGAACGATTCCCTTTGACGGAGACACCTTGAGGAAGACGTGATCACCGACTTCGAAAGACAGCTCCTTTCTCCGGTTATCAGCATAACTCTTATGTCTGTCTTGTGCTGTCATCAGTCTTTGTCAGATCAGCCTGATCTTTTCCGTAGTTTCTTGAACAACCTCGGGCCCCACATACTGCCTGTCTCCTGTTTCCTCCCAACATAACGGAGACCTACAAGGCCTACCATATAGTGCCTCGAATGGAGCCATGCCTATACTCGCGTGGAAGCTATTATTATAAGAGAATTCCACGAGAGGTAGATGTCGCTCCCAATCGCCCTTCCAATCAAGAACACAAGCCCGAAACATGTCCTCCAGTGTCTGAATCGTCCTTTCGGACTGACCGTCAGTTTGCGGGTGAAAAGCTGAACTGAGCCTGAGCCGCGAATCAAAAGCTTCATGCAACCCTTGCCACAGTCTGGATGTGAACCGAGGATCCCTGTCGGAGATGATAGACTTTGGAATCCCGTGAAGTCTGACAATGTTATCAACATATAGTCTTGTCAAACTTTCCACCGATTGCTTTACCTTCATAGGAAGGAAATGTGCAGACTTTGAAAATCGGTCCACGATCACCCATATAGAGTCATTGCCTTTTACCGATCTGGGTAACCCGGTCACGAAGTCCATAGTGATTACTTCCCATTTCCACTGAGGAATTTCCATTTTCTGTATTAGCCCTGATTGCCTTTGGTGCTCTGCTTTTACCTGCTGACAAACCAAGCATCTAGCCACAAAGTCAGCTACGTCCTTCTTCATTCCCTGCCACCAGAAAGACCGTTTCAAGTCTTGGTACATTTTACCACCTCCTGGATGAATAGAGAACATTGATCGATGTGCTTCCTCCAGAATCTGCCTTCTCAAATCGGCTATATCAGGTACATAGATCCGGTGCTGAAACCGAATCACTCCATCTTTATCACGAGCAAAGTTGGTCTTCCCGATCAATCCTTGCAGCTGGGGATCATCTTTTTGCACCTCTATTATCTTGTCAAGCACTGTTGACCTAATGGTCAGTTGAGACACAAATGCCTGACATAGCTGAGGCTCGATCACAGCCATAAGCTGCGCTGCATCTTCGATCATCTTCCAATCCTGCTGCATTATAACTCTCTTCCTGCTGAGAGCATCGGCTACTACATTCGCCTTTCTTGGATGGTATCGCAATTCGAAGTCATAATCCTTCAAGAATTCGACCCATCTTCTTTGCCTTAGATTCAACTCTTTCTGAGGAATAGGTACTTCAGACTCTTGTGGTCAGTGAACACTTCGAACTTGACGCCGTAAAGCTAATGACGCCAGATCTTCAATGCATGAACCACTGCAGCCAATTCCAAATCATGAGTCGGGTAATTTCGCTCATGCTCCTTTAGTTGGCGAGAAGCATAAGCGACCACCCTTCCATTTTGCATCAATACACTACCTAGCCCAACCTTCGATGCATCAGAATAGATAGCAAAGTCATCCTCATTGTTAGGCAAAATAAGATTGGTGCCGATGTCAGCCTAGCCTTCAGCTCTTGGAAACTCTTCTCACAGCTCTCAGACCATATATATTTGACTCCCTTTCGGGTCAACTTGGTTAGTGGCGCCGCTAGAGATGCAAATCCCTCAATAAAGCGACGATAGTAACCAGCTAACCCTAAGAAACTCCGAATCTCTGTGGGAGATTTAGGAGTCTCCCATTCCAGAACCGCTTGGACCTTTGCGGGGTCAACGGCAACACCATTGCCTGAGATTACATGCCCGAGGAAATGAACCTCCGTCAGCCAAAAGTCACATTTGCTGAACTTAGCATACAGCTCATGCGCTCTTAGCGTCTCGAGGACGATTCTCAAGTGTTCCCGGTGTGAAGCTTCATCAGGAGAATATATCAGCACATCATCAATAAAGACAACCACAAAGGTGTCAAGATACGGTCTAAACACTCGATTCATCAAGTCCATAAAAGCAACATGGGCATTTGTCAGACCAAAAGGTAGCACCAAGAATTCATAATGACCATATCTCGTTCGGAATGCTGTCTTGGATGTGCCTTCTTTCTTTATCCTCAACTGATGGTATCCCGAACGCAGATCAATCTTTGAGAACACTGTGGCTCCTTGTAACTGGTCAAACAGGTCATCAATGCGGGGTAAAGGAAATTTATTTTTAATGGTCACCTCATTAAGTTTGCGATAGTCAACGTATAACCTAAGAGAACCATCATTCTTCTTCACAAATAGAACTGACGCTCCCCATGATGACACACTTGGACGGATAAACCCCTTGTCTAACAAGTCTTGAAGTTGCTTTTTAAGTTCTGTCAATTCTGCTGGAGCCATTCGGTAGGGTGCCTCAGAGACAGGTGTTGTGCCAGGTAACAAGTCAATGGCAAACTCTAACTCCCTTGTAGGTGGTAACCCGGGTAAATCTTCTGGAAACACATCAAGAAATTCCCGAACAACCTCGATCTCTGCTATAGTCGGTGATTGATCAACATCCGACTTCGTGACTACGCTTGCCAAGAATGCATCGTAGCCCTTCCTCAACATTCGCACAGTCTTCATTGCTGAAACTACTAACTTTTTCCCAGCCATATGTTTCAGTAAGGGATGAGAAAACTCTTTCTCTCTAGGGATGCGAAAAATTATTCTCTTCCTTCGGCAATCTATCAGAGCGTAATGCTCTTCTAACCAATCTAGTCCTAGGATAGCATCAAAGTCTTGCATAGGTAAACAACAAAAACAACCAGGCAGAGTTCTTCCTTCTATATTAACTGATAGTGAGGGGATGTGCCTCTTGGTAGACACTGCTCCTGCAGGTGTGTGTACCAACAGGGGCACGTCTAGTTCTACTGATTCAATTCCAAATTCTTCATGCAATTGACTAGCAAACTTCTCAGAGATAAAAGTATGTGTGGCACCGGTGTCAAACAATACTCTAGCATGAATACCATTGATAGAAATAGTACCTTCTGTGAGATCCTCCGTCTGCTCGGCATCCTCTCTCGCAAGTGCAAATACCCGAGCTGGCGCTCGGGGTCTCCCCGCCGGTCTTGCTGCTCCTGGTCTGGCTGCTACTATTACTGGTCTGACTGCCACTGGAGCTGTTGTTGCTGCTACTGGCCGAGCTGCTACATGTTGCATCATCTTCGAACAATCTCGAATCATGTGGCCTCTCTCACCACAACGGAGACATCTGCCGATGGCGATCCAACATACTTCCCCGCCATGACGCTTGCCACATTACTTGCATTCTGGTTTGTTGCTGTCCCAAATTGGTGGTGTGGTCTTCCTTGCCACGAACGGTCGTGACGGATTGCTCATCACCCTTTTGCCTTTATCATTCCGGTGAAAGGGTGCCGATGGTCTTTTTGTTGAAGTCCTCTTCTCCTCCTGATATAACTTCATGTCGCTCTCTTGACGACATGCCGCGCCAAGAGCCGCCTCCATAGTAGCCAGATCTAGTGCAACTAGGCAGGTCCGAAGTGATGGTCGAAGTCATGCAACGAACTTTTTCACATTCCGTCTTTCATCTGCAGTAATGTGCGGTGCATACTTTGATAATTCTACGAACTTTGCTTCATACTCGAGCACGGTCTTCGACCCCTGAGTTAGGGCCAGAAAGTCCTGCTCCAGCTTGTCTTGCACATGTTCCGGTATGTACTTTGCCGTGAATAGCTCCGTGAATTCTTCCCAAGTAATTTCATGTTCCAGCCTGTCAGATTGATTCCTCAGAAATGGACGCCCACCATACGTCCGCTCTCTCCTGTAGCATATACGCCGCCAGACTGGTCTTGTCCTCATCTGCACACCGGATGACCCGGAAGATCTTCTCGATCTCGCGGAGCCAGTTTTCAGCCATGATTGGCTGACTCTCCCCCTTAAAAGAGGGTGGTGACATCCGCCGAAACCTCTCCATCATAGTCACCCCTCCTGAAGCCTGCTCCTGAGGTGACGCTGCCTGAGTCTGGAGTTGCGCATGAAGTGCCGCCTGTGTCTGCGCCTGGGTTTGCATAGCCTGAACCAGGCCTTGCATGAACATCCCATAGTCCACCAAAGGTGGTGGGGGCGGAGCTGGGGGTCCTATCGGCTCCTCCTGAGTATCATCATTCTGAGCTGCACGACGACCTCCTCCCGCCATGGTCTGACAATACAAATATTCGGTTAAGTTTTCATCATAACTCCCTACCAATTTAGGATGTTTAGAATGTGGATTAAGCTGATGACCATTTATGTAAATTTTTAATATTGGGCTCTGATACCACTCTCTGTGATGTCCCGACTCGGAGACCCGATCCAGTCGTAAAGACTCGCGTCGGATCCCGATCGAGACGTCACAGTGGGAACAACCCAAGCGGTACAATTATAGTTGAGAATTACACATAAACACTGAGATATCATTGCAGCGGAAATAAAAATACTCAATTCATCAGCTTATAGTCAAATGCTACATCCACATAGATAGAAATGAAGATAACAATTTCACAAGTCGTTTATTACAAATCCAAATTTCACACACTTTTTTTCTAACATATCCAATACAACTCATAACACAACTACCTAAGATAATAACTCGAAGTAACTCCAAGCCGCGGTCAGAACACTGCGAGATCACTCCTCGCTTTTCTCTACCGCTTCTCCTGAAAATGTTCAACGGGGTGAGTCTACGAATAGACCCAGTAAGAGACTAGCATAGTCCCCAGTCATAACATGTAAGAGCACACCTAAAGTGATTTACGGTATTTCATTTTATAAAGTGATCATAAGTCATGCTATTAACCTTTTACAAATAAAACATGTACAATAAAACTCTATTCTATCACTGATAATTTAACATTACTATGCAAGGTAATTCAGTTCATTTACCAGTAGAATGATTCCAGTACTAGGCGGAGTAGTCTCACGCATAGTGATAGGATCCAGATAGACATAATCTGCCCTTTTCCAAATCACCATTTGATATACTGGAGATTCATTAACAGTGAATAGTTACCGTGTAGTAACAGTAAAAATGCAACAACAATAATTTCAATATCAGTTAAAAGAGTAGTAGCAATAGTTTCAGTGAACAGTAAAAGCAGTTCCAATATCAATTCAGTAAACAGTAATAGCCGTATAATTAACGACTCAGTGAACAGTAAAAGTAGTTCAGTATCAATTCAGTAGGCAGTAACAGTCATTCAATTTAAGTTCAGTAAACAGTAACATTGGTATAAATAGCCAGACACAGTGCCCAAACCACCACTAGAAGGACAGTCAGTCGGTACTCGATCACCTAGGTAATTAGTGATAGTCTTGATTACTGCGCAGAACCGGGAGAAGTCCTCTCCACCTTAACCAGTGGTACTTGTCCACCTACAGGATTTCAATCCCCGTTACCCTCGGGGCCAGTACAGTGAGAACCTCCCCATAGGGGCATTTCTATAGTTTGGTTCCAGTCTCCCCCTATGGTGGCAGTGTCCATTTGGCATTACTAACGGTACGGTAAAAATATAAATATGACTTATATGAAATGGACACATGCCACTCAACATTCATGCTGTGAATAGTAATATACCAATACTGAAAATTATTTTTCTTTTTCTGAAATTTTCAAGTTATTCATATATAATGACATATCTATATATCAAAAATTTCTAAATTTGCTTACAGGTATCAGAATGCCTTGAAATTTCAGGGAATCAATATATTTACAGAAATAATCCAAACATAAAATTTCCATAAATTTTCAGACAGAATTTATAATTTTTCAGAATTACTTGTATATCAACATATATCAAAAATTTGCTAAATTTATCTACCATGGTCTGAAAATCCCTTAACTTTTTCTGCATATCATATTTATATGTAACATTACACATAAAATTTTTCACAAATTTTTATGCAGTAATTTGAATTTTTTTAGAATTACATGTATTTCAACATATATCATAAATTAACTAAATTTAGTTACTATGTTCTGAAATTAATCAAATTTTTACTTCAAATCACATTTACGTGTAACATTATACAGAAATTTTTTATAAATTTTCATGTAGGAATTTAAATTGTTCCAGAATTGTATAAATTTTCCTATACATGAAAAATTAACTAAATTTATTCACAACACTCTAAAAGTCACCATAATTCATAAAACCATCATCCATAACATAAATATCAATTTTGAAACTTCTTATTATTTTTTCCAGTGCATTACTAGTTTTCACACTGTATTACTATTTTTCACATTGAGTAAGAAAAATATATCATGAGTAATAAATCAACTAAATATATCCAAAATGATCATATAATTTCTAAAAATTTACAGAATGTTGTTTCAGACAGAAATGTCATACATAAAAATTTTCATCATTTTTCATTCAGTAAGTCTATTTTATAAAATTTTATATCAGTTTCTAAAATTTATAATAATTTACAACAATAGCTTTTAAATAGATAAAATTATCCAGAACACTTTTGATGACCAAAATATACTGAAAACTAACTTAAAAGTATTCTATAACAATTTTGTAATATTCTCAGAATTTTTCACGGAGTATTAATATTTATTCAAATTTCTAATCATTTATTTAAACATGGGTAATTATACTAGTAAAGATTCTGTTATCAGACTAAAGTGAAAATTTCATCACTTAGTTCTAGCATGCATTTTAGTATTCTGGTAAAGTTTCAAGAATTTCCATATAGTATTTCTATTTATCCCATAATTTTATACCTCTAAAAAAATATCAAAAATTATGTAATATTACTTGCAGTCATCAGTAATTATTGAAAATTTTAGAATACAACAAACTTAATGTAAGAACCTTTCTGTGAAATTTTAATAGTTTTGTGAACATGATCTCTAATTTATGTAATTTTTTATATAATTATTTATATATATTATCATGTATGAAAATCCATTAAAATAAAAATCGTGATCCAGAAATTATGACAATTTTTCTATACATGGCATTCACAGTAAGATGCATTCTTAAAATTTTAGGTGATTTAATATCATCCCTTTAATATTTTAGTATAATTGAACACATTAAAGATAATATTAAAATATTCATAAACGTAATAATAAATTAAATCAGAAATGAAAATTTTTACAGAAAGTTTAGAACATCATATTTCATGATTCTGGAAACTTTCTAAGTTTATCTTACACCGTTTCTAATTATAAGACATTAATCACTTGATTTATCCTTAATTACATGCTTTAATATTAATAATCTAATACTAATCCGACTAAGATATGATCACAGATCATAAAATAACGATTTATGCAATTAACTACCTATATAGATGCTAATTACACACCTTAAACCAATCTAAATATGCTAATCCATGCTAATCAATGGGATAAAATACTAATCACTTACCTTAATGATGCTTTAACACCTCCCTAATAGACTCTGGACCTTCTCCTCAACACCTCACGTACCCAACTTCTAAAGGATGCAAAAGAAACCCCTTACCCCTCTATTTATAGTAGTTTTGGCCTAATCATCTTAACCCTTCATTTAAATTAAGGGTGGAGATTTAACCAATTTTATTACTATTATTTAATTCTCATTTGACATTCAAACCCCACCTACCAATTCACATAACCTCTTTTGACTATCTTGTATTTTTTTCTTCTTTTTTTATTTATAGCATGTGTTATTTGACTAAAGAAGTAAGATGATTAATCTAATAGAACTTTAACTAAGAAACAACACAAATAATTTTTTTTTTAATATATAGTCGGCCGCAAATGCGGCCGAAAGGGAGGGGGGGCGGAGCGGCGCCCGCCCGCACACCCGCCCGCCCGCGTGCGCGCGCGCGCGCGCACGCGAGAGGCCGCGTGGGCGGCGCCCGCCTGCGCGCGCACCCGCCCGCACGCGGGGGGCCGCGTGGGGGCCGCCTCCCACCGGTTTTTTTAATTTTTTTAATGTTTTTTATTTTTAACCTTCAATTTTTCTTTTTTATGCTTACGACCTTTTTTGTTTTAATCTTTTTCTTATTCTATTTTAAACACATTAACTCTCAAATATTTTTTTAAAATTTTGCTTATTATTTTTTTCTTTTTACTTTCTTCTAACCTTTAAAAATTCTCTTAATTTATTTTCATGACATAAATAAATATAATAAACCAATAAATTCAACCCTTTTAAACATGCAAAAATTTTTATTTATTAAATAAAATGTTGTAAATTGTCGGACATTACACTCTCTTTCTCCACTCCTCTCTCCGCATCCTTTCTCTCAATGCATCGGATGGTAATGGCACGAATGGTGCGTCTATGAGCAGACCGTGCTCTATGACATGGTGCTAGGGTAGCCCAGTCTCGTGACGGTTCTTAGCTGCATCTTTGGGGGAGCATCACTAGCTATAATCTTTGGATGTGGAGTGTGGATCGTTAAAGTCGACTCTGGTATATAGCTGACTCAGTGACTCTGTAACGATTCATAAGTAGGGACGGACTCTGATAGTCGATCTTGTTCCCATAGGATGATACATACGCGTCTTTTACTTTCATTGGTGTGTGTGTGTGTGTGTGTGTGTGTGTGTGTGTGTGTGTGTGTGTGTGTGTGTGTGTGTGTGTGTGTGTGTGTGTGTGTGTGTGTTATGATTCCGTTGCGAGCTATGTTAAATGGGAGGTTATGTAACAAAGGTACGTGATTGAACCTCACAATTATATGCATTTGGCCTTTGATCGCACAAGGTTCATGCTGCCAAAAAGCTTTTAAAATTGAAGTGTCGTCAGGAAATTTGAGGATCCCAATTCCTACCATTCATTTTAGGGCAATCTTTTATATTTTGTTGTCGGGTAATATCAAGCCAGCTGACACAGATTTGATCGATGGATTGTCAAGGGAATTAGGGCAAGCAAGGACGTGTAGAGGTTTCATGGACATGGAGACGGTGAGGGTGCCCATGACAATCCACCGATCACTGCTGCTCAATCTGTCATGCATGTATGGGAGCTCCCAACGCACGCACCCACCAGCCCATATTACTTGCTAGCTAGCTGACTTTGTGGATGCCCACCCGTCCCTGCCGAGCCAACCTCGCAAGTGGGAGGGGCAAGGGAGTCTCTCGGTCGACTCTCACAAAGTACGGGGACAGGACATTCTAATCTGATCACCACACATGAACAGCTGTCCATTATTATTACCATTTTTTTTTACAATTAACTTACGATATACGTGGCATGCATGCAGATGTTGTTAGTGTGGAGGTGGGCTTCCTAATCATCTACCTACGAACCAAACCCTCTGACAGTAGACATCTAAGTAACACAGCAGCGACGAGATCGCCCCCATAAACGCCGTGGCCGACTACGATAGATTCCCCACCCTGTAGAAAAACTAAAAAGACGATCGAGGTATCAATTTGAAGACGTGAAGAACAATTAAGATTTCTTTTTTGGGTGGGAGCGTACGTAGAACACGAAGACTTAAATTACTGCTCGACTGAACAAGCTGCTCAACTTCATGCATGGTTTGGTTGGTGCGGCTGTTGGATTGCCGACGGCCACCCAACGTCCCACTACTCAGGCCGCAATTTTCACAACCTCCCAAAGTCTCTCTCTCTCTCTGAATGAATGAATGAGTCAATTATAGATATGCATTGCAAGTCGGGACTACTCCATAAACGACGGGAGAGGAAGGGCCCCGCATGGAACGGGGGCAGGAATCGTAGCTCCCAGTGCTAATGTGGCCACGCAGTACGTACGCCTGCTTGTTTTGGTCTACCATATTCTTGTGGGGATGAGGTGGGCCGGGGTGATACGTCATGATATCATACATATTATATTAAGCACGCATGAATATTCATGTCTGAGTGTTTTTCGTAAGTAGCGCCAATTATGGACGTGCATTGCAAGTGGAGGCTCCATAAACGGCGGGAGATCGAACGGGGCCGGGGGGCGCCACCTCGGGCGGTCTGGGCCCCACCGTGGTGGGGGCATCTCTGCGCAGGCGCACCGCCGTGGGCAGCCACCTGCGCAGGGAGCCTCCGCGGCTGCCAGGGAGATCCAGATCAAAAAAAAGGGGGGTTTTCAGTCCAGGAAGGGTCCCGGCGGCCACCTCCCCACCGGACGCCGCCGCCGCCGTCTTCAGCCCGTGGGGTGGCTGGCGGTCGCTGGGGGCGTGGGGGCCTGCTCCCCCACGCCCCCTGCCGCTGTCGCGGGTCTTACAAAAAAAAAACATGCAGGAGTTTTTTTTTTCGGGACCGGCGGTCAAATCCCCGCCGGATGACGCCGCCGGCGTCGTCTCTGGCCGGTCGGGATCCGACGACGGTCGAGGAATCCTCCCCCTTCCTATGGCGACGGCGGCGGCGGTGGCGGCGGTTGCTGTGAGCCTTACGGTTTTTTGGGGAAGAGGGGGGTTACGAAGGGGGGTGGAGGATGAAGAAAGGGTTTGACCCTTTTGCCCCTATTGTGTTAATCTTTTGAGTTTCAAAATTCAAAATTTTGTTTATATTAAGATCTAATAAAGTTTGTTGATCTAATTTTGGATCCCCTATTAATGAGTTCGGATTTAATTTTTAAGTTTGGAACGAGGATCCTTTTAGGATCTGAATTTAAGTAAGTAGATAATTCTAAATCCAGATATCAGGTGTTAGATCCATACGGATCTTATTTAGAATTTAGATCCGATCCGTTTATATATTCGAATCTAATTAAAATTTATTTTTTAAAAAATATCTATATCTGTTATTACTAAAGTGTATCTTAAGTATGAAATTTGATAGAAAACTCAAATCACATAAGTTTTAAAAGTAAAACAGCCTCAAAAGTAAAGAGTGTTCCCAGACACCCTGTTACTCCTCTTTTTTTTTTTGATTCCTTTTATACGTGAAATGGAAGATGTGCGTTATTTCTTAAAGCCCCAGAGTAAACCCCTGAAAAATTTCCAGGCAATCCAATCGTGCGCTATGATGGCATGCTTACATGTATTGCCACCAACCTCCGTATTTGTGTCCCTGCTCTCCTTGCTACCTACCTACTCTCCCTCCAACCAACCAACCCCCCCCCCCTCCATCTCTCTCTTTCTCTTCCCCCGCTGGTTCTTCGCGCCCAAATCACACGGATCTCCGAGTTATGATCCGGCCCATGACGCAGCTGGCTAGATTCGGTCCGTGCCTAACGTGGAACACCACATGTTTTCTTTCTGCGTCCACGGACACCCACTACAAGAAAAAGTGGCTATAGCGACCGAATTAGCGACCGATTTAATCGGTCGCTAGTCGGTCCCAAATAGAGACCAATTCGGAGACCGAAATAATCGGTCGCATAACCGAGACCGTTTCAGCGACCGCATGTATATCGGTCGCTAATCGGTCGCGATTATTGCGACCGAATTAACTTCGGTCTCCAGTCGGTCGCTGATGCCGTTATACTTCCTACTACGACCCCCGCCCGCCCGAGCCCCCCCCCTCCCGCCCGAGCCCCCTTCCCCTGCGGCCCCCTCTCCGCCCTAGCCCCCCTCCCCGCTCCCGCCCGAGCCCCCTCCGCCGGAGCCCCCCCTCCGCCCGAGCCCTCCCGCCCGAGCCCCCCTCCTCCGCCGGAGCCCCCCTCCCCGTGCTGCCTCCCGCCCGAGCCCCCCTCCGCCGGAGCCCGTCGCCGCGCCGCTCGCGTCGAGTCGCCGTCGCCGCTCGCCCTGCCGTCGTCGCCCTCCGCAGGTACCTCTCTCTCTCTCTCTCTCTCTCTCTCTCTCTCTCTCTCTCCCTTCCCCCTCCGTCACCGGCCTGCTCCCCTCCCCCGCCGGCCTACTCCCCTCCCCCCTGCGGCCCCGTCGCCGGCTTGCTCCCCTCCCCTCCCCCCTGCGGCCTGCGCCCCCGTCCCCCTCAGATCTCCTTCCCATCCCCATGCCCCTCCCCCTCCGGCCTGACCCCTCTGATCCCCCTCCCCTTCCCGTCCCACTCCGCCTCCCCCTCTGCCTCAAATGGATGGGTTCTGTCCGGGCAAACCAGAATGAGTTTGTTTTGTTAAAATTATTATGGAGATAATTAATCATGGTCGATACAGCAGAGATGACTCTCTTACTGAAATAGTTGCTCCCGTCATTTTACTTTTGCTATATGTGGATCCATCACTGTTTCTTCCATTTGTTGCATCTGGGTCCTACCTTGCTTTGGAAACGATGGCCGCTACTCAAACACTTGGAACCAAGTGGTATTGTGAATGAAGGAATGGGCATTTCAAGCACACACGAGACATCTCCCCTTGAAGATAGCTTTTATTATTTATGAGTGTTGTAAATTCTGCTTGGGAAGTTGTCAAAGCCTCTTTGATCAGTCAGTGAAGAAAATTTCAAAGTTGTAAACACAAACATCCTTCCTGGAACTGTTACAGAAGTTGGGCTCCTTTGATGTGCGTGTGTCTATTCAAATCCAAAAGATTCATCCGCACATTTCATGAATAACAAGATGGGAGAACACAAATTCCCTGCATTTACATTGGACTTGAACGCATCATCCATGGCCAATCTATCCCCTGTCATCTTCAACCGGCACACTCTTCAGCCTTCTATACGGCACACCTTTCAGCCCTTTGCCCGGCACGCTTTCTCAGCCTTCCACCCGGCACACCCAATTCACCCTTAACCGTCATACCTTTTTCGGCCATCTACCCGGCACACCCAATCCACCCCTACGCGGCACACCCAACCTGCCCCTCTACCCGGTACACTCCAACCAGCCCTTACCCGGCACACCCCTAACCTGCCCCATCCGGCATACACCAGTCTACCCGTGCCCGGCACACCCCAACCTGCCCCATCCGGCACACACCAAACAACCGTTAACCGGCACACCCTAACCTCTTCCAGCGGCACACGGCCCCAGCACCGTTTTGCCCGGCGGATGCAACATGGCGTGCTCGGGATCCGAGCCTCCAACCGAAGTGAAAGAAGAGTTCTACGTCAGTGCCTATAGAAGGGGCTTGGCTGAAGAGGGAGAAGGGTGACTGTGAATTGGTGACTGAGAATTACAATTCAGAAAGGTGCACCATGGACATTAATATTTCTGCTACTCATGGTGCAGGAATACACATCCATTTAGCTGAACACAGGGATTCATGTACTGGCTATTCAAGAAAGGCTACCTGTTTGGAAGGCAGTGCCAATTTAGCTAAGTGTGGAGACTCTTCTGAAGGTGATCTAGGAAGCTCAGTATAAAATTTTTAACAGTCTTCGAGTTCTCCCTATGGTTCTTGTTTAGTTCCACCAGCTTCAAATGTAGTGGAACCTACCACTCTTTCAAGTTGTTCATTTTCTGGTCTCTACTCAGATTACAATAATCAATATTCAGTGTCCAGCTTCTATATATTACACATACAAGGAGTGCCAACAATCGCTTGGTTCCTGCCACATGGCCTTGGAATTGACTAAAGAATTTATACCCAAGGATGCACCACATACCACCTGTGATCTCTCAAGGCCCACATGTCCTCAATATGATGCAATAGCAATATCTGCCACTTCAGCTTCAATTGCAATCACGAATGCCCATCCTCACTCAATTACTTTTCTTGGACAAAATTCTCCTCTTGCACAGAGGTTTGCAGAATTTGAAGGATTGATAATGGAGTTAAAGGTTTATGAAAACAACTACAATGAATGCAATGCAGATAAGTCAATTCTCAAGAATCGGCCAACGGAGGAAAGCCTGCAGAAAACCTTCTTCAAAGTGAACCTAAGTCCACGGCTGAAGACTCCAACGTATTGATGGTAGAACTAGGTAAAGGACCCTCTACCAGAGATAATCTTGAGAGAACAGTTGATCTTCTTGGAGAAAGCTGAGATATTGATGCTACAATCTAGAGCTCCACAGTAAGCAAATATATGTGCCTGGCGTTGTTTATATAGCTCCAGAACGGGAATTAGAGAACAAGGATTATCTAGCTGAAATGTCACATCCTCAACAGCTCCAATTTCCGGCTTATAACAAGACTACTGAACTGAGTCAAAAGAATAAGGGGCTAACAAAGGGTACACTTCAGAGCAGTTAGAAAGAGAAGGAGTCACAAATTCTTTCTATCAAACAAGAATCTAAATCCGAGCTGATCAATACAGTGATGAAACTGGGTTCATCTGATCCTCTTATGGAAAAGCTTAAGCCAAGGAAACATACAAGATATGGAAAGAGCTTGAGGCTAGCACAGAGCCTGAACAAATGCTTGTCGCAAAAAAAGGAGAGAATTGACATCAAAGCTTACAGAAATAAAAATATAAACTGCAAGGTGCTACCCATGGGAATAGAGATTATGGGTGAAGGGTATTCGAAGTTGGCAGAATTAGTGAAGAGCTGCAAGGGGGGATCGACCCCCTCAGGGCTGCACCCTGTCTGTCCCCCTTTTGTACGGGGATCTGCATAAGACCAATGCGCCCCTTTAGCACGGTCCATTGTCCAGAACTACATACACCATGTGAAGGAGAATAGATCAAAGCCACTCTCATGCATCTGCACTACTAAATCAAGATGGCATCCATGCATTGCAAGTATAAATCCAAACTTCAAAAGAACCCCCATGCATGATCAAATTCATGGAGCATAGGTGCAGGGCTTGATCTTTGAACATTCATGCATTTTTTTTATACTCCCTGCTGGCCAACCTTCAGGACAGAGCAGCCTACCCATTTCACAAGCTTGGTGGAACAACGCACATGCATTAAACCAATTGCATCAATAGTTTGCATCAATAAACCCCCTTACATACCATTATCAATGTGCACAAGAAATTTGGAATTGGGTCAACCGGCACATCTAAAGCAAGAGAATAGCATGGGCATTTAGGCATATGGCATGTCACTGCCTCTTATGAAAATGATTTTATTACTGATCAAAGAATTCGAGTGATCAGTTATGGCCCATCGAAAGTTGCACGTACATATCCAGCATTTATTGTGAATGGGTATAGATTTCACACTAGACAATATGGGCAGAATAAGTCAACAATGAACAGCGGGGTATGTGTGAAAGGAAGTACATATAATGAAAACGAATGTGATTATTATGGTATTATTGAGGAGATCTTAGAATTGCAATATCTCGGAGATGACAACCATATATTTCTGTTAAAGTGTCATTGGTTTGATCCTAATTCTGTTCGAAATGACACAACATATGGGATTGTCGATATCAGACATAAGTCTAAATTGAATACTTATGATCCATTCATTTTGGCCGCACAAGCCCAGCAGGTCTATTATACAAAGTATCCATCGTCTAGAAATAAAGAAAGAAATGATTGGTGGGCAGTTTGCAAGGTTAAGACAAGGCTTTTCCCGGATTATGAGTTGGATTTGACTGAAACAGAGCAGTTGGATGTGAATGCCGAATTCTTTCAATCAGACTTGGGTGATGATGTAGACTTGCCTGCTTCTAGTGATGAATCTGTGGAGGCACCGTCTTTATCTAAAGAGAATGAAGTGGAGGAAGTCGATCCAGAACAACCAGAAATACAGTTGGGGGACTCCGAAGAGGAGGAATATATTAGTGATCAAAATGAATCTGATAATGAAGATGTGAATGCTGAATTTGTTATATCTCCAACATCTGAAGAAGAAATGGAGAATGTTTGATTAATGGTATACAATTTTATCTGGGAATTTTAATACTCTGTAACTTTCTTTCTTTCACTATTTGATGAATATGCATGTATTTTATTACCAGTTGAAGATATGGTTCGAGGACGGCGTGGGACTCCCAGAGGTGGGAGGGGAGAGGGTAGCGGGAGGAGATTTACTTCC